>CM077024.1:109845031-111045031 GCA_039090855.1 Macrothele yani
AGTACATCAATTTTGGTTTCTACAAGTTCATTTTAAAGCCCAATCCTTTAGTCTTGTCAGAAAGTTTTTGTACCGCACTATACAGCTTTGAGAGGGTACTTGCGAAAATGACTAGGTCATCAGCAAAATTAATAAATTATCTCCATTAATCTCTATTCCTTTGTCTTTCCAGTTCAATGATTCAAAGGCTTTTCGCAGTGTGGTATTGAAGGACATGGAAGATATGCTGTCACCTTCTCTCACTCCTTTTCAATTTTTATACGTTATAACGTAATTGTCTTTCTGCTGTAACTTAGTCCTTACGACAGCAATTACGTTATGTGTGCTAATGTCAATGTAATATCAGTAGGTACTCATACGCATTACAAGAAAGAGGTCAATTATAGTACTTACAAATACGTTTATTTGTTTGCATGGTTTGTACTCCACACTCACATCCGGTTTATTGGCGTACTCAATACAGTATCAGTGATTTAACGTCCAAACGCAGTATAACAGCACGTCTATCATCAACAGCATCAATCCCCTTAAACAAACCCTGCATTGCCTTTTTATCGATCGTCCTATTCCGGTCACACACACGTCACTTGTTCCGACCTCAGTGTGTTGCCAACATCATTCTCATTTGAGTGAAAAGACATAACGTTAAGGTTTGAAAATGTCTAAGAGAACCAACTCAAATTTGCATAGAAAAAGAAACTCAAAAGGAAAGTTAAATAGAATATAAGTTACAACGTGCTGTATCCTCAAAGTACCAAACCTTTGCGCTTGCATTCTGATAGATGTTATGTATAATACAGTCGGACTCACAAATAACAAGCTTGCGTAATACGAAGTTCTGGATAAACCAAACTTCGTGGTATTCTCCCTTGTTTTTTAACCGCATATTACGAACAGCAATTTTTGTAGAAACCACATATGTCGAAGTTTAGCATGGTTCTCAACAAACAAAATAAGTGTATCATTCATCCACTTTTTAGCACTTCCTATTTCACTGGAAAACTATGAATTACCTACTGTTGACAACACCGTATGGTAACCCTCACAGACAGATCAATTTGCATGAAGAAAACAATGTTTTAGTTGGGTTTTTTTTTTTTTTTGCTACTGCCCAATGCTTCCTCTCTCCGTTTGCTACGTCTCTTGGGCAAATGCTGTCTTTTACAGGCTCCCATCGCCACCTTTCAATCACTTAATCTCTGTTTAGAAAATGTTAAAGTTTATTTTGCATCTTTAAACACTTCAAGCACAGCGTCAGAGGAAGTTGAAAAATATTTAAACCAGCTATCATGAAAAGCACAAAACAAGCAACAGTTGAATCTTATTTCTGACGTAAAGGGTAAAGAACAAATCAAATGCAACGGGTGAACTTTAAAAGTTTTATATTCATTAAATATTTTGCTTATTGCATATCTCGCATACATTTTATTGCTGGCTATACTTTTTTAATTAACAAGTATTATTTACCTTGGATATTGATAAGCAGTTTATGATTGACTAATTTTATCCTGACAAAATGCAATGTGCCAAAAACAGCCAGTTTTTGATCTGCCGGATTATAACAAAGTTTGCATATATTGAATGTTTTTATCTCCTTCCAAGCTCGTTATATACGGGTTCGACTGTTGCGTCTTTGATACCAGAGGATTACAAAACTATTATAGCTGCTCATGGTTTCACGGAATCAAAAGCCTTTTGTATTCAATAAAAGCCGTGTTGCATAGTAGAAGTCCATATTCATTTGCTCTTTAAGTTAGTTATCTCAGTAAGTGAATATCATCTATAGCTCTGTAGTCTCTCCTGAATACAGTTTATTTTCTTGGTTGAGCCATTTTTAGGGTATCCTTAAGTGATCCGACTGTTCCTTAATGAATTTGTAAACAAACATAGGAGAATGATGTTCTGTAGGTCTTCAGATTCGTAAGGTTTTCAAAATTCCCTTTTTTCACATAGAAGGATCACTACAGCATTGTTCCAATCATCAGGAATCTTTCTTTATTGAGGCATCTAGTAAAAACTTCGGCGGCGAGTGTAGCTTCTGTTTCCCCACTGGCTTCCTGTGCAATGTATGCTGTAATTTTGCCTTCTGGAAAGCAGTGGCTTGACTTTCCAAACAAATTTATGACTTTCCAAAAAATTTAACCCTTTCAGCGGCCGATGTACGTATCTGAACAAAATGGTGCCCAAAATTGCTGAGCTGATCAAACAGTAATGTTCATATAGCAGTCGGGTTTAACGAAAGCTACGGCAAAACCATTTCTTTCCCTTTACCATCTCAGTAGTACGACTATAAATCTGTCACAGGTGATGAGCGCTCTCTTCTAGTCCTCTGTCTAGCGCTCTCTGCCTGTCTGTCGTATAAGATAAGGAATAAAACAAAAGGCCAGTTTCGTCATGGTGTCATTGTCTAGCCCCTCTGATATGGACACCATGTCATTTGGCAGAAAAGATGATTCAAACATCGTCTCTCTTTTTCCTTTTTGGGTTCGTCATCATTGTTGTACGCCTTTCAGCAGGTAATCAGTCTTAAAAGATTGGTCCCAATTATTCCCTAAATGACCATTTTGAATAACAAAGCTAGGAGGAAGGCAAACACGCATTTTGATAGGCAGGTTCACTCCTCCTAACCGTATTTCCCCCACTTCTCAGACAGCGGATACATTCGTTCGAGTTCATTTCGGTCCATAATGCTAACTCCGAGTTAATTCGTTCCAGCCGGGTAAAGGGTTAATCTAAATATCAATATATTTACGACAGAAGATGACAATCCGTTTTTTGGTGTAAATATGACATGAATGGTATACATCCTTGTCATTTTTTTTGTCACTTACCATCCTTGTCATATTTACACCAAGAAACGGATTGTCATCTTCAAAATAATTTGTATTTTATGGTGTAATCCCGTATTCCATTCATGGTATTTATGACTGTCATTACAAAAATTGTTGAAAAGGAATCCAATATGTATTCTAACGTTTAGATGGGATGCAAGGCGATTGTTGGAGTAGCTGCAAGACGAAGAATTGCGATACTGCTTGTTATAAATATTTTAAAAACAGAGTAAAGTGTCATTTTGTATGTTGGTTTTCAGGCTTGAGTAAGTTATGTATTCAAGGGTCGTGAGGGTAAGAGGTATAATAAAAAACACTCAAGAGCTGCGGCATGACCACCTAGAAATCCACCTGACCGAAATTCATGTCACAGTTAAGTCCAAAATGATGAACATTTTGTCACAACCTGGTCTTAAGATTTTTAGATGAATTAACTTGAAAATTGAACAAATGCGGTAAGTTAAATTTTTGAATTCCCCCTTATCACCAGTGTGCGAGTTAACACTTCAAAATAAATTTAGAAATATGGATACCTGTTATGCATTTAAAACAGTCGAATATGTGAAACAATTACTACTAATAACATGATCAGCTGAAGATGTGGAATTCGAACCCGAGTATTACTCGAACTAATGGTCAGAAACGAGCACCTTACACCACTAGGCCACTAGGGTTTTTTTTTTTTTTTTTTGATTGGAGGTTTAACGACCACCGTGAGCAACTCAATGGGCTATAAGCAGTCGCCCGTCCCTAATTTAGGGTCACTGGTTCCAGGGAAGGGAGAGAGCCAGTGCCGTAAGACAAACACAACATCCATGCCTCACCGGGATTCGAACCCGGACCCCGTTCGGACGAATGATCAGAGGCCAGCGCTTAGACCACTGCGCCACCGGGGCGGCCCACTAGGGTTGCAAAGCTGTCACTGTAACAATGTTGACAAGTCGTAGACTTTTCCAAATGATGTTGGTGGTACGAGATGAAGAGCTACTTGACTGAATCGGGCACCCTACATTCGTGTGGTAAAGGGAAATCCTCTAAGTTACAGGATGGCATTGAAATAGTGCCAAGGAATGAAAATGCGTAAAATTGATACCAGTGGTATCTAGCTGTAGTAACATATGTTGTCCCAGATGAAAATATACCTGCAGATATGGAAACGTGTCGTTCGAAGGTGGTAGCTGGACCACAGAAATGACTGCTTCACCCTCACATACTTGCTGTACATAACACGAAGCGCTTCCACATTCCAAATCATTTAAGGCCAGCATCACTTCAAGTATTACAGATACCCGGAAATAATTGGAATAGAATCCATGGAAGATAGAATGAAAATGCCAACGTTTACCACAATCAGAGGTTTATTATACAATGACTATAGTTTCGCAGAACATTTGGCTCAGCATCATCAGAACAAATGCAGCGTAAACACTCAAATCATTGTGACATCATCAGAGTTCTGACCGTCACGGTTTCTTACGCTTTCCAAGCGTAGGTTGAAGAAGCGTATATGCTCCAGCTTTGTCCGTCCGTCCGCACGATAACTCACTTGAAAATGGTTCGATTTCGACGAAATTTTAGTATGCGGTAGGGGACCACCTGAGGACGAACCCTATTGAAAATGCGCGAAACAGGGTCAAAGGTCAGGACATAGGAGCGGGATCCATTCCATTGCTCTTATGCGTCATAACTTGCGTAAATGGTTCGATTTCGATGGAATTTTAGTATGTGGTAAGGAACCACTTAAGAACGAACCCTGTTGAAAATGGGCGGAATGGGGTCAAAGGTCAGGACATAAAAGCGGGATTCATTTCATTGCCTTTATGCGTCATAACATGCGTAAATATGGTTCGATTTCGATGAAATTTTAGTATGTGGTAGGGAACCACCTGGGCACGAACCGTATTGAAAATTGGCGAAATGGGGTCAAAGGTCAGGCAGGGCATAAAAGCGGGATTTATTCCATTGCCCTTATGTGTCATAACTTGCGTAAAAATGGTTCGATTTCGATGAAATTTTGGTATGTGGTAAGGAACCACCTGGGAAAGAAACCTATTAAAAATGGGTGGAATGGGGTCAAAGGTCAGGACATAAAATCGGGATCCATTTCATTGACTTTATGCGTCATAACATGCGTAAATATGGTTCGATTTCGATGACATTTTAGTATGTGGTAGGGAACGACCTGGGCACAAACCCTATTGAAAATGGGCGAAATGGGGTCAAAGGTCAGGCAGGACATAAGAGCGGGATTTGTTCCGTTGCCCTTATGCGTCCTAACTTGCGAAAAAATGGTTCGATTTCGATGAAATTTTAGTATTTGGTAAAGAACCACCTCGGGACGAATCCTGTTGAAAATGACTGAAATGGGGTCAAAGGTCAGGGCATAAAAGTGGAATCTATTCCATTGCCTTTATGCGTCATAACATGCGTAAATATGGTTCGATTTCGATGAAATCTTAGTATGTGGTAGGGAGCCACTGGGGACCAACCCTATTGAAAATGGGTGAAATGGGGTCAAAGGTCAGGACACTGGAGTGGGAACCATTCCATTGCCCTTGTGCATCATAACTTACCTAAAAATGTTTCGATTGCGACAAAACGTTATCATGTTGTTCCTGAGGTATAGTGAACCGGTTCTGTTGAATATCAACGAAATGGGGTAAAAGGTCATTGCACAAAAGTCAGATTTATTCTACAGCCATTATTCTCATAACTTGCGTAAAACTGCTTGTATTGCGACAAAACTTTAGTATGTTATTCTTGAGGTATACTGAACCGGTTCTGTTGAATATCATCGAAATGGGGTCAAAGGTCAGGACACAGGAGCGAGATTTATTCCACAGCCATTGTCCTCATAACTTAAGTAATAATTTCTGGTATGTTGGAAAGCGTATCATAATCAATACATTGCATGATTTTACTAACTTGTTGGTGAGTTGTATCCACGCGCTTGAAAGAAATGTCGTTGACAAGCCTTGAAGAGTTCCGGTATATGTGGAAAGCTTCTAATACATTAAGCTTGATAGTTGAATCAGGTTTATCAATAAGCGTAGCGTTTCCAAACAAAAAGTTATAGTTATTTTTGTGATAATGTTGGGCTATAGACGATTTTTTTAGTTCACAGTTCCGGACTTAAGTCTTGTGTTCCTTCACACGGATATCTGTAGCCCAGCGGGTCTGCCCTATATATGAAATTGCACATTCGCAAGGTATCTGATAAATTTCCCAGAAATTTATGTCTTCGGCTTAGTCTTTTGATCCGTAAAAATTTATCTTGTTTATGGGTTTAAAAATAACTTTGAAATTAAAACTTTCGAGAATTTTTGAAATTCCGAAGCAAATCTGAGGAGCAAAAGGAACAACCGCCCAATTCTTTCGTATTGGGAGGTCTTTTGGCATGAGCGAGAAGTAAGGTTTCGGTTTCCTAAGTATTTGGATGCTTTGTCTACAACGGAACGGCTATATCCTCTGTGTACTGCAATTCGTTTAAGAAAATCAAGCTCTTTCTGCAAGGAATCCTCAGTTGAGCATATATGCATTGCACGATATACGTATGTGTATAAAGCGGAGATTTTTTGTTTCCATGGGTGATTTGATTTTGCATGTGGGGGTAAGGAAGCAGCAAATTGTTTTCGATAAACTGTTGCACTAAGAGATTCTTCAGAGCGTGTCACAAGTACGTCATGGAATGGTAAGCAGCCATTATTTTCAGTCTCACATGTGAACTATATATGAGGATCAACTGAATTGATAAGTTCAACTAATTTAGGTATTTCCGAGTTCATGCCATTCCAGACAGCAAAAACATTATCTACATATTGAATCCACACGTCAAATGTAAAAAGCTGAAAGAGTTTGTCCTCAAAGTTACGCATATAGATTTCGCATAAAATATGTGACAATGGGCTACCCATTCCAAGGCCTTCCGTCTGTTGGAGAAATCTTCCATGAAAAAGGAAACTGTTTTGTCTGATACTAATTTTCACTAATCTCCAAATAGCTTCTACTTCCGGTTGGCTGAAATGATGTTCAGTGAGACTAGCTTTCAATGATTCGAGAGCTCCATTCAGTGGGATACTTGTGAACATAGATTTCACATCGAAGGATAAAATGAACTGATCCTTGTATGAATTTCTGTTTTAGCAGATTGACAAACTCGATGACATTTTTTACATCTGTTTTGTTCTAAGAAGTCGTTAAGGTAGATAGTTTGAAGATGTGATGTGTGAAATCTTTCAACCACTCTTGTTAATAACGTATTACGCTATTCTCCTATGGTTGAATTTGCCATGTATATGGATATCATAGTGTTTCTATGTGCTGACACTGTAGTGTTCTTTGGTTTTAATAACTTAAACGAATGTGAAGCATGTCAGTTAATCTAAAACACCATATTACGTGAAGCTAGTTTTCAAATATTGTAGCTGGTTCGTATTAGTAGGAACTAGCAGCAGTTTAACTTTAATATCCTTAATTAAGCATTAAAATTGCACTTCAAGAAAACGTCAATGGTTCTACTTACAATTTTTAACTCTTAACTTGAGTCAGTCAATCAGTAGTCATTTCACACACAATAATATTCACATCACGTTGATGATGAATATGGAGCACCATTCAATAATCACTCTAGAATCAGCTCCGAAGTTGAGCATCAACTATCTCATAACAATATTAACAAAATTAATGTAAGTACATTGCCGTCTATGCACGATAAAATAGTTTAGAAATCTTTAATGTAAAAACACCTTAGTCATAAAAGCATTCACATAAAAGGCACACTAGAATCTTTCAGATCCGCAACGGATCCATCCTCAGGTGTAAGTCTGATGGTTAGATCAGCTGGATATATACACAGTGGGGTGAGACACACAAATGACGTAGGATGTAATGAAGGCATAACCATCAGACTTACACCTGAGGATGGATCCGTTGCGGATCTGAAAGATTCTAGTGTGCCTTTTATGTGAATGCTTTTATGACTAAGCTGTTTTTACATTAAAGATTTTTAAACTATTTTATCGTGCATAGGCGGCAATGTACTTACATTAATTTTCAAACTCCAGCACGGAGTGTTTTTTACGAACTCAATATTAACAAAAACTTGAATTTTAATTTAGAGTTAGTAAATACAAAATTAGCTTAACGAAACTTCTTAACGAAATATATCCTAACACAAGCCAACCTAACGCAAATCAGACTAACGCAAGACAGCTCAACTAAACACAGCCTAAAGTAAGACAGTACTCACTCCAAACATACTAAACATGGTTCTTACAGAGGGTGAGTCGAAAGTTTTACAATATTTGAATCACTTTATATCTTCATGTCCCTCTTTATGTCTTTACGTACCTTTACGACGAAAGCTGACTAACATTCAAAGTATACGCGATCGTGTTGCACCGTCTTTAGCCATCAGTCTGCCATTTCTTCGATTCCTCGGCAATATCAGTTCTTGTCCTTCGAGGCGAAGAACTCCTTTACCCCAGCTACCACCTCCTCCTGGTTGTTGAAGTACTGCCCGCGAAGGAAGTAGGCCATGGACCGAAACAAGTAATAATCCGACGGGACAAGATCTGGACTATATGCTGGGTGTGGCATCAGTTCGATGCCCTCAAGTTCCTGGAGTTTTGCCCTGTTCATTCGCGCGGTATGAGGCCGACGGTTGTCCTGCTGTAGGAGAGCGCGCTTTCTGTTCACCAGTGCTGGGTATTTCTCTTCCAAAATGGTATACAACCGCTCTACCTGTTCAGAGTAGAGTTTGGCGTTGATGGTCTGACCGTCTGAAACAAAGTCGTAATGGATTATCCCCTTGAAATTCCTCCAGACGCAGAGCATCGCCTTGTGCTCGAAGTACACACGTTTGGCGACAAGTTCAGGAAGCTTGCCCGGGTTCAACCACTTCCGTTGTGTTTTAGAATTACGGAAATAGACAAACTTTTCATCGCACGTAACAACTCTCTTGGTGAAACGTACATCGAGCGGGTGTCCTAGAAGTTTCGTGGACACTTCTTCTCGGCGGTTTGCTTCAGCTGGCGTCAGTTTGTGAGGGACAATGCGGCAGCTCCTATAGACCATACTGAGGTCCTCAAGGTGACGAACCACTGTAGTCTGTGAAATGCCCAGCTAGCCTGATAATATCCGAGTGCTGTTTATCAGATTTGCCTCTACGGCCTGGCGCACGACCTCCTAATCTACGGTTCACGACCTACCTGACCTTGGCTGATCGTCGAGGTTCCTGTCACCTGAGCAAAATTTCTTGAACCATCTGGTTGCGGTGCTGTGGTCAACGAAACCTTCCCCTTTCGCATGATAAATGTTTCGTGTAGCTTGAGCAGCGTCATGGCCGAGTTCAAACTCATAAAGCAAAAGTTCCCTGATTAGTCGGTTGTGGCTGTTCATCTTTTAAGCTTCCCAAGCACAGACAGAACGACGACTTGCAATGCTGCTCACGGCAACGACTACATGCAATGCTGTTCACGGCAACGACTACATGCAATGCTGTTCACGGCAACGACTACCACTTTATATCCTTTTTGAATGACTGCAGCGCGCGACTTGAACTAGTTTAAACACGTAACATACCCGCCGCAGGACATGCGTTTATGCAAATATGGCAAAACATTCGACTCACCCTCTGTATATTAGTTTCTTACGTGCGTCACTCTAGCTCTGACCTGAATACACTTTGCTAAAAAAATTCGGGCGAGAGAGAAAATGTTAACGTTAAGTGCGGGAAGTGCTTAAAGGAGAATGAACCAAATTTACATAGAGACAGCAACTAAAATGAAAAGTTATAATAGAGTATACGTTAGAACATAACCATCTAGAATCATGCAGTCCGATGATCCTGTCTCTTCCAGACATCGTACGCAGAAGGTGCGGTTGACTATCCGTGACTTTATAACCCGTACATAATGCTGCTCCTTTAGGCTTCGACCTGTGTATATCGTTGTTCAAATTTCGCCAATTTGCGATGAACATATTTTTTTCGTGGCCACGATAATGTTACTTGATTGACATTAAATGTCTGTTATTACTGTTTCACACGTTAGGCAAGTTCTGCAATCGGGAGATTATTAAATGATGTTTGATACGCATGGGGCGTAGTATCAGCTATTAAAATCAAGAAACAATGAACTATATAGGTACTTACAATATTCGTAGTGGCTGTAGGGGCTTCATATGTACGCCTGAAATGCATCTACTCACAAGACATTGCCGTTAAGTATCCGACTCATTTAAAGAATGTGAGCTTTTTTCAATTGTGAAGTTCAGAAAAATAAAATTCATGATATTGTAAAGTCTGCACCAGATAAAATTGAACAAGATGAATTTTTACAATGAAGGTAAATAAATCCTTAACAACAACGAAATATTAAAACGAATTAAAACCTTGCCGATTTTTTTTAAAATGAACATGCATTCGGGTTGAACAGCATACCTGTGCGAGTGAGTGCGGTAATTACAACGTCCGTGCACCTACCACTGATGATAGCTATGAATATTAGCAGAAACTAGTTTGGTGCTTCGCAGTCGGGAGATTATGCTTTGCAATCAAGATGATTATTTCTTCTTCAAGACTGTTCGTTTTTTAAATTTCGCAAAGTTGTAATTCGTTTTCATGTTTCGTTGTTGCCGTGGTGCTTCGCAATCGAGAGATTTATTTCTTTGTGCTTCGCAGTCAAGATGATTTCCTCTTCAAGATTTTAGTAGTTTTTTTTTTTTTTAATTCGGCAAGGTTTTAATTCGTTTTCATATTTCGTTGTTGTTAAGGATTTATTTGCCCTTCATAGTAAAAATTCATCTTGCTCAATTTTATCTGGTGCAGATTTTATAATATCATGAATTTTATTTTTCTAAACTTCACAATTGAAAAAAGCTCACATTCTTTGAATGAGTTGGATACTTATGGCAATGTTTTGTGAGTAGATGCATTACAGGCGTACATATGAAGCCCCGACAGCCACTACGAATATTGTAAGTACATATATAGTTCGTTGTTTCTTGATTTTAATAGCTGATACTATGCCCGATACGTATCTAACATAATTTAATAATCTCCCGATTGCAGAACTTGCATAACGTGTGAAATAGTAATGACGGACATTTAATGTCAATAAAGTTACATTCGACCTGTGTGTTTCGCTCATGGTTCAATTATCCGCAAACTAGTGGAACATTTCGTGCAACCGACTCAATTCGTTTTGTAATGTCAAATTTCTCAACCCAGTGTATCAAGAAATGAAGCCATTTGCATATCTGTTGTACTGCTTTCCCTTACAAATTTGGTTTTCTTTTATTTCAAAGTTTAGCGATCACTGTGAGCAACTGTGTGGGCTAGAAATAGTCACCCGTCCCTAGTTTGAAGCCACTGGTTACAGGGATGGGAGACAGAAGTCAGTGCCATAGAACAAAAACACCACCCATGCCTTAGTTTGAGACCACTGGTTCCAAGGATGGGAAACAGCATCAGTGCCATAAGACAAACACCACCCATGCCTTAGTTTGAGGTCACCACTGGTTCCAGGAACGGGAGTCAGAGTCAGTGCCATAAGACAAAAACACCACCCATGCCTTAGTTTGAGGCCACCACTAGTTCCAGGGATGGGAGACATAATCAGTGACATAAGACAAAAACACCAGCCATGCCTTAGTTTGAGACCACCACTGGTTCCAGGGATGGGATACAAAGTCAGTGCCATAAGACAAAAAAAAAAAAATACACCACCCATGCCTTAGTTTGAGACCACTGGTTCCAGGGATGGGTGAAAGAATCAGCGCAATAAGAAAAAAACACCACCCATGCCTTAGTTTGAGGCCACTGGTTCCAGGGATGGGACAGAGTTAGTGCCATAAGACAAAAACACCACCCATGCCCTAGTTTGAGGCCACCACTGGTTCCAGGGATGGGAGACAAAGTCAGTGCCATAAGACAAAAACACCACCCATGTCTTAGTTTGAGGCCACCACTGGTTCCAGGGATGGGAGACAAAGCCAGTGCCATAAGACAAAAACACCACCCATGCCTTAGTTTGAGGCCACTGGTTCCAGGGATGTGTGACAGAATCAGTGCCATAAGATAAAAACACCACCCATGCCTTAGTTTGAGACCACTGGTTCCAGGGATGGGTGAAAGAATCAGTGCCATAAGATAAAAACACCACCCATGCCTTAGTTTGAGGCCACTGGTTCCAGGGATGTGTGACAGAGTTAGTGCCATAAGATAAAAACACCACCCATGCCCTAGTTTGAGGCCACCACTGGTTCCAGGGATGGGAGACAAAGTCAGTGCCATAAGACAAAAACACCACCCATGTCTTAGTTTGAGGCCACCACTGGTTCCAGGGATGGGAGACAAAGCCAGTGCCATAAGACAAAAACACCACCCATGCCTTAGTTTGAGGCCACTGGTTGCAGGGATGTGTGACAGAATCAGTGCCATAAGATAAAAACACCACCCATGCTTTAGTTTGAGGCCACTGGTTCCAGGGATGTGTGACAGAATCAGTGCCATAAGATAAAAACACCACCCATGCTTTAGTTTGAGGCTACTGGTTCCAGGGATGTGTGACAGAATCAGTGCCATAAGATAAAAACACCACCCATGCTTTAGTTTGAGGCCACCACTAGTTCCAGGAATGGGAGGCAAAATCAGTGCCATAAGACAAAAACACCACCCATGCCTTAGTTTGAGGCCACCACTGGTTCCAGGGATGGGAGACAAAGCCAGTGCCATAAGACAAAAACACCACCCATGCCTTAGTTTGAGGCCACTGGTTCCAAGGATGTGTGACAGAATCAGTGCCATAAGATAAAAACACCACCCATGCTTTAGTTTGAGGCCACTGGTTCCAGGGATGTGTGACAGAATCAGTGCCATAAGATAAAAACACCACCCATGCTTTAGTTTGAGGCCACTGGTTCCAGGGATGTGTGACAGAATCAGTGCCATAAGATAAAAACACCACCCATGCTTTAGTTTGAGGCCACCACTAGTTCCAGGAATGGGAGGCAAAATCAGTGCCATAAGACAAAAACACCACCCATGCCTTAGTTTGAGGCTACTGGTTCCAGGGATGGAAGACAGAATCAGTGCCATAAGACAAAACACCACCAATGCTTTATCAATAATTCGAACCCGATCTCATCTCAAACAAACAGTCAGAAGCCAGCGTTTAAAACACTGCACAATCGGGGAGCGACTCTGCCTATTTGCGCAGAAATTGGATCTCTTCCTCTGGGCACCAAAAGTTTTAAGTTTTTGAAACTTGGTCGTTCTGGGTGGTGTAGTGGTTAGCATATCGGGCGCTTACCGCTTCAGGACGATTCGATTACCGCTTCAGGAGGAGAAAATTTTCAAGCTTTCGGATATTATCTGACTTAACATTAATGCCATTTTACACCAATAAACGGATTCGTATCTTACAAATTTGTATTGTGCAATGGTGTAATCCGGTATTTCATTAATTAGTTGGTGCTTTACGGAATGCATTATTTCTTCTGTGTGCTTAAACATAAACGAGCTGATAGAAGAATAACGATTTTAACATATTAGTAAATTTGAAAAATGAGAGCCCTTTTCTTCAGGTAGGAAAGACTGCGGATGATTCTGTTGGTATGAAGAAAATGCACGTCAGCATTACTATGCTGTCGTGGATTTTCTTCATAACACTTTGTGAAAACACAAATTTGTCGGTGGCGACTTGAACTTGCATCCTTTTACTCTGGACCCGAATGCTTTCCCAATTAAGCTACTCCGGCAAGGGATTATCACTGCTACTTACCGGCTTGATATGTGCGTCACCTCTGCAGTCCGTCAAATATGTCCCCCCGTTGAGAAGGTTTAAAACCACGGTCGAAGGAGTTCCCTGTGCAAGGGAGAATTCTCGCTTAATTCCAGACGATGTGTGGAAGAAGAATCACACATTTCTCGAAACCTTGAAGAAGGAATTCTCGTTAATACCAAATGATGAATGGAACGAACATCACACATTTTTCGAAGAACCTAACTGCCAGTAAATGCATTTTTACGTTCGGGGGCCAATGTGAAAAACAAATTTGCCGGTGGCGGCCTCGAACCTGCATCATTCTGCGGTGGAGCAGAATGCTTTGCCATCTAAGGTACACCGATAAGTGCTTATCACTGCTACTTGTCTTCGTGACATTTGCGTCACGTCTATAGTATTTCATGTGACGTATATTCTAGATTAACTTTCCTTTTTTAGTTTCTTTCACTATGTAAATCCTGAGTTTATTCTCAGTTATTCTTCACTCTTAACGTAATATATTTTCTCTCAAACGCATACGTTTGGCAACACAATTGAGGTTGAATGCACGTGACGTATGCCTGATATAAGATAGGAACAAGAGATAAAAACGACGACTAAACTGTTGCTTGGAGAGCGTTGAAAGAGAGCGTTGTAAAGAGAGCGTTGAAAGAGTGCGTTGCAAAGCGAGCGTTGTAAAGAGAACGTTGTCTTAAGAGCTGGGGAGCTGTGTGGTGTGTTTAAATATTGATATCGTTCTGTTATGGACGTGCTACAACCTTGAATAAAGCATCTTTTCCGTAAGTTTGACTTCTGTTGTTTACATGTTTCGTCTGGCCGTTAAGGTTTCTTTCATTTAGGAACTATTTCTTAGTATATTGATGTTTTAAATTAACGTAGAAGTACGAAAAGACTTCTGCGTTAGAGTCACTACTTGCTAAATTCAATTAAATAATTAAATTCAAAAGGCGCTGTTGGAGGGTGTAAAGGAAACTGAAAGTTATTACTTTTCTCCTGGAATTGTACGGTAGGTTCATCGCATATTGTTATTCCTTTTGTTTATGGGACACTCGATTATGGACAACATCGCAGTGTATAGGTGTTGACAAAGAGAGAGAGAGAGAGAGAGAGAGAAGACTTCATTTCCTGGAGAACATGTTCAATATCCTATATTGGCGATAGGCCGCCCGGGTGGCGCAGTGGTCTAAGCGATGGCTTCTGATCATTCGTCAGAGATGGGTCCGGGTTCGAATCCCGGTGAGGAATGGATGTTGTGTTTGTCTTATGGCGCTGGCTCTGTCCCTTCCCTCGAACCAGTTGCCCTAAATTAGGGATGGGCGACTGCTTATAGCCCATTGAGTTGCTCACGGTCGTCGTTAAACTTCCGATAAAAAAATAATATATTGGCGATAGGAGTATTCATTCTGTTAAAACTTATGACGTATAAGATGAAAGTAAGGATCGCCGGATTTTGCGAAGGAGTACAACTACCTTTTCCATAAATCGAATGACGAAGAGACACTGCTGATTTGAAAATATGAAGGCGAAAAAATGTTTTTGTTCAAATGGGCATCCATTCCAAAACGACATCTAGAAGGTGTGGTACGTGTCCAGAACCAGATGAACGGACAGACGCATACCCCAGTTCCTCCCGAATGATTAATCTTTTTGCTCTCCCCACCATGGCTGAATAAACCCAAAAACTAAACAATGTCGTGATATGGCACTATCATCCAGTCATACATAATTTTCGTTGTAATTCCGTATGTAAATGTTGTGCTTTTCCCCCATATCAATAAATAACATACTTTTCATAGCATAAAGTCGTACCGTGATGTCATCATATCATCCAAAGGATTCCTCCATGACGTCAGAGAAGCGTTACGTCACTGATCAAAGTCGTTTCAACAACTGCTTATAAATAGAATGAAGAAAAAGTTACATAACGAATATTCGTTCTATTTTGTCGCACATAAACAACCTTTGAAGAATAACTACATGGATTTACAAATCCCAGAACGACGTATTTCCATTTACTTCTTTTGTAGCTGTACACGGGTGTGGGTGTGGACAATAAATGCGTACGTTGAATCAATGTCCACGCGTGTTTTTTGAAATATTATTTTGAAATTACAGCTCTTCATTCACTGCGGAACTTAATATTTAAAAATTATTTGGTACAATACTACCCCATATTTTTAACCGTCTTTTTTTTTATGATCGGACTGATTCATTGTTGATATACATTTGCCATGAGTTGCAACGGAGAGGGAAGAGGTTCATGATAAGCTTTACGTAGTACTAACTCAACGAAACGACAACGAAAGCGCTAAACTATACGTTCAGACATTCACAAAAGGAAAAATTATTTCCGCAACATGAATAACTCACAATTACAAAAAAATGTATTTACTAGGCAGCTTAATTATCATAATTTAACTTCATTTTGTTGAAACAAATGTTTGAACTAATTTAACTTCATTTTTGTTTTTAATGTAACTTCCTTTTGACGGATTGTATAACAGCTAGTGAATATACAAATGTGTAGCAAATAATATGTAAAGTATAATTACATGAATGGTTATAATATATGTAAGTATAATTGTACCGGTATAATCTAAATTCTGCAGCAATGATCTCAGATCATTCTGGTAGAAGCGAGTTCATAGTAGAAGCCAAGGCAGCTGGGAATCTGTTTCGGCATTGGTATGTGCTTTGAATCGGTTACAGCAGAATGCTTCGAAAATACCGGTCGAATCATGACACTTAGAAGTATGAAAGGGTCATAGATGTCTGAAGATCGTGGGTTGAAGTGGAGAGGTCAGCAGGCATTATTAAGCAAGACAGCAGAGAGATGAAGGCGGGGCTCGCTCTGAAAGAACGTGTGAAATCGCCATGTGTCAGATAAGAGGGGCATGCCGAACGATTTGCGAATGTGAATAAAGAATGCGAACAGTGTTGGCCACCAAGAACTAAAGAAAAAGATTACCTGAGATCACTGCTGCACAATAAAGATAAGTTAAAAAGAAATTCTGTTTTAAAAATTGAAGCCTGAAAATATTTCAAACTGAAATTTTTAAGGCATTGGCACAGGAAATGGTAGGGGTTTTTTTTTCTGTTCTTAAGATTAAGAACGTGAACATAGAATTTTAACAAAATTCATTCTCTTATGGGCTTCCAGTGCGCATGCAACACCGAACAGAATTCTTTTAATTCTCATATGCTATGGATTTCAGCATTTAACAATGATCTTTCGTCCTCAAACGCTTTCTCTTGCCAATTTTCGCAGAACAATTCTGTGTACGCGCGGGGGACAAGCAACACTACACAGAACCCATAATTTTATTTGCCTTGATGTCAACAAAAGACTCTATACCATTCTTACTGATACCCGCTTCTTAAGCTGGCCAAGTCCGTTCGCAAAGAAAAACAGTCCACAGTACGAGGTGTGACAATTTAATTCATAATTTTATTTGCCTTGGTGTCAACAAAAGACAAAGTGTCTATGCCATGCTTACTGATACTCCTTTCCGAAGATGGCCAGTTTGGTCCGCAAAGAAGAAATAATTCGCAACACGAGGTGTGACAATTTATTCATGCTTTTATTCGCCTTGGTGTGAACAAAAGACAAAGTGTCTTTGCCGTGCTTACTGCTACCCACTTCCTAAGATGGCCAATACGGTTCGCAAAGAAAGAATAGTCCACAGTACGAGGTGTGACAATTTAATTCATAATTTTATTTGCCTTGGTGTCAACAAAAGACAAAGTGTCTATGCCATGCTTACTGATACTCCTTTCCGAAGATGGCCAGTTTGGTCCGCAAAGAAGAAATAATTCGCAACACGAGGTGTGACAATTTATTCATGCTTTTATTCGCCTTGGTGTGAACAAAAGACAAAGTGTCTTTGCCGTGCTTACTGCTACCCACTTCCTAAGATGGCCAATACGGTTCGCAAAGAAAGAATAGTCCACGGTACGAGGTGAGACAATTTAATTCCCGGAATGTACCTGTAGAATTAATATGTGTGCACTGGTGCCCTATCGGCTGCTGCCACCTTCGCAGTAACCCCTTCAGCAGCTACGCATTTAGTTAGACGCTGTTGCTATTGATGGGAACATACCTGGAACTCTGTTCCTGGAGTATTCTTGAGTTCCTTTGTCACACGTTACGATGGATATAAGAAATGTCTGAAAAAATATTTGTCCTTTCGTGGTGGTTTTTATTCTGAAGAGGAGCCCGAAATCACAAGAGGCTAAGTCAGATGAATAGGGTGGTATTTTTATTTTATCTCAACACCTCAAGTTCTGTAGTCATAAATTATATATTGATATAACTGATTTCATAGCCAGAATATCGCGAACACTGCATGAGCGTATCAGGATTTGGGACATTGTCAGGCCACACTTCAGCTCTTTTCCTTCGAACAGAATGCCAAAACTTTTTCAACAACTTTAAACAGCATTACAAATTTTTGAAGATGACAATCCGAATTTTGACGTAAATTTGACAAGGATGGTAAGTCAGATAATATCCGAAAATTTTCAAGTTTTCGGATATTATCTGACTTACCATCCTTGTCAAATTTACGCCAAAAATCGGATTGTCATCTTCAAAAAATTTTATTGTATGGCGTAATCCCGTATTTCCTTCAGGATTTAAATAGCATTTTTGGTTGACTGTTTGTACCTGCACAATAAAATCGTAATAAACTATCCCCCTGTGATAAAACACACACACACACACACACACACACACACACACACACACACACACAAGTATGGTCTTGAACTGAGCTTGACGAGAGTGCTCTTTTTTAGCACTAAGGCCTCTCACAGACACGTGACTGTTTTACAGCATCCTTACCATACACCACTTTCAATAGCTCTGACGTTTCAGTAGCACTTTTACCGATCTTCACACAAAATTTAATGTCAATGAGCTGCTCTAAATTTCTATCTATCACTCATTTTTACCTCAAAATTCACACTCAGACTTGCATTGCTTTCGCAATTGCTTACTCACAAATGGCTCGATTGGTCTGCAGTTAACTCACGCATTACTCGAAACGAGTCCAGACGCTCATAGGCACATGGTTATGACCGCATCACCACTACGCGAGCGTTTCGGTAAATAAATTATCACGAGAAATAAGAATGCCTAAGTGTACGCTTTCAAAACATTGACCTCACGCACGTATGCATGATTTCCTTAAAATTTGACTTAAGATTAGATGCTTTTGGGTACTTGTGCAAAACTGATTGCCAAATGTTCTTAAGCATTAAAGGAACTGCAATACTGAAAGCACATATGCACGCACGCATATAAGCAGTATTGAAACGTCTTTTAACTACGCTATAGTGACAAAAGTCACCGGACACCTAGAAGAGAAACTCAACATAGCATTTATTGACATACATTAGTACGGTGTCGGTCCACCGTTGGCCTTAATGCATGCACTGACCCTTCGAGACATGCTTTCGACAAGGTTTTAGAACACAGCGATAGGTATGCCCTTCCATTCAGTACATAATGTTGCCGCCAACTGTTGCCTAGTGGTAGGCCTTGGTTCCATACTTCTTATGCGGCACTCTAATTCATCCCATAGGTGCTCTATGGGATTAAGATCAGGGCTCTGTGCTGGCAGTACACACACGATGCGGAATTATCGTCAAAAAACGCCGTAACAGTCCTGGCTTTATGGCTTGGTGCATTATCCTGCTGGCCACGGAGTTCGTAGGGCATAATTGTCCAGAATATCGAGGTAGACTTGCTGGTTAAAAGGTTTGTTTACGATAACCAATGGGCTGGGACCATACCGCTAAAAACACCCCACACGAGCACACTGCCAGCTCCAAACTTGACCGTAGGAACAGTACACTGTGGTAAATAGCGTTCCCCCGGCTGACACCATACCCACACGGGCCCATCAAATTGATGGATCGTATATTTGGATTCATCAGTCCATAGGACCCGTTTCCATTGATCTACGGTCCACGATAAGTGTTCTTTACATCATGCTAAACGACGAGTAGCATTCCGAGAGGAGATGAAAAACTTATGAGCAGCCGCACGACCACGGTAACCCAGGGAATGAAGTTCTCTGAGAATCGTATGTGTACATACCGTGGTTCCAGCATTTCTACTCACCTTTACACTAAGGTCTTGTGCAGTACTCCATCGATTGTCTGTAACGACTCTCCTGAGGCTTCGACGTTTTCTATCACTGATTTTCTTTGGTCTGCCGGTACGTTTTGCTGCTTCAGGCACGCCATGTGTTTTCGACTTATTCAGTACATCCAAAACAGTTGACTTGGGTATGTTTAAACGCCTCTCGGTTTCTCTTATGGACAACCCGCTAATATAACACCCAGCAATTTTTCCGCCGCGACATTTTCTCTCAACCTCACAGTGCGATATGATCGTGGTCAGTTGCAGGCTTGTTTTTATACCGTTTGCAGCAGTACCGCGCATCTTAACAACACAGCGTATCCGTTCATTTGCTTTTGAAGGGGTGTCCGGTGACTTTTGTCAATATAAAGTATTCGGTGTTCTTAATATAATAATTTCCAAATGGTATGTCGAAGCATGAACAAAAACTTTTTTTCCATATTGTGTACTTTTTTCCAACAATTCACTGGAAAATCAGGAAAATCACAGGAAATTCTATTCACAGGAAAATCACGGGGATTTAATAGTATGAGTTTTTGCAAGTGACAGAAAGCAGTTAGATGGGCCACTTGAAAATGAGTTCTTTCTGAAGCAAGAATTACTTTATGTCAAGCTTTTTTGTACGCGCTTTTTTACAACCCCTGAGACTGAAAAGCTAGAAATCAGCCATCATTAATTTGGAACTCATTGACTCCAGATGAAAAACAAACAAAGAAACACAATACTCATATTTCCAAAAACGTTATACTAATTTTTTTGAAATCAGGCTCTTGAAGCAAAAATATACGAATGTGAGCGCTTAGTAACATAAAAAAAAACTCGGTTTTGTAAATACGTCTAATGATTTGTAGTAGTTGCCTGTAGCCGAGGTTTTTTTCTCCCGGAAACTCAAATAAAGTCAGGAATTCTTAAAAAAATGTTTTCAGCAGTCACACGTAACTGTTAGTTGACAAGTGTAGTGGTTTTATGACTACTTCTGAAGTCAAAGAACAAAATGTTCAGAACGAATTAGAATATGAAATTAAAATTCGACAATTTATCTTACGGTTAATGGTACTGAAAATAAAAGAAAAAGACAAGCACGACGTGTCGAGAAGCGGCTGTTAACTTCATACGTTATTTAAAACAAATTGTTTTTCTACGTTATTTGAAGCAATTTTGTTTACTAAATTTATTTGGGCAACAGCAGAATATACTCATCTCAAACGCAAAAAAGAAAAAAAAACTGGCAGAACAACTGGGGGTAACTCAACAAACCATTTCCAATCGTTTACGTGCAAGGGGAAAGATTCAGAAGGTAGGAAAATAGGTGCCACGTGATCTGAACCAGAGGAATAAGGATGAGCGTGTCATTAAGCATTTGAATCTGTTGAATAAACAACACAGAAAGTCTTTTCTGTGGAAAATCGTTACGGGTGATGAAAAGTGGATATGGTACGACAATCCCAAACGCAAAAATACATTGGGTAGACCCCGCGGTGAAGCAACGACTTTGACACCGAAACGCAATATTCACTCCAAGAAAGTTGTGTTGTGCATCTGATGGTATATGAAGAGTGTGCTCTTTTATGAACCATTGGAAAAGGGTCAAATTGTTACTGCTGATCGTTACAAGCAACAATTGCTGTGATCAAACCAGGAAATCTGTCGGAAACGTCCATTCACAGGCAAAGGATTGCTTCCCGTGAAATTACTGCATGACAACGCTAGGCCGCGTGTCGCGAAATCGGCCAAAGAAACGTTATTGGCGCTTGGCTGCGAAGTTTTGGAGCATCCGGCGTATAGTCCTAACATAGCCCCTTCAGACTATTATTTGTTGATGTAACATGGTTTGTCTGCTGAACGGTTCTGGACATTTGATGAAGTGCAAAAATGGGTGGACCACTTCATCGCTTCACACGACTAAGGCTGGAATTCGTCAGCTGCCCGACCGATGGCGGAAGGTGATAGATAATTATGCCACATATTTTGATTAGTAAAGATATTGTTATTTTCTCTCAAATTACATGTTGCGTTGCCTTAAAACACTTATTTGTACACCGAATATATGAAACGTGTGATGTGGTTTACCGAACACTACATAAAGTCAGTTCTTCTTATTCACTCACTGTAAGTGAAACAGGAATCACTCAAATAAAGTTCGAGAAATAATTACTTACAATTCTTCCTTTATTCCGTCAATATCTCAAAAGCACACACTTCACTCAGATATTTCAATACTCATGAAGAACTAATTCATAACAGCACTAATATTTTAAAGCCGATTAAAGTGAGTTAGTAAGTAGAAAACTTGATTAAATAAACTCCAACACTAAATATATAACAACACAACTCGAACACGTAAACTTCAAGTAAACACCGCTACAGCGTAATGCAGCTTCCACGAATACGTCACACCACACTTTGTCTTTTTTTTTTTTTTCATGTTTAGAGGATTTTAGGAAAGGAGTGTCTGACCCCAGGTCTTAAACAACCCATAGAAATAGGAAGCTAGAAGATTTGGGCTAGATTGCCCGATAGGAAAGTGACACGGAAGCGAAGTAGAAAGGGGGAGGAAGATGCCCTTATTTATTACCGGGGGCAGTACCCGGGGTCCGACGGCTTAACGTGCCCATCCGACGCACGGCTGATATTTAGTGGATCGAGCGTTCGTACCTGCCTGGGATCTAACCTGAGTCCTTTTCCGTGGTAGTCACGAACGTTGCCCACTAGGCCACCAGCGGCCCCAACATCACACTTTGCCTGCTAGCTCCAGACATTATATAGCTCGTTCGAATCATGTCACATACATACGTCAAGTACCCTGACCTCAAGACTGTTTCCACAACACATTGCGTGAGCGAGAAAAATATGACGTTAAGATTGAAACGCTTAAAGAGAATGAACTAAACATTTGCATTGAGAAAGAAACTAAAAATGAAAGTTAAATTAGAATATACGTCATACAATTGCTGATACTTTAATTACGAATGTTGTTTTAAATAAGAAGTTGCAACTGAGTCCGACACTGTATAATATAATAATTGATGATGTGACAAAAGAATTAAGATTGACGGTTATTAGGGTATTATATATTGGCGGGAAAAATCTTCGGTTACTGTGCTACGAAGACGGTGTACTTTTAATGGCAGAAAATCAAGATTACTGGCAAAAGCTACTATTTACATTTAAAATATTTGAATATGAACATATCGTGGAAATTTCTAACATAAAAACTAAATTCATGAAAGCATTTAAAAAAGTAGCAAGACGTACACTTGAGTTCGAAAATACAACAATAAAGCAAATATAAGTTTTCAAGTGTTTAGGAATTAATATGAACAGATAAATTCAATCTACGGAAAAGTATATCATCAGGGGAAAATATATCAAAATGCTTAAATTTTCCATCATGGCCATCATGGAGAGACAGTCATTTACAAGCAGAAAGGAAAATCGAAATGTATAAAACAGTATTCTGACTAGTGATGACACATTCAAGTCAAACAAGATTTGTTTTCTAAAATTCAGCAAATGCTCCGCACAGCAGAAATGCAAACGCTAAAAAAATGCTGAATAAAACCAGATAACATGAAATAAAGAATGACAAAATTCGTATAATAAAAACACATAAATGAAAGAATGGGAAAATGAATATTGAAATGACAAAACACATGGGCAGAGAGAGAGAAAGAGAGAATAGAAAATAAAATAATAGTAGATAGACTCAAAATCCAGAAACTATAAAAACAAACAATAAGAAAACGAAAGAAATAAAAATAAAAAAGTTCGAAGGATCAGAAACATTTGCCAGCAAATAAATAAGACTCGGGGCCAGATCAGAAGAAGAAAAGGAAATGTTATTGTTCAGAATTTGTAACACATAAATGCGATAAAAAATCATCAAATGTATGCTAAAATAATAAAACTTTAACCTGCATGATTTAATTTAATCTTATGGGACATTTCTTGTGTGGTCTGGGCCTACTCTGACTGTGAATCATTTGTAATTATTTCTCATAAATAGGATAGCTGTTATCATAATAACTTCCCGTTAAAGACATCGTCATACAAATTACTTTGTCATCCAGAGAAACATACCACAGTTGTATTAAAACTGTTCCTAAAGGAAAACTAACGTTCTGTCTACTCGACTTGAACAGGATAGAAGACGGTTCTTTTTTTTTTTACGGGGGGGGGGGGTTAACGACCACTGTAAGCAACTCAATGGGCTATAAGCAGTCGTCCGTCCCTAATTTAGAGTCACTGGTTCCAGAGAAGGGAGAGAGCCAGTGCCACAAGATAAACAGAACGTCTTTGCCTCACCGGGATCCGAATCCGGACCCATCTCATACGAATAGTCTTAGACCTCTGCTTCATCAGAAGCAGAGGTGATGAAGCAGAGGTGAAGCACTGCTTCATGATGAAGCAGAGGCCTAAGAGGTCTGAGCTTAGACCTCTGCTTCATCAAGGCGGCGGGTAGGTGATGTCGGATTTTTTTTTTTTTTTTTTGATTAGAGGTTTAACGAAGACCGTGAGCAACTCAGTGGGCTATAAGCAGTCACTCGTCCCTAATTTAGGGCCACTGGTTGTAGGGAAACGAGAGAACCAGTGCCGTAAGACAAACACAACATCCATGCCTCACGGGATTCGAACCCGGACCTATCTGGAACGGATTTTCATAATCCAGTTAGGCCACTGCGACACCGGGCTGGCGTGATGTTGGAATATTGAACGAGAAAAAAAAATAAAAGCCTCAAGAAAAAAAAAAAAAAAGAAGAGAGAGATAGCTACTGATACGGAATTCTAGCTAATACAATAAAAATAAATAAAGTAGAAGCAATTATTATTTTGTATTTAAGTAGACTCAACTTCTTAATATAATATTTCGTCCAAAAACTGTAATAATTCGACTAACGAAACACACTTTCTTTTTTACCGTGTTTGAAGACATACTTAGGAGACAAATAAGAAAAATTCGACACATCTATTTTCAGTCATTTCCCCTGCCTTTTTGATCAGTTAATAATGAAATGCGAAACACGAAAAAATGCCATTTTTGCCGAGGAAAAAATGTTCGATATTTTTAGCGATTACTGTCACTAGCGCTGAAGAAAGATGACCACATTTTGATAAACAACAGCTGTTGGCACTTGGCAGCTGTGTGATCAAAATTTTAGTGGAAAAGAAGAAGAAATAGTGGCCATCTTAGGTACGTGTCAGAATTTTACCATGGAGCGGAAGGATAGTAAAACATTCTGCTTGACCTAAGCATGGGAAATATAAAGTTGTAGCCTTCCCAGAGGACGCGGCATGGATAGGGTTGATGGAAAAGGAGGAAGAGGAGGAGCGGGAGCAGTAAGTGAGAATCAAGGATGCGAGCCGGGGGGGGGGGGGCAGGGGGAAAAATCGTGGAGGATGCCGACGTCGAAAATCCTTCAGCTCCCAATTTCGCGCATAGGATAGGAAGCCAGACCTCTCGAGTGTCCACAGAGGACCGCGTCTAATTTACATCCCTGGTACCGGGATTACTTGATTCCATTGGGCCGGCATTGTTGACCTTTACAGAATGGACCCTCTTGATCTCTGCTTAAAGGGGAAAAGTCCCTCACTACATAAATTTCCAGCGCCTCCTCCCCCTCTACATTTTTTTTCATACCCTCCTGAAAGATATGGGGAGACATTAGGCAAACATTTATGCCGATCCGGTTGAATTTGCCTGACCGTCTGCAGAAGACTGCCGATGCACTAATTTCCCCGCGGAACGATATGCTTTGCGAGGCGGCAGTGAAGTGGGTAAATAGGCCAGCCCACGTGACTTATGGAGCCTGACAGGTGGGCCTAGAGTATCACGAAACCGGACGAAATTGAATTTCAGCATGGGGACTCCCGGAAGAAACAAAAACCTCTTTATTCCCAACAGAAGGACATTCCATGCAGATGCTAGCGTAAACACTCACCTCGCTCGGCTGTCTTTAAGTCAAGAAAAGCATTGAGAAGGCGCTTTTTTTCTTCTTCTTCTTCTGTAACATTTCGTTTTCATTTTTATGCTTCTTTTTTCGCTGAAAGCTCAACAAAGGAGAACTTCGGATTCCGCACTTGCTTCCAAAGGAGATCGCGGAGTGACGGTTGCATGTTTTCTCTCCTGACCACTCGGAACCCTTACAATATTTTGAAACTAGGAAGAAGAAAATTGCTATTTGCATTCAGACGGCCCTTAAACCTCTTAGATCTTTGTTAGATCTTCAAATATGTTGAACGTACTTATCTTCAAGTTCAGACGCGTATTACAAGTTTTCATTCAAACTTTGGAAAAACTTTTTTCGTGAATAAATTGAGTAAAACTGAATACATTTCTTTAGATAATTTTTTTTTAAGTTTACAGCTAGCAAATAGAAATTGTCCGCCGTCTCCAAGACTGAATTGATGCTTTTTTTTTTTTTTTTTGCTATTTTTCCAGAAATGTTTCTTTTGAACTTGGTTGTAGATTTTTTTATTGAAAAATTTTATTCTGAAATAACCTAGGTATTGGGTGTGTGCATAAGTTCTACCTGGTTTTGTAGGCTACAAAGAAAGGAGGAGAACACAACAAATAACGTACCTAGGATTTCACATAATTGCCATCATTCTGTATGACCTCTTGCCATCTGTCTATGAGTAGATGAATCCCACGCCGGAAAAACTCCTGTGTTTTAGAGTCAAAAAAGTCATGTAATGCCGTTTTCACATCGTCCATATCATCAAAGGTTTGGAGAGCAAAGACGTTCTGTAACGATCGAAAAAGGTGGTAATCTATAGGTGCCAGGTCAGGTGAATACGCCGGGTGAGGTAATACTTCCCAACCAAAGTCCAGTAATTTCTGCATAGTGATTAAAGCAGCATGATGTCTGGCGTTATCATGAAAGATCACGCCTTTGCGATTGATGAATGCTGGCCACTTCGATGTCAGTTGTTCTCGCAATCTGTGCAACTGTTGGCAGTAGAGGTCAGCATTTATCGTTCGGTTAGGCGCCAACACCTCCCAGTGGATTATTCCCTTGACATCCCACCAAACACTCAACAAACACTTTTTGGGATGCAGTCCTTTTGAGGTCGATAGAGCAGGCTCCGCACCTTGGCACACAGTCCGTCGACGCTTTACATTACGGTACAGTACCCATTTCTCATCACCCGTTACTATTCATCCCAAAGACAGTTCATTTATGTGACGAGAAAGCAAAGAAACACAGCTACTGATTCTCTCTCGTTGTTTCGCAGAAAGCTGGTGCGGAACACAGTTATCGAACTCGGTGATGAACCAAAGCGCATGCATTCGCCTTTCGACTGTTGTTCTGTGTACCGACAACGTTTCCTCTAATTCCTGAATGGTTGGATGTGGGTCATTTCTTATGGCTTAGTCTACATCCTTGTCAGAAACCACGGATGGACGTCCAGGACGTGGTTGATTTTTACAACTTGTGCCTCCGTCCCAGAATTTCCGAAACCAACGGCGACATGTACTATCATCAACTGCGTCCTCCCCATACACTTGACAGATGTTGCGGCAAGTCGCGGCAGCCTTTATCGAACTCGTACAGTAAACAATGTCTAATGTGCTCTTTATCGCATGCCATGTTACACCGTCCGTGATTTCCTTTAAGAATGACTTACTCAGACAAACCTAATGCCTCTATATGCTCTACTGGTCCACGCTTTATTGGCCGAAAATTTGGCATCGCAGCGTCATCTGTGACGAAACCACTCCGATCGCAATTTGCATCTATTACAAAAACGGATAGAACTTTTGCACACACACAATCATATTTGAATAGGAATAAAATTTAATTATCATGTCTAATCGACAGTTAAAATTCAATATACTGTTAACATGTTCTTTTGACAGTAGAACCTCTTTCAACAGTCCCTCCTTAAACCTCCGCTACTGTTTGTTTCCCTGGAACGAGCCTGCATACTGAGAATTCCCTCGATGAACCACAACCTCGCTGTCCGCCGACCACTTACACACTAAGAATGCCAAATGTTTTCAAAGCGTGAGACAGTAATTTTTTAGAATTTGTTTCTTTAGAATTAAGTTGTAGACTTTTTATTGGATAAATTTGTTCCGGAATAACCTAGGTACACTTAAATAGAAACAAAATAAAATTCTCATGTCTAATCGACAATCGAAATTCAATATACAGTCGACCCTCTTTAATCCTCCTCTCCTTAAATCTACATCCTCGCATTTCGCTTGATGTTTGTTACACTGGAATGGATTTTCATGAATACCTGAATACTGAACATTCCCTCTATGAACCGCTACTTCGCTGTCCGCCAACTGCCAATACACGCCAAATTACAAATGTGTTTAACCTGCACAGAAAATATTACGGGTATTCAAAAGTTTTCGCCTCCCTCGCTAGCGGGCGCTGAAGGGGTCTAATCGGCTCGCGACCCGTGCTATCAGTTCTTACATTAAGCCAAGCCTGGCGATCGATAAAGTTCATTCGTGGCATGGTTTGTTATTCATGTTTAATTTAAAGAAAAGTGCGAGTGAAGCATACGGTTCAATATGTCAGGCGTATGGCGAAACGTATCGACAATGGTTTGCCAGGTTTAAGAAAGGTGATATAAGCTTGGAAGACAAAGCCACGTGCAGGTAGACTGCAGGAACTCGCAGACGAGGAGTTATAATCGATGTTGCAAGAGGATACCACATAATGGACCACGCAACTGGCGAAACGTTTGAAAGTGGCTCAATCGACGGTGGTAGGACGTCTACAGGCCTTGGGGAAGATCCAGAAGATTGGTAAGTGGGTTCCGCATACTTTAACGGAGCGTGATTGGTCAACGATTGGGTATCTGCATGTCGTGGCTGAAGAGGTTTCAAGGGAAGAATTTCTTGTGGAAAGTTGTCACCTGGATGAAAAATGGGTCTATTGCGACAACCACGTACTCAAGCGATGGTGGGTCGACCCAAGCCGGCCATTCACATCCAATGCAGAACAGGATATCCACGGGGATAAATGATATTGTGTGTGTGGTGGGATATGCACGGAGTGCTATACTTCGAACTGTTGAAAATGGGCGAAACAATCATTGCACAACGATATAGCGATCAGTTGATGAAACTGAACGCCGCAATCGAGCAAAAACGCCCATGGACAGGTAAAGGACGCCACCCAGTCATCCTGTTACACGATAGTGTCAGACGACATGTCGGTGCCACCACGAAATCAACCCTTGAGCTGTTACACTGGGAGGTTTTACCGGCTTACTCTCCGGACATTGCACCCTCACACTTTCATCTGTTTCGCTTTATGCAACATACCCTAGCCCAACAGCGGTTCACCACAGTTCCAGAGGTGGGAAATTTCGTCACTGCGTTTTACAGCTCAAAACCCGAGTTCTTCATATCACAGGGGCATTCATTGGTTAGTTTCTCCCTTCGTTTGCAGATGTGAATTATTGTATTTAAAGCACATCACACACCGTAAAGAAAATAAAAGTGGCTAACTTGATAAGCGCCTCCCCGGTGTCGCAGTGTGCTAAGCAATGGTTTCTGATCATTCGGCTGAGATGGATCCGAATTCGAATCCCGGTAAGGCATGGATGCTTGGTTTGTCTTATGGCACTCGTTATCTCCCTTCCCTGGAACTAGTGGCCTTAAATTAGGGACGGGCGTCTGCTTATAGCTCACTGAGTTGCTCACGGTGGTCTTTAAACCTCCAATAAAAAAATTGATAAGCTGGAACATTATGGACAGCACAAATAAATGCCAGACATTGTGCCATTACAGATGAAATTACGTATTCTGTAAAAGTCTGGGCAAATTGGAGTAGCCGCCCCGCTGGCGCAGTGGTCTAAAGCGCTGGCCTCTGATCATTCGTCCGTAAGGGGTCCGGGTTCGAATCCCGGTCAGGCATGGATGTTGTGTTTGTCTTACGGCACTGGCTCTCTCCCTTCCCTGGAACCAGTGTCCCTAAATTAGGGACGGGCGACTGCTTATAGCCCATTGAGTTGCTCACGGTGGTCGTTAAACCTCCAACCAAAAAAAAAAAACAAAAAAAAACAAATTGGAGTAGCAGTTGGGTACTGGAAATTGCTAATAAATTGCTTTCTAAAGTTTCTCACTAATAATGCAATTTTTAATAAAATAGTAATACTATACCAGCAATCGATTTATTGGCGTAATAATATAAATAATCAATTTCAAGCTTTTGCACATTAAACAGATGGTTTTTTCAAGGAAGATGGCTTTTTCAACCAGATAGCTTTTTCAAGGAAAAGCCATTTGATTGATGTGCGAAAGCTTGGAAACGGTGATTTGTCTTACGCCGGCTAGAACTTCCGAATCAGAACGCTTTCAAGTAGTTCTTGATTTCAAGTGTATCATTCCGCTTTATTTACATAGAACCTTATTACACCCAATGTAAAAGGAAGTAGTCCACGATACCGTACGGAATTTTTTTTATTATTTTCATTGAGATAAAGCTTATTGCAATGGAAATAATGATAGGCATTTATTTTATTATAGAAAATAATAATACATTTATTTCGTATCACAGATTTATCCATCATAATTGAGCGAAGCAAGGCCGAAGGCCGAGGGAGCTCTTTTTACGAGACTCGAGACAATTAGTTGTTCCGCCATAGGTACGAGATGACAAATCCGATCACCGTGATTTTTGGCATGAAATTGGACATTATCCATGATCAGTTTTTGGCGCCTTCCGATTCCCGAAATTCCGTGTCATTGAGGAATTATCGTCTAAAACGTTGCATTTTTAGGGGGTTTTCCGAGTTTTGAGAAGGGGTCGTTTGTTACCTATCTCCTCCAAAGATCTTCAGCCGATCGCGGTGGCACTGGCCACAGAGAAAGGGAAGGACATGGTGAGTGACATGGGGTTGGTATCATGGTGATCAGTCGTGTCGTATAAAAATCATGACCATTAAAAAACTGACCAAATTTAAAAATAATTGAAAAACTCCTCTCTCTATATGAGACTCGCGACAATTAGTTGTTCGGGCATAGCTACGACACGACACATCCGATCACCGTGATTTTTGGCATGCGATTGGACTTCGTCCATGGTCGGGTTTTGACGCCTTCCGATTCCCAAAATTCTGTGTCATTGAGGAATTTCAGTTAAAACTAGATGGTCTTTTACTTGAACCGTTTCACGAAAGTCGGCTCACTAACATTAATTTAAAAATATCGTTTGAATTGAAAAACGAAGAAATGGAAAGACTCCACCTGTTAGCTCAACACTTACTCAATCTATAGTAATAAAAGGAAGTTTGTGTATGTGTGTGTGAGTGTGTCTTGCCTTTCGCGATAAAAAATGAAAACTGTTGTTCCCGATTTGAGTGTGTCTTTCCGCTTTGTTAACATGCATCCTGATCACAACAAACGTGAAGGCGGGTAGAAAAATAGTTCATGATAAATTTTAGGCATTTCTTTTTTAGAATGTTTCGTACTTTGCGGAAGTCAAAAATTTTACGCGTTCGTTTTTTAGAATTTGTTATAATAGACGCCTTAATGAGCTCAGATTTTGCAATGCCTTCGCTCAAAATTTGCCAAATGTACCCGAGTTATCGGTTACCGTTAGAGGCTTGTCCTAGTTCCAAAAAGTATCATAATGCAACGCACTTTTTCATGTGGTGTAATAGCACGAAATTAATGTGTCAAACATTCATTTTCCCACTCGGTAGAGCGCATTACTTCAATGAACTGTTCGAATGGATCAAAATTTTGTTTTTTACAAAATCGTTGGAGCAAATATTCCATTAGGCTATCGACCAATAGTTCTTCCGATATGGCTTCTCAAATTTTTCCGAATGAAAAACTAAACAAAAAGAAACGTATTATTATTTCTCGACATATTTCCTTCATAAAATATATTTACAAATAAAAATGGTCATTAAAGCGTCTATTATAACAAAATTGTAAAAAAAAAAATCCGCATAAAATTTATCGTGAACTGCTTTCTTTCACGTTGGGTGTGATCAGGTTCTGTGTAAACAGAGCGGAATGATACACTCAAAATCAGGGACTACTTGAAAGCGTTCTGATTTGGATGTCCAGCCCTTATGCCCATAAATCGGATTATTACTATAGTTTTACTATTTTATGCATATTTCGTGAATAGTTACGTCTTTATTATTTTTTAATTATTATTAATATTACTCAGCATTGGTGGCCATAACTACCTGAACATGATTGGGCGTACCACCAGGCGATTGAGGTCTTTAGAAAATTCATGCCTTCCTTCTACTTTCGTTAAAAGAGGGAAAAATTGGAAGCGACTTTAAATATTTTAATTCGAAAAGCCTTTCAGCACGATAAGATATATTTAATAGTACAGTCTGTACTAAAAAATTAATAGTACAGTCTGTACTCCTCCAATATCCAGGCTAGAAGAAATGAGTTAAATCATATCCAGATGATTACGATGGCGCATGGCTACCATAAAACAATCGTTGAAAAAATTGCTCGATCAGTGAAATGTCTAGACAAAAGTACCTTACAAAGGGAAACCAGAATTACAAAATATGTTGGCACTATGGACTATATACCTGAAGTCACTACAATACTAAAGAACATATGCAAAACACACCACATTGCGTTTGGTGAAAGTACGAAATGTATTCGAGCCATCGTGCAAAAAGACCGTGACCAAGTTTCCACACTCAACAGACATGGGGTTTACAAAATACCCTTAATTCCTATTGACCCAGAAGATCCAGAAATTGCATATATAGGATCCACTGCACGCCCATTGAGAACAAGAATATATGAACACAAGTACTCAATTACTAATAACTCTGATGCTACCTCTCTTGCACGATTAGTTAATAGAGGTACCTACCGACCAGACTGGACCAATGCCAGTGTGCTGAGCTCAAATCGTACAAAGCGATCTCTTCGATTCGCTGAAAGTTTATGTATATTATCGCACAACTCTGACTGCTGTAATGAAGAAACTCCACGTTTCGTTCCAGTGCCTTGGGCCATGTTAATGCGGCCAGAACAGCATACTTCTATCCAGCAACACTTAACTCCTAATAATTCACTTACAGTTTGACGAATAATGTCAACTTATTAATTATCCTCTGTGTATATATTTTCTACGCATATGTAATAGCAATTCATAGTATCATTTGTTGAAACCCTTTAACGCATGACAAAACTTCTATTATATTTAATGTAAACCTCGTTACTGTTATCACGTGCTCGCGTAATTTGAAAATGCTTCTTGCTTTTATCCGTTGTTTTGTTTATTTATATTGAAATACCTGACGATGGAGCACTTGGTGCTTTGAAAGATCTTGTAAGTTGTTGTGCCTTATAAATGTATATTTTTTAGTACAGACTGTACTATTAAATATATCTTATCGTGCTGAAAGGCTTTTCGAATTAAAATATTGTTTAGCGCACGAAGAATCCTTATTAAAGCGACTTTAAATGATAAGAGAAAAAGGAAGACTTTTTGTCCATTCAATATAACGAAGATTGGCAATCAAGAAACATACATAGATCCCCACATAATATTATTAAGAATCTCTGCCGTTGTCGCTCCCCTGTGTACTGCCAACCAGATTACCTGCAAAAAAAACAACAAAAAAAAACGTGAAAAAACTTTGGAGATTTAAAGAGGATTGGCTGTGTTAAATTCCAGGGTCACACACTTTTTCAAATACTGTCGACAAATTACACACTTTTAATTTTGTTTGTTTCGTTGATCGTGATTCCTGTAAAACGTGAGCCTACAATTCATCTTTTCTGAATTCCAACAGATTCTGGATTTTTTCCCATGTTTACGAGAATTTCTGTACTCTCTTTATGACGGACATAAAGAGAGTACAGATTATTGGACTGTAACATTTGAGTATGTTGTCGTGGTATTTCTGTGACTGTCTGAACAAAAAGGTTCGCGGTTTTTTGGCCAGTGTGTGCACAATACTACGGAACATGACTGAACACTTTTAACAACTTTTTGCTACGCGAAGAGACAATTACCATTCTTTGGAGTGGTTCGTAGTTAACTTTTAACCGGCTGGAACGAATTAACTCGGGGTTAATAAAATAAGCTGAAATCAGCTCGAACGAATGTATTCGCTGTCTGAGAAGTGGGCCGAATGCAACAAGAGCGAGTGAACCTGCGCATCAGAAATCGATCGTTGCTTTTACCTACCTTTGTCATTCTAAGTGGTCATTTGGGGGGTATGATTTTCATTAATCCTTCCTGTCTGATTACCTTTTTCTCTAAGAATGCTAAGGAAAGGGCGACGAACCTAAGAAAGAAGAAACAAAAATGTGTGAGTAAATTGTTTCTACCCATTGGCATTGATGTCCGTGTTCGGGGAACTGCTGCTTCCGAATCATTCATTGGGTAATGGAACTGAAAATTATGGAATCAGACTACATACTGTAAAACTAAGGACTGTAAGGGAGCACTTATAACCAGCGACAGATTTATAATCGATACTCCTTAGATGAAAGAAGGATGGTTTTGCCGTAGCTTTTGGTATCACCCAGTCACTATGGGAACATTTCTATTTGAGGATTGCAGGCAAATTTGGACAACTTTTGGTTCAGGTACCTCGGCCGCTTTAAGGGTTAATGTGCAGTATTTTGACAATAAAGTGCAAATTACAGTAGAACCTGCTTATAACGAGTCCGCATTTAGCGAGATCTCGGATTTAACGAGAAAAACAGGAGCATTTACTTGTTATAATATTAATTAAAAGCGAATTTGATCGTTTTTAAAGAAGAAACTTAACGTTGTCGCCGGATTTAACGAGAAAGAGAAAAGCTAAGAGGGTCATTTTTAACAAGCACAGTAACACGATTTGGTAAAATTCCATGTTTAGCGAGATAGAAAAAATATGATGCACACTATTCTAGAATGGAGATATAGAAAAAATGGCATACAGGACGAAACTGAAATAGCGCAGGGGTGCTAGTGGTGTGCTAGTGGAATAACGTTGATAGAAAAACAATAGGGAAGGAATGCATCAAATGCTCAACAACGAGTTGCGCAAGAGACTCTTCCTGCCACGCAATCCAAGGGGCTATGTCTTGGGTGTATCGTGTCAGAAGATTTGAAAACAGGCCACCTACTTTTAGGCAAAAAGAGGATACGTGAGGTTTATGTGGATTAAAGTGGATTTCAGGGTGACAGTAGCAGAGGGAGATAGAAGAGTAATGAAATGGGGGTGTCCGGAGTGGAAACAGGAGTTAACAATCACTGGAATTTTGCCCACTTCCCGCTTTCACCCTCCAAGTGAGCGTTGCATTGGGAGAATCGGTGCTGCTTTTACTTCATGTGTGTTGTACTGTATATTTAAACTGCAATTAATCTTATCTGGCCATCAAGTTGAATATACTTGAAATTCTTCATCAATTAACTATAGTACTAATGTAGTTATAGTATATCTGCCGGTGGCGCTGATCGAATCCACTTCTTTCTGCTACGGAGCCGAATGCTTTCCAATTGAGCCACACCGACGAAGGTTGTGTTTACAACATTATCGTCTTGACATGTGCATCACTTCTGAGGTAGATACTTCACATTTATCCCCTTCCCCCCTCCCCCTCCTCCCCTGAGAAAAGGCCAAGACGGAATCGTAGATTTCCCGGTCAGCCAGCAAACTACGCTTGAAGGACAGCTCACAAAATTAATTCTGACAAATTCCCGACGATCTGTAGAACGAACATCACACATTTTTCGAAGAACCTCACTGTCAGGAGGCTGATTTTCCGTTCGAATGCCAATATAGCGTAAAAACCATTTGCCGGTGGCGGTCCACATCCTTCTACTCCGGAGCCGAATGCTTTCCTAAGTTTGCTACACTGACGGAGTTTGTCGCTATAGCTTTGCCTTCTTACCATGTACGTCACTTCTGAGTTAGGTACGTCACATGGCATATTAAATCTTTCAAGTACATCCAATTGTTATTGATATACACTGAGTGGCCACTTTATTATGACCACCCCCTCAGTACTTCGTTGAGCCACCTTTTCCCTTTAATACTGCGTCGATTCTTCGTGGCATAGACTCCACGAAATGTTGATAGGTGGTTTGTGGAATCTGAGACCATGCTTGATGAATAGCACTTTCCAGGAGTGTGAGATTGCCGGGTTGTGGATCCAGCTGTCTGATGGCTCGTTCAACTTCATCCCACAAATTCTCAATGTGGTTGAGATCTGGAGATTGTGGGGACCACCAAAGCAAAGTAAACTCATCGGAATGTTCCTGAAACCAATCCTGTACAATACGAGCACTATGGCAGGACGCATTATCTTGTTGAAAGTAGCCATCGCCATTGGGATAAACCATCCACATGACAGGATGTACTTGGTCCGCAACAATGTTTAGATATGATGTGTCAGTCAGACGTTGATAAACACGAATTAAAAGGCCCAAAGCATGCCAGGAAAACATTCCCCAAACCATAATGATGCCTCCACCAGCTTGAAGGTTTGTAGCAATGCATTTGGGGTCCATGCTTTTGCGCTGTTTCCGCCAAATTCTCACTCAGCCATCGGCATGGTGAAACTGAAAACGTGATTCGTCGGACCACATAATTTGTTTCCAATTATCAACTGTCAAATCCTTGTGCTCCTGTGCGAACTGGAGACGTTTTCTCTTGTTAACTGCAGACAGCAAAAGTGTTCGAACAGGCCTTCGGCTGCCATATCCCATCCGATGCAGTGTACGGAGAACAGTGCATGCAGAGATCATTTGAGGGGATCCTTGATTAAGATGGTCTGTAATTTGCTGCACTGTTTTCCTTCTGTTGACTGTTACCAGTCTGGACACTCTCTGTTCCGCCCGAGCAGTCACTAATCAATGACGACCACACGTTGCACGTAGAGACCCAGTTTTTTGGCTGACAGTCGAGTCTTCAAACACTTTAACAACAGCTGCTCTATAACATTTCACGAATGCGGCGGTTTCGGTGATACTCGCTTTATGGCTCCGAGCTGCTATAATCATCCCACGTTGAAAGTTCGTCAAATTGCATTTTGTACCCATCTCGCCACCCAAAAATCACTACTACTACTGTCGCAAGCACTAAGCTTTCCCTTTTTATACTAGCCTCGCCCTCTGGTGGCAACAGCGTGCAGCCATAGCTCATTTGCTTAAAACTGTCAGGTGGTCATAATAAAGTGGCCACTGAGTGTATAATATAAACGTATATGCATACATTTTTTTAATTGTGATAATTTTCACTCAAAAACGGATTTAGCAAGCTCCCAGATTTATTGTGGGTTTCCGTCGGTCCCGAGCTCCTCGTTATACACGGGCTTCACTGTATGTGTTTAGAAGGATCTTGCTTTTAAATAGCAGTTTTTCAGGAATAACCGTCGAATTATTGCTACTCCTCTTCTCAGTGATCGACTTTCACGAAATTTCAAGCGAAACTTTTTTTTATTGGGGGGTCTAACGGCCACCATGAGCAACTAAATGGGCTATAAGCAGTCGCCCGTCCCTAATTTAGGGCCACTGGTTCCAGGCAAGAAGCTGAATGACCCCCACGAATAGCTCTTTCAAGTCTTAATGACCACCACGAGCAGTCCTTGAAGCTATATGCAGTCAGTCTATCCCAAATTTGATGGCACTGGTTCCAGGAAAAGGTCAGAGCCAGCGTCGTAAAACAAGCCTATCTGCGATGCTTCACCGGCGAGTCGAGCCCGGGCCTAGTATGAACGACTACCCAGAAACTAGCATTCTGACCACTTGGCCAGCGGAGATGATTTCGTGACGTAACACAGGATGTCACTGCATCACCGACAACATTCAATTATGTTTGATTTTTTTTTCTGATTTTAACGACCAACATGAGAAACGGTGAGGGCTATAAGAAGTCCCCTGTCCCTAATTTAGGTCCACTGCTTCCAGGGGAAAGAGACAACCGGCTCCGTAAGGCACTCATGTTTCATTCGCGACTCGAAACGGGTCCAATCTCGGACCAATGATCAGAAGTCAGCGCCTCATACCTCTCCGCCCCGGACCATCCTATGAATTATTTTCAAACGTGTAACGTATTAATACTTACCTCAGAGGTGACGCACATGTCAAAACTGCAAAGTTACAGCGAAAAATTTAGTCGGTGTAGCTTAATAGGGAAAGCATTTGGTTCCGGAGCAGAAGAAAGGGGGGGTCAATATTTGTCACCAGGAAACGGATTTTAAGCTTAATTGGCGCTCGAACGTAAAATGAATCTCCGCGCCGTTGAGTTCTTCAAAAAATGTGTGATGTTTGTTCCACACATCGTCTGGAATTAGTTAGGATTCTCTCTTCTACAGTGAGCTCTGATTAAAGCGTGGTTTCCGGGTGACCCGGACACCTACGATTCCATCCCAGCCCTCACTGTTAAAAAAATCTACTTAAAAATGAGAACCTGAACCTACTCTTTTTTTTTTCTTTTTTTTTTTTTTTGATACAATAGTATCGTAAACGAGTACATGACATGCTCAAATATAAGAAACCATACGTACTTACAAATAAATGCGTCAATAAATATAAATGTAATCTCGTATTACTTCATTTTAGATATTTTAGATTTCAAGAGAAATTGTTTAATAAATGTGTAAAGTGACACACATAAATACTAATAATTAGTACAACAAAGTCACTGATCACAAGCAATTTAATTATGCATAAAGTATCTTTGTGTACGTTTTTACATTAATTATATTTGTGTCAATCTCTTAAATAATATATTGTCGCTTCATCACTATGTTGGTCATAAAATTGTGCTGTCCATTTGCCCAGCGTGTGACAACGAGTGTATCTATTATCCCAGATGTGCCATCGAATAACATACTTCCAGTTGATTCTATGAATCAGTGAGTATGTATGGAGTACACGTATTCCATATTTGAAATCGTGACGCGGATGATTCAGACTACTATTCAGACTACTGATGGAGGGACCTCAAGTTCAAACCTATCCTGATAGGCTTGAACCTCGGTTCTATTAATAAATCAGTATGTCTCTCCGTCGTGGTGTGAATTTCTAACGATCGCTGAGTAAGCTATTCGCCGTGCATCGGACGAACACGTTAAGTGACGGCACCAGTGTAGAAATCCCCCGGTTACATATAAAGATGTTCATTCCTAAGCCCCCCCCCCCTAATTTCTCTCTGCCTTTTATGTGCAAAAATCGTACGCTTGTACGGTGGCGCCATCTAGTGCTCTCTCTCTCTCTCTCTCTCTCTCTCTCTCTCTCTCTCTCTCTCTCTCTCTCTCTCTCTCTCTCTCTCACTTACAAACTATTCTGCAAGATTCGCTCTAACTTCCTTCAGTTTCTGTGCCCTGCCCGAAAGGACACAGAAACTGAATGAAGTTAGAGCACATATATTTGAAACATATGGATTTTTTGAGTACATATACCGTATTTGAAGTATATGCACTCAAAAATCAGTTCATATATTTCAAATTAGAAAAACCAGATATACTCACAGTTGATTCCTTGTATGTACTCAAAAATGAGTACGTGTCTTTTCCAAAAATGAGACACAAGTTCTCGGAGCTATTATAAGCCCAGAATATCCTCGAAAACGAGTACATTTTGCTTATTTATAAGTAACAATTTTTAACAGTGCTTTCTCAAGGGTGGGAGGATATGTATATGACGTACCTACCTCAGAGGTGACGCACGGGTCAAGACGGCAAAATTACAGCGACAAACTTCGTCGGTGTAGCTTAATTGGGAAAACATTCGACTCCCGAGCAGGAGGATGCTGGTTTGATCCCCGTCACGGACAAATGGCTTTTATGTTATAAACGAACCGACGATCACCTGTGAACTGCACCTAAAAGCCACTAAGAAGTACATCGTTTTCCAATTACACAGGTTCACGACAACCCATACTGGCTTTCATTGAATTCCAATGGTATTACAGATGTGTTTGTTTGCGAGTATTTATCATTTCTCTCAAGTTGTAAGCAACTAAACTCTTAATAATTAGAAAGCTAGGTTCTGTTTTCAGTCCACCTCTCTCACCGGACCAGGCATGTTCTCAGGCTAACACGACTGCCCTCTCCTCCTAACCTCTTACGAACGCAAATGTTTAAAAGATCCCTTTGGAATAAGGTAGCAGTACTTACCAGCAGAAACGCCTGACAAACTAATACATTGGAACATATACTCTTAAATTTTCGTTGGATAACAAAATGCCCAAAACTCGTATCTGGCGATGACTCATTAGGTGCAGTAGGGCAGAGAGACATGGTATCTAATTAATTGTTCATAAAAATTAAAGTATTCTCAAATTTTAAAAAAAAATGGAATTCACAAAATGATATTTGGGTTTTTTTCAGTCACAACGAAATCATAAAGCTGTCAACTCAAACATAAAAATGAGATTAACTTTCGCACTATCAGGTATTTGCAACAATCAAAGCAATAAGTATTCTCACAAATCTAAAACAATATATGAAACTTATGTGAATTCATATTTCGTCCATGCAACAAAATTTATGTTCACTATTCATATGTAATATGCAAAACTTATGTCAGCTTCATCTGGTTTTGAAAATACGATTTAAAATTATTTTCCGGAGGGGTAAAATATAAATTTTGACAGAAAACTAATTAACTAAGTGAATAACTGAAATCATGCTCGTTGAACACCACATCCTTCCAATTTTTAAGAATCGTTCTAATTCAAATATAAAAATCAAAAATCAAAAGGGGAACCTTGTTGCTTAGCAGATACTTTAAATATTTTTAAATTTACTTCTGGATACCAAAATACACAGTTATTCCAGTATGTACGCTTAACACGATTCATATGGTATTCATATTTTCGAAAAAATCGATTAATTGATTAATTAAAACAAGTTATTAGGTTGTGACACGAAAATTATATTTCCTCCTACGGTTTATCTAAACTGAAATCGGTGGACTTACTGAGTTTTGTTAATGTCGATAATGTATCGAACGTGCACAAAAAAATCACATAGCGCTGCACAACGGCAATCACAAAATTTATAACCATGTCACTTCACCGCAAGTGCTAAATATGTAGTAAAATGCACTATCACTTGTCACACTTTATAGGCCTATAACATCGTGGTACGGGACTCCGGTCACTCTGAAGCACACCTCAGTGAAAGTGAAGCACATCTTTAACATTGACATGAAGGTATCACCATTTTGTCGCCTCTCTCTCCCACGGACTTTAGTTAATTTCCGAAGAAAGTACATTAAAATATTTCGGTTTGCACTTTTGCCCAAAGGGCATCACGAACGAATAACACAACACAACAAAGTTTTGCTTTTTATTTGTTCCTGGATAATAATTGTTACTTCCTAATTGCTTATGCCTCAAAAGTATAGAAAATTACTATTATTCTTCACAAACTTTTCTTTTTGACCACTATAGTGATATTTTGAAATTTAGCTATTTTTCACAACGTTCCAGATGAATTCAGTGCTGAGTAAACATCGAGTAACCTCTGGAACTTTCTAGAACTCTCGACAACCATTCAGAACTTTCTAGAACTTTCCGTGATTAAATATTGATATAAATACGGTGGCCTGTAGCCCACCGGTTCATTTTAGTTCCAGCTGCCTAAGTGGATACGTATTTACATTTTTCTGAGGAGGCATTAAGACGCTGCAAGCATCCAGCAGACGCCTATGTTTGTGGCTAATTTATCTGCACAAGAGCAAAAGCGTATTCCGTGGAAACGTCTTCTAAGATGTGTGAGGCCCACAAGGCATATTTCGGCATGCCTATTGGGGATCAAGACAAACCTGAGCCCCTCAGGACATTATAACCGGAATATGATGGAGACTACATTTGGGAGCTGATTCGTGAAAGTGGTTTACAGTATAATCGTAAATCTAGAAAAATTATACACTTCTAAATCTTTTTTTGGTAATTTTTGTATAACTGCAGTACAAATACACGTTAATTTTTATTCATATGTTATTGTCCTGTACTTTATGTGAAAGAAAGAAAGAAAGTTTGCCCATTTTCTCATTGGAAGTGTGCAAATTTCAAAATATCACTGTCCTGGTCACAAAAGCAAAGATTGTGGGGACTAATAGCCATTTTCTATACGTTGTAGGTATGAGCAATCGGGAAATAACAGTTACTATACCCAGGAACAGAAATTGCATTACCCAGTTTAATCGTCCATGCGTTCCGATGCTGGATTTCGCAATCTTGCCGGCGCTTCTCGGGAAGGCTCCAGAATCTTTCTAGGTTTTATTTTCCCGTAGTTCAATCACGGATATAGACTCGTGGAATGAGAAATTCGGGTTTATTTTTCGGGATCCATATCTTGTGTACTACAGAGATGAAAGCATGTGTCAAGACGACAAATCTGCAGCGAGACATTCTGTCCGCGTAGCTCAGTTGGGAGAGCGACTTACTCCGGAGTGAGGAGATACGACTTCCTCCGGAGTGAGGAGATACGACTTCGATGTCCGTCGTGGACAAACTTGTGTTTTCACAATCTCCTCATCCGAAGAAAGGAAAGTCTGAATCACGGGAACATTGCGATTAACTTCTTTTTATCACAGCTCCGTTTTTTCCATACTGAAGTTTTTTATTTTCTCTAGTATGAAGCGCTCGTACTGAGACGATCACCGTTTCCTTCTTTTTCTTCCATAGAACTTCGATAAATCCTATTCGGATTTAAGGACAAATGCAACCACACATCATAAATAATCTGGTACTCCAAACATGCCTTAAAATTCCCACAAAACTTTCATCCCTAGCGGATCAATAGGTCTCGCACCCATAGAAGGGCGGCTACAGACAAACTCTCGGATGCAATTTCTCCACATATGAAATTTCTTCAACGTCAGAACGTTGAAATTATCTTTCTTTCGAGAATGCAAACAGCTCGGTTATTATTTTTCTTCATGATTCAATAATAGTTTGGGAGCTCAATGATTCCTTCCTCTGGATGACCCCGAATGGCCACCGGCCTGCAACTGGGCTGGACTACCCTTTCCGTTCTTTCTCTGCTTTCTACTTTTGTTTTTCTTCCCGGACACAATAACCCAAATACGCAGCAACTTCTAAATTTGGTTCTTCAATTAGTACCCTCGTGTCTGGTAATTGGCCAATTTCCGTCACGTTCTGACTCCTGGACGCTGCGAGCACCTGTAAAATCAGAAGTATAAAAAAAGACTCAACAACGCTCTTAAGAACTGAAAATATGAAAACGACCAACTCACACCTTACTTCTCTGCATTTATCTTCCCTGCTTTAATAATTTCTTATTTCTCGGATGACTTAGATTAGAGGAAGAACGGAATTAAAAGGGAATAATGTCTCATTTAATTGAAAAAATAGTATTATCAGAAACGAAAAATTAAGTAATTCAGTACCACTGATAACAGTTCTTCTACTGGGGCTCTGAGTTCGATTTCGGTATGTGACATGGGTTTCCACCTCGTAATTCAGTAGGATCTGTCTTTCTTCCCTAGAATTAGTTAGCCTAGATTTGGGTTACACATGCAAGATTTTTTTACCCATGGAGGTCGTTAAACTCAACAAAATAAACTGACAAGAAAATAAATAGCCAATCAAACTACAACTTTGTATTTAAATAAAATGAAGTTGAGTATCTAGTGACTTTCTATAACATAATTCATGTACTAAAAATCTAATAATTTCATGCTTTTTGATGGATAAATTTTTTTTAATTGCATCTCCTATTTAAAGGTGAAAAAATGTTCAAGATAATTCAAAAATAAGATAAACAAGAAAGATGACACCGAATTTTCGGGTGTAATAAGCACGTCTTTTGAATCCGTTCTGACGCAAATTAAATTTATCAAAGCTATTCAAAGGCAATGGAGCCGGTATGGAAAACAATAGTATCTGACGGAAGAAAGAAATTTTTCAATCGGGTCTTTAATCCCTCAGATATTGGTGTAAACGGAATCTTGAGCTTACGAACTCTTAGAAACAGAGTTACCGACAAAAATAAGATGTGACTTTACGTTCCCTGGTGGGAAAACCATGCATTATTTTAGGAAGAAAGTATTCTCAAAAAGTTTATCCACATGAACGGTATCAATACAAGAAAAAAAATTAGTCGAGTGTTCAGGAGCCCAGATTTTGCTACAAATACATCAGAAGCAGAAATTAACACTTATGACCCCTGGTGGCCAAACCATTCTTTACAAAACATTAGAAATTATGTGAAAAATATTTTCCATCAGGTCTTGTATGCGATACAGGAAGAATTTTTCAAATCGGAGTTTTAGGAGCAGAAAACGCAATTTACCTTTATGCGCCCTAGCGGAAAGTCTTAAATGATTTACGTGAAAATTTTGAATTTTTAGGAAAAACATTTCGCATCGGAAACACTATCCAACAAGGAAGGAATTTTTCAAATTGGACTCTTAGAAGTAGAGATATTGACAAAAATAAGATATACATCTACGCCCCTGGCGTAGAAACCATGCATTATTTCAAGAAGAAAGTGTTCCTAAAAGGTTTCTGGACATGAGTAGCATCGGTCAACAAAAGACTTTTTTTTCAATCGAGATTTTAGAAGCTCATATTTTGCTGCAAGTACATCAGACGCGAAAATTAGCACTTACGCCCCCTGGTGGCCAAAGTATTCCTTACCAAAAATTTGAAATTATATGCAAAAGATTGTGCATCAGGAGATGTATCCGCTGAAAAAAAAAAAATTTCAGATCAGAGTTTTAGACCTCTCTCGGGTCCGGAATCCAAAAAAATGCAAAAGTCGGGCAGCAACTTCAAATTAAAGGTGCTACGACCTCTCTTGGGTCCGGAACGCCAGAAACTGAACAGATAAGAAAAAACAAGACACCTTTTAAGGGCCAAAAAAATTTTTTTGTTCTCCCAGATTTTGAAAAACCACTACCCATCAGTGAAAGGGAAGTTAGGTTTCATATTAAGAATCTTAAAAATAAAAAGGCACCGGGCAATGATGGCATAAATAATAAAATTATGAAAACATTACCGGAAGAGTATGTGCAAACCCTTACTAAAATATACAATTGTGCCATTAAATTACATATTTTCCCTGATGTTTGGAAGACAGCAGCGGTAATATTATTACCCAAGCCAGGTAAAAACCCGGTAATTCCTGAAAATCACAGACCGATTTCGTTGCTCCCAACCATGGGAAAAATCTTTGAAAAATAATTCTTATTAGAATGCAACAATTCTGTGAGGAATTCCCAGTAATTCCATTTATTCAAGGAGGTTTTAGAGATAAACACTCCACGGTGCACCAACTCTCTAGAATAACTGAAAAATATGCTGAAGGAATAATAAAAAAAGAACACACAGCAGCCATATTTCTGGATGTGGCAAAAGCATTCGATAAATGCCCACATGAGGCAATTATCTACAAGCTAATAGCACATGATTTCCCACCCTGGATTATACATATAATCAAATCATACCTCACTAACAGAACATTCTGTGCAAAAATCAATGGGAAAAATTCGTTAAAAAAATCGAAGCTGGTGTACAGCAAGGCAGTGTACTCGCGCCAACGCTGTACTCTATCTTTACGTCAGACTTTCCCAACTATAATAACAGGAATCTGACTACAGCTCTCTATGCTGATGACACTGCACTCGCTTATACTTCCAAAAATAAAAATCAAGCAACTTTCATGTTGCAACATTATGTTGAACAACTTGAGAAGTATTTCTTAGATTGGAAAATCAAAATCAATACTGAAAAAACTCAAGCAATTCTATTTTCTAGGATTAAATGCAATCACAATCCAGACTTTGAAATAGAAATGTACAAAAAAAATACCTTGGGCAAATGATGTTAAATATTTAGGACTTTTTATGGACCACAACCTAAACTGGAACAAGCATATTAAATAAACTCTGTCCAAATCTCTTAAGATCAGAGGAAGTCTCCAGCCAATAATAAAAAATAAAAGGCTTAGCAGGAAAAACAAAACTTTGATATATAAAGCCTGTATCAGCCCTGTTATTACTTATGCCTGTCCAATCTGGGGTAACTGCAACAAACAGCAGAAAAATAAGATTACCTCATTTCAAAATAAAACCCTACGTTATATGGTTGGACTTGATGGAAGAACTTCAAACCATGCTATCCGAAGCATGCTAAATATTAATTCTATCAATTACACGATGTATGACTTAGCTAAAAGATACTATGAAAAAGCTAAGATTCATCCTAATCCTCTAGTCAGAGAAGCCATTAACTATACTGTCAATGAAACTGACAGTTATAAAAGGCCAAAAGCTATCTTGAATAAAGTTCCAGAAATGAACCCAATTCACAGCTACCCTACCAAAAAAAATAACAATAATTGGGACTAGTGTTCGGAGGGTATTCTACACATAAGAATTTTTGTTAAAAAAAAAAAAAAAAAAAAAAAGGGGGGGCTCTTTTAAGGACCGTACTCTGTTTTGCAAAAATACTTCACACATGTGAAGAAATCTTGTTAAAAAAAAGGGGGGGCTCTTTTAAGGGCCGTACTCTGTTTTGCAAAGATAAATATTAGAGTCCACATATATGAGACTGGCCCAGAAACAAGGTACTATGGTTTAAAAAAAAAAAAAAAACAGTACCAAACTCCCCTCCAGCCAGTGGAATAAAAAAAAAAAAGAAGAAAAATTCTCTGAGAAGCTGACTCCTACACGGGAACTGAGCAAACGACAACTGTGTGGTTTAAGGTGTCTTGCAACATAGGGTTTTGTGAGAAAACTGGGTGTTTATCTGTAGGATTTTTCTTGTGTGGTTCTTTTCTTTTTTTTAGACACCCCTTTTCCCTGTCCTTTCCCCGATTCCCTGCGGCCTGGCGTTGTCTGCGGGATGACTTGCTTTGATTGATTTGTTGCAGGTAAGTATGTAGGGTAGCTTACAACTTCAGTACTTAACGGGAAACCGTATACTCCTTTTGCTCTAATATTTCTGTACTTTTCTTTCATGCTGTTCTATCAGGGAAATCTGTTCCCAAATATCTTATCTTCTTCTTTTTCACCTGACAAAAGGCGCAGAGCGCTGAGGGTTCGGGTCTCTCAACCTCAGATAGGAAATCTCTCTCTTATCAATTGTCATCTATTAATTGTGCATTTATTCCGTCGTTCGGAAAATACGAAAACACATTCATTGCCACACATTTCTAAAACCAGAAGTGACAGCACAGGTAACGTCTGGCAGTTGCGTAGCGTGTTATGTAACTCAGACTCAGTTCCTGAGAACCGATCGGTAAATCAAAGTTGTAAAAACGGTGCAGCAGCTGAGACGATTAGAAGCAGTGGAAGAATTGCGTGTTTTTTTTTTTTTTTGTTTAAGTTTTGTGTCTTATTACAATATTTAGAGGCACAAAGTCTTCTTCTGACAGCAGTAGGTCGACATGCCCTTAAAAAAACAGTGCTGCACAACTGGATGGTAGGGCATGAGAACGGAAGGATATCACCCACAGATGCTCCAAGATGCATCGACAGATTTCGACTTCCAGCCAAAAAGTCAAACGACGCATTCAAAAGGCCTTGTGGCAGTGTCAAGGCTTTGCGGCAGTGTCGTTGTGTGAGTTTCAGCGATCTTTCCCCACAAATCAGTATTCCTCCTACAACAGTTTATACCGTGCTGAAGGAAGATTTAGGCGTAACTAGAAAACTACCGAAACGGTGACTGCACATACTAACCACAACACAGAAGGAATTTCGCTAGGATATTGCACAGAGTAACTTTCGTGGCATCGTCGTAATAGTAGAGTGCTCACAAGATTACTCTGCTTAAATGAAAATTGGGCGGAATTGGCAACGACAATTCCACCAGTTTGCTTAATGAAAATTTGGTCAACCTGACAACGACATCAGTCAAGGTCCAGGTGCTCCCGTGGCTTTTTTTGAACCCGGTGCTCCCGTGGCTTTTTTTCCTTGTGCAAATTTGCATAAGCGTAGAACCTTACTGGTCGTTGGCATGAATTTTCGAGGTGCATCTTTTTGAAAGATGGAAAACGAGAACATCACCATGACATCTGAGTGTCATAAGTCATTTGTAGAGGAGCATATCCTGGGCATGGGCATAGCGACATCATTTATAGTGACCTCTCCTTGTACATGACAACGCACGGCAGAACAAGACCCGAACTGTTCGACTTTAGTTTAAATAGATTAGTGTTTCTCCGCCATCCGTATTCATCAGATTGGACCCATGTGATTTCAGCTGGTTTGGTCATTTGAAAAGGGTAGTGTCTGGTACATGCCACAACAACCAACACTGCTACTTTGGGAGATTCACAAATTTGTCAGTGACGAAGGTCGAACCTTCCTCTCCTCGCTCCAGAGTGAGTTGCTGTAACTGACGAAATGTATCGTTGCAGATTTGTCGCCTTGACGCGTGCTTCACCTCTGTAGTACGCCACAACATTTACTTGTGTTTGTCAACAGCTCATGGTTTAGGAACCTATTATTGATAATGCGGAGAATTATTAATACTTACCTCAAATATTCTGATCATTGCTTTACTATTACAACAGTTATGGTAAACTGAAAGTGCTCACTGACTTCCAGAAACGACCGAATATTTATCAAAGGAGGGTTCGAAGTACAAACGTTTGATAATATTAACCATAATTTTTCTATCAATAAATACGCTGGTAAACAGCACAGTTTTTGTCCCATGGAGCATTTATGTGTTTCTTTTTACGCTGAATTCAAAAATGCAATCAGAATTTTTCTATCACCTACGGATTTTGTGCGACAACGTTTTTTTTTTTTCAGTATTAGTTATTAAATTTTTATGTATTACGTTAAAAGAAATAATATGCATGAAATGTGTTTTTAAATTATTATTTGTTGTATTTTATTTCGAATGTAATGTGGGAAAGAAACAATCTATCACTTACGAAACACTTCGTCAAAGCAATGGACCAAAATAGTGCTGGATTCACATATGTAAAACAAAAATTCCCCAGAATTAGCGACTCCAAAATTAAGGAAGGTTTTTTTTTGTAGGCTCTCAAATAAAAGAGTTGATACAGGATGAAAAGTTTGAGAAGCTGAGCCTAGTTAAAAAAAAAAAGCAGCTTGGAAATCTTTCAAATGTCGGAAATTTTAAGGTAGAAAACTATCGTGACTTAGTGGGTGAATTCTTGGATTCATAAAAAGTTATGGGATGTAACATGTCCCCAAAAACTCATTTCCTGGATTCCCACTTGGATTTCTTTCCTGAGAATCTAGGCGCTGTCAGCGACGAACATGGAGAGCGACTTCATTAAGATTTTTTGAGCATATAAAAATGGTACCAGGACAAATGGAGTCCTAATATGCTGGCTGATAACTGCTGGACCCTCAAGAGAGCCTTTTCACAAACGAAATGCACCAGGAAGTCATCAATTTTTGCACATTGGGCAATTTATTTACGGTTTGTAAGTGCATGAAAATATGGATGCAAGGTCAGGTGATGCCCAAACATATAGCCACTCTCGCTGTGCATCCTGTTTCAGCTAAAGGGTTCTGATGACCGACAAATAGCGGTATAACTATATCACCGGGACTAGAAGAAATGCTATCCCACACTCACCAACCCTCTTGGCCAGCGTACTGAGTGATGGCCAACTCCCCCATCTCCAAAGATGACTTCACAACATAAAATTTTGTGATACAGCACCAATAAAAATTGGAAAGGGAGTGACAAAAGGTAGCACCATATCTCCCAAACTCTTTAAAGCAACATTGCGAAATGTCTTTCAATCGTTGAGCTGGGAAAGCAAAAGGATGAAGATTAATGGAGATTATTTAACTCACCTTCGTTTTGCTGATGAAGTAGTCATTTTTGCAATTGTCTCTTCATAACTGCAGAGTACGATCCAGGAACTTGCTGACAAGATTATATATAATTTATGACAACTAAACTTGTGGTGTTAAGATAGAATAAAAATAGCAACGTTTCTCACAACAAAATGTTTATAATACATTAGTCGATGTATAATAAACATCTTGTTGTGAGAAACGTTGTTTTTTTTTATCCTATCTTGCTGACAAGATTAAAGAAGCGGTATTAAAAGTGAACTTTTCAGAAGACAAAATTGTTGTTTAATGCTTTTACAAGAAATGAAGATTTATCGATTGATGGGGAAAAGCTTAAGATAACCGATGCCTACATTTACCTAGGATAGCATATATCAAGCAAAGGTCACATTAATGAAGAAATTAATCGACGTATGAAACTTGGTTGGAGAGCTTTTGGAAGAAATAGTACAATTTTTAAGAGAAATATGCCATTATGTCTTAAAAAGTGTTTGATCAATTCATCCTTCCAGTGCTTATGCATGGAGCAGAGAAGTGGACCTAAACTAAAAAAGACATACAAAGACTGCATACAACTGAAAGAGCATGGAAAGATGCATGCTTGGTTTAACCAGGAGAGAAAAGAAGAGAAACTCATGGATAAAGAAAATGACAAGAGTGGGAGACATTATGATCAGAATAAAATCCCTAAAATGGCAATGGGCTGGACATGTTACTAGAAGAACGGACCACAGATGGACAACCGAAAGGAAAAGACCAAGAAGACCACACGGCAGATGGATGGATGAAATTAGAAAGCATGCGGGTGAGACAGAGGAGACTGGAGCAAGACAGACCGTTGTGAAAGAAACTGGGGGAGATCTTCATCCAGCAGTGGATTGATAATGGTTGACAATGATGATGAAATATGCGATTTTTCAAACTTAAACTGCCCTGTCACTAAAACCTAACGTTATAGAAAAAACCCTAATATATTTGAATTCAGCATAAAAAAATCCTATTAAAACCGCATATTATTTCTTGTGAGACAGAATCTTTTTTAATTGTTTTTTTTTTGTAGACCAGTGTAATTTTGGCACATCTAATAGAGTTTAATTAATAACAAGGTACTGTGCACCACTACACTTAAAAAAGGAAAACTATACTAGTAATACGAATTTCTTGGCTTATTGTTTGGAGAAGTTCATTTTAGTGTTTCATGAATCTGTTATTTCAAAAGTTATTGCGCTTGAATCGTGCCTTAATTTTAGGTATATTTAGAACACAAGAATATTAATAATTCATCGAGGAAAACAGCGACATGGTAACTGATTAATGTAAACCACATTCTCTTCCTGTTTTTTTTTTATTTTCGAATAGTTTTTTTTTTATTTTCGAAAAGTTCTTTTTAATAACGCATGCCAATATAATGCACTCAACTCTTTTTAGCAATTATTATCTATTAACGGAGCACTTATTTATCAAAAAGAATGCTTAAAATGCGAAACGTGCTCGTGGTAAAATAATTTTACTCCGTTCTGCTGACAGAAACCTTCTATTTTCAAAGTGTTTTGCTTCCGTGTACGCTCAGTGAGCATCTTTAAATTGGAAACAATCTCTGCTCTGAATCTTGTTGAGACATTTTCAAAAATAAAAAAAAATAAAATTATTGAATTTTTTCTGGACTGAATAAACTGGAAAGCAAAGAAGCAACAATTTCCTGTAGCACTTAAAACGAGAGAAGTGGGGGTAGGAGAAGACGAAAGATGAAAAAGCAGGAATAAAAAAATAGAAGATCGAAGGGGAAGAAAATGAAAACCATTTAGAAATTATGAAAAGGATAGCAGCAGACCACATAAGCCTCCAAATAAATAATCGAAGTAATCTTTGGACAAGAGTTTGTTTGGGGCATGGAATGTATGTAGGATGGAATGGGTTAAAAAAAATAAGTGGGGGATAACAAAAACAAGATCTGAGTGTTTCATAATGTAATTCGCTGGTAGGTAGGTTTGCTTCAGATAAGACTAATGAAATCTGGCCCGTTTTGTGTGGCATAGGGAGAGAGTCCCCTCTATCGGTCCATTCATTACTTTTCTGCTCTGAACTACCTCAACTCTCTCTCTCTCTCTCTTGTTCTTCTTCCTCAACAGCACACACATTCATAGACAAGAACAGCCTCACGAGCATACACGTCAATGCTTGTGATTGGATTACGCTCTTAACCGGTTGCATTTTCAATGTTGTTCGGGAGGAGGCTATTTTATTTTCCTTTGTTTTATTATCTCTTCTCCTTACCGCAAGTTTAATATATTCTTAATGAACCCGAAAATCGCTTTCAATGCGGAGAAATGGGCTGAATTCGGTTTCTGTCCTTGATGGCCCATTTACAACTTCGTGTTAAAGAAATAGGAAAACAAATCATGTTTCCTGAGATATCCGACTGGTCTTCCTGTTTTCTCTCCCCCAATTTAAGTATTTTCCTTTCCCCCTTTTTTTTAATACACAAACACGAAATAACGCATTTAGACAAAATCGAATTTCAACTGAAGTTTCAGTAATTCCCCGTGAACTTATGTACACTTTTCTTTATTGTGAAAACTTTGAAAACACTAATGTCGGTGAAGGGGCTCCTTCGAGATCTCACAAATAATTAATGACATTTTCAAATAGCTACTTCGATGGGAGATTTCCTTTTCTTTCTGTTTTAATGAACGGCTCATAAAATGCGTTTTTCAGGCAGCGTGTCCTCGTGGCTTCAAAAAATAATCCGTTGAGGTGCTTCGTATGCAACAATGAATTTTAATGAATGACTTGTATGCGGATTTTTAGAATTTAATATTAATCTCTTTTCAAAATTGTGTTATATTATTCATAGTTTTGAAATATATTTTGGCTGAAGTTTGAAAATCTGTAACTTTTGGTTTAAAAGAATTTCCGGGACTAATAATGAAAAAAATATTGAAAACAGTAACTCAGTAATTGCTGTCCAAAACTTGTAAAAATGATTGTCTAGAACCTCAAATAACGATCCAAGAATTTGCAGAAATAAACCTTCATACTTGTTAAAATCTCTGTCTTATGTTTCCAATGGTAAAATTTCTTTACATATTTTCTTCGCAATTAATGTATTCCCAAGGATGAATATTTGCAAATAGATAAAACTAACTTTAAGTTATAGCATATGATACTTAATACTTGCTAAAACATAACCATAATTATATTAAAAATCACTCATTTTTCTTTGAATAATGTTCAGACCTGTTAATAGATGGCGCGACGTGTATATTGATGACGTCAGTAGACAAACAAATGTTGGATTGCTTAGTTATAGCTATGTTTTAGCAAGCATTAAGTATCCCATGCTATAACTTAAAGTTAGTTTTATTCATGTGTAAATTTTTCATCCTTGGGAATACATTAATTGCAAAGAAAATATGTATACTAGTTTCACTATTGGAAACATAAGGCAGAGATTTTAGGTGAAACCAACTTAACCATGATCTACCGAACTGAATAAATTATTCTTTAGAACTACAGATATAACGATACAGTAGCTTTAAGAAATGATTCTTGAGATCTGCAGTTAGAATGATTCAGTAACGTAACGAAATGACCCTGTATAATTGAAGAAAATGATCCAGTAAATTCAATAAAGTTATCATCTATAATTGAAGAAAATATCCTTCATAATTACGTATTATAGCTGAAGCAATGATCCTTCAGAATTTCAAATCACGATCCAAAAACTTCAAAAAAATGGTTCATCAAAGTTGCGGGTCAAGGTCTGGAAATATTAAGGAATGATCTACGAACTTAAAATAAAATTGTTATTTATAAATGCAGATAATGATCCACTAACCTAAAGAAATTATTCTTCAGAATTGCATATGGGAATGCAGCAACCTGCAGAAATGATCTTTCAAAACTGTAAAACACGAACCAGTCAGTAACTTGCAGAACTTTCACCTCAGGATTGCAGATCATTATCCAGTTACTTTAATAAGAGAACAAGTAAAATTAACATCAATTTTAACAAGGTAAAGCTCATGTTATAGTACATTTACAGAAAATTTAGAATTTCTGGTCTGTGGATTCAAACTAAAAATAATTTTGTGTGTGTGTCTACGTTGCCCAAAAGGCATCACGTTCCGCATCCAGTGAAAAATTAACAGAGAAATAAACACTATTCCAAGAATAAAACACGACTGGAATATATTTAGGAGAAGTATTTGGATGATCAGAGGGCCACCTGGTGGCGCAGTTGCCTGGTTTCTGACCATTCGTCCGAAATGGATCTGGGTTCGAATCCCGTTGAGGCATGGATGTTATGTTTGATTTACAGAACTGGCTCTCTCTCTTCCCTGGAACCAGTGGTCGTAAATTAGGGACAGGAGACTGAATATTACAGCCCATTGAGTTGCTCACACTGATTGTTAAACTCCCAAATGAAAAAAATGATCAGGAGCGAAATTGCTGCAAATCACTATAGAGTGAGAACCACAGATAATTCGAAAAAACTTAGGCAGATATATAATCTGGCTAACTAGAAAATATATACACAGATCATAGAAAAAGAAGTTACAAGCATCATTAATAGTAAAGTAGAATGCGTTTAAGTTTCAAAGATTTCTGCTATGGTCGTAGAAGGACCGATCAAAACTAACTAACATCAGTTATTTACTGATACGAAGATACAGGAAACGACCGCTAGGAGTATTGGGATAACATTTCATTTTGAAACAGAAAAGAGAAGAAGGAAGAAAGCAATGAATTATGTAAGGGAAGTCATCAGATTCTCTCTCTCTCTCTCTCTCTCTCTCTCTCTCTCTCTCTCCTCCTCCTCCTCCTCCTCCTCAGTTAAAGAGCATGATTGATGATAATGATAAGGCTACAGTCGCATAAAAAATTAAGAGGACATTTTTGAGTTGTTTATGGATGATATGTTGAATGACATAAATAAAACAATATTTTGAATTAAAATTTTAAATCGCCAGAAGCTAAAAGAATAACAACTTTTAAAATACAATGGTGATAGAATGATGACTACAGCAAAGCTGATTGGCTATGTTGTATATTCAAAGACCATCAACTTTACTGTTTTTCTTAATTACAGTATAAGAATTCGGAATCTGAGGGCCAATTGAACAGAGGATGAGTTTAAGGTTAAAGTCCTGGATGAATTTTGGGTAGTGAGTCATTCCTTTCCTGGAATCAAGTTTAAAGCCTTTTAGATTGCTTATGGTGGTCGCTGAACTCTGTACAATAAAAAATCTATTGTTCTTCTTTTACAGGAATATGTCTCGAAATTTCATTAGAATAGAGAGGCATAAATTCACATAATTTTTAGTCTTCCTTCTGTGAAACCGAGTAAAGTATTCTTAAAAATCTAAACTGAAATAACTTTACTGAAAAAGAGTTTCTGTATAACAGTAGAAATTAATTTGCTCGGCATCAGATATAAATGGTTTTTGTTAAACTCCTATGTTTGGACGCAGTTTTACCAAGAAAACGTTACTAGTTTTACCTTTATTATGCTGCATTTTAAACAGTTAACTAATTTGCAGATGTAACTTCAAACAACACTTTAGAAACTAGTAACCAAATGACTAAGTAGGAAAAATTAGCTATTTACCAGTTTATTTTCCATTTTAGGACATCAATATAATCCACTGCCAGAATATAATCTCGCTGGTATCAGCACAGACGTTAATTGTATGACAATGACACTTATTCGTTGATTACATATTTATCAAGAGGTTGTAACGTACTACGTAACGTGAGGTAAATGACGCACTACTGCGCGACAGGTGAGTCTATTCTGCAATATAGCAGCAGTAAGCCCGCCGGCGTAGTTCATTTGGAAGAATAGCCATTTCGGAGTAGGAAAGCGTGGGTTTGAAATCACCACCGGCGGGAAGGTTTTGATTTATATTGGCTACCGAACGAAAGTGAATCTTCTGGTCGTAAGGTCTGAATTTTTTTTTTTTTTTTTTTTTTTGCATGATGAGCTTTTCAGACAACGGGCTTAATTAAACAAAGATTAAGTCTTCCATAATGAGGTGGTCGTTCGAACATGGTTGTCGGCTGACCTGAAACCTGTTATTTCGCACCTCCGCCTTTCTCAAGGGGAGGGTGAATGATGTAACATACTACGTAACATGACGTTGATGACGTACTACTGCGTGATGTATGAGGCAAATCGGCAATGTTGCAGCGATAGGTTTAAGCCGTAGTTCAGTTGGGAGAACAGCCGGTCCGTAGTAGGACCGGATGTTCTCCCAACTGAACTACGGGGTACATGCTAAAAGGGTACATGCTGTAAGGATCTGTCTATTTTTCAATGCAACGTTTAAAAATCTACTACGACAATCTTTCGGCATCTATCGACGACAATCTTTCGACATATATGAATCTACTCTCTCTCTCTCTCTTTCTCTCAATTTTTCAATGGCAACGTTTGAAAATCTATTGACAATCTCTCGACATATATAAATCTGCTCTCTCTCTCTCTCTCTCTCTCTCTCTCTCGCGCGCGCGCGCGCTCTCTCTCTCTCACACACACACATAAATCTCGCCTCCGTACAACTCTGTAAAATTACATTAAACGTTCCATTTTATCTTGTAGTGGATCACTTTCAAGATTACCGAATCATAGCCAAATCGTAAAAGCTCTTTGATGAAGTAACACGCCGTTCAATGAGAAAATCTTTAACCAAGAAGTAACGAAATTTACATAATAAAAAGCAGAATCTCAAAAGGAAGGTTAAATAGAGGGGCACGTCACATGTTATTTTCAGGATTAACAAGTATTTAAATCGGTTGTTTTGAAAATATATAAGCCATAGAGATTCGGATATACCAGATACTTATTTTGTCTTTTTAAATCCCATTGCTGCATATAAAGTAACATATAAGAATCAATAGCGCTTTTTGTTTCATTTATACAGGAGTTACTTATTTCTAGAGAAGCTTGAATCACAAATAGAACAGTTTATCAGTTGACACTCTTCAAACTGTTTATTCCTTCGCTTAAATCGAACTTTTACTAATCTAAAAATACGGTGACGATAACATTACGGATGATTGGTATTGGATGCAGTTTGGGAACTACGATTCTTTTCTTTCGGGGAGGTACTGCATATTGGAAAATATTAGCATCCGGTTTTGCTGTAGGTAAAATGAGCAAATCAAATTTGCGATATGAAGAACAAATCTGCGTTATGGACCTCGAAGCAGCGTAAATCAAAAAATGAATAAAAACTAAGCAAATTCTTTTTAAATATTTTCTTGGGTAAATATGGGTCTCTTTCGTTTTAGTGGTATAGATCATATCAAGAAAATGAATAAGATATCTACATACAGAGTGCTACAGAAGCATTTGTCAGACATTCTAGACCTAGATTTTGTACCTCGAAAATACTTTTGCACAGTTTTCAGTGTCTACCAAAGGTAAACTCTATTTCATTGAAAGTGTATGCACTTCTGGGTTATCCTTCAGGGATGTGTAGTCTATAAATAGGCAGTAATTTTACAGGTATGTAAACATCTGCTGAAAAGTTCAAGCAAGTCGAATTACTCCATATTTGTAAATTACATATCGATTTTATATACACTGAAGAGCAATTGAATTAGAGATACCTGTCTAGTAACGTGTAGCACCACCTTTCGCCCTGATGACGGTGGCGATTCGTCTGAACATGGACTCGACAAGACCCCGGAAGCGTTCGGAAGCCATACGGATCCACGACCCCAGAACAAGCTCCCATCGTTCATGAAGATTTGATGGAGGGGGTCAGAGCCTCGAACATCTCTCTCGATGGCATCCGAGATGTGCTCGATTGGATTGAGGTCAGGTGACCTAGCTGGCCAAGGAAGCGAGGTCACGTCGGTGCAGTGTACATCCAACCATTCGGATACAATTCAGGAGCTGTGGCACTGCGCATTGTCTTGTTGCAGGATGAGGTCCCCAGTGGGATGTTGGAGACGCACAAACGGGATCAAATGGTCGTCCAGGATATCCCGGTAACGTTGACCTGTGAGGGACGATGACACGCGTACCAGGAGTCCCATTTCAGTCCACATAAACAGTCCACAGAGGGGAATGCCACCATTACCAGCTTGAAGAGTACCCTGCTGGCAAGAAGGATCCATCGCTTCATGTGGTTTGTGCCGTACTCATATCCTGCCATCCGCCCGTACGTTACGTACGGGCGGATGGCAGGATATGAATCTCGACTCATCAGTCCAGGCAACATTTTCCCACTTGTCTAGGGACCAGTGGCAATGTTCCCGCGCCCATGCTAAACTTTGCACCCATGCTAATCTTTGCGCCCCATTGCGAATAGATGGTTCTGCATGGTGTGGCTGCTTACACGTTTTTGTGCACCAGCGTCAAATTGCCGAGTGATTTCTTGCACTTTGGCCCGTCTATCTGCTGTTACAATGCGAGCTAGCAGACGATAAACCCCCGCTCATCCACACGCTCTTTTCCACGACAGTTGGTTTCCACGACCGGATTCGAGTTACTCACGGCGCACCCGTGACAGTGGCTCGTGAAAATTCCAGTGCTTGCACAACTTCCGAGATGGAGTGACCCTTCGGTCGGGCCCCGACAATTTACCCACGATCAAATGCGCTGAGATCTTTCGTCTTACTCATACTGCGTTCGACTCTTAATGATTCCCGTCGCATCACTCCTTATATTGTCGGATTGCTGCATACGTTATGTCGTTTCCGTTTACAGGGCCGCCCACAGCGCCACATTTGCATAACGCCAGCTGTCTCTTAATTCAATTGCTCTTCAGTGTATTACACAATGATATATTTCTAAATTGCACAGTACTCCTCTGACCTCCCTACATTCTCCCGAATCTCAGGTTTTAAGGTTCGATCTAATCTGATACGTAGCACAAAAGTCCCATGGCACATAGATAAAACCTTCCCTGTGGGCGTAAACCTTCCAAGTATAAACCTTTCGAGTAGTTGTAAACCTTCCAAGTTTAAACCTTCCCCTTGGTGTAAGCCTCCCAAGTTTAAACCTTCACTTCGGTGTAAACCTTCCCTGTTGGTGTAAACCTTGCAAGTTTAAACCTTTGCTTCGGTGTAAACCTTGCAATTTTAAACCTTCCCTTCAGTGTAAACCTTCCAAGTCTAAACGTCCTCTGTCAGTGTAAACCTTCCAGGCCTAAACCTTCCTTGTCGCTGTAAAGTTTCCAAGTCTAAACCTTCCCTGTCGGTGTAAACCTTCCAAGGCTAAACTTTCCCTGCCAGTGTAAACCTTCCAAGTCTAAACCTTCCTTGTCGGTGTAAGCCTTCGAAATCTAAACCTTCGCTGTGGGTGGAAACTTTCCAAGTCAAAACCTCCGCTGTGTGTGGAAACTTTCCAAGTCTAAACCTCCGCTGTGGGTGGAAACTTTCCAAGTCTAAACCTTCTCTGTCGGTGTAAACCTTTCCTATAGGTATAAACTTTCCAAGTTTCCTATAGGTTAAACCTTCCATAAGCCTAAACCTTTTCTATAGGTTAAACCTTCCATAAGTCTAAACCTTTCCTATAGGTATAAACTTTCCAAGTTTCCTATAGGTTAAACCTTCCATAAGCCTAAACCTTTCCTATAGGTTAAACCTTCCATAAGTCTAAACCTTTCCTATAGGTTAAACCTTCCATAAGTCTAAACCTTTCCTATAGGTTAAACCTTCCATAAGTCTAAACCTTTCCTATAGGTTAAACCTTCTAAGTCTACGCCTTCCCTGTGGGTCTAAACCCCGACAAGAAATTTGAGTGTCTCTCTATAAATTGCACAGTACTTCGATATGCGTCAACTTTTCAAAAGCAGGTGTGAACATCTGAGAACGAAATTTGACATTTCATGGTGTATTTTGAATTATTTTACGCTGAAAAGTGGCATATCTAGCTTTTTGTGAGCAAACTTCGAAATGATTTTTCATTACATTCGAGAATTGTGCGTTTTCTTTCCAGTATTTTTTCAATACGAACTATGAAAATATCCCACTAGTAATCATTTGTTTAAAACACAAAAGTGAGCAAAACTTTTTGATTGTATATCGTTTTATGTTAATATAATATTTTGGGAACCTATCTTAAATAATCACCCGTAGATTACGCGGAGGGTTCCATTAGAAGAAGAACCTCGAGCGTAGTATAAATCTTGTTGAAACATTCATGCATGAACAACACATTCAGTTTAGCATGCGCTGTGTTATATGCCTCCATCTTCTGCTTGGGTCTTATTCAGCTTTAACGGTCATATTTTGAGGGTGGGATTCTTATGCAATGTGAGCAGTGATAGCTGCCAAAACTTGTTAAAATTGTTCTTCGTGAACAAAAACATAAAAAAAAAACAGAGGGTGCTTTATTGTCTTTAATTTTTCTGTAACTTTTTTTGAAAACTAATAAATGTGCGAGCAGTTGTAGGTTGTTTGCAATCTTTGCAGTGAATATAGTTGAAATCAGAGAAAACGAATTTAAACTGTCATTTGAGAGCAAAATTTTTCCATCGGCAACCTAATGCATTTAGATCTTTGATTTATTTAGATTTCATAACGTAATCCTGTTTACCTTATGCGAGATTTGTTATTATGCTAAGTTCCAAATGTCCGACTGAAAAAATTTTGAACTAAGGGTAAATGTGATATACTAGTTGCACCGGATAGCTCACTTTAAATTAAGGTTTTTAGGGCCAGACGAAACATATAGAGAAAGCAGAATCACTTACGTAAACTTTTGTTTTATTGGTTCAGCAACTTTAGACGAAATCACATAACGTTGTCTAATTACGAAATCAAAAACATGTCACGGTTGAGGCACCCCACAACACACACCTTCTGCTTAGTAATTTTATATCTCTCGTCTTGTTCTTATCACTACAAGTATACGTCACTCGCACAGACCTTAAGTGTTGCCAACCGTATTCATGTGAGAGAAAAGATATCACGTTAAGTTTGAAAAAGGGTAACTAAAGAGAACGAACTCAAAATTTACGTAGAAACAGGAACTAAAAATGAAAGTTACATTAGAATATACGTCACAATTTATCATGGCTTTCTTTGAAATTTCACGAAAGTATTTCTCTTCAAAAATGAGTCATGAACACGAGCCGATGAAAACACAAATTTATTGGTGGTGGAGATCGAATCAACGCCTCCTCGCTCCGGAGCCAGTTGTTCTAACCGACTAATCTACACCGACATAAATTATCACTGCGACTTTACCGTCTTGACATGTGTTTCAACTCTGTAGAACGTCGTAAGCTTTAAATATGGCTCCCACTCAACGCTCAACCTTTTCCTCCAAAGACGGTGAACTTGATGAAATGCACCATGAAAACAATAAGATCTATCAAAAGAGTCGTTGATAATATTCCACGGGCTTCGTGAACATGTTTTCCATGAACTGACGCGGAAGCTTTGCTGCTGTTCATTAACTTTATCACCATAGAAGTCCTATAAATAACAATGCACGGAATACATTGTTATCGGCACTTTATGATAGATTTGTTCAAGCTGTAGACTGTGAAATCCCCAATGACCGATGCCACTTGCGATCGCAATTTCGACAGAGCACACCTTTTTTTAATCATGTGCGTATACCTTATTAATTTATGCGAAACATTGCATGTCCTCGCTTTAAAAACAATTTCCAGAAACGCCTTTCGATAATATTTTGTAAGCATTGTAAAGATATTCATAAGGCTCTGACAAAAGTTATCAATAGTGTGTGAAAGAGAAATGATTACGTACAAGCCTGTGTTTTTTGTCTCAGTGAACGGCGATCTCTATGGATGCATTTTCCGTTCAAAATTTAACAAAAACTTAGGGAGGCTTACAGAACAATATGAAGTTTGCGTTGTTTAGATGGCAAAATGATTATTAGGTATTTACATATTGTTTTTTTTGTTTTTTTCGATCGGAAGTTTAAATAGATGATGTATACTTCCACTTCCGCTTTTGAAGATCATACTTTGCCCATTAATACAATACTGAAAGTCGTGAAGTCACCTTCAGGTAAAATGAAAATGGCGGAATTAATGAAATGTAGCTATTTTTCCATCAACGTGTATGTATGAGACGTGTTCAAGGAGTAAAACCTTCGCGCAAGTGCCTGGCGCATTACTTGTTGCCGAGCAATCAGTCAGACGACGGCAAACGATTCTTTGTGCCATTAGCTTCCTTTTATTGCGTAATAGAACTCCGTGCATTTATTTGTTTGTACATAATTGCGTTTAAAATGGAGGCTTCTTTTTCACCTGTGTCAACGGGTGAGAAATAACGATCAGTTATAGAGTTTTTAACTCATTAAAATACACTATATTGGCAAAAGTCACCGGACACCTGGAAGAGAAACACAACATAGCATTTATTGACATACATTAGTACGGTGTCGGTCCACCTTTGGCCTTAATGCATGCACTGACCCTTCGAGACATGTATTCGACAAAGTTTTTGGAACACAGCGATAGGTATGCGCTTCCATTCAGTACATAATGCTGCTGCTAACTGTCGCTTAGTAGTAGGCCTTGATTCGAAACTTCTTATGCGGCGCTCTAATTCCTCCCATAGGTGCCCTATGGGATTAAGATCAGGCTCTGTGCTGTCCAGTCCACAAACGATACGGAAGAATCTTCAAACCACGCCGTAATAGTCCTTGCTTTATGGCTCGGTGCATTATCGTGCTGGTACCAATAATGCTCGGTTCCATAGTATTGCACAGAGTTGGTAGGGCATAATTGTCCAGAATATCAAGACAGACGTGCTGGTTAACAGGTTTGTCCTCGATAACCAATGGGCTGGGACTATACCGCGAAAACCACCCCCACACGAGTACACTGCCAGCTCCAAACTTGACCGTAGGAACAGCACACTGTGATAAATAGGTTCCCCGGCTGCCGCCATACCCACACATGGCCATCAGACTGATGGATCGTGTATCTGGATTCATCAGTCCATAAGATCCGTTTCCATTTATCTACGATCCACTATAAATGTTCTTCACACCATGGTAAACGACAAGTAGCATTTCGAGTGGAGACGAAAGGCTTGTTAGCAGCCGCACGATCACGGTAACCCATGGAATGAAGTTCTCTGCGAATCGTACGTGTGCATACTATGGTTCCAACATTTTTACTCACCTGTACACTGAGGTCTTGTGCAGTACTCCGTCGATTAGCTGTAACGACTCTCCTGAGGCTCCGACGTCCTCTATCACTGATTGTTTTGGTCTGCCGGTAAGTTTTGCTGCTTTAGGCACGCCATGTGTCTTATACTTATTCAGTACATCCAAAACAGTTGACTTGGGTATGTTTAAACGTCTCTCAGTTTCTGTTATGGACAACCCACTAATATAACACCCAACAATTTTTCTTTTCTCAAAGTCAGTTCTTTTCCGCCGCGACATTTTCACTCAACCTCACAGTGCGATATGATCGCGGTCATCTGCAGGCTTGTTTTTTTACCGTTTGCCGCTGTACCGAGCATCCTAACAACGCAACGGATCCGTTCACTTGCTTTTAAAGGGGTGTCCAGTGACTTTTGCCAATATCATCATCATCATTGTCAACCATTATCAATCCACTGCTGGACGAAGGTCTCCCCAAGTTTCCTCCACAACGGTCTGTCTTGTGCCAGTCTCCTCCATGTCACCCCTGCATACTTTCGAATTTCATCCACCCATCTCCCATGTGGTCTTCTTCTGGGTCTTTTCCTGTCCCTTGGAATCCAATCTAAAATTTCGGCTGTCCATCGATGATCTGTCCTTCTGGCAGTATGTCCAGCCCATTGCCATTTCAGGGATTTAACTCTGATCATGATGTCTTCCACTCTTGTCATTTTTCGGATCCACGAGTTCCTCTTCTTATCTCTCCTGGTTACACCAAGCATGCACCTCTCCATGCTTCTTTGAGTTGTCTGCAGCCTTTGTATGTCTCTTTTAGTTAAGGTCCACGTCTCCGCACCATACGTAAGCACTGGAAGGATGCATTGATCAAACACTTTTCTTTTAAGACATAATGGCATATTGCTCTTGAAAATTATGCTGTTTCTTCCAAAAGCTCTCCAGGCAAGTTTTGTACGCCGATTAATTTCTTCATCAATGCGACCCTCACTTGATATCTGCTGTCCAAGATAAACGTACGTGTCTGTTATCTCCAGCTTTTCTCCATCAATCGATAAATCTTCATTTCTTGTAAAAGCATTGAACATCACTTTTGTCTTCTGAAAGTTCATTTTTAATCCCACTTCTTTACTCTTGTCAGCAAGTTCCTGGATCATACTCTGCAGCTCTGATGGGGTAGTTGCAAAAATGACTACGTCATCAGCAAAACGAAGGTGGGTTAGATAATCTCCATTAATCTTTATCCCCTTGTTTTCCCAGCTCAGTGACTGAAAAACACCCTCCAATGTGGCATTAAAGAGCTTCGGAGATATGGTGTCACCTTGTCTCACTCCCTTCCCAATTTTTACGTGTGTTGTATTTTCAAACAGCCTAATCTTTGCACTTGCATTTTCATAGATGTTATTAATAATATTAATGTATGCATCTTCAATACCGCAGGTTTTCAGAGCCATTGTAACTGCTGATGGTTTCACCGAATCAAATGCTTTTTCATAATCGATAAAAGCCATGCACAATGGAAGTTCATATTCCCTCGCTCTTTCAATTAGTTCTCTCAGCACGTGGATATGATCTATTGTGCTGTAGCCACTCCTGAATCCAGCTTGTTCTCTCGGTTGAGCCATGTCCAGTGTTACCTTCAAGCGGTGTGAAAGAACTTTAGTGAAGATTTTATAAACTACTGATAGGAGGCTGATAGGTCTGTAGTTTCCGAGATCCTCAATGTCACCTTTCTTGTAGCAGGATCATTGTAGCGGTGTTCCAATCCTCAGGAATCTTTCCTTCATTAAGGCATCGAGTGAAAATTTGGGCGAGTACTGTTTCGATTTCTCCACTTGCTTCTTGTATGATGTCTACAGTAATTCCATCTTCTCCTGGAGCTTTTCCTCGCTTCATGTTCTTGATTGCATGTGCAACTTCTGCTGGAAGGACTGGAGGAACTCTGGTACTGGTATCTTTCATGATGTCTGGAGTGCATATATCATCCCTTTCATATAATTTGGAGTAGAAATCTTTCACTCTTGTCAAAATTTCGCCTCTATTTCTTGTTACAGAACCATCTTCTTTTCTCAGTGCCATAATCTGTTTTCTTCCCTTACTGAGATGTCCCTTTGCTATCTTTAGGCTTTGGTTGTTTTCAATTGCTTTCCTCACTAGTTCACAGTTGAATTTCCTTACGTCTTCAGTGATACTTTTTCTTACTGTCTTGCATAGCTCTATATATTCCACTTTGGAAGTCACATCTTCTTTAGTTGTCCTCATCTCTCTTCTTTTTTGCATCAACATTTTGGTTTTTCCTGATAATTTGTTCACATGCAACTTGTTCTTAGACCCAGCTAATTTTGTTGCTGTTTCCATAAGAGCTTTGGTTACTTTTCTGTTAACTTCAGAGATGTCCACTTCTTCCGATGTTAGGCCTTCTAAAGCAGAGAACCTGTTCTTCAGTTCTAACTTGAAGGTATTATGGTGTTTTTTAAGGTTGGTTATGCCAATATAGTGTATATAAATATGAACGCATCACTTTCTGAACACCCTCTGTAAATATGTGTGCCGTTGTGGTGGTTGTTGTCATGGTTTATAAAAAAATGAGAAAGAATAAAAAACCTATCACTAACTTTGATGATCTTATTTGAGCCCCAATTTTGTTATGTTGCATGACTGCTCAATCGAAAAATCAATTCTAAGTTGTTTATTATTTATCAATGTTTGTGTTAATTATTATTCATCACCCTTTCTTCGTTTAGAAATTATTATTTTCATAAATAATGAGCTCCGTTTTCCCACACTTAAACTCCCTCACAACTAACTTTCCTCAAAACTTCTGGCAGCTTGCGTCCTTCTGCTGCTAGATCTTAAGGGGAAACATGTGATTTGTTCTTACACAACTCGTGCCTAATTATCACGAAACACGTTTTCATCATGACATTCGTCCATTGAGGAATTGTCAACCGCACAAGGAAACAGCATATGGTCCCCACGACCCCCTGGGATCAACACTTGTTTATTCGCTTGCACGATGAATTCTGAATCTCTTGTGAGAGCCGACTGACTGTCTGCGTCAACGTAAGTTTCCTACTAAGCAGACAAGACCGACAAGTGGTCGCAGCCTTCACCAAACGCGTAACTCCTGTCAGATGACACATTCAACACCTGTACTGATTGCTTCACCTTTTGACTGCATGTCAGACAAGAAAAACAACACACTGTTCAGAACCAATACTTCCCTCGAATAGCCTAGTTAGTCTTTCACTAGTGTTTGCGGCACAAAACCCCTTCTGATTGTCCTATTTTCAATTATTTAGGATATAGCTGTGGAACGTGAATTTAAGCTTTCAGGTTTATCAAGTTCCATTAACTGTTCCTTAAGACGCTAAAATTCTTTCTTTCTAGGCTAGAAAACAATTTGCAGACCCTAATTTAAAATTTTATCACTTTCTGGTTGTCTTAAATAATATGTCAGCTCGCTTTCGTTGGCATGTGGCCCTCATGATACACATTTTCAATAAATAAACAAGCAAAAAAATTTTACACTTTCGTTAAAAAAAAAAGGATTCATCAAGAGATAGAAGATAATGTCAAAAGAGTTCAGTTTATGAAAGACTTCGAAATTTTATGCAATTTTGGAAAAGCTGTAATATGATGAAAGAAAAAATCATGAAAAATAATACGGGATTACATAATATAATACAAATTTTGAAGATGACAATCCGATTTTTGGTGTAAATATGACAATGATGGTAAGTCAGATAATACCCGAATACTTAAAATTTCATCGTCCTGGAGCGGGACTCAAATCCGCGTCTCCCAGATAGCGCCCGGGTATGCTAACCACTACATCACCCAGAACAACCAAGTTCTCAAGTTTCCGGTTAATTTGAATATAACCATCACAGGATTCGCTAGTCGAAGCAACCGGCATTCATATTTCAAATTAATCGAAGACTTGAGACTTGGTCGTTCTGGGTGGTGTAGTGGTTAGCATACCCGGGTGCTATCTGGGAGACACGGGTTCGAGTCCCGCTACAAGACGATTAAATTTTCGAGTTTTTCGGATATTATCTGACTTACCATCCTTGTCACATTTACACCAAAAATCGGATTGTCATCTTCAAAATTTGATGTACTACGATTCCAATTTACATAAACACTTGATATAGCGTATTGTTGTATGATTGTTACCCAAATATGGTTGGACAAAGTAGTAGAAATGTTTTGTGTTTTATATGATATTAACAAAAGCGTACGTAAATGTCTTTTTACGCAGTTAAACTGGCGATGCTTCTTCTTTCGAGCAGAGTGTACTGCTTTGTGTTCCAAACTGTTTCAATGAAGGGAATATTGAAGCCAAGTAACAAATTACAGGAAGAAGAATAAAGGATCTGTCTGTTTCTAAAGAAGGGAATTGTGGTACTGAGGTATTCATGACTAAAACAAAAAAGGTATTCAATGTCCTCAAAGGAATTACTTCCAAAATCATGACGTAATTTACAAATAATAAAGAAACAGCATCTTCGAAAGCAAACAATGTGGTCGCAAACTTAATCTCACAAACAGATGATTGGGAAAGAAGTTGATTAAGACTGTAGGTCCACGGCATAAGTTACTGCAGGTTCAGTAACTTCAGAAATGAATATACACTATATTGGCAACAGTCACCGGACACCTAGAAGAGAAACACAACATAGCATTTGTTGACATACTTTAGCACGGTGTCGGTCCACCTTTGGCCATAATGCATGCACTGACCCTTCCAGACATGCTTTCGACAAGGTTTTGGAACACAGCGATAGGTATGCGCTTCCATTCAGTACATAATGTTGCCGCTAACTGTTGCTTAGTAGTAGGCCTTGATTCCAAACTTCTTATGCGGCGTTCTAATTCATCCCATATAGGTGCTCTATGGGATTAAGATCAGGACTCTGTGCTGCCCAGTCCACACACGATACGGAATTATTGTCAAACCACACAATAACAGTCCTTGCTTTAGGGCTCGGTGCATTATCCTGCTGGTACCAACAAGTCTCGCTTCAATAGTATTGTCACAGAGTTGGTAGGGCATAATTCTCCAGAATATCGAGGTAGACGTGCTGGTTAACAGGCTTGTCCACGATAACTAATGAGCTGGGACTATACCACGAAAACCACCCCCACACGAGTACACTGCCAGCTCGAAACTTGACTGTGGTAACAGCACACTGTGATAAATAGGTTTCCCCGGCTGCCGCCATACCCACACACCGCCATCAGACTGATGTATCGTGTATCTGGATTCATCAGTCCATAGGACCCGTTTCCATTGATCTACGGTCCACGATAAATGTTCTCTACACCACGCTTAACGACGAATAGCATTCCGAGTGGAGACGAAAGACTTGTGAGCAGCCGCACGACCACGGTAACCCGTGGAATGAAGTTCTCTGCGAATGGTACGTGTACATACCGAAGTTCCAGCATTTTTACTCACCTGTACACTGAGGTCTTGTGCAGTACTCCTTCGATTAGCTGTAACGACTCTCCTGAGGCTTCGACGTCCTCTATCACTGATTTTCTTTGGCCTGCCAGTACGTTTTGCTGCTTCGGACACGCCATGTGTCTTCCACTTATTCAATACATGCGAAACAGTTGACTTGGGTATGTTTAAATGCCTCTCGGCTTCTCTTATGGACAACCCACTAGTATAACACTCAACAATTTTTTCCTTTCTCAAAGTCTGTTCTTTCCCGCCGCGACATTTTCACTCAACCTCACAGTGCGATATGATCGCGATCAGTCGCAGGCTTATTTTTATACGGTTTGCAGCTGTACCGCGCATTTTAACAACGCAGCGGATCCGTTCATTTGCTTTTGAAGGGGTGTCTGGCGACTTTTGTCAATATAGCGTATGTCTCATGATGCAATTGTTTGTAACCAAAACTTCTGAAATTGTTCTAATTGTTAACCTAATTTTAACAAACACCAACGCAGAAGACATTGTGTAACGAGCGTAAGAACTTTTTTTTGGAATTTAACGACACGCATAAGCATCTAGCTCTAAAGGGAGTCTGCTGTCTCTAATTTAGAGCCACCAGTTTCAAGGAAGTGATAGAAACAGAATCTTAAAACAAGTTCACTACCAACGCTTCTCCCGAGACTCGTAGCCACCCCCAACATGGACGATTAGTCAGTAGCTTGGACTCTGACCACTCAGCCAGCAGGATGCCAAGGTAAAAACTGGGCGACAAATTATTGTAAACTTACCCTGTAGTCCGGTGGATGATCTCTCACTCTCTCTCCAACATTTGGCAGGGATCCTTTTTGTAAAACTCCAAAGAAGTCTACTCTATAATACTTAATTTCTCGTATCAAACGTGTAAGGATCAGCACTTGCCAGGGACGCGATATCGCCACATTCCTAAAATTCCATCTCTATACTACATGATAGGATTACCACCTGTAACTATATATCGGGAATCAGGATATACATAGTCGTGTTATATTATTCGACCAGGATAGATAGTTATGTCATTTTAGATGACCAGGTAATCGTATCACATCAGGTCATTATTCCCAGAACATAATTCAAGACGATAATGCTCTTCAACACAACGCAGGATGTGTCAGTTCGTCATTGGTGGAAGATGTAGACCTTCTTTGAACACTTCTCACTGTCTGCATTTTTAGCCAAATTTAACATCGTGAAGTCATTCTAGTGAGCTCTGGAAAATACGGTGAAGGGAGAAATTGCTCCAACTTCACTCACAGAGCTTTAAACTTTCCCTCAGGATCTGCGTCTTCAGCGCCATTGTTCCTCTAGCGGTGCAAATTTGAACTAATCAAAACCGTTTTTCCATGCTCCCCACTGAGCTAGCTACCAAGTTTCATTGCTATATCTCCATTTCTCGCATTTCTAAACATCCGAAAATAGGAATATTTGTTTTATAACCACCCGTTATTATCTGTTCAATTGTATGATTAAATCTTAATGCTTTTCTTGTGACTAATGTGTTACTAACTAAGTCTTTTAACATATATTTCCAGTTGCATTAGTATACTTTAGTGGTCAAACTTGTATTTCTATTTATTTAGAATCTATTTAGAAAATTTTTGTATCTATTGTTTATAAAAAAATTTATCTACTTAGAAAATGTGTATTTTTTTACTATTTGTTTTATTTGCTTTTATTTTCTTGTCTCATAACACCAGTAATTTTAGAATAATACCCCAAAAATATATATCATTGGGAAAATAATCTAATGCAGAATGTGACGCAACAAACTGTGTTGAATAATCTTTATTCTATTAAAAGTAACCAGACAAAGAAAAATTGTAATCGCCGCCCCGGTGGTGCAATGGTCTAAGCGATAGCTCATGATCATTCATCCGGAAGAGGTCCGGGTTCGAATCCCTGTGAGGCATAGATGTTGTGTTTGTCTTACCGCACTGGCAACCGGTCATTCTGATGCCGACCGGGTGAGAGTTCTCTGTGTGTGATTTGGTTGAGCAATACTGCACTGTCAAGCAGAACTGACGATTTCAACCGCGAGACGGGTTTCATCCCGATCTCGCGATTTTTTCTTTTAAGAATAGGTGTGACTTAGCCTCCCTATCAATTAGAGCAGTGACGGGACTTAGTGAAAACGCCCTTGTAAGGGCGAAGTTCCGTTCAGCCCGCATAGAGACTCTGACATCAGTTTCGGGTACGTCGTCGCCGTTCCGGTCACGTTGACGAAGGGACCCTTTGATCCCTTGTCAGCCCAAAGCCCGAGCGCCCGGTTTCTAAGGTTTGACTTGAGTGGGAGAACCTCAGGGTGCCCACTCAGTATTTTGAAGAAAATTGCGTTTTTCATATCTCCCACAGAGATGTCAACTACCCAGAAGGGTAAAGTGAAACCTAAGGGGTCAGCCCTCAAATCGTCCGGGTCAACCCGGACGCAGAAGGTAGCGGCAGAAGCACTACCAAGCCCTGTCGGCAGTGCTAAAGGGCTTAGCCCTTCTTCCGGGAACAGCCGGAAGGTAGAGCCCAATGCCAGGAGGAAACCGTCAAAGACGCTTCCCCCAGCGAAGGGTTCTAAAGCCGCTACACCCACGAATGGAGCCTCGACTGAGCATTCTCAGTCAGCTAATGGTGTAAGCACGTCCTTGCCAGTTCCGCCCATGGCAAGGAAGGGTAAAACATCACCCCAGCCCGATCCCTCTCGGTCTCCTGAGGGCTCGTCCGCTGGTCCCCCAGAGATACCTTTGGTGGGATACAAGCATCCCAGGACACCCCCGGTGCTTACACCTGAGGCTTTCATGAGCTGCATTTTCACCCTCATTGGGGAAGTTGAGTCCGTTCTCATGGACTCGCGGGTCACTTCTTCAGGGAGAGAAAAGGTGAAAGCGGCCTTGAATAGTATCAATAAGGCTTGTTATGAGCAAGCCGATCGGGTGGCCTATATTGAAGGCATGCTGTCCGTTCGGCAGGAGTCGAGCTGCAAAGCCGATGCCAAAGTGGTTTCCTACGCCGAAGTGGCTAGGAAAGGGGCTAGCACGGCGAAAGGGTCTTCACCCGCCCCGATAGAGAATAAAAGAAGAATAAGGAAAATTCGGGAGACAGGAAACACATGCTTTTGGTCTACCCGACAGCCGAGAGTGCGTCCTCAGAGAACACGAAGAAGACCCTGAAAACTGCAGTCAACCCAACTAAACTGCAGATAGGGGTCAAGAGCATTCGGAGTATTAGAAAAGGTGGGGTCGCGGTGGAGTGTTCCCGTCCCGGGGAGCTCGACCGCCTTCCCCAAGAGTTGAGGAGCAATCCGTTGACCAAAGATTACACACTCCCCACGGCCCCACGAAAGAGACACCCCTGGTTCATAGTTTATGGGGTCGACGGGGATCTCTCAGGGAAAGAGTTCTAGCAGGCGGTTTGCTGGCTGAACCCAGAGCTCGAGAACGGGTTTAAAGCCTCTTTCCCCATCAAGGGCAAGGGAGGTAGGGTCCACTGGGTGGCAGACGTGGAGCTCAAGGCCTTCAAGCACTTGGTGAGGCGGAAGACACTGAACTTGGGTTGGTCAGTGCTCCGCCTAAAGGAATTTTTGAGGGAGGTCAGGTGCTTTCGGTGTAATGGCTTCGGTCATTTCCGAGGCAACTTCCCCGAGTCAGAAGCAAGGTGCGGCAATTGCGGTGAAGTTGGGCACCAGCACCACCAGTGTGTAGCCGCACCGAAGTGCAGCAATTGCACTGCTGCTAATGCCAAGTTCCGCCTGAAGCTGGACGTCTCTCACTCCCGCTTCAGTAAGATATGCCCTAGTCTTATTAGGGAACTTGAGCAAAGGAAGAGCCGTGTCAAGTATGGTTGACAGATGGTTGTACCCTCGGAGGTACGTTGCTCTCGATATTGAGCTTTTGGGTCTATGGACCAAGGTATTTTTGATGACCCTGGCCCGAGGTTATCACCACAGCACTGGCACTAGCGCTGTGAACCATGCTGATTTTGTGATGTGTTTTTATTATTTCTCAGTGTTTGAATGTTTGTGAGAGGGGTGCATGGGACCCTCATAGTGAAATGTGTATGTTTGTAATCCGCTTTGATACCAAATAAAGGACTTTTGTCCCAAAAACTCGTGTTGGCGGGCGATCTCCAGACCACAAGATGGGATATTTTTGAAAAAGTTGCTTGCCCCAACTGCCCATAGCACGTCGCACACACGGGTTGTGACAGAAGGGTGTAAGGTACCGGTTCCGTGGGGGAGGCAGATCCCCACAGGTCTCTAGACCGAATCTGCCAGAGTGGAAGACTGTGGTTTCCGGTGACTGACAGGCTAGCTGTCGGAACGCCGTCAGGGATCATATTAATCCCAAACTATTCGAGAGAGTTCCGCATTTCCCTGCGAGGTCTACACTAAGACGGTGCAGGTAAAGTCATCAGCCTAAGTTACCGCACTGGCTCTCTCCCTTCCCTGGAACCAGTGACCCTAAATTAGGGACGGGTGACTGCTTATAGCCCATTGAGTTGCTCACGGTGGTCGTTAAACCTCCAATCAAAAAAAAAAAAAAAAGAAAAAGAAAAGACTGATTGTAATGAGAGTCAATCAGGTGTTATCATGATACAATATGGAGCCAATAAGGTGTTTGCATGAGTAATCTCTCATTTTCAGGTATCAGACCTAATAATAAAACTCCTATTCAATTGTGTGACTGTCATCAAGTTGGTCCCTGGTGTTTTCACCGATTTTTCTATTTATTGATACCTTAGTGAGCTGTGTAACTTAGTTAGATGACAAATATAGTGAAAAACCTTGACTGGTCGCCGAAAAAGCGGTGTAAAATACGAACTTTGCATAGAGAAGGCTACACTAATGAGGAAACCATAAGAAAAACAGCTTGAAAACTAACCAAAGAGGTATTTCTAAACTGTGTAAGAGATATCAGCAGACTCAGTCAATTCGAAACCAAACTGGTAAAGGCAGGAAAAGATGCACATGTATGATATAAGAATTAAAAGACTGTGTTTAAGTGACAGAAGAAAATGATTTGAGTCAGTTAAAAATGAATTATTTCAATGTGGTTTGAAGATGAGCGCTAGGACTGTTAGACACAGACTCAAAGACTTTGGTTTAAATTTAAGAATTCCTAGGAAAAAACCATTTATCCCAAACAAAGAAGGAATATATTAGAATGGTCTAAAAACCATGTTCATTGGTCTGAGGAACAATGTAACAGAATCTTCTGGAATGATGAGATCAGAATATCCAAATTTGGTAGTGATGGAATAAAGCATTTAAAAAGAGAAAGAAGAAATGGAGATTTGCTGCCTGAATGCATTACAGCTACCGTGAAGCCTCCAGTTAGTGTTATGATCTGGGTTTGTATGACAGCAAAAGGTGTCGGCAGAATTTGTATGATTAATGGTACTTAAAAGACAGAGAATACGTCATTGATATACTTGAGCCAAAAATGAAACCTTCGGTAAGTGATCTTTTCCCAGGATAATGAAGCCTATATACACTGAAGATCAATTGAATTAGAGATACCTATCTAGTAACGTGTTGCACCACCTTTCGCCCTGATGACGGCGGCGATTCGGTTCGGCATGGACTCCACAAGACACCGGAAGCGTTGGGAAACCATACGGATCCACGACACCTGGACAAGCTCCCACAGTTCACGAAGATTTGATGGAGGGGGTCAGAGCCTCGAACATCTCTCTCGATGGCATCCCAGATATGCTCGATGCGATTGAGGTCAGGTGACCTAGCTGGCCAAGGAAGCGAGGTCACGTCGGTGGAGTGTTCATCCAACCATTCGGATACAATTCGGGAGCGATGGCACGGTGCATTGTCTTGTTGCAAGATGAGGTCCCCAGTGGGATGTTGAAGACGCACAAACAGGAGCAAATGGTCGTCCAGGATATCCCAGCATCTCTGACCTGTGAGGGACGATGTCACACGTACCAGGGGTCCCATTGCAGTCCACGTAAACAGTCCCCAGACGAGAATGCCACCCCCACCAGCTTGAAGAGTACCCTGCTGGCAAGAAGGATCCATCGCTTCATGTGGTTTGCGTCGTACTCGTATCCTGATATCCGCATGTACCAACGTGAATCTCGACTCATCAGTCTGGGCAGCATTTTTCCACATTTCTAGGGTCCAGTGGCGATGTTCCCGCGCCTATGCTAATCTTTGCACCCTGTGATGTTCGGTCAGCAGCGGTACCATCGTGGGACGATGGCTTCTGTACCCCATAGCGAGGAGATGGTTCTGGATGGTGTGGCTGCTTACACGTTTTTGTGCAACAACGTTAAATTGCCTAGCGATTTCTTGCACTGTGGCCCGTCTATCCGTTGTTACAATGCGAGCTAACCGACGATGACCCCGCTCTTCTGTTGTCCACTGCAGTTGGCCCTTGCAGGGATGGTTTTACCGGATTCGATGTACTCACGGTGCATCCGTGACACAGTGACTCGTGGAAATCCCAGTGCTTGCACGACTTCCGAGATGGAGTGATTCATTCGTTGGGCATCGACAATTTGCCCACGATCAAACGCGCTTAGATCCTTCGTCTTGCTCATACTGCGTCCGACTCTTACTGATTCCCGTCGCATCACTCCTTATATTGTCATATCGCTGCATACGTCATGTCGTTTCCGTTTACTGGGCCGCCCACAGCGCCACAATTGTATAACGCCAGCTTTTTCTAATTCAATTGCTCTTCAGTGTACATATATTTCAAAAGGATTAACTCCTTATCATATTGCTGCTGTGTGCAAAAATACGGTTTTAGAAAAATCATATTACACTGCTGGAATGACCATGCAATAGCCCTGACCCGAATCCAACAGAAAATCTGTAGAGCCGATCAAAGAAACTTGTTAGTCAGAATCAACCAAGGAATAAAGCACAGTTGATAGAAGCAATCATACAATCTTGGTTTCACATTATAACACCTGATGAACTAAAACGCTTGATTCACTCCATGCAATGCAGTTGTAAGGCTGTAATTGCGGTAAAAGTTTTCCCGACTAAGTACTAACAGAAATGGTGAGAAGTTTTAAAACATGCTTTATCATGGTTTTATGTGTATTAGTATAAATTCTTGTAAAATGAAATTTTTAATAAAGTGTGTTGCATTAGATTCAAATTATCTTTCTGATAATATATAATTTTAAGGCATTATTTTTTTAAAAACTGACGTTATGAGACAACAAACCTCAGAAAAACAAATTTTACAAATGTTTTTCACAATTTTGGCCACTAATGTATAGTTGACTTCTCCTTTCATAATTGCGTAGTAGCTGAATTACAAACGCCCATGTCATTGTTTAACATTTTCGACGCAAACTGCACATTCTGATATTTACTGCAGCGATTGACTTTCTTGTGAGTACCAAAATCTGTATCCCCTAATTATGAAGCATTTTCATTTTATACGCACTTTACGAGCATAAAACAACTATTTTTTTAGATATGAAAGAGATGCTTTTTCTCCTACGTTAAAACGCAAGCCTATTGACATTTTAAAGTGCTGAAGTGTCGTCATACTTCAGCCATGGATTCGACATCAGTAACGATGTGAAAATTGTTTTCTTTCTTCCGTAATATATTTAGATGAGAAGTAAGAATTATGTTTTTTTTTCATTGCCAACTTATTGATATCTGAGCAACAATTCTGGCGTTTACCGTCTTTCTTGTGTAGCCTCGGGAAATTCTTTTGCTCTAGATCATGAGGCATTTCTTTGCTCAAGATCTTGAAATTCTATTTTAAGTTCTCTTGTTCGGAAGCTTCGAAACTATATTCAAGCCTTGATCTTGTATTAGAAATTCTGACGTTCTTTGTTCAGTAGCTTCGGCAGTTTCTTCAGGCTCTGCTCTCTTGTTCTTGCAGTAGAAATTTTACTGGAATATTTTTGTTCAAAAGGTTATGTAGTTTCTCAAAAAACTATGTATACTTTTCTCATTTAACTATAATAGTAATAAGAATTTCTTGGCGTAGAATAGAAAATCAGAGTTTCCAAATTGTTGAAATGTTCTCTTATCCAGTTTGCTGCTTGTTGTCTACCTTTTCTTTGAGAAAGCCATCTGGTTGATGTGCGAAAGCTTGGAAACTTTGATTTTCTATTCTACACCAAGAAATTCGGATTACTATTATAGTTATACTATTTTGAGTATAGTTTGTCTACGGTTCCTGTTTATTAATTTCTGTAGTTTCTTCGAGCCTTAGTCTTCCGGCAGGATTCCTACCAGAAGTTCTTCAGTTAATTGCTAACATTTTCTGCAGATTCTTGATGTAATGATAGAAATTCTTTTAGAAGTTTTTTATTGAATAAACTTCTACAATTTTTTCAAGCCCTAATTTTATGGAAAAAATTCTACTAGAAGTTCTGTGTCGAACAACTTCTGCAATTTTTTCAAGCTTTTATCGTGCGGTACAAATTCTTTCAGAAGTTTTTCGTTCAACAGTTTCTTCAAGCTCTGATCCTGCAATCAAAATTCTACCAGCTTAATTTCTTTGCTTTTCTGCTTCTTCTGTTTCCATAGATTTAGTTGTACCCATGAATTCCCTCTTTCTTTACAATTTAGTCCACCTGACATACTGAATCCAGGGCTTTCGGAAGGAATGTAGTGAAAAAGAACTTTAATCCTATATTCATGGTTTTTTTTACGTTAACAGTATTTATATTTACATATTTCAGACGAACGAGAAAATTCGTCAAGAAGCGCATCCTTCCTTTACATTAGGATAGTGACGTAGATTCGTCGCTAGCAAAGATTGCGACCAGAGCGGCCATAACAATGACTAAATGAGGGAAGTTGTTTGCTTCTCGTGATGCACATGTGATAGCAAAAATTTGGTGTTATCGCAGTTGGCAGCACACGTTCATGATCCCATGCGCATTCTTAGTTATAAGTATTTCCTGGTTCTCGCAGAAATAATATAGCATGGTAAATAATTTTGCTTCTAGCGTGCCGTTATTTTCAAATTAGCCACCGAAACTAGGACAACAATGAAAAAGCAATGTGTCTAATTTTGAAGAGCCAACTATGATTTTTCGTGGAGTTATACCTGACACTCTCTCTCTCTCTCTCTCTCTCTCTCTCTCTCTCTCTCTCTCTCTCTCTCTCTCTCTCTCTCTCTCTCTCTCTCTCTCTCTCTCTCTCTCTCTCTCTCTCTCTCTCTCCTTCACTCTCTCTCTCTCTCTCTCTCTCCTTCACTCTCTCTCCTTCACTCTCTCTCCTTCACTCTCTCTCTCTCTCTCTCACACACTCTCTCCCCTCCCCTCTATCTCTCACTCTCCCTCCCCAGTCTCTCTCTCTCCCCCTCCCCTCTATCTCTCACTCTCCCTCCCCACTCTCCCTCTCTCTCCCCTCTCTCTCCCTCTCTCTCTCACACTCTCCCCCTTTCTACCCCTCCCTCCCATCTTTCTCCCCTCTCTCCCATCTCTCTCCCCTCCCTCTCTCTCTCTCTCTCCCCACTCTCACCCTCTCCTCTCTCTTCCTTCCCTCTCTAACCCTCTCACTCTCTCTTCCTTCTCTCTCTCTCCCTCCCTCCCTCTCTCTCTCCCTCCCTCTCTCTCTCTCTCTCTCTCTCTCTCTCTCTCTCTTCTTCCCTCCCTCTCTCTCTCTTCTCCCCCTCTCTGTCTCTCTCTTTCTCTTTGAACTAGCGTTAGAAACGCCCTTAAGTAAGACAGAATCACTGAAGTATTGTAAATCAGATATTGGAAATAACGGATTTTTTAGAATTTGAATAGCACAGCCGAAGACTTTACACCGCTACAACTAATCGCGTAATGGTAAACATGACAGTATATGATAACAGCTTTACTATCGAATATTTGAAAGCACAGAATATAACACAGCCGTACATTTAGAAACGCTGACAGGAACAAGGATCCTTATGAGATTTATGTGAAGGATTTTAAAAAGGGAATGTCTGACCCCAGGTCTGAAACAGACACGAAGGGGGAAGAAGACGTCCTTATTTATTACAGGGGATACCAGTACCCGTGGTTCGACCGGTTAACGTACCCATCCGACGTACTGCAGATAATGGCGTTTCGAGCGTTCGTACCTGCTTGGGATCGATCCTGCGACTTTTCTGTAGCAGTCACGAGCGTGTCAGAACTTACGTATAGCGTGGTTCCTGTATTTATATCAATGAGCATGACTTGTTTGACTGCCAGTCGTATCCCCAAAAAAGAAAAACTCGGATGATGCATGAGTTATGTGCTTGTCTCTCGGCATTAGCTCTCTCCCTTCCCTGGAACCAGTGGCCGAAAATTAAGATCGGGTAGTTGCTTATAGTTCAACGAGTTGCTCATGGTGGTCGTCAAATCCCAAAATAAACACACACATAAATAAGAAGATAAAAAAAAACCAGGTAGGCTCAGTTCTGATTAAGCCGTCAGTTTGGAATATAGGGCTACGATCGGTGTGTTGGGTTTTTGTTTGGTGGCTACTGCTCTCAGGAGTTCAAAATACTCTCTAGTTGATTGGGCTGCAGTCTTCTTGGGCTTCTTACATTCCTCATCACTTGCCCATGCCTCTCGTCTTGATTTTCTACACTTTTGCTTGCGTTCCTTCTGAGAATTCCGCGGCATTGTCGAAAATGTTAACCCGTTCACACGAAAACAGTTTTTTAAATTTTTAGTTTAAACCACTGCAATATGTTCTTTATATATTTGAATAGATCTCGTGGAGAGCTTTAAAATGATACCGCACACAGCCGTTTTGAACTCACGGTTGTCCTGATAAACCGCGATATTGTCAAAAGTAAGCAGCGGTTCACAAGAAAATAATTTTTAAAATGTTCAGTTCAAACCACTGCAAAATGTTCTTCGTATATTTGAATAGATCTCGTCGAGAGCTTTAAAACGGTACCAAGCACAGTCGTGTTGCGCTCACGGTTGCCAAGGTAGACTGCGTCAAACGCCGCGAAATATTGCATCATCTCCTCCCCGCACAGAGAGCGAGGGGAGCGTCGCGCGCGCGCGCGATGTATTGAGCAGTATGTGAATTGGACTCCGTGCTACTTTCGAATATGCTAACACGATTAGTGTGCGGCACGTATTTTTAACGCTATAATGATTTCAATTGGGACCTATTTTTGTCACAGGCGGTTGGCCGTAATTCGCCCCATACTATCCGCAGAGTTAGACGTAGTCCTACGTCAAAATCATATGAGTTCAGTCATAACGTTCAGTGTGAAAAGCATACCGAGAAGCAACCTAAATTTAGATAAGTGAAAGATCAAGAAAGGCGGAAAGTTGAAAAAGCAGATGCGTCACAATATACGTTGTTCCTTATGTACTCGTATGAATCCGGGCATTTTGTATTAATTCTAATACTGATTCTTGCACCCTAAATATGAATGAGAAATATGTTTAGTTCCGTTTTCACCACCCCTCCTGCCAACAGATATCGTAAACAGTACATAGTGTGGGATGTAAGGTCAGGTGATGCGCAACATCACAGCCTCTCCTTGACAAATGTCAACCCCGCCTTCTCGTGGTGCATCCTGTTCCCACTAAGGGGGCTCTGACGACCGCCAATAGTGGTATAACTATACCATCGGGATTAGAGGAAATGATATCACACACTGAAAAATTACAAGAGTGGAAGACATCAGAGGAAAATCTGTGAAATGGCAATGGGCGGGACATACTGCCAGAAGAACAGACCATCGATGGACAGCCGAAATTTTAGATTGGATTCCAAGAGACAGGAAAAGACCCAGAAGAAGACCACATGGGTGGATGGAATTCGAATGTATGCGGGAGTAACATGGAGGAGACGGGCACAAACAGACCGTTGTGGAAGAGGCTTGGAGAGACCTTCGTCCAGCAGTGGATTGATAATGGTTGACAATGATGATGGTGATGACATAGTGTAAAGGTTCCGGTAATTTAAGAACGCCAGTCTGCATTTTAAACAAATTCGTATATGTTCTCAAAAGCACTAACTTAATGTAATTTATTTTAAAAAAAATAAGACCCACGTATATACTTTCTATTTTGTTTTGTTCCTAATGAGGGAAATCATTAAATCTGGTTAATGAAAATACATCCTCAGTACCGTCGCGCAGCTGATACAGACACGCATTCATGTCCTTGCGTACTTCTCTGCACAGGTGCTCATAAGATACAAAATGATGCGGGCAGAAATCAGGTCCACGGAAATCTTGACAAGCACTTCTTGCTGTAGCGATGAATTAATGAATAAATTCATTTTCATCGTCATCGTTCGGACCGGCGCAGACAGAATGCTCCTCTTGACTTAGTCTTCTGCGTGCCTTAATTAAACCCAGATGTAATTTCTACGTGGAGGAGGGATGCGGAGGGAGGAGGATGCTGGATGCGGAAAAGGAAAAGCATTGGCAGCCTTTCACCTCCAGCCCCTGCGTTTAAATGAGTTGGCATACACGAAGCTGAATTAATTCTCCTTTGCGGTGAGAACCAAGGCATGTGGCTGTTGAATCGTCGCGACATTTTTTCCCCTTCCGGCCGCAGCAAGTCTTCCGCCATGGTTTATTCCACCGGCTAAATTATTCCAAACTCCGGGCTGAAAATTAAATTACGAACCGTAGGGAGTGATAAAGGAGATAAGAAGCAAGGATAATGTCTTTAGAGAGATAAAGCGGCAAGTTGGTTTTGAATGGAGTAACAGAAAAGGCGAGCTTGTCAGATCAGCGCCCACTTGTAACAGAAGCAAATCTAAGGAATATGGGAGGTCTTCATTTCACAAACTAAACATTCGAGCACTGATGCGATACAGAAGGCAGAAGCCACAAGTAATAACCCACAATTAAATTCATATTTATTTCACTTTCTCCCCCTTTTTTTTATTTCTTTCTTAGATTTCAATGCGATAGACCAATCTAATATCAGTAAGTCCCTATGGTTGACTTATTAGGAATCTACCCCTCCGAAAAATAATTTATCTGGAAAACGTTCACGTACTTTCTTGGAGACGTTAATGAAAGCAGAAGAATTACCGGATATTTCGGGTTATAGGTTGTGACGTACTACAGAGGTGAATCACGTGTCAAGACGACAAATCTTCAGCGGTACATTCCGTCCGTGTAGCTTGGCTGGGAGTGCAACTTACTCTGGAGTGAGAGGGCGCTGCTTCGATTTCGTCACGAGCAAATTTGTTTTTTCACATTGGCGCCCGAACAAAAAAATTGGATCTGCTGGTCGTTGGATTATACGAAAAATGTATGATGTTTGTTCCACACAACGTCTGGAATTAATTTTGAAAAGAATAAACTTATATGTAACAACAAATGTGAACTTTATTTGATTGACAAATTCATTCAACCACTTTAGTAAAGACAATGGTCCAGGTTCGTGATTTTTTTTCATTTTTTTTGACTGAAGATTTAACGTCCACCGTGAGCAACTCAATGAGCTGTAAGCAGTTTTCCGCCCCTAATTTAGGGTCAGTGGTTAAAGGAAAGGGAGAGATCCAGTGTCGTAAGACAGACACTAACATCCATGCCTCACCGGGATTCGAACCCGGAGCCTTCACGAACGAACCATCATAAGCCATCACTCACATCTTCAATCGCAACTGTGTTTGTACATGTTGTTGGAATGAGATTCGCGTTGCGAATACTCTTCACCCGTCGGAATCGACGGTTAGTTTTTTCATTTTTTATTTTTGAAAAAATAAACTCATATGAAACAGCAAATGTAAACTTTATTTGACTGACAAATTAATTCAACCACATTAGTAAAAACAATAGTCCAGGCTCGTGGTGATCTTTTTTTTTTTTTTTTTTTGACTGAAGGTTTAACGACTACCATGAGCAATTCAACGGGCTATAAGCAGTTGCCCGTAATATTTTCCCTAACAATGGTCAACGGAATGTTTATTTACATCTATATATAATTGGAAACGTCTTACCTACGTGAATAAACTGGTTTGAGTGAATATTAAATTGTATATACAAATCACGCAGCCCAACGGCATAACGCAATCAGGTCTTCGAGAGTGTCCGTTGTTCCGATGAGAACTTTGATACCAATGCCTGCTAGCGTTGTTTTGCGCAACGGTTCGCTCAGAAAAGACTTCGGACTTTGGACTAGCTCTGTCCCTCCGTGCCTTTGCCTTCAACAGCGCGTGAGTCAACAGCAGGCGATCAAATGTCAACCACACGCTTCTCCCATAGATTTTACATGGGAACTTTGCCGCCCCACAACGCCCGAGCCGCTGCCCCAATCTCATTTTTCTCTTCGACTGACACATCTGCATGGTAAGACCTTTATTTTGATACCTCAACCATATCTTTACGTTCAGCCGTTCTCTCGAAACAGGACTCACAGTAAAAAACTTTTTTAAAATAATATATAGATTCCTACTCCGCTTTAAAAAAATCAAATAAGACGGATATGATAATACTGCAGATGCGAATCACGTGTCAAGACGACAAACCTGCAGCGGTATATTCCGTCCATGTAGCTTAGTTGGGAGAGCAACTTACTCCGGGGGAAAGGATGCGGCTTCGATCCCCGTCACGAACAAATTTGTGTTTTCACGAAATCAATACAGAATATAAGTCGAATGATTTAAATTTCTCGATTTCCTTATTTTCATTGATAGATAAGTAGACTATGAGTATAAGGCAAGGCTATGAAAAATGCAGTTAGCGTTCCGAAATTCTGCAACTATATTTTTAAGGTTTCAGTAAATGTGTAAAAAGGAAGAGAAAGTGAGCTGACTTCCACATTTCTCTTTTCGGAAAAAAAAATTAACTTCACAAGTTAATTTTATTTTATAAATTTTATTTTTTCTTACGAACTGACGCTACCATATTCCTTCTCTTCGACCAACCAGTCGGAGAAACAGTCGCTCAATGGTGGGGGAGGGGGAATAAAAGGTCACACAAACACGGCAAATGGCAAATAAAAATGGTGTCTGCAGTTTGGGTTGTCGTTCACTGCTTTTTTATAGTGTCCGACTGAAATCAGAAACAAAAGAACTTTTCATTTCAATCGGAAGAGTGAAATACATTAAGATACGTGTAATAAATGAAAGCAGTAGCTGATTTTCATTCAGTTGAGAGATATAATTGTGAGACTGACAGAGCGACAAAAGGCGTCTATCGCCAGCAGCAGGACATTGCTGTTCTTAAAGCGCATGCACCGCACGCTGTTGACACGATTGCCACCAGCGAATCAACTGCGTAGTAGCGACTTGTTTCAGATGTTTAATCATTGCGAGATAAATTAGGTGCACCAATAGTAATTCTGAAGGCTTTGCAAAACCAGGGGTGAATGCCACCCTCGGGGTGTTGGAGGGATCGCGAAGGAGATACAATTAACATACGATAGGTGTCACTCCAAATAGGTTACGGCGATTTTTAACGAGGTTTCTGTTGAACAGAAATATCCGTTGCAGCAGATTTTAAACAAGTTCTTACTGAGCGGAATATTATAGTGCGTCGCATAAATATAGAGACAGAACAAATTCTCGAATATAAAAGAAACAACAATGAGATGAAATGTACACCACATATTTATAGCAAAAATAGCATAGGACACGCAGCTGCACAATAGTTTACCGGAAACATAACAATTCCAACGCCAAGTACAAGAAAAAAACAGAAATACGCTGTCTCAAAAATATAAAGACTTACCAATTATGAGCACCTCCGGTACGAATAGTGGAGCCGTTGTTCCGAATAACACTGAAAACCCGATTGGGCATGCTGTCCACCAAGTGATGTAAGTGTTTTGGACGGAATGCGTACCAGCTTCGCTCAATGTGCTTTTTCAATGCCACCACACCTGAGAACTACCGTCCATTCGCATACACATCACGAACTAGGATGATACCCCAGAGGTTCTCGATATGGTTCAGATCTGGACTGAGTGCTTACCAATCCATTACGGTCACATGATGAGTGTTAAACCAGCTTTTCGTTGATGCAGACCGATGGATAGAGGCATTGCCTTGCTGAAACAGATAATCAACACCCGCTAGAGTTTCGGCAAACGGTAGAAGGTGTCTGCTGAGTATGTCCTGATACGTTTCGGAGTTTTGCCTACCTTGCAGAAAAGCGATATCCGCTGTCCCATTGAACGCAAATGCTCCCCAGACCATCACAGATTCCCCTCCTTTCTGTCTGCTGAAGAAGGTGCGTGGCTCGCGTCGTAAATCATGCCAATAGCAGTTCCAACCGCCAGGACCGTCCAGGTTGAACTTTTTCTCATCGGAGAAAATAGTTGTGATCCACTCGTCCGTCCAGTGCATGTGGCTGCTTGCTCATAACAATCTAGCTTCCTTGTGACGCCGCGTGAGGTGTGGCAGACGGCGCATTTTACGGAGCACAATGTTACGACTTTCCTTGATTCGTCAATAAACTGCGTCTTTTGAGACGGTGACACAACAGTCCGAGAAACTTGACGTAGTGAAAGCCTATGGGATGAAACTAAACGCATGATAGCCGCCCCGGTGTCGCAGTGGTCTAAGGCGTTGGCCTCTGATCATTCGTCCGAAGCGGTCCGGGTTCGAATCCCGGTGAGGCATGGATGTTGTGTTTGTCTTACGGCACTGGCTCTCTCCCTTCCCTGGAACCAGTGACCCTAAATTAGGGACGGGCGACTGCTTATAGCCCATTGAGTTGCTCACGGTGGTCGTTAAACCTCCAATAAAAAAAAAAAAAAAAAAAACGCATGATGGCACAATCATCTCGTTTGGCTGTTATTCGAGGCCTTCCAGGCCGTTTTCTGGCAGTTGACGCACCGCGTTTCGATAAAGTCTTATAAATGACTGCCCTACTCCTCCCCATGGCTTTACAAATGTTCGCTACAGGCAGTCCATTTGCTCTCAGCCTCCAAATCGTATGCACCTCTTCAACAGAAAGTTGACCATTGCGTGGCATTTCGGCAAATGAATGTCTGACGGCAGGTCCGCTGTATTTTGTAGGCTGGATAGAATTACGGCCCATGCGCGTGCGTACAACATGCTAATTTGTACATCTCATTTGCATGTGGCTACTTTACATAGTTGTCTTTATATTTATGAGACACCTAAAATTACACTATTTCACTTTGTGGTGTTCTTCTCACACAATCCGGTCATCTCGACGGATCGAAACGTTTGTTGTAGGGTTATGTCTAATTAGGTACCACTTCAGCTTCGTACCTATATTCACATTGCGTTCACGGCGCAAAGTCGACTGTCTGTATATTTATGCGACGCACCTTACATTCTGTATCTTTTCGAAATAATTTTTCATGAAGGTAATATTACGTTTCAGGAGCTCAGACCAAGACCGAATTTAGAGCACAATATTTTTTTTTCTTATTGAAAAATTTCAATGACGAATCAATAGGTAAGTCAGTGTAGCGTACAAGTCGAGGACCGGACTTCTGAAGAAAAACGTTTCGTCTTATACGCCAAAATGTACGGTACTCACGATGATAACGTAATCATGCTAAAGGCCCTTTATTTTGGGACTTATTTAAACAGAGGATTCGTAGAAAACTGTGAATGACGCCGAGAATCTAACTCTAGTAAGTATTCAACTATTTTTCTTCACTTTAGCGTCAATTCTGCTAAAAAAAAAGGTTTTGACATATAGTCCTAATATGTAAGTAGAAAAATAAAGTAAAAATAATAGCGATAGACTGATCTAATCCCAGAAAGTCCCGGTTCAGTTAGCAAGATTAATAAAGTCCCGGTTCAGGAAGGCGATGTCGTAAGACAGAGACACCCTGTTCCTGCCACACACGGGGTTCAAGCCCAGATCCATCTGGAATGGATGGTCAGAAGCCAACATCTAGTACCATTTGGGCAGCGAAGAGCTTAGTATCGAAAGTATAACATCCCAAGCAAATTCAGAATTTATATTGTTTGCGTTGAAAGTTCTATTGATTTCCCATGTATTATGAAGAATATTTCTTCCTTCATTCAATTATCGATAATAGCAAATTCCTACATCAAGAGTAATGATCACTAAATGTTTTATGAGAGCATTTTTGTGCTTAACATGATGTAGAAAGCGCTCCTTTCTTATATGTTCTTTCTTAGATGTTCTTTCTTAAATGTTCTTTCTGATAGCCCTTTCTCTGGACTATGAACCTACATCTAGATTTCCAAGATAACAGGGCATTTCTTAAAATTGGTAGTGGTATTTTATTCCACTCCTCTTCCCTAATATGGTGTGAACGACTTTATACATAATTTGCACTGCGTTTTAGTTTCTTATTTGCATCAATTTTTTCTGTTTGTTAAAAAATGTTGCCAGTGGCAACAGTAACACAATTCACACTTGATCTCCAGTGTTCCATTCCTCTATGGTTTGTAATTCAGTTTCCGAAAACTAATTTACCTAGAGTAGATTCTCATAATTTGTTGAACACGTTGACGTAAGCATAAGAATTACTCATGATAACTTAAGCATACGGATAGGCCCTTTTTTATGTATTTGGGATTCGTTAAAACGAAGAAATCGCAGAAAAACATCAATGACGTTGGGAACCGAACCCGACTAATTATTCGACTATTTTTGCTCTTCGTCGTTCATTTAGTGAACAGAAAAAAGTTTTGATATACAGCTATAATATCTAAATATCCACCTATCTTCTTCATTTCTTAAATACGCCTGAAGTCACATGAACCAGACTTCTTGCAGCAAAAGCCTTTGGGATTACATCCGAGACGATTCATGGTTTTAGATTCATTCTTAAGAACTGAAGCGTAATACGTCAGTTCTTCAAGGATGCAAATTCAATGTTGCTAAGTAAGGAAACATAACTTATCGACGTGGCTTTAGGATTTAATAACGATAGTTAAGAGATTTTGCTCATAATCGCAGCTTTATTAGAAAATAAACATTACTTATAGCCAACATGAGTTCCGGGTTGTAACACATGGTAAGAAAGACTTGTGACGTGTTACAGAGGTGAAGCACATGTCAAGACCGCGAAGTTGCAGAGATAAATTCCGTCGGTGTACCTTAACTCGGAAAATATTCGGTCCGGAGCACAATGATACAAATTCGGTCCCCGTTACCGACAAATTTGTGTTTTCACATTGGCGTCCGATTGTGGAAATGGATCTACTGGTCGCTGGGTACTTCGAAAAATGTGTGATGTTCATTCTGCACATCGTCTGGAATTAATGAAAATTCCTTCTTCTTCAGCGATCTACTTCAAGCATGGTTTGCCAACTGACCGAGAAGCTAATGATTCCGTCTCAGCCCTTTCTCAAGGGAGTATAATGCAACGTATTAAAGAGATAGGACCACAAAAATCATATATCACGACGGCAAAGTTACAGCGATAAATTCCGTCGGTGTAGCTTAACTGGCTAAGCATTCAGCTCCTGAGCAGAAAGATGGAGAGTTCGATGTCGTCACTGGCAAATTTGTGTTTTCACAGATTACTTACCGGTATCTCTAATGTTAGTTCGTAAGGAGCCGGACATGACTTCGTTGCCCTAAGATCTAGAAACGGTGTATTTACCGTCATGCATCAGTTCTTCATGCTTCGTAACCAACAAATCAGTTCGTCAAAGGTCTTCGAATACAATATAGAAATTCTTCAAAAGGCAGCACTGAAGGAGAAGATGTTAAGATCTGGCAAATTTGTGTTTTCACAGATTACTTACCGATAGCTCTATTGTTAGTTGGTAAGGAAACAGACATGACTTCGTTGCCCTAAGATCTGGAAACAGAGTCTTTACCGTCTTGCATCAGTTCTTCATGCTTCGCAACCAACAAATCAGTTCGTCAAAGGTCTTCGAATACAATATAGAAATTCTTCAAAAGGCAGCACTGAAGGAGAAGAAAATATTTCGTAAATGTTTAAGGTTCCCTCCCAAATAGGAAAAATAAAGATCTACTGTGTCATCCGTAGTTTGGATTCTCTTATTCGTGTCGTCAGTTTCAGGTTCTCCATGTTATGGCGCGTCCAGGCGGCTCTAAGCTCAAACTTTCAATGTACAGTACCTTCCTTGAATATTTTGGATTTCGAATTTATAGTACAGTTGGTTGGTTTCGGATACAACTGATAAAAGCAACCATTCATTTTTGCAGTTTCATGCTTTCTGCTTGCTCTCAGGTATTTACTGCTACGGCTTCTCAAGGAAAACTAAAGCAAGCAGAAACGATCTCAGAATGTAAATGAAATTTCATTTCAGCGTTCCATAGTGCTCAGTTTTTGAGTAGATAGGAACATGGATATCAATGGCCTGACGATGTCGGTATAAAGTCTCCTGCATCTTTATATACTACGCTAAACAGAAATACTGAAAACCCACATCTTTCCAGCGAAGCAGGTGTTTATGCGATCCCCCTACAATATCCGGACTGCTCTAAACGATGGTACATTGGAATGACCAAACGTTCGTTTAGAATCAGAATCAACGAGCATAAAAGGGACACAGAATACGGTAAAGTAACCCCGGCCCTATCCAGAGAAGTCAAATTCAAGTCCGCTAATCCTATGTGGGATGGCATAAAGAAATTAGCTTACCTACTCTATACCCCTAAATGTACAGCCATTCGGGAAACCTTGGAGATCATTACCAACAGTGATACTTGCAATGATAGCGTCTCACGCGAATTGCCATGATTTTTAGAGCCAGTTCTTCAAGTAACGCGTTCTCCCTACCAGGATACCGCGTGCACAACCAACGTGATACCTCGTATCTTTAAATGAATATAACGTCGTATCTATTTATTTTCAAGTCAAGTCACCGCGTTCAAATCGTTAAAGCCTTTTATTATTCATACTGCAGTTTCTGTCTAACTTCCTTGGAAAAGCCATCTGGTTGATGTGAGAAAGCTTGGAAACGCTTATTTACATATTCCAACGCCAATAAATTGGATTATTAGTGTAGTTTTACTATTTTCTACATAATTAGCGTACAGTCCTTCGTTATTAATTTATAATATTTCGACTAATTAATCTAAATGAAACGTTTCATAAAAACTATGTATTTGGATGGAATTACCTACCAAGCGCAAATGAATTTTAATTTTTAAAAAAATCAGATTTGATTTCATTTTATTTTCTAATTTAAATTAATAGTGTGGGAAAGGAAAGAAAATTTATTTCTTCATAATTCAATCTGGGGAAATGCAAATACATTTTTCCATAACTCAATCTACATTTTACGAGCTGATTTTTTTTTTCCTTTTAAGGTTCAACTCCCACAATGAGCAATACCACGGGCTGTGAGCAATCGCCCGTCCCTAGTTTGGAGCCAAGGGTTCCTGGAAGGGAAGAGTGACAACGCACCCCCCATGCGTCGCCCACTCCGACGAAAGATCAGAGCCCAGTGCTTCGACCACTGCATCACCGGGGTGGCGTCTTTTTTCAATCTTCAATCCAGCAGCAAAGTGCTTAATTTTTTAGCCATGAACCAATCCCGGAATTAATTTTTTTAAAGCGACGTTAAAAAATTAAAAAGGTCCGGCCTGGCTTACAAGCCGAATTAGGCTCAGACTGTGCCGACAGAGCCTGGCCCGCTCAGATCTATAACGTGATCAGAAGTTCTTGATAAATCGAAGATCATTCAAACATCATTATTGTAACATCGTTAGATATTATAGTTCCATAAGTAAATGTAAACTTATGAACCTTGCGGGGGATTTGTTACTCCAAAGCTAATGTGGATACTCTATTGCAGGTATCTATTGCTGGTATCCGATGCCAAATTTATATCTCCTGTCACACTTATGTATATTAATTATAATATAGGAAAATACAAATCTTATATTAAAATAATATAAGATAGGAAAATACTAGCTGATACAAAGCTGCATTGATATCAACTAGTGGGGTACACTATTGCCCTAAAAACATTTTAAAAATGAGGAGAATTTTGGTTGTGGCGTTTGGCCAACATAAATAGAGAAGAAATCTTCCTATTCCTATACTTCGAAAAGACGAAATGTCATATTTAAAGTAACCTAGTGAAGAAACAATGCATCAGAAAAATTCAGTAAAAATGGATTCACTAATGGAAAAGTACTTTTTTACCGAGATATCTTGTACAGAAATAGATTGAGTGGCATGGTTATATTATTCATCTAACACCATCGTACAGCAAATGATATTCTGATAAAAAAGTAAAACCTCCACTTAAATTTCATGTGAGTGCATTATAGCGCCAAAGTGTGAGCTTTGGCATGAGTATATCAGCAAGCGACGAACATCTTTTTCCTCGTAGTTTGCAATGTAACTTTGTCATTAAGCTCATAGTGCTGTTTCCTTAAATTGCTGATGGTATCACTTTCTTAACAATAAATATACAGCTTCGCTGTCATCAAAAGTAATACAGCCGGTCTTCTCGAGTTCTTAAAGCGAACTCTACGACAGATCGCCCAAAAGTGTATATTATTTAAGTGTTTAACCCGGACGTTGTTGTCAGTGAGGAAACGGTTACCGGTGAATCAGTCATAATTTTCTTCTGAAGCTATCATATAATGTGATAAGATAGTTACTACTCGATCAGGTCTAATTGCCAGTTTTCTCTGTACTGAATGAGTGATGGGAATTCGTGGCGCCGGGGTCAGATACAAAGAAAGCAAATGAATTCAAAATGAAGGAAAGAAGAAATACGCGGGAAGGCATAAAAGGAATTCGGCCGCCGGGACGTTACCCTTTAAACAAATGGCAATTCCACTGAAATAGTATTAAGAAGACATTTCTGGAAAGCTAGTAGAGGGGAATTACACGCTACAGGAGATGCAGTCTGACAGTATCTTGAGCTCCGTTCGCAATTCCCTCTCCGTTTGAGAAAAGTAGTGTGAATGAAAACGGGAGGGAAAATATGTGGAAATATTTTAATCATTATCTTCGATTATCTTTTGGACCAGAAATGTCACATTAAACTACTAACATGAGACCAGCTCCTCAGTAAACTTGAAAATTACATCGTTCAGAAGCCGGAATCAAAATTTCTGATACACTGATGTTCAAAATTTGAACAAACGAAAATGCAAAAAATTGGTATATCTTTCGAGATAACTGAAAATAATTAACAAAAGATATCAGGTATTTTAGTTAAAAAAAAAACCCAACTATTTCAAATTGGCGAACAAAATAAGCACATAACCCAGTCGAGCATTTGAAATAGTTCAGCTTAAAAAGCACTTCATTTGTACATGTACTTCATTTCGAGTTAAAATCTAGTTTTACGACATCCGAGATAACCAACAGTTACATAATGATTCTAAGAAACTGTTTGGGTGAAGAAACTGGGTGGAAGCCGAAGGAAAGGTTTTAGGCCAAGCAAAGTCAGCCTGGGGTGGTCAAGTGGCTAAACGCAAGTCAACGCGTTAGTAGTATAAGACCGCGCTTGATAACCCTTTTTCGGTGGCAACACTTCCGGTCACGTGACGGGTGGGCGGATCGTGCGTGACGTCACTTCCGGTCTCCTCTCGGCACGAGGGAGAAATACGATGGCAGCGCCCTCTGGTGGTGGTTCGCGAAAATTTGCAGCCCCATCTGTCGGCACTTTTTGAAATTAATTTTCCAAAGGGGTAGTAACCTTTTTCGATGGCAACACTTCTGGTCACGTGATGGGTGGGCGTGGCGTGTGACCTCAGTTCCGTTCGGTGCGAGGGAGCAAGGCGATGGCATCGCCCTCTGTCGGATTGGGGGGGGGGGCGGAGTGGTGGAGAAAACTTTCTATTTCTTTTCGCTTATTGGCAACGGAGGTCTGTTGACGTCATCATCTTAGAAAATATTCTTGTCGAAAAAACCGTACAGGGCGTGTTTGTGCTTGAATTCCGAAAGTTATGTGCTTTCACAGCGTGTTGAGAGAGTCACTCCTGTGTGTGTTGTCGACTGTGTCGGTTGTGTGGTTGTGTCCGTAAGTTTTTTGACTCCAGGATGAAGCGCAGTAACGATGGCATTTGTGAACAAGTGGATTATCATGAAAGGCCCTTTACTTCTCGGACTAAAACTTCGAAAGGATTCACATTGGATAATATACCAAGTCATCATTTTCATCTTGGTGGCGATGCGTTTGCTGTTGTCAGCGATTTTAAGGATCGTGTAAAAGTTCACCTTCGGATGTATAAGTGCGTCGACTTGCATTTTTACCCGACCAGTCACGGGCTAGTGATGATGCCATTTTTATGGGAGGAATTCCTCGAGGCTATGATGTTCACGGGTCCGTTTGACACCGCCCTAACCGACCTAACCCAATGTATAGCAAGGAAACTGTTTCTGACAATGCATAAGGAAAACGACAGGAATTATCTGCATATTCAAAGCATTGGTGTGAACAATGGATTCTTATCAGCATATCGTAACCGGATATCTCTGACTGAAGACCAATGGGAAAAACTTAATGAATGTAGTGATGATATTAGGGCAAGCATTCACCAAACAATGTTTGGATCGTCCTTTAAGAAGCTCGTTCTCGACGAGGCTGAAAAAACTGGACATAGCAGTGTTGACTCCATAGATGGTGAATTTGCGTTAAAAAAGACATTTTGCCACGTGATAAAAAAGAACATTACTTCAGCCATCGATGGACTGATCGACTGTCTTATGTGCAAAATTGAAGATCGCTATGGATTAGGACATGCCTGTGAATTTTCAACTCGAAAAGGTAAAGTGCATGCATTGTTCAAAAAGGCCGTAGCCAATTTGGATCTAAAATTGATCGCCCATGAATTTGTGAACGACTCATTTTTCATGTCGGAAAACACTTATTTGATTTTTTTAATCACTTGAATATTTGCGATGTATTAGAAAGTGCTAAAAATCTGTACATTTTGGAAGACCCTATGCATCAATAAAATCCCATGTAAGTACCCTTTTGTGTCATTTCTGTTGTCTGTGTTTTAGTGTAAGCATGAGTTTTACTGTTTCTGTTGATAGTATTCAAATCAGTTGTTGTAATGGAGAATCACGATCTCTTGAAAAAGACTTATCTGGATCCAGCTCACCCCGGAAGTTTCGGTGGAGTAAATGCTTTGTACCATGCTGTAAACGGAAAAATAAAGAAAAAGGAAATCGAGGAATGGCTGAGGGGGAGAAAACTTACACCCTTCATAAACCTGCGAGGAAACATTTTCAGAGAAATCGAGTCATTGTGATGGGAATCGATGAACAGTGGCAGGCTGATTTAGTTGACTTGACCAGTCTGAAACAACATAATAACGGATATAAATATTTATTAACATGCATTGACGTGTTTTCAAAATTTGCATGGTGTGTTCCTATGATACAAAAAACTGGGTCATCCATGATCAAAGTGTTTCAGAAAATATTTAAAGAACGCAAACCGTTAAACCTACAAACTGACCAAGGTTCTGAATTTAAAAATCGAGAATTCCAGAATTTCCTGAAACAAAACAACGTCCATTTCTTTACTACCAGAAATGAGACAAAAGCGAGTGTAATAGAAAGGTTTAATCGAACTCTAAAAACAAAAATGTGGAAGTACTTTACTAGTCGAAACACATACACATATATTAACATCTTGCAGAAATTGATACATAGTTACAATGCAACGCATCATCGAAGTATTAAGATGGAACCAGTAAATGTCAGTCTAGAAAACCAAGAGGTTGTGTGGAATAACTTATATGGCGATATATCTGAATCTCATCCAGTTTATAAATTCTATATAGGTGATACTGTGAGGTTATCTAAAACCAAATTACAATTCGAAAAGGGGTACGAAACGAATTGGTCAGAGGAGTTATTTAATGTTTCCCAACGCTTCGCTAGATCACCTCCAGTGTATAAAGTTAAAGATTTACTAGGAGAAGACATTGGTGGTACCTTCTATGCCGAAGAACTGCAAAAAGTAAAAAAATGACCACTACCCAATCGAAATGGTTCTGAAGAAACGTAAACGGAAAGACAAATATGAATATTTTGTTAAATTTAAAGGCTACCCTGATAAGTTTAATTCATGGATACCATCGAACGATTTAGTGAACATATAAAAGTTTAAGTACTTACCTGAGACGTTCAGTATGAAAAATGAGTTTCTATCTGACGTTACCGAGCGATAGCTCTCTCGGCTACTTTTTGGACAACAAAATATCTCATTTCATAACGCATCTTCCTTCCTCAATCGAACTGAATGGAGACTGGGAAGTGGGACTCGTCGAACTGATCTACCCCCATTCGTGGTATAATATCACGAAAAATTCCAATCATTTCGAATACGATTTAGGAACGGGTCAGTTTAAGACGGGAAGAATATCTCCAGGCCATTACGAGTCTGTAGCGGACATTGTTAAATCCATGAGCAATCACTTTGCCAATAAAATCTTTTTGAATTATAATAAAGCGACTCAAAGGTCAAGTCAACTCTTCTTAAAGGTACTCGCTTGGTTTTGCCCCCAGGGATTGCAGAAATCTTAGGATACCCACCCATGCAACTTTCGGCTGTGAATGGAGCTCTCTCTGTAAATGGTGAATTTATCGCAGATCTAAACGGTCGGTTTTCTCTGTTGTATGTGTACAGCGATATTGTGGAACCGCAACCGGTGGGGGACATGGTTGCTCCTCTCCTTCGCATCGTTAAAGTGAGTGGTGTGGATGGAGAGATGGTCAGCGCTTTGTTCGATCGACCTCATTATTTGCCTCTTGCAAGAAAAAATTTCCAAACCATCGAAATTGTTATAAGGAATCACACAGGTCAATTAGTGCCATTTGAACGGGGGAGAGCAATCGTGAAACTTCATTTTCGTCTCAAACATCTGTAATCATGTATGAACCCTACCACTGCTGTACGAAATCCTTTGAGGATTATTACATCAGCCAAACTGGAAAAGGATTATTCTATTATCAAAGGAGTACCACTGCAAAAAGGTTATGGACTTGGAGGACTCTTTCGTTCGTTATTTAGAACGGCGGTACCATTATTCAAACAAGGTGCTAAAACGCTCGGAAAACAAGTCTTACGAACGGGGATGGATCTCGTCACGGATGTTATTCAAGGAAAAGATGTGAAGATAGCAGCCAAACAACGAGCTAAAGAAGCAGGACAACTACTCACCGACAAAGTCGCTACCAAAGTAAAGAAAATGATGGGTGGAAGTGTTAAAAGGAAGAGAAAGACGATGAAATATATCATTTCTTCAAAGAAAGCCAAGAGAGTAACACGTGACATTTTTGATCCGTAAAACCATGGCTCTGATTCACAGTCATTCTTCCGTATGCCTAAAGTCGGAACTGGATTTATTTGCTTTACCGCCCACACAAACAAGCATAGAAAAAGGACAATGGATTGAATACCACCCCTTAGCCAATATTCGAGATGGAGGCCCTTTGGAATTTAATATTTCGGGAGTGGAGAAGAATACATGGACTTATCTTCCAGTCAACTTTACGTGAAAGTCAAAATCGTGAAATCCGACAATTCCGTTCTGCCCGACAAAGAGCCCGTGGGTCCCATTAACTGCTTCCTTCATTCTCTGTTTTCGCAAGTCGACATCAGTTTAAACGAAAGAGTGATTTCGTCGTCAAGCAACACGTATCCATACAGAGCTTATATTGAAACTCTGTTGAATTATGGAGAAGAAGCAAAGAAAACATATTTAGCATGTGAAGGTTTTTACAAGGATACATCCGGACATCTACATGAAATTAACCCCACGAATGCTACAACGAACAAGGGATTGTATCAACGCTACGAACTCGTAAAGGATAGCAAGACGTTGGACATGATTGGAACCTTGCATTGTGATTTATTTTTCAAAATAGACTGTTGCTAAATTTAGTGGATGTGAAAATCAAACTGATTTGTAGCAAACCGGATTTCTGTCTCGTTTCCTCCTTCGGGACACCCAATTACAGAGTTCTCATCGAACATGCATCAATTTTTGTGAGAAAAGTCAAAGTCAACCCAGGAGTTGCCATAGGTCATGCAAAAGCTTTAGAAAAATCTCCTGCCAAATATCCCATTGATCGTGTTTTATGCAAAGTGTATTCCATTTCTCAAGGAAGTATGTCCTTCGTGCAAGACAACGTATTCCTTGGACAAATGCCAAAGAGATTGGTCATTGGGTGTGTGGACAACGATGCCTTTAATGGTACATATAAGTCAAACCCCTTCGAATTCAAACATTATGACGTCAACTTTATCGCCGTGTACGTTGACGGTCAACCCGTTCCCCATAAACCACTAGAGCCCAACTTCGAAACGGAAAATACAGTTCGTTCTTACCATAGCCTATTTCAAGGAACCGAGAAATTGGGGCAAGACATAGGAATTTTCATCGGCCGTGAAGAATTTTCCAAGGGTTATACGCTGTATGCTTTTGATCTTAGTCCCGATTTATGTGATGGTGGACATATGAACTTGGTCCATCAAGGAAATTTGAGAGTGGAAATCAAATTTAGAAAAGCTTTGTCAAAAACAATTTCTGTGTTGATCTACGCAGAGTTCCAGAATATTATCGAAATTTCCAAGTCCAGAAGCATTCTTTGTGATTTTGCTAATTAAAAGGAATGAACAGTGTGCAAATAACTAGGATTCTAACGCAAGATCCTGTGGCGCATCGTTCATTTCTCGGTGTGTTTGCATGCAACCGACTTCCTAAGAGAATTTCCAAGTTCCCAGCCTGCCTCATTGTGAACACGGATCAGTATGGGAGTCCCGGGAAACACTGGCTGGCCATGTTTATGCCAAACCCAATAACTGTAGAATTTTTCGATTCCTATGGACATCCCCCAGAATATTTTGAAGGACCTATTCTCCGATTTGTTTCCAAGTTTACCTACGTGAATTTTAATGACATGTCTCTCCAAAGTTCGTTTACGGCCGTGTGTGGCCAATTTTGTATTTTTACTTATATTCTAGATGTCGCGGAAAAGCTTATATTCCATTGTAAAACTATTTAATTATAAAAGTGAAACAAACGATGTACGTGTTTTTTCGCTTCGTTAAAAAAAAATTTGGAATTGTATCAAAATTTAGAATGTGAATAATAAAAATTGATTTATCACTATTTTATGTGTCATGTCTTTAAATTGGGCTGACTCTTGTTATTTCATTCAGTTGTCAATATGGAAGTGCCTAAGCTGCATCATCCTTTCACAGCTCTAATAGCGGGTCCTACGGGTTGTGGTAAAACTCACTTTGTGAAACGTTTACTTCAACATCAGGTGGAAATCATCTACCCATCACCGCAACATGTGGTTTGGTTCTACGGCGTTCATCAACCATTATATGATGAAATACCTGATGTTACTTTTGTCGACGGTATTCCTACAAATTTCAAGGATTATTTGGAAGGAAACACGCTTTTCATTATAGATGATTTGATGGTAGAATGTGGGAATGATAAAAGACTAACCCATTTATTTACAAGGGGTAGTCATCATTATAATGTATCCGTTGTTTTTATTACCCAAAATATTTTCCATAAAGGCAAAGAAATGAGAGAAATTTCCCTTAATGCTCATTATTTGTTTTTGTTTAAGTCACGTAGAGATGTGAATCAGATCCCTCATTTGGGGAGACAGTTGTACCCTAACAAAGTGAAATTTTTTCACGAGGTGTATCTGGATGCTACGAAATTTCCGTTCAGCTACTTAATGATAGACATCAAACCAAACACACCGGAAGAAATGCGCTTGCGCACCAATATACTCCCAGGAGAAACTCAATATGTTTACCAACCACGGCATTAGCTCCCCATTTACCATGAAAACGGTCGTCGTCGACGTAGAAGGATTTCTCCTTCAGAACAGAAAATTCATAGTGAAAGATCTCGTTGCATGTTATTTGCAGACGGGGGAGGGGGGGGAATGTTTGCCCTTTGCCACCGTTCCCCTTCTGCGAACTGCATCCAAGAAGAGAAAAAGCTCAGTGCCTTTGGACGGCCCGAAATATACACCACATTCCATGGGATAGCAGAAACGAAGAGTAGAATGTCCTTTTAAAGATATTCCACTCCTTCTGTACTGAAACTGATATTTTCGAGGCCAAAAGACTAAATAAATGCAAGTACGTGGAAAAGTTAACAGGTACCATCTTTAAGGACTTTGATGCTCTGTGTTGTCCTAATGTGGAATACCTCCCTGATGTCCAAGTGCAGTGCCTAGTTCATCATCGAACTGATAAAAACCATTGTGCTCCCCAAAAGCAGTCACATACGCGGAGTGGTTAAAAACTTAAGTGTGTTATAAAGTTCGTTATTCTTCGCCATGACATTATCGGAGCAACACATTCAGCAGCTGCGTCTGATGAAGATTTGTCCTAAAAAACACTTGAAAGATTTTTTAAGGAAACTGCCCAAACAGTGGAATCAAAGTCATATGTGAATGTGTTTTGAACACTTTAAAAGGCAATGTTCCCCTTTCACCTCCGCAGAAGGGAAAATTGCGTGGACATAAACACACACTACGGAAGTTAGCTGATAAAAAAGTCCCCTTGTTCAAGAAAAGAAGAATTTTGGTTCAGAAAGGTGGATTCTTAGGTGTGTTGATACCTGCGGCTCTGAGTGTTTTAACAACTCTGTTAAACAAATAAGATGGAATACGCCAGGAAAATGGTGCTCGTCCCAGAGGAGAGAGTTTCAAGACATGTACCTACGGAAGAAGTTTTATCTGACCTCGATAAAGAAATGAAGAAAATCTTACTGAGTAAAGAACCTGTTGATGTTAAAATTAAATTATATAACCAAGTGCTTAATAAAAGAATTCAAGTGCCCCTCTTAAATCCGCCTATGTCAAACTTTTCAACGAAAGATCATTTAGCTGAAGAACTCTTAGATGTATCGGCTGATATAAGGGAACCCCCTGAAAAAGTTAAAACTGATGTTTCAACAGCAAAAAATAGTGATGTTGAAGATATGGTGTTGCAGACTGTACCTAAAAATTTAAGAAGATATGCACATAATGTTTTAGACGTTTTCAAAAAGAATTCAAAAAATTATTTCATGGACACCTAATGGAGAATTTGTGTATAAAGACAAAGTTCTTCCTGACTCGAATATTGTTGATCTGGTTGACAATTTACTGAGAAATAAAAAATTCAAAGACCCATTCCGGCAGCTCTTGAATTTAGGCATGCTATAAAAGAAGTTAACTTACCTTTAAAATATGTAAAAAATAAACAATTTCTTATCAAAAGCGAAAAATATCAAGTTGGTAAATCTCTGTCAAAACCAAAAGAATGTAATCATTGGATTTCTTATTAAACATCCATTGCTTTTTTTTTTGGAAATTTGTGTTTGTTTCAGTAATTCTATATAAACAAAATACCCAAGCATTTCAAAGAAAACTGATTTTATTAAATCTTATAAATTATTCCCAACAGGAAATTATAAAAAATAGTCAATTATCATTTGAAGACATCGATCACATTTAGAAAAACATTGTTCATTCAAAGTCATCTACTTCTCTGAGTTCATAAATTATCTGAGATAGTATTGAATTCAAGTTGATTGAGCGTATGAAATTGCTTTCTACGGATGTACATTTGCCAGAAAATTTACTTATCATATCATACATTTCTATGCCTAATATTGCACAGTTCACATAGAAATCATTCGCCACTATATATCGTACATATCCTTTCCTTCATCACGAGCACTTTCTGTTAAATTCTGGACTAATTGTGTTTTCAGGATATTGTACAATAAATTATTCAAGCCACTGTGATCACAGGGGGTAACACATTCTTTTGATTTCCTCCCCAGTTACTTCGTTAAACATAGCTCTTAGCGGAAATGATTTTAAAAAATTGAATATGACGCATTTTGTAGCTTTGTGCTTGATCCGATACAGAAATTTCCACTGCTGATAGTTGAGTTTCACATACCCCTGGCTAGATTTTCCACTTTTCGCTGTGGGGTGTTTTTTTTGTAGTTGTACATTTCGAATAGCGGGAAATACAGTGATCACTAGCTCCCCGCCAAAATACAGCACACGGATTTGTGGGCTATCTGAATGAAAATATTCCTCTATTATATCGAGCATTCTGTACATACGTATCCATTCTTCCTGTAATAAAGAAATTCCCCCTTCTGCTGGACGCCACTCTTCACCGTGCACAGTAAAACGACGATATATATCAACTTGAACTTCGTCATGAATCGTTTCAATACTGATGAAAATACCACCGCCCAAGTACCAGCAGCTTTTGGGCTATAAAAAAAAAAAATCATAAAATTTAAAAAACTCATTAGAATTTTTGTAAAGAACATGCTTTTTTTATTGCAATTATTTTTAGCATTACACCGCCATACAATATACTTAAAGTATACGACAACAACATTTATTATACCACATTTTTTTTTTGAAGCATACAAAAATTAGATAGTTGGGGTTGAACTCCACGAAGGGGTTATCATTGATGATGGTAAGACCCACAATCGGTCATTTAGATCCGCCAAAATAGTAGACGGCAGAGAGTCAGGAATCCCTTCCAGCTTCGGAACCCTGGTTTTCTACCTCAGAGCCCGAAACGATGTCGATAATCTCGGGGTCGGAGTCCGATTCCATTATTTCCGACTCCGAAATTAAATCCACTGTCCCAGGTTCGGAAGATGTCAGATTTATCGTCTCTGGCTGCGAAATGAAATCCATTACATCGGGTTCACAGGTTAGATCAATGCATATGGGGATAGATTGAAATGATCCATCATCTAGTTCAGCCGGATTTACATAGTTTGGGGAGGTAATTGGCAACGCCATTACCCATTTTAGAACATATATTCTTCGATTTTCTAGAAATATATCCCTAACAACCTTGGGGGAGAAATAAAACAAGGACGATGCTTAAAAACAAAATTCTGGTACTTTAGAAATACTAGAAGTACAGTTTTATTTAATACTGCAGGAAACTCAGTAAACAAATGTGAATGAACCAAATGCTTAAAAACAAAAAACCGTACAAATACACAGAAACACAGGTAGGCACAGAAACTTTATTACTTCTCATACCCTTATGGGAAAGACACATATGAATCATCACTTAATAATCTTTTTTCAAATACCATTTTAAATCCTTTTTCGGAAGGTATATTTGTTAAAGTTCCTAAAAACTTGTTTCTGACAATATTAAATGGTTTTTGGAATTTAATTTCCGTGCCATCTTTGTTCATAATCATGCTTTTTAATAAGCCAACAGTGAACTTTTTCTTGTTGGGCCAGTTCAAGGTTATTCCCTTGCAACGCTGAATAGTTTCACCGTTTGAAAGTCTCAGGTTGTATACTTTGGGCCCCGTTGAAACAAATTCTTCTATAGAAATTCCTTCCGAGTATTTGCTGGAGATTTCGTCCACTAACTCACCAAGGTAATTTCCACATGGAGGATGATATTTGTCATCAGGCTTTGATATATAGATGACAGAGTCCGTGTCCATATATAATACACGTGTCTGCAGAGCTTCTAATATAGTGTACAATTTAAGGCGAGCAGTTGATGTGACAAAGGATGCTATTACGATATTGCCTTTCTTATTATCAGGAAGAAACGTTTTAATATGTTTAAAAACTACCATCATGTTTTCTTCACTGACTTCACATATGTCAGTGACTTCCTTTGTTTTGTCGTTTAATATTTCAAGATAATGCATTATATTATCGACAATTACATTCTGTGGTTTATCGGGATTTTGCGCGAACTTACCCCACAATGAATTTAAAGCAAGTTTCGCCGTGAGCCTCCTAACTGAATTAGCCGAAACTTCATGGGGAGCAATTCTTACACCTTCTGCAGTGAAAAAATCATCACAGAACTTTCTTTTTTTCTTCGTCAGAAGAAATTTTTTTAAGGGATATCCTGAATATTTTTGCTTTGCTGCTAAAAAAGTGTCTATATATTCAGAAAATATTCCTTTATGGGATCCTTTTACATATTGGGAGGACTCATCATAGTGCCAGACATCATGGAATGCAATGATTTTGTATCCCATGGCCACAGCCTTGTAAAACTCGTTACTGGGCCAAGATCCTGTGATGAAACGTTCTTTGTCAACATGGCAACACACATCACGATTAAGATCTTTAGCACAATGAGGACATAGAGTGAAAATCAGCCTTCCTTGAATTTTTAATGGAAGGACAGGGAAAAACAATTTCTTTGGTGGCAGTACAGTTGCTTTTATGATGCCGAAATAGGCTTCGGGGTCGTGACAGAAATTTTCTGTGATTCTTCAGGGATGACCTATAGGAAATCTGCCGTACTTGCAGACATATGGGTAGAGACTGCAGAAATCCACATATTTTATAGTTTTCCCTCCATCGGCGTTAGCGTAAATGGTAATGGTTTCTGTTCTTCCTCCATATAAAAACTCTCGGGGTTCTATACAGATCCTCTCAGGCAATGAGCTTAATATGGATGATACCAAGATATCACCTTTAACCATACGATCGAATTCATGCTCCCATATGATTTTCAGCTGAAAACTAGGCATAGTAGCTAACAGATAGCTCTGTTTATCAATGTCTCGGAACCTCACTTGCCTCATCGGGACTTTAAAAAATGGGTGTACAGTGTTTCCGTCGGGATAGCACGTAGAACATCCATGGAAAAAACATCCGTTAAACTCATAAATAGTACTGGTATCATGACAAATACCATCTAATTTGTATGATCCAATTTTATGTTCTCCAGATGCTGAAGATGCCGACTGTATATTCTCTCCGGTGGTTTCTTCGATGTACTTCAACCATGCCCTACATTTCCTACTAGATACGTCACATGAGGAGGTATCCAAGGGCAGGAACAACGCCTATCGTTTTCGATTTTAAGAAATTGGATCTAAAGACACGGAGACAAGCGCCTGCAATGGTGAGGTCTTCCTCAAAGGGGTCTATACCGGTGAGGTTCAAAAATTCCGTACGAAACGTTTCGGCTCCTATGCGGAGAATTCTTACATCATCTGTGCAATAGCTTTTCATCTCCTGATACAAATTATATTCTTTTATTTTTGCTTTTTCATCATACCATGAGTTAAATTCTTTGATCTCTTTTGTTGTGAGGTTTTCAGGTACAAAAAACTCTTTTGATGGAATGGGGCCGATGTAATCGAGATTTTCCGCAGTTGCAAAGTTATAAGGGAAAAATCCTTTTTTCGCATTTTCAATGCCAAATGTTGAAGGAAACTGCCTCAGAGAACAAGGGATGAAGGACAGAGTGTCAATGAATCTAATTTTTTAAAGCCGAAAGAAAAATACCCATCACCTTCCCACCCTGAAAGACTATCTCTGGCTTCAAACTCTTTTTGTAAAGAGCGTTAAGGATGGGCATACCATCGAATCCCTTCAGATTATGTGCTAAAACTGTCATGTGTCGAAAGCGGGGTCTGATGTACTTCTGACGCCAACGGACACCGTTGTTATACACTTCTGTACCTAGCAGCCAATCAACGAAAGCGTCAACATTTTGAAAGGTGACAAATTTCCAATTGCCTTCTTCGAGAAAAGTAGCTATCAGTAATACTGGGGTCAAAATACCATTGGGGCCTCAAGATCTTCCGTTCACTGCCTACAGACATCTTCTTCTGCGGGCTCATCCACCTACAACTCTTCCTTCAGTATGTGCCTATCTTTTCGTGCTGGTTAAACACGTTATTTACGTATACCTTCAACAACTCCGCAGCATTTCCTCGCCGGTCTCTTTACACCAGGCCAGCGCAGCACTTTTGCACGTGCCATTTTCAAGATCGATTGCTTTCTCGACTCCGCCTGGAGTACCAGTCGGCTTCTTCCAGTCGTCGAGAAGCCACCTTCTATGCTACCTGGGCGCCGTCCGCTCCATGGTTTGCGATTGATTCTGGACTGCTACACCTATCAGAACCCTAGGACATTCTACACCTCCTTTGCTGAGTTCCGTGGCACCCTGGTGGCCCTCCTCCACTCTACGACTCGTGCAATCCACACTACCGTTGAATTGTGAATGCTAATGCCATCTCAGTGTATTTTCATGCTTACTCGTGTACATTACTTACTTTCACCCCGCCTGTATTATGTTGCTTTGGTGCCCTCGTTAAATAACTTGCACAATTGTGCACGCTGTGTTTTTATCTCATGTATGTAATGTTTTACCTTCACGGCGGTGTTTGTGCTGTTCTTTTTCTAATTGTGTACTATTGTTTCGCCTGTGTTATCCTGTAAATCATGCCCAGCCAATGTCATGTGACACGATGTGTTTCTCTTTGTCACTTCTGCAATTTTTTTATTCAATAAGCTTTGCTTGCAGCATTTTGTTTTTCATCCCCATTGTCATTGCAATGTATATACCATCATGTTTTTAACAGTTTTGTATTATTTCCCAGTGAGATGCCCAATACTGTACGTCTCCCTCTTATGTTTTCTTATGATAAATTAGAATAAAGCGATTTTGAAACCTCCACTGTTTCAATATCAAAATACATGTAAGAAATACCACCCTTTTTCTCTTTCTTGGGGCCCTCGACAAACAGGTCAGTATTTAGCTGGCATACGTGGTAACCTCTAGATGGATTAAAATGTGATAAACACTTTATACATCTATGATGTGTATTACAAGTACTGTTTGCTTTATGTGTATCTAAGCATATTTGACCCCGAAAATAATTCGAACAATCTGGACATATGATGTAGTCACCTGACTGGGGGCATTTTTTTCCTTTACACGAAAGGCACATGTTTGTGCATACATGAATATTAGAATTATAAATAAATTTTAGACAATCAGGACACTGAGATTTGGCACTAAAATACCCAACAGGATTAGAAATTACGTCAAAATGCTCGTTGTTTAGAAGAAGGAATAACTTAATTTCAGCATCTGGACCCTTAAAAACAATGGAAAAGTCATCTTCAACAGAATACACAATAATTTGATATTTTGAGAGAGGTACTCCTGGAACTTATGAAGTTCGGGGATCCCACAACTTCCTTCAGGTACTCCCGCGGTAGTGTGTAGCAGCCGTGCAAGGTTAAGTTGGCGAACTTTCGCAGGATTTTGCAGGGCTTTGAACTCCGATTCAGAAATTTCCCCATAATTTTTCTGCGCAAGTCCACGGGCCACAACAAGCGATCGGGCTAAACATAGGTTATCGTGATTTGAAATGGTTATAAGAGATTTTTTTGTTTTATTATATAACTTCAAATCAGCAATTTTTCGTTTTCTTGGGCCCTCTGTTCTTGCTCCTCCAACTCTGTTTATATTCACAAATACTAAATCAAATTCGAGTTCTCCATCGGTCAAAATTTCAGTGTTTGATTGAATGACTTTTTCTAGAGCCTGAAAAAATCGTTCCACCGTTAACTGGCTAACCTCGATGAGTGGTAAGTTCACGGGATTATCAAGGTATCTCGACCGCATGACTAGTCGAACATGAGAATATGGAGAACTTCGTGTAAACTCTTCAAAGGCCGCGGTGAGTACTTGTCGGAGATAAGGCATAAAATCTTCAGGATCTTCTATGTGTTCGGTATCTATTCTGAGAGTGTAAGTAGTGAACTGTGTACGGTATCTCCTGCTAAGTCGGGTCAATCTGCGAAGAATACGATAACCCGTATGACCACGGTCCGTTACAGGTGGATTAATTGCTTCATTCTCGATAGGCGTCGGAACAATCACGGGCCCTCCCCCTCGAGGGTCCTGGTTCCTCAGCCGGCTGAAGATTCAAATGATTTTGGGGTGCTAATGGAACTTCGTTGTAACCATTAGTGCTTCCTCCCCCAGCTGCCATCTTGTTATGTTCATTATTGAAATCCAGGGCGTGTGGGGAAAGGTCGTCCCATGCGGCGGTAAATTCTTCTGTCGCTGGTGCTACGGCATCGTGTTCCGCGAATGCATCCAAATCGCCCCAGGAGTCATCATTCTAGAAAAATTTTGAACAATTCCTGAGTTATTTTTAAAAAATAAAAAAAAACGGATGGCTGACTCAGCATATTTCTGGAGTTTCCTTTGTCGTTTAACGAAAAAACGTTTGTAGCAAAAAACGTTCATACAACCCCATATGATAGATTTATGTAGAGTATTTTAGGAAGGAACTGTCTGACCCCCCCCCCCCCCAGGTCTTAAACAACCCTTAGAAGTAGGAAGCAAGAAGATTAGGGATAGAGTTCCCGACAGGAAAAGCCACACGAAGAGAGAAAGAAAGCCGTCGTTATTTATAGCCGTGGACAACCCCGTATGGAAAAGTGCTACGCGGTTAATAACCCCACCCCCCATGGAAAAATGTTTTAACCTTTAGAGATCATTCCACCAGCGTAACTCGAAGGTAAACTTGAAAAATATACCGAGTATTGCCATCGAATGTAACATTACAAATAATGAAACTCCTTTCAAAAAACATTTTCAAAAACAGAAACGTGACATAGTTATGGTAATTATGATGTCAATGACTTCAAAAAAAAACAGATTTTGATCTATACCATTTGTTAAATTTTGCTCTATACCATTTGTTAAATTTTGCTCTATACCATTTGTTAAATTTTCTACTACATCAAACCACTTAGAATTACAAACTTAAATTTTGAGGACGAAAACTTTAGAATCCCCATAGACAATGACAATACGTGCCACGTGTTAACACGAAGTTAATTTCAGCTAAAGACATGTATACACTTCAAACTAAGATCACTTTTTATAAATCACAAGAATAAAGTACTATATGTGTCCCTGAAAATACATGGGAATCCCCGTAGAAAATTGCAATACGTGCCGCGTGTTTTACGCGAAGTTAATTTCAGCTAAAGACATGTATACACTTCAAACTAAGATTTTTTTATAAATCACAAGAATAAAGTACTATATGTGTCCCTGAAAATACATGGGAATCCCCGTAGAAAATTGCAATACGTGCCACGTGTTTACGCGAAGTTAATTTCAGCTAAACACAATGATAAAGACATGACTAGACATTTTCGTAATTGACTTTAGAAACATTAATCTGCTAACATGGTGCCCTCACACTAAGAAAACAGCACGTGCTAAAAATGAACAAACAATAAAAATACGTGCCACGTGTTAACGTGAAGGAAATTTTCAGCTAACACAATGATAAAGACATGTTAAAGCTTCAAGCTAAGATCACTTTTTATAAATCACATGAATAAAGTACTATATGTGCCCCTGAAAATACATGGGAATCCTCATAGAAAATGGCAATACGTGCCACGTGTTTTACGCGAAGTTAATTTCAGCTAAAGACATGTATACACTTCAAACTAAGATCACTTTTTATAAATCACAAGAATAAAGTACTATATGTGTCCCTGAAAATACATGGGAATCCCCTCAGACAATGAAAATACGCGCCACGTGTTAACGTGAAGTAAATTTTCAGCTAACACAATGATAAAGACATGACTAGACATTTTCGTAATTGACTTTTAGGAACATTAATCTGCTACCATGGCACCCTCACACTAAGAAAACAGCACGTGCTAAAAATGAACAAACAATAAAAATACGTGCCACGTGTTCACGCAAAGTTAATTTCAGCTAACACATCCCTGAAAATACACGGGAATCCCCGCAGACAATGAAAATACGCGCCACGTGTTAACGTGAAGGAAATTTTCAGCTAACACATCCCCTGAAAATACACGGGAATCCCCGCAGACAATGAAAATACGTGCCACGTGTTAACGTGAAGGAAATTTTCAGCTAACACAATGATAAAGACATGACTAGACATTTTCGTAACTGACTTTTATGAACATTAATCTGCTACCATGGCACCCTCACATTAAGAAAACAGCACGGGCTAAAAATGAACAAACACTTCAAAAAAAAAAAAAAAGAAAAAAAGAATGAAATGAAGTTACACATACCTCCTTATCATCAGTGGTAGAAGAACTTGAGGCCTCCATGCTGTCCAAATGTCGTATATCACCCAAATGTAGACCACACGTCTTTTTGTCGCTTCCAGATCTGCTTCTCACAATACAGAAGGTTTTAATACTTTATCTTACAGTTCAACACCTCAACCCTGCACGAGCTGCTATACACTCGAAAGCAAAAAACGTCTCCCCTTTTATACCCGAAAACAGACACGTGACCGGAAGTGTTGCCATCGAAAAAAGGTTACTACCCCTTTGGAATATTAATTTCAAAAAGTGCCGACAGATGGGGCTGCAAATTTTCGCGAACCACCACCAGAGGGCGCTGCCATCGTATTTCTCCCTCGCGCCGAGAGGAGACCGGAAGTGACGTCGCGCACGATCCGCCCACCCGTCACGTGACCGGAAGTGTTGCCACCGAAAAGGGTTATCAAGCGCGGTCTTATACTACTCGCGTTGTCATTCACCTTCAGAATCAATTTTTAAAAATCGAAAACCTCTAAAATATTTCTTCTTCAAGACTATATTGACTAACGAAGACCGTTTTCTCCTTCTGAAGACAAGGTGCGGTAGAAATTAAGCCCTAAGTTCTTCGGTTTCATGAAAATAGGTTGCCCTTGATCTGGTAATGGTTTGCACACTTCGACAGGCCTCTGCTGGCAATGTGGGCCAGTAACACGAAGGGAGGAGTACAATGTATGGGAAGTATAACTGTAATGGGCCTAAGGATTGCTAGTCCGCCGTGGGGGCTTCACTCTGTCGCAAAGCCACCGCATTCAATAAGTATTTCATTACCAAATGCCCTTGATCAACCAAGATTTATTAGCAGCCACCATTCTCCACATATAGGAAAACACAAGCATAGGTAAATCAACAACTTTATTACAGGACCATGGGCCTGATACTAATAGGGGTCTATATCGTCATATATAAAACAGCAGCTCTTTTTAGCTACGTGTCGCCATTGCTCTATCTCGACGAGCTCTCTCTCTCTCTCTCTCTCTGAACCATATTTTCGAGACTGCGTCTAATGCGCTATCTCTCAAAGTCAATCCGATCCTTCTCACTTCGAGAGCATCTGCATGCCCCCAAGCTTACGGGACCGTTCGACTCAGCGCTGCTGATCACTGACATCAGTTAAAACGAGTATCGGTCACTTGATCGAAAGATCACTTATCCGAAAATCAGTTCGCCGAAAAAAAAAAAACTTACATTTCACCGAAGGGTCACTTGACCGAAAATTTCACTTCACCGAAATCACTTCACCTAAAAGTTCATTTCATCGATAGGTCATTTTATCGAAAAGTTCATTTCCCCGAAGGATTACTTCACCTAAAATTTCATTAGATCAAAAGATCATTTCACCGAATGTTCAATTTATCGAAAACTTTTAATTTTGTTGTTAGAGTTTTGTTGGAGTATGGTGCAGGTTTTTGAAAAACAAGCCACCTAAACGGTATGGGATTGTATAAAAAATGCTCTTTCGATTTCTACGAAACACCTCTCCGTAGATAGGTCTTTTTGGAAATATAACATTAACTATAAGGCCTAGGTCTGGGCCTTTTTAGTAAGTTTTAATCCCCCGGGCTACATAGCAAATAAAAAAATAAGGTTTACATAGCAAATAAAAAAAATAAGGTTTAGATAGTAAATAAAAAAATAAGGTTTACATAGCAAATCAAAAAAATAATGTTCCACTATTACTCAACACAAAACATTAATTGTTTAACCGTAAGCCTAGATATAGAACTTTTTAGCAGATTTCAACCCTCGATACTCATATTCATAAGCGTTACATAAAATTTAAAGTAAAATATGTTGCACTTTTACTCTAACCAAAAACATTAATTTTAGTCCCTAGGCCTGGATCAGAGCATTTTTGACAAATTTTAGTCCTCCGTGCTCATATTCATTAGGTTTCTTTAAGGAGTCAAGTTAATAATGTTCTACTATTATTCAACCATAAAACGTTAATTTTTAGGCACCAGGCCAAGATATAGGCCTTTCCAGCAGATCTGTGCTCATAATCATAAGCATAGTATAAAAAGTCAAGTTAATGATGTTGTACTTTTACTCAGGCCCAAAAGTTAATTTTAAGGCACCAGGACTCTTTTTAGAATATTTTAATTATTCGTGATCATATTCATAACTTTTCATAACGAGTGATGTTAATAATGTTTCACTATTTCTCAACCACAAAACGTTGATTTTTAGGTCCTAAGATAGATGCAGGCCTTTGTAGAAATTTTAATCCTCCGTGCTCATGTTCATCGGTGATTTTAAAGCTGAATTTTTGCGTCTGAGTTAATGTACAGTAATATTAACTTGACTTGTTATGTAAACCTTATGATTATGATCCTGGATTGGGTGCCCTAAGTGCTGAAACACGGATGATTTAAATTAGCTGAAAAGGCCTAAACCGATGCCTAGGGACTTAAAATTAATTATTTTTGTTTAGAAATTAATTCTTTGCGTTCTGTGTGACACGAAGAAACCAAAAGTGCAACTTCAGTATGATCCCCTAAAGTTTCGGTTGTCTGTCTTCCGAACTGGCACCATACTTCAACAAATCCTGTAATGAAATTCAAAGTTTTCAGTAAACTGACCCTTCGGTGAAATGACCATTCGATCAAATGAACATTTAGGTAAAGAAACTTTTCGGTGAAATGAACTTTCCGATCAAGTGACTCTTCGGTGAAACACACCTTTTAATCAAGTTTCGGTGAAATGAACGTTTCGATCAAGTGACCTTTCGGTGAAATGAACGTTTCGATCAAGGGATCTTTCGGTGAAACAATATTTTCGGTGAAGTGATTTTCGGTCAAGTGACCATTCGGTGAAGTAATCGTCGGGCAAATGAACTAGACCCAGTTAAAACTTAACGAATAGGCAAAGTCCAGCTGGCATTAATATATACAGGAAAAGAAATCACAATATTGTAACAAGAGTCTTACAATAACCATATATTCTGAAGCAGTAGGTCGATATCCAGGAACTGTCTTTACCTGAACTACTTGCGGTACAGGATGTAGAATAGAATTTTGTTCTTTGAAATGGTCTGGATCATCTCCTTCATAACATACGTGGTGAGGTCAAGAAAACTACAGTGGCAAGCCCGTGTTATGAGACGAAGTGGTGGAGAAATGGTAACAGAAGCACTGGAACGGAATATTATTGGAACAAAACCCAGAGGAAGACCAAGAAAGTGGTAGATTTGTTGTACAAGGGAAAACCTGGAAAGACTGGCAATTGAGAATTGTAGAGAGATGGAACTGAAGACAAAAAGCTTGGAGGAAGATTGTGGTAGCGGAAAGGGATCTTGATGGTCTGTAATGCCATATGATAATTATGATGATGATGATATGATCTGGACGATTTGTTAGATGCGTTTAATTCAGAGTTCCGAATGTTTTTCTAGCACAAAATGCACATTCACTTCTTGTCTTTCACATATATACCTTTCATTTATTTTCGTTAATTGCTGGCGCTGGATATTTCAGTGTATACTATTTTCCTTTTGATTTCGTTTCCCTAAAAAATCACGGGTTTGCTAAACTTTACAAAAGCCACCTCGGTAGGTGAGTAGTCGGAGGTCATCCTAGTCGCGCTTGAGCTTGAGGGTCGAATGAGGCATGTATGGTGCAGGAGCGCCGACTTCACCAAATTATTGAGAGGGCAGGCCTGAAGAGATCAGACGTGAGAGGAGCACGTCTGTTCCTTTGTCATGAAGAAAATAAAAATTAAAGGGGGAGGGGGAGCAAAAAGATAAACTACGAGATTCGACGTATATTTTGAAACGCAATTGCAAATGAACCAGTAAATAGAAATATTCTTTCACTGAATATTAATATTTTTTTAAATGAAATTTAGCCTGCGATTTTATAAAAATATCCCGAGAGTATTTGTTTCCAAACGTTTATCAAAAATATAAAAAATTAGCGCTGTTACTCAAACAAAGAACGAGAAGCGCAAAAAATAAATAGGTACATAAAGGCGCTGGAGATTATATGTTTCTGTATTTATTTTTATTTTATTTTTCATAATTATTTTAAACATCACGTCGAACAAAATACGGGGCTGTTATTCAAATTTCTTATCAAATAAGCGATGCTTTGTATGAGAAAAAAGTTTACTTATTTTGTTATTTATAAATTTTTCGGAAATAAATCTCTTTGGCCTCATGAGGTGGAGTTCGGTCCACTTTATGAGGCCAAAGCAATTATTTAATAAAACGGGACGAAAAATATTGGATGGGTACTGCCCCCTAGTAAAATTATTAGGGGGACAAGATTCACCTTGCCCCCTAAAGTCGGTGCCTATGGTGTGGTGTACTTGTCCTACGGTGCCAGTTCTGTACCTTCTTAGGAACCAGTAGCCCCATATCATCGGCGGGAGATTGCTTATAACCCCGAGAGTTGCTCATTATGATAATTAAACCCCGAAATAGAACGAGAAAAAAATTGTGTGATGTCATAATTGTGTTCTGTGGCCTTTTAACACAGTCACGTTCCTCGAGTTAAACGGGGCCACACGGTTAATTTCTTGCACCGGCTGAACTGCGGAGCTTCTTTTACGTTCGTCGTTCGTTTGAGATTTTTATTGCATCGACTTCAATGGTGACATCATGCACCATTGAAGAGGTTTATCGACCACCACGAACAACTTTCAGTGCTATAAGCAGTCGCCCGTCCTTAATTTAGGGTATCTGGCCAGTTGAAAGGGATATATGGGCAAATGCATCATCCATGCCTCATCCGGGAATCGAACCCGGACGCATCTCGCGAGTGGTCAGAAGCTAGCGTTTCATATGTTACGGGGTTACTTCGGGGTCCAATTCCTAATGTAACCAGTTCAGGAATAATCGATATAAATGAATTACTGGTAGAGCTGCAGTCTCAAATTCTTTATTAACTTATTTGTAATGTGCGTAGGCCGTCCTGGATTGATCTTAGATTATTTGTAAAGATATTCGCTCTTTCTTATTCTTTCTACGATTCCGACTAATTTCTTTTTATTTCCTTTACTTATTTCCCTTGCTTCCAGGTTCCGACGGAGGCCATCCTTTACCTCGGTCCCAATTGTCGTGCCCCTAGTCGACTACCACCTCGCTCTCTCCGCAAAGTCTCTCTCCCTTTTCTCAAATCCTTCTTTTCAAAGCATCATTCCCTAAGTTTTGTCCCTCTCCAGATACTTTAGCTTCATCTCTACTGATTGTCACTAGCTTGAAGGGTTACGGAGTCTCTGATAAAATAACCTAATTAAGCAATCTGGAATCGTTCGCTAATGACAATGCCCCTGACTTCGGCGTTTACTAAATAAAACGATTAGGCACTTCAAGTTTTCTAAAACGACATTCAATATAAAGGAAACGCTTCCGTTTGAAACTTGCTTTTACAAGTCCAATTACCGATTGCCGCCGTCGATAGTCTCTTTCGAGTTTACCGATAGAAAATTCCCTGCTTGATTAAATGAATTCATACGTAAATGCTTTAAAATACTACATCCGCGTACCGCAGACAACTATGTCCCGATGCATCATAATGCATCCATCGCCCAACGTATCCATGACAATGGGACGCATGAAATCAAGGCTTATGCTTGTTAAGGTGGACGTCTAGTGATTTTGCTTCCTATACTTACAATGGGCAAACTTCTGTACACATTTTCTTCATAATTAATGCGTTTCCAAGGATGAAAATTTGAACAACGATTAAAATAACTTCATATCATAACTTGGAATACTTAATATTTCCTAAAACATAACCATAATTAAGCAACTCAACATTTGTTTGTCTACTGACGTCATCAATGTACAGGTCGAGCCATCTTTTATATGCTCTCGACACCACCAAAATATTCCAAGTTATAATATGAAGTTATTTTAAACGATGTTCAAATTTTCATCCTTCGGAACGCATCAATTGGGAAAAAAATGTGTACAGAAGTTTCTTCATTGGAAGTATAGGAAGCAAAATCACTAGACGTCCACCTTAAGTCAGAATAAAAACTTTGAACAAACGCGAAATTACGAAAAGGAAAGTAATTAAAACACTTCATCTCTTTTCAGCACAGATATCCTTAACAAGTGACATGAGGAACGCTTAGCGACAGCACTGAAGTAAATACATTGCTTTCGCGATGTCACGATAAAATTCCTAAACGAACACAACCCAACGCAGCAAGACACTGCCCTCTGTAACTGAAAGCTTAACAACTCGTTTATGACGTCATTTTAAGTGGACCACTTGTTTGCATCTGGTGCTCGACTGCCAATGAGAATACAGAAATCCAAGTATTGCTTGAATTGACAGAACAACATATATTTATTAGGTGTACAAATAAGTTTTAAAGCGTTTCTTGTGTGACGTATACCGCTAATTTACATATCCGACATTCCCCCGCGTTGTTGTCATGTGACCATAACTGGTCAAGAGTATAAAATGTGGCACAGAAGTTTGCCCAACAGTCAAAAGCCCTTGCACATCGGTAGGTGAAAGATGGAAACCGATACTGCCTTTATTCGACACTGCATTCGTTACGAATTTCATCAAGGAAAAAGTGCTGAAAAAGCATGTGTATCGATCAGTTCTGTTCTACGGGAGAATATTGTATCGAAAAGCACCTGTGAGTTTTGGTTTAGACCAGGGGTGCACAACCTTTTTATAAGTGGGGGCCAAGTTTATTTTTACATAATAAGTGGCGGGCCGCAAGTTACCTTTTCACATAGGCACTTGCCAAACCCTACCGCTAAAGCTAATTTTACTATTATCCGAATAACCTATTTTACCAGCAGACAAAAAATGTGTTTCAATACCATTTTTGTGTCCTCTAAATGGTTTAAATCCATTTTTGAAGTTTTTTGGCAAATTGCGTTATTAAGTTATCAAATTACTGATTTACAATCAACTTACTCCTAATTGGAAAAGGTTTAGGGGTATATAAAATAAAATAATACTATCACAAGGTTGTAAAATTTTTATTTTTACAAAAAACAGAATTCTTAACATCAAAGTATATAAAAAATTAAAATCAGTATATCGTCAAACTGACCATCAAATCAAGTAGTAGCCTAATGCTCCTAATGAGATGCTTGGCATTGTTTATTTTTCAATAGTCTGTCAATATCAGGTTCAATGTTAGAGATAGTAATGCGCAAGTTTCCCTCCAATAATGTATCACTTAAACGGGAACGACACTTTGACTTTATTTGTTTCATCAAAGAAAACGATTGCTCGCATAAGTAGGTACTTCCAAACAACGTTGCCGTTTTTAAAGCATGATCTTTGAGCAATTTCATTTCTTTCGGTAAGTAATTTTTGTAAAATTCTAGGAGAGAAACTTCAGAGTATTTTGTTTTTAACTCATTGTTACACTGAAGATCAATTAATTCCATCTGGAAATCTAGTGGCACTGACGCAACGTCAGTAGTGAATGGTAGAGAAAACATATCAAACAAAACCTCAAATTTTCTTATATCTTCAAATCGTCTTTTAAACTCATTGTGAAGGTCCACTACAAGAGATGCATATTTAGCCACATTTACATGGAATTCAGAACTTTCAACAAAACTTTTCATTGTTGGAAAATTTGCTAGTTAACGAAACATTTTTATAATTTTCTTATTTCAACTAGGGCCTACAATAATGGGAAAAAATCTCATCATTCACAATATATATATTCACGTTTTCAATAGTATAAAATATTTATCCGCGGGCCGCATAAACTGACTTTGAGGGCCGCAAGCGGCCCGCGGGCCGTGGGTTGTGCACCCCTGGTTTAGACGGTTTAAAACGCGTGATTTTGATGCTAGCGTTCCAGAACGTACCGGCGCCCCGCAGAAGGTTGCGCATGAGGAACTGCAAGCATTGCTTGATGAAGATTCGTCACATACGCAAAAAAAAATCTAACTGAACAATTGGGGGTAACTCAACAAACCATGTCCAATCGTTTACGCGCAATGGGAAAGATTCAGAAGGAAGGGAAATGGGTGCCACATGACCTGAGCCAGAGGAGCAAGGATGAGCGTGCCATGAAGTGTTTGAATATGTTGAATACACAACACATAAGTTATTTCCTGTGGAAAATCATTACGGATGATGAAAAGTGCATATGGTACGACAATCCCAAAGGCAAAAAACACTGGGTAGACCGCGGTGAAGCAACGACTTCGTCACCGAAACACAATATTCACTCCAAGAAAGTTCTGCTGTGCATCTGGTGGACTATGAAGGGTGCGCTCTGTTATGAACTATTAGAACAGGGTCACGACTGTTACTGCTGATCACTACAAGCAACAGTTGCTGCGATTGAACCAGGAAATCTGTCGGAAACATCCATTCACAGGCAAAGGATTGCGTTCCGTGAAATTACTGCATGACAACGCTATGCCTCATGTCGCGAAATCGGTCAAGGAAACGTTATTGACGCTTGGCTGGGAAGTTTTGGAGCACACGGCGTATAGTCCCGACATAGCCCCTTCAGACTATTATTTGTTCCGATTGATGAAACATGGTTTGTCTGCTGTACGGTTCTGGACATGTGACGAAGTGCAAAAATGGGTTGATGACTTCATCACGTCACACGACGAAGAATTCTTCATGGCTGGAATCCGTGAGCTGCCCGATCGATGGCGGAAGGTGATAAATAATGACGGCGCATATTTTAATTCGTAAAGGTATTGTTGTTTTATCTCAAATTACATGTTGCGTTGTCTTAAAACGCTTTAAAACTTATTTGTACACTTAATACATGTAATCATTGCTTACGCCGCCCCGGTGGCGCAGTGGTCTAAGGCGCTGGCCTCTGATCATTCGTCCGTAAAGGGTCTGGGTTCGAATCCCGGTCAGGCATGGATGTTGTGTTTGTCTTACGGCCCTGGCTCTCTCCCTTCCCTGGAACCAGTGACCCTAAATTAGGGACTGGCGACTGCTTATAGCCCATTGAGTTGCTCACGGTGGTCGTTAAACTTACAATAAAAAAAAATCATTGCTTACAGCAGTTACGGTCGTCCCGCACTTTCGGCAAAGAATATCTAACTGATAAGAAGTTAAGGCTCAGCGAGACGTAACTAGCGCCACTATATTATGCGGCAAAGAATTACTACACAGAAGCCAACATTACAGGCTGATGCCGCAGGATGCCGAGCAGACTGAGTTAGACTGAGCATGCGTGTTTGTGTTCAAAGAATATAAACGCTTGTTTGTGTTGGCGTTTTGTTCAAAGGTTTTGTTGTTCTTATCTAGATCTGCGTTTATATTACAGCCATGAAATACACCCACTCCATTCCGATGAATAACAATTCATGGAATGGAGTGGATGAATAACAAGAACAAATTTGAAACCGTTTGTAACAAATATCCTGGAAAACCATTAAAACAACGTTTGCTGAAAAAAAGCTATCGTTACGTTGAAAAAATTAATTTATCAATTATATGAAACTGACTTTTATGAAAAATACCTCGTAATATTGTAAAATGAAAGAGGGAAGCATTCGATTACATCTTGCATACCAAAGAGACAGCTTTAAGGATGCACTCGAACGTGAGGAATTAGTCCGGTCGGTAGAGAGCTCAGCTATCACGCCAACGGCCCAGGTTCGAACCTACTCAGATACGAACGGATGTTTTTCCGATCTGTTGAGAAAATTTCTCCAGCGCAGTGCGTTTAATTTACAAACTTCGGAAGGGTAGAAAAAAAAATTGTAGCTTTGGGAAACTGCGGTTGTCTTTGCTTTTTTTTTCTTTTTTATTATTATGGCTACTACTGGGAAATTGGCGGACAGTGCTGGCCCAGCAAGACTGTTTTTGCTGGGTACCTAATGTTTACGTTTTAAATAATGTTTACGTTCTAATACTACGCTTTTTGCGCCTGAATGTTAACTTTCCCGCAGAGCATCTGCGGCCGCATTACATGGTGGCGCTGCTGTCGCCTGTTTTACATTATCTCTACGAGAGTTGAGCTTCTTCACGCGAAGCGTTTATATTCTTTGCTTTCGGTGGTCGCCTCGTGACGTCACTGTCCAAATCGTGAATTATAACGACCACCACGAGCAACTCAATGTGCTATAAAAAGTAGCTCTTCTATGTTTTTACGCCACTAGTTCCAAGGAAGGGAAAGAGCCAGTGGCGTAAGACAAGCATACCATCAATGCCTCGCCTCGAATTCGAAGACGGTCCTATCTAGGACAAATGATTGGAAGCACCAAGAGAAATCAAAACTCGGATCCACTTTTGATCATAGCATAAATGAGTTGTTGTTTATGGGTTTAATTAATGAATTATATAGCTATAAGTAGTCGCCCATCCGCTGTTTCGACGGAAGGAATGTAGTCAGTGCTGTAAGACAATCACACCACCCAAACTTCTTCCGGAACTTAAACCTTGGCCCATCTCCCATGAGAAGCCAGCACCTTAGGCCTATTACACCGGAACGGAAAACAAAAACAGTTGTTAGGCTTTCAGTTACAATTGGCGGTGTGCGGACTTAAGCTTTAGTCTTTAGATCAAGAGAAATGGACCCTCGAGGGGCACATTAGGCCTTGTGTAAGAAAGACTTCGCTTAGGCCAAGCAAGAAGCCAGAAATAAATTCTATGCGACACACAGTACTGAGCTGTTATCAAGCACGAGTTCTTCGTCATATTCTGTGACGTCATTCGCATCTGATCTGTTGTCACTTATGTGAAAGAAAGTGTGGCAGACGACTTCAGCATTTTGTGTATCAAGATGAAGATGCGTAATCGAGTACCTCAAGGAGCGTTGTTGGTGACAATTTGTACAACCCCGAATTAATCATTATTTGGGACAGTCGAGCATTAATTAAATAACAGCAGATTTACTAATTGTGCGAAAGTAATTCGCACACATTTTAAAACAGTGTGGCAACAACTATTTGATTCAAATTTCGCAAATGAATGCAAATATTCACAAACTCGTGCCACTGCTGAAGAAATTATTATACGAAGACCGTCTAGAAAATACATGGCCATGATATTAGGGAGTTGTGATCATCGAGTTTATATTAGGCGGAGACACTACTCCTATCCACGCAGCACTGGCAGCCATAAGTCACCGCACGTGCTGCAAGTGACGTCACATCCAGGCAAGAAGCTGCTTTGAAACTACTGAAACCAATGGAACAAACGATACGATGCATACAGAAACGAGAAAATGAGGGATTTAATAATCTTCATCAATTAAAAAAGCTTACGGTATTATCAACTCTATAATTTAGTTTGCTTCTGACTGTATGTGACGTGACACCAAAGATTATCTGTGGCGTACGGCGGCAGAGTCAATGGCAAAGACCTTTAAGATATACGTATAAGCCGAAAAACCGTAAGTTAACCGCGCGACATTTTTTTTTTTTTTTTGATTGAAGGTTTAATGACCACCGTGAGCTACTCAATGGGTTATAAGCAGTCGCCCGTCCCTAATTTAGAGTCACTGGTTCCAGGGAAGGGAGAGAGTCAGTGCCGTAAGACAAACACAACATCCAAGCCTCACCGGGATTCGAACCCGCACCTCTTACGGACGAATGATCAGAGGCCATCGCTTAGACCATTGCGCCACCAGATCGGCCAGTGCGACATTTGAAGTTCAGCGTTGTACGGCAAGAATTTGTCACATCTCGTTGTTTATTATAGGCGTTCGCGTGTTTATATCAGTTACATCCATTTTTTATGCATATAACCAGTAAGATTTATTATTTTTTGTTTTTATAAATAGTATGTATATATTGTAAAGCATTTCAGAAAATAATATAGCCAAATTTAATAATAATATTTGCAATACTGCGGAAAAAACTTCCAAAATTAAAAGTTTTGTTCTCGGTAACTTCTCTTAAGAATAAACAAATGGCCACATTAAAATGATTTGGACGTTACTTAGAGTGTGAAATCACCGAAAGATCACTTGATCGAAAAGTTAATTTCACCGAAGGGTCACTTGATCGAAAGGTACATTTCACCGAAGGGTCACTTGATCGAAAAGTTCATTTCACCGAAAGGTCTCTTTACCTAAAAGTTCATTTCATCGAAAGGTCAGTTTATCGAAAACTTTGGATTTCATTACTGCATCTGTTGAAGCATGGTACAAGTTCGGCAGACAGACCACCGAAACGTCATGGGATTATACTCAAATTGCACTTTTGATTTTTCCGTGTCACAGAGAACGCAAAGATTTAGTTTTAAAACAAATCTTTTTTTTAAGACAATAGGCCTCGGCTTAGGCCTTTGTAGCAAATTTTAATCATGTTTATAAGGTTTACATAAAAGTCATGTTCAGTACTCATGCTCATAAGGTTTACATAAAAAGTAAAATTAATAATGTTACACATTTTTTCAGGCAAAAAAATCAAGTTTAGGGCTCTAGGCCTTGGCTTAGGCCTTTTTAGCAAATTTTAACCGTGCGTGCGCATGTTCATAAGGTTTACATAAAAGTTACTTTACATTTTATGTAATGCTTATGAATGAGCGTAGTAGGGTTAAGATCTGTTAAAATGGCCTGTATCTATGCCTACGGTCAAAAAATTAATGTTTTGTGGTTGAGTAAAAATGGAACATTGTTTCCCTGATTTGCTATGTAGTCCTTATGAGTATGAACTCGGAGGATTAAAATTTGACAAAAAGGCACAGATCTAGGCCTTATAATTAGTGTTATATTTCGAAAAACCTACTCATGGGTAGGTAATTCATGGAAATTAAAGGTGTACTTTTTATACAATCCGATAATGTTTAGGTGGCCAGTTTTTCAAAAACACGCACCACACTCTAACAGATCTCTAACAAAAGTTTTCGATAAACTGATCATTCGGTGAAATGATCATTCGATATAATGAGCTTTTAGGTAAAGCAATCCTTCGGTGAAATGAACTTTTCGGTCAAGTGACCCTTCGGTGAAATGTACCTTTCGATCAAGGGACTTTCGGTCAAGTGACCTTTGGATCAAGTGAACGATACCCATTAAGGGGTAAGAACGTACTGTGGACTTCCGAAGCAATGAAATAAGCTATAAAGACTCCAGAACATGCAATAACGTGTTTACAAATGTTTCTAGAAAATGCACCACCTCAAGCATTGTTTAAAGAAAATATTAATTATGTCCGAATGGAAAAGAAAGTTGTGAAAATTTCATTAACATCCTTTGATATTCAAGTTTCTTTAACATTTTTACTAGAATAACAAAAATATTCTTACGTGTCACACAGATGCATTAAGCGTATTTTATAGAAAAAATCTGTTGATGTTTTCATTAATTTCTTAAAGGTGCTATGATTCAAAATCGGTATAAAATTACACTTAATTTCTTAAATTAATTTTGCAGTTACTCAAATTTTCCAAATTTAGCTTGAACTAAAATTTATTTATAAAAATATAAAAAATTATATGAAGAACGAATGAATTTACATGATTTTTTTCTTTATATAAGCATTCGTAAGGCAAGAATATTGTTGTGAAACTTTCATCTTTAGTCTCTTTGCAACTGAATACAAAAAAAGGAAAAGAAAGAAAGGAAAGGAAACTAAAATAGCTCTTAAAATTTTAAAAATTTTATTGACACTCTCAAGGGAAGAAATTAAATAAAAAACAGTATTGGATTTTGTTTTGACACAATTGAATATCAAAAAGTGCAATAAGTTTTAATAACACTCTCATGAAACAATCGTAAGTTCAAAAATGGAATTTGCTCCTGAAATTCAAGAACCTTTTAAAAAATCATGGTTTTTCGAAAAAAATTATTTATAATAATTTCAAAAAGTCATTAAAAAATCAAAGTTTTTCAAGAAACTCATATCAAGCCAGAAGAGTAAAAATTAGAAGTTTCTAATTTGTACATTAAAAAACCAGAGTGCCTTTTTTAATACCAATTTTCAAAATTTTACCGGTTATAGTGTTTTATATCATATGGAGTACAGCCAAAAAATAAAATCTGAAAAGTCGTAAAACTTCAAAATATTAATTACAAGAATTTAAATATGGCTCACTCCACCGCAGAGAATTAAGAAAAAAAAAAAAAAAAAAGAAACTCAAATTTTGCTCTGGAGCTAGGCTATTAAGGAAATCTTCCTTCCTCCACGTATCTTTCGAATACTATTACAGTCTCGATTTGTTCAAGTATCGTTGGGGATCTGACATTAATACCGCTTAGACATAATGAAGAGTGAAATGATGCATTTGTTGCGATGATATCAGATCTTGATTAACAGCCGATAATAACCGCACCCTTAATGAAACAGGCCTCCTTATTCACTCCTCAGAAGCTGAGTGATTACATTGCGGCACGTGCTACTTATTAAAAACACCCGGAACTCATGACTTCATTTAATGTGCTGCTCTTATCATTTTTTTCCCTTTTTCCGCTGTAATGGAATTCTAAGTACTTTGGTTCGCTTAAGATTAATTGGCTTTGAACAAACACCTCGTTACGAGGGAGGTTAGAATATCGGAACAAATTATTATCGGTGTTCTACGGGAAAGCCATAAAATTTCAATAAAGGTCGGGATATGGGGATATCATGTGCAATCGGCAACCGAAATACACGTCCCTACAGAAATGAAATCACGGCTCAAACATTCGAATGAAAGAACACGATTTGGCCCAGAGTGCTGAAAGTTCAGAAAGTATGACAGTAAGCCAAAAAGTAAGGGCAAAAAATGTTTTTCAGGATGAATATGTAAAGAATATAACATAGTAAGAGAATTCAAGCGTATTTCTCATTTTTAACCTTTTAACTGGCTGGAACGAACTAACTCAGGGTTAACAAAATGGACTGAAATCAGGTGGAACGAATACATTCGCTATCTAAGAAGTGAGCCGAACGCGGTTGGAGCGAGTAAACCTGCACATCAGAAAGCGTTGCTTTCCCCTTAACTTTGTTACTCAAGGTGGGAAGTTAGGGGAATGATTGACGCTAATCTTTTCTTATTGATTATCTGCTAAAGGGGTTATAACAACGACGACGAATCTAAGAAGGTAGAGAAAGTGTTTGCTACTTGTTTCTACCTAGTGGAATGATGTTCGTACCGGGGTGGGGGGACTAGCCCCTATGATGACTTAAGTCATGGAGTAGAGAATAACGGACTAGAACGGAGCGCTTGTCATCCGACGACCTTGTGGTCAATGTTCGTGACGGCCACGGAAAAGCCTCAGTATCGATCCTAGGTAGGTACGAACGTTAAAACCACTAAATATCCGCCGGATGTCGGGTGGGCACTTTGATCCGTCGGACCCCAAGTATTGTATTGGCCAGCCGAGTATAAACAGGCGGAACGCAAATGGTGAACTTCCGCCTGCCGAACTTTTCTTTCAGCCCCACCCCTCCTTTAGTACCCCAAAATATTTAAGCAGTTAGATCCCATAGCGAGCTAGCGATGTAAGATTTTAGAAAACTTAGATAAAAGTAATGAATTTTTCGAATTCACAGACATTTTGTTATACTATAAAGAAAGATTTTTTTGTTAAATTTAATGTTGTACTTTTCTGTGAAATGGAGGGGATTTCCTGAACGAATGTCTAAGGGAGTAGTAGAAAGACACCAACCATTTTCGCAATGGTACGTATTTTAAACAGATGAGATATTCTTTGTCAGATTACGAAGTAAAAATCATAAACCGCTTTACGATAGCAAATATTAAAAAAAAATATTTGCAAAAATGACCTAAGTTAGCTAAAATTGCAAAGAAATAGTAACTTGTTAAAGGTCTTGGAGATTCGGATCCATGATTCCTAGTACTACATATTCTGAATAAATACTAGGTACAGTATGCACCTGAAAACTTTTTTATTCTGGGGATGACGTCATCAACGTCGGGATAAATCTACATGTACGTAATGTTTTGGCAAAATTTCTGCCAACAACTTCAAAATGTGTTACAAAAATGACCTAAGTTAGCTATATATATATATAAAAATATTTGCAAAAATGACCTTAGTTAAAATTGAAAAGAAATAGTAACTAAATAGTAACTTGTTAATGGCCTTGGAGATTCGGATCCATGATTACTAGTACTGCATATTCTAAATAAATACTAGGTACAGTACGCACCTGAAAACTTTTTTTTTATACAAGGGATGACGTCATCAACGTCGGAATGAATCCACATGTACGGAATGTTTTGGCAAAATTTCTGCCAACAACTGGCAGAGAGCCAGCGCCGTAAGGCCAACAACTTCAACATTTGTGCCGCCCCCCCACTTAGTCCCCTAATAGCCCACCGAATTCTGAATTTCTGGAGTTGCCACTGGTTATAATAAGGGCAGTTTTCTACCTCACTTCTTATGTCGTTCCTGTCGGGCACTCTGGCAAAGATCTCCTATTCTTAGGGTTGCTTAAGACCTAGCGTCAGACAGTCATGTGCTTTGATCTTAACATCAGAGACAAGTTTTTTTTTTTTTTTTATTGGAGGTTTAACGACCACCGTGAGCAACTCAATGGGCTATAAGCAGTCGCCCGTCCCTAATTTAGGGTCACTGGTTCCAGGGAAGGGAGAGAGCCAGTGCCGTAAGACAAACACAACATCCATGCCTCACCGGGATTCGAACCCAGACCCCGTTCGGACGAATGATCAGAGGCCATCGCTTAGACCACTGCGCCACCGGGGCGGCAGAGACAAGTTTGTGGTTTCTACTGTTCAGATTATAGGGGAAAGGAATTGTTTTTTTTTATTATTATTATTGGAAGTTTAACGGCCACCATGAGCAACTCAATGGGCTATAAGCAGTCGCCCGTCCCTAATTTAGGGACGCTGGTTCCAGGGAAGGCAGAGAGCCAGCGCCGTAAGGCAAACACAACATCCATGATTCACCAGGATTCGAACCCATCTCGGACGAATGATCAGAAGACATCGCTTAGACAATTGCGCCACCGGTGCCGCTGGGATTGTTTTGTAGTAGCTTCCGTAAAACTCGGTGAACACAATCTTTCACAAAGCTTTCGTTAAAACCGGTGAACATTTTATTTGAACATTCCTGTTAGGAGAGCTCAGGAAATTTTGTGCGCCATCTGTTTCAAGTACATCGGCTGATGAAGAGGTTAAAGCGTGTTTAAAACTGATAAATCTTCAGCTCGTTCAACACCATTACCGTGTACGATTATTGCTGCTATTTATGACTGACCCACGAACGCTGATTTCTATACGAGAAGGGATTTTTATTTTTTAATTTTCGAGCTGCGCATGACTTAGTGGTTAACGTTTGCGACTACCGAAGCTAAGGACTCAGGTTCGTTCCTAGGTAACGACGAATGTTAAACTTTGCTGAATACCCGCCGTGTATCGAACAAGCACGTTAAGACGTCGGGCCCAAGGTATACTGGCCCCCCGGTTATAAAAAAGTGGGTCTTTCTACTTCGCTTTCGTGTGACCTTCCTGTCGGGCCGTCTAGCCCAAATCTCCTAGCTTACTACTACTAAGGGTTGTTTAAGATATGGGGTGTCAGATACTCCCTACCAAGAATCCTCTACATGTGATCTGATCTTTTTTACGCTTTCCAACCGTAGGTTGAAGAAGCTTATATGCTCCAGCCTTTTCCGTCTGTCTGTCTGCCTGTCGGTCCGCCCGTTCGCACGATAACTTGCGTAAAAATGGTTCGATTTGGATGAAATTTTAATATGTGGTAGGGACGAACCCTATTGAAAATGGACGAAATGGGGTCAAAGGTCAGGACATAGGAGCGGGATCGATTCCATTGCCATTATGCGTCATGACTTACGTAAAAATGGTTCGATTGCGACAAAACTTTAACATGTTGTTCCAAATGTATTCTGAACCGGTTCTGTTGAATATCATTGAAATGGTGTCAAAGGTCAAGACACAGGGGCGAGATTTATTCCACAGCCATTATCCTCATAACTTGACTAAAAATGCTTCTATTGCGACAAAACTTCAGCATGTTGTTTCGAAGGTATGCTGAACCAATTCTATTTAATATCATCGAAATGGGGTAAAAGGTCAGTGCACAGGAGTGAGATTTATTCCACAGCCATTATGCTCATAACTTGATTAAAAATACTTCTATTGCGACAAAACTTTAGTATGTTGTTCCGGATGTATACTGAATCAATTCTGTTTAATATCATCGAAATGGGGGTCGAAGGTCAGGACACAGGAGCGAGATTTATTCCACAGCCAATATCCACATAACTTGACTAAAAACGCTTCTATTACGACAAAACTTTATCATGTTGTTCCGGAGGTATACTGAACTGGTCCAGTTGAATACCATCGAAATGGGGTCAAAGGTCAGGACACAGGAGCGAGATTTATTCCCCAGCCATTATCCTCATAACTTGAGTAATGATTTCTGGCATGTTGGAAAGCGTATCATAATCAATGCATTGCACGATTTTACTAACTTGTTTAATTTTCCGTTTTATATGGCATTCTAACCACTCCTGTCTCCACAAGTGAACGCTTACCACATTATGTAGCAGAGACTGGTGCCGAAAATATACAGACTGTACAGGCAGAGCTTTCCGGCTCGTCAGTACGAATTATGCATTGGAGAAAGGGAAGGACTCACTCATCATTCAGCTTGTACAGCCTTTTTCCATAGGGAAGGTTTAGGCTCGCTAGGTACTTCTGGACAGGCAGTGGCGTACCTGAAACCCCCTCTCCCTTCCCTCTGCAATAAAACCTACGAGGACCGATTGTTTTAGTAGCTTTCAGGTAATTAAATTTTTAAATTCCACATTATTAACTAGGCTTTACATTTTTTTAATTGTTTCTCAATTATTCAAATCCATTGTAACTGTAGGTACTTTTCATTATGCAAATAAAATTCAGATTCAAACTATGCGTTACATGTATAAATATCAGGGCTATGCAAAAGTTTCCGCCGTTTTAAGAACAAAGGAGACTGGAACAATTAGGAAACCAGTACATATTTATTCAACGAAATACTGGCAGTTAGCATGAATGACCTTTTGCCATTTTTCAGGCAACAAATGAATGTCCCTGTGATAGAAGGACTCTGGTTTTGAGTTGCAGAACGCAGTGACAAAATTTTCCAGCTCTGGAACTGTGGTGAACCGCTGTTGGGCTAGGGCATGATGCATAGAGCGAAACAGATTAAAGCCTGAGGGTGCAATGTCCGGGGAGTAAGCTGGGTGCGGTAAAACCTCCCAGTGTAACTGTTCAAGGGTTGAGTTCGTGGTAGCACCGACATGTGGTCTGGCATTATCGTGTAACAGGAAGTCTGGGTGACATCCTTTACCTGTCCATGGGTGTTTTTGTTCGATTACGGCTTTCAGTTTCATCAACTGATCGCAATATCGTTGTGCAGTGATTGTTTCGACCACTTTCAACAGTTCGAAGTACAGTATTCCATGCATATTCCACCACACGCACAATCAGCACCTTTTTCCCGTGGATATCCTGTTATGCACTGGATGTTGACGGCTGGCTTTGGTTGACCCAGGATCGCTTGCGTACGGGGTTTTTGCATATAGACCCATTTTTCATCCCCGGTTGCTACCGTCAACAAGAATTTTTACCCTTGAAATCTCTTCAGCAGCGACATGCAGATTCCCAATCGTTGACCAATATTACGCTCCGTTAAAGTATGCGGAACCCACTCACCAATCTTCTGGATTTCCCCAAGGCCTGTAGACGCAGTACCACCGCCGATTGAGCCACTTTCAAACGTTTCGCCAGTTGCGTGGTCAATTGTGTGACATCCTCTTGCAACAGCGATTCCAGCTCCTCGTCTGCGAGTTTCTGCGGTCTACCTGCACGTGGCTTGTCTTCCAAGCTTAGATCACCTTTTTAAACCTGGCAAGCCATTCATTCTCGACACGTCCGCTCACCCATAACCGTTTTTCTATACGCCTGACATATTGAACGGTATTCTTCCCTCGCACTTTTCCCTAAATCAAACATGATTAACAAACAGTGCCACAAATGAACTTTATCGACCTACATGCTTGGCTTCATGTACGAAATTACAGCACGGGTCGACGGCCCGTTATACCCCTACAGCGCCCGCTAGCGAGGTTAGCGGAAACTTTTTCATACCCCAAATATACACTGAAGAGCAATTGAATTAGAGATACCTGTGTAGTAACATGTAGCACCACCTTTCGCCCTGATTACGGCCACGATTCGTTTTGGCATGGACTCGACAAGACGCCGGAAGCGTTGAGAAGCCATACGGATCCACGATCCCTGAACAAGATCCCACAGTTCACGAAGATTTAATGGATTGTGTCAGAGTCTCGAACATCTCCCTCGATGGCATCCCAGATGTGCTCGATGAGATTAAGGTCAGGTGACCTAACTGCCCAAGGAAGCGAGGTCACGTCGGTGGAGTGTCCATCCAACCATTCGGATACAGTTCGGGAGCGATGGCACGGTGCATTGTTTGTTGCAGGATGAGGTCCCCAGTGGGATGTTGAAGACGCACAAACGGGAGCAAATGGTCGTCCAGGATATCCCCGTAACGTTGACCTGTGAGGGACGATGTCACACGTACCAGGGGTCCCATTTCAGTCCACGTAAACAGTCCCCAGACGAGAATGCCACCCCCACCAGCTTGAAGAGTACCCTGCTAAAAAGAAGGATCCATCGCTTCATGGGTTTTGCGCCGAACTCGTATCCTGTCATCCGCATGTACCATCGTGAATCTCGACTCACCAGTCCAGGCAACATTTTACCACATGTCTAGGGTCCAGTGGCGATGTTCATGCGCCCATGCTAATTTTTGCACCCTGTGATGTGCGGTCAGCAGCGGTACCCTCGTGGGACGATGGCTTCTGTACCCCATAGCGAGGAGATGGTTCTGGATGGTGTGGCTGCTTCTACAGTTTTGTGCAACAGCGTTAAATTGCCGAGTGATTTCTTGCACTGTGGCCCGTCTATCCGCTGTTACAATGCGAGCTAGCCGACGATGACCCCGCTCATCCACAAGCTGTTGTCCACGGCAGTTGGCCCTTGCAGGGATGGTTTTACCGGATTCGATGAACTCACCGTGCACTCGTGACATAGTGGATCGTGAAAATCCCAATGCCCGCAAGACTTCCGAGATGGAGAGACCCATTCGTCGGGCCCCGACAATTTTCCCACGATCAAATGCGCTTAGATCCTTCGTCTTACCCATACTGCGTCAACTCTTACTGAATTCCGTCGCATCACTCCTTATATTGTCGTATAGCTGCATACGTCATGTCATTTCCGTTCACAGGGCCGCCCACAGCACCACATTTGCACAACGCCAGCTGTCTCTAATTCAGTTGCTCTTCAGTGTATATCCCCTATATCTCCTATCGTGAAAACCTCATTTATCAAAGGCTAGCAAGTTTCCACGTGATAACTTTGAAATATTCATACTCGATTATGTGTTGCCGACAGACAGAAGCGAAGCTCATTTGTAAACGCACCGATTTCTGTCTTCCGTTGCCCTTGTTAAACTGAACATAACTGGGCTATAGCTGTGTTAAACCGTATCGTACACTCTTTGTTTCCGTTGCCCAGAGTGAAACGAGAGTCACAGAAGTGCAACACGAATATAACACTTTTATTAATTACAGCTGAAAACGACGTGTCTGCCAATGCGATTAAGTTGAAAAACTTAAATGGGACGGACTATAAGGGAATAGTTTTTAACTGACCTAATGAAAAGTTGGAAATCTTAAACTGGCAGGGCTGGTCTTTTCAAATTAGTCCCAAATAGATATCTACCCCACATGGCAAAGACCATCTTCCCTGAGATCAGTCATCATAACATGTGGATGTATTTTATGTTGTTGTTTTTTAAATGTAAACATTTGTTGTTTGTTTTGGGGTTTAACGACCACCGTGAGCAACTTTTAGGGGCTATAAGCAGTTGCTCGTCCTTAATTTAGGGCATTTTTCCAGGAAAGGAATAAAGACAGCGGTTTTGGACAAGAACACCATCAATGCCTCAGCAGGACTCGAACCCTCGCCCGATTCTGACTTCTCGGCCGTCCGTGTGAGAATGTAGAATTTGCGAATTCGGATTTTACTGGTTACCATCTAAGAGTACTTATTGTTTAGTGGCAGCTAAAATACAGCCCCACCTTTCAAAAGAAAAAAATAGATTAAAGAGATGAAACGAAAGGGTGTTACTGGCCGAGAGAAAAAAGATTTTAACAGGAAACATGCAATTGAGAACTGCCGATTTTCCTAGTACCCCATCTCATTATATGCGCATGAATTTTTTAGAAACTGAGCGACTACTTGGTATTTTGTTTAATGGTATAAAAACCGAAAAGCCAAAACATTATGACCAGCGCATCTTTACAGAAATCGAAGCAACAGCAGATAAGCGACGAAGCTTGTGAAAGTCATGAAACGGTATAAATAACACCTTATAGTGAGCTCCGTTAATCGGTGTTATACTTGTTCTTCAAATTGGGAAGACAGCGGACTTCAGGGAGTTTGACAAAGGCTAAATTTTAATGGCCAGACGACTGGGTCAGAGCATTTCCAAGATGGAATGGCTACTGGAATGCTCACTGTCAGTTGTGGTTTGTACATTCAAAAAGTGGTCCGAGGAGGGAATCCCACGAACAATAGGCAAGGTGTGGGAAGACCACGGCTCATCGATGGTAGAGGTGAGTGAAGGTTATCTCTTATGGTACGAGCCTACAAAAGGGATACTGTATTGCAACTCGCCGGTAATTTGAATGCTGGTAGTGGGAGTGATGTGTCATAATACACAGTCCATCGAACCCTGCTGAAAATGGATCTGCGTAGTAGCAAGAAGCTCCGACTCCCCATGCTAACCTCGGTTCGCCGTCGAAAGAATATACAATAAGCACGCGAGTGTCAAAACTGGACCTTGAGGGATTGGAAGATTGTCTTTCGGTCCAATAAACCTCGTTACCTGTTACCCCATATCGACGACCAGGTACGTGTGCGTCCTTTACCTGGGTAAGTGTATGCAGCAAGATGCACCATGGGACAAAAACATGCCGGTGGAGAAAGTGTTATGCTTTGCGCAATTTCTGCTGGGAAAAGCTGTCATTCATGTGCAGGAAACTATGACGTCCACCACCTATCTAAAATTCATTGCAGTACCGGTATATCCTTTCATGGGAACAGTACGTAGTAGTGTTTCATTTCATCAGAATAATGCGCCATTCCACACTACCCGGAACATATATATACACTGCTGGACAATTGCTAAGGACGGATGACAATAGCAACGGTAGCAACCATAAAATGGAAGGCTGGAAAATGTGGAAATTAGCATAAGTGCGGGATACAGTAAGACGTGTTGTGCGTATGCAAATTTTGGATTGCCGAACTTGTTCGTGACGTCATAGCGCTGATAAGAGATATAAAGGATTTGACGCGTATTGACCGTTGTTGTTCAAACGCAAAGTTGAAAGGGAAAGAATCAATTGACGAACTTGCAATTTTCAGTATGTCTTCCCGACATCACCTAGATGATTTTACGCGTGGCCGTATTATTGGCAAGATTGAAGTAGGGCGAAAAATAACAGATGTTGCCAGGGAGTTCGACGTCAGCCACAGTGTTGTTTCAAGGCTTTGGAAATCATTTCAAACAAATGGAGAGTGTAGCAAACGTCACGGGGGAGGTCGTGTTCGCAGTACGACACCTGCAGAAGATCAGTACATAGTGCTATCAACAAAAAGACAACGGCGCAGCACAGCTAGTGAGGAAGCAAATCAGTTTATGGCTGCTACTGGCAAGCGGATCTCCCGAAAAACAGTCGCCAGACGTTTGCATGAAGGTGGACTATACGCCCGCCGTCCTGTTGTGTGCATCCCATTGTCCAGACGTCACCGTACCGCCCGTTTGCAATGATGCCATCAACATCGCAATTGGACTGATAACGACTGGTCTGCTGTCCTCTTCTCAGATGAGAGTAGATACAGTCTATCGTCTGGTTGTCGACGACAACTGATCTGGCGTGATAGTGGTACTGCATATTGTCCAGCAAACATACAGGAAAGGGACCGATATCCGACATGTAGTGTCATGGTATGAGCTGACATCATGATCAATGGCCGTACGTCCCTCTATGTGCTTCCAACTGGGACTATGACTGGCCAACGATACATTAATGATGTTCTGCTACCTCATGTTCGCATGTTCCGTGGTGCTGTCGGTGATAGATTCATTTTCATGGACGACAATGCAACATGTCATCGAACAGTCGCTGTCTAGGAGTGTCTTGAGAGGGAGGATATTCAACGCCTCGTATGGCCAGCACGTTCTCCAGATCTGAATCCCATTGAAAATGTGTGGGATGCTTTGGGGAGGAGTCTTGCTGGTCGCCAATGCCCTCCAATAAACAAGGACACCCTCATCCGTGCACTGACAGAGGAATGGGATAAATTACCCCAACAGCTGCTTGATAATGTTGTGCAAAGCATGACACGACGTGTGGAATCTTGCATCGCCCTCCATGGTGGCCATATCCCGTATTGACATCTTACGCCGGAACGCCTGCGGACGGTAATTGCATTTTTTTCACGTTTACGTATTCTGCACAAAATGGCATGTTTGTCCCTTGAACACGTTCCAAAGCCTTCTGGATTTCAGAGCACAATAAATTGTCTTTCTTGTAATGTCCTGGCATTCTGACATTATTTTATTTCACTTGGCATCCAACCACACTTACTTTTTTATGCGCTATATAGCCGTTTATGATCCGTCCTTAGCAATTGTCCAGCAGTGTATTTACTGTATATACACACTATCTACCAACAACTAATTGTACACCCCAGCAATCTACAATATCTGCGGTCCTGATGCACGTCACGGACGCCGCCGTTAAATATCGTGTGGGAAACAACAACGCAACCAGTCGCATGCAAAATACCACGCAGTTCGGAGCTCTCTGATTTCGAAAAAGGTGTAATCGTCGGGTATCACAGAAATGGCCGATCCATACGTGACATATCCAGCGAGTTGAAGTACCCAAAATCGACAGTGGCCTACGTGATTGGCAAGTGGAAGATGAGAGGTGACTGTCGGAATGTGCCTCGACCCGGCAAACCCACGAAACTGGGAGTTAGAGACCGACGGGTGCTGGCCAGAGAAATTCGGAAGAACCGCACCAATTCGATGGTCCACATCCGCCAGGAGTTTCAACAGGCATCCGGGAGTGTTCTTTCAATGAATATCATCCGTAAGGATGCCCATCTGCTCGGTTATCATGGACGTGCTGCCGCCCACAAGCCTTTGATCACCAAGTCCAATAGCGCTGCTCGGCTAACGTGGTGCAAAGAACACCGACAGGTCCAAAATCGGTGAAGGAACTGACCTGCCTTCTCCAAGCCAAGTGGAAGAAAATACCGCTAGCCGTCGTACAACGCCTGGTTAGAAAATACTAGAAAATACCGCTAGCCGTCGTACAACCCCGGAGGGACGCAGCTGTAATCGCCGCTCGTGGAGGCTCCACCAATTATTGAAGGTGAATAAACTTCGTTTTCCTTTGCTATCACAGGTGTCCAGTTACTTGTTGGTAGATAGTGTATATAGAATCAAAGGAAAGATTTAAATTTTTAAGTTATTTATTATTTCCACTGGGATACAAACATGTCGATTGTGATTCATCGGGACATCATAATTTTCCAGTTTCTACGTACACTCACGGACAATGAAATTTTTGCACCTAGGCGAAAACATGGTACAATCGCGAAACTTTGTAAATATCTAGAGTGCGTGCTGGCATGCAAATGATGTGCGCCTGACTGCAAGCACGAACCGACAGCCTTATAAACCGGCGTGTAGTCGATTCCACATGAAAGCCAAAAGCACTCGCCTACGCAAGCAAAAGTACAGAGAGACAAGAACGCCGGTTAGACGTCAGTGACGTCGATTTACGCAACTAACGGACTTTGAGAGAGACCTGATCATCGGGCTGAAAACCGCAGGATGATTGGCGCGCCGTATAGCTCGTCACGTGGATCGTTTTGACCATACCGTCCGACTGTGTTGGGAGCAGTGGATACGTGACGGCACTGCCGCACGGCGGAGTGGCTAAGGACGGACCAGGAGGACCACCGGTAGAAAGGATCGACGGATCGTGCGCCAGGCAGGAACAGATCCCACGGAGACCCGGTCCACTATACATGCAGATGTAGCGGCTCCTGTGTGCCCATGAACAATTTCCTGGCGCCTCGCGGAAGCAAATCTGCGATCCCAGCGGCCCTTAACAGTGCTGCTTTTAACACCGGATGATCGCCGGCTTCGTGTGCAGTGGTGCCAGGCCAGAGCGACGTGGAACGCCACAGGCTGGCGATGTGTAGTGTTTAGCGATGAGTACCGCTTCGTTTTGGGGACAGATGATCATCGTGTCTGGGTCTGGAGGTCCCCGGGTCAACGGCACAATTCCAATCTCACTATCGAGCGCCACACCTCCCCCACTGCAGGCATTATGGTCTGGGGTGCCATTGCATACGATAGCCGATCAGCTCTAGTAGTGGTACTTGGATCATTGACGGGCCAGCGGTATGTGGATGAGATCCTATAGGCCCATTCCTGGACAGGATTCCAGGTGCGCTATACCAGCAGGATAATGCCCGCTCGCACACGGCGCGGGTTGCCCAGAACTGCCTGCGCCATGTCCAGACACTTCCATGTCTTGCCCGCTTCCCGGACATGTCCTCTATCGAGAATGTGGGTGCGACCAGTTGAAACGCCTGCTGCCGTCGTGCCACACTATCCGGGATTTGGAGCACACCGTCCAACACGTATGGGCCAGTCTACTGGAGGACAACATCAGACTTCTGTTCGCCTCTATGCAGGACTGTATTGCAGCATGTATTGCCGCACGAGGCTGTGCGACGCGCTACTGAAAATGACAGGACTGCGTGCCACAGATCCCTCTGTAATTGTCCTGAAGCTCTGTTTTTTGCCATCATGTCTACCATTCATCTGTATTATTACGTGTATAAAATTTCAGTTCAATCAGATGCTTCCTTCTTGGTCCGTAAATGTCATTGTCAGTGAGTGTGTATAAGAACAAAGAGTAATTTTGAAAGTATGATACATACAATTTCAATAATTTGTTTAGCTGCATTTCTACAGACATTTCGATAAAGACATGAAACATATTATTTGAGAATTTTTTTATTAGCATCGACATAAAATGGAAGAACTTAACATATTTCTGTATCAGGAATAATTTTGTATGTATGAGATATTGCATATATCTTCAGTTAACCGGTATACCAATGGGTAGTGTTTTCTCGAGCACTTTGACTATATAGTATGTATCTACATTATTTTGAAAGTAAGTTCTTGGAGGATACAGATAATAATCACGAACATATTATGAGATGCATCGACGACGTAATTGTTTTTGATAATGAAGACTTTGTGAAGATTGCTGAGGATATCTACTACCCTATGGAATTAACATTATTGAAAACCAACTCGAGGAATGACTGTAAACTTCTTAGATATTGATGTTGATGGTACTGCTGACGGACAGTTTATACGCGGAACTACATGATAAAAGGAAATATTTCAATTTTTAAGCTATTTATTATTCCCACTGGGATTCAAACATGTCGATTATGGTTCATCGGAACATCATAATTTTTCAGTTTTTATGTATTTCAAAAACATGTACTAAAATTACCACAATTACCAAAGTCTTGGTTCGCTTTTTAAGCAATTATTGAGGAATAACTTCCTTTCCATTTCTCATATAGGTAATTTGGACAATTGATTCTTAATTTTAATTATAACAGCTCTCGTTCAATACATTTGGAAGATATTATTAACCAACTGATTCTACAAGATTGATTTATTAGGACAGACTATATTCAGTTTGGCGGTCACTGGCCATCTGTAAATACTAATACCAAATTAGTTAACACTCCTTTTACTTCTATGATATAATGTATGATTCACATTATCGTGTAGTCATTTTGGTAGTCTTTCTACCTAACCGTAATCGACTTGTTTAACCTTTGCTTTCTGAGAAATATCCAGTATTGATATGATTCACTTTTGTTTCCTCAGATGTTCTGTCCTTATTTTTTCTCATCGGTCGTGTGGCTTCGAGGGCACGCTCGGCGTAGCTTTGATCGTACAACAGTTACTTCCCTGTATAAGAAAAGTCACTCCACTCAGTCTGTGTTCTCCTGATGATATTGATTGGATTCTAGGTTGAGGTTTTCCTAGCTGTGGTATCAGACTCTTATTGTTTCTCACCAAACTTGATTATAGGATTAACTGTTGTATGAGAATTACTTTTTTGGTACCTTTTTGGCTATATATATAAGATGCATGGCCGACATTACCTCTGGTAACCATCCAGCATCTGGTGGAGTTTATGCCTCGGCGTATAGTCTTTTATTTGAGCTAGAGGATGGCCAACGCACTATTAGGCAGGTATCTCTAGTGCTTTGTCCGTTGAGTGTGCGTTGTGCTTATGGCGACTCGGAGCTCTACGTTAAAGGTATGCATGCATTACAAAAAAAGCAAGTTTAGTAGTATGCTTCCATATACAGTACAAGGTGTATATGAAAGTCCTTAAACAAGGAAATAGTTTTTGAACGCAAAATGCTAGAGTTGTGGAAGTAGTGTATACATGTAGTAAAGTGACTATGTTCTATCAGATGAGACCGATTGCAGCACCCCTAGCGGCGAGCTTTGGAAGTTAGCGATCCTATCGCGAGAACCAAGAGAGATAGCGAAAAAAAGTCAATAGCAGACGTGTAGAGCGTCGCCGATTTAGTATGAAATGACGCCCTACATTCACCAAAAACTCCAATAGATGTCCGGAAATGCAGATCTCTCGGTATCCGATCACCGGCATAAATACGTCACTCATCGCGTGCAGAAGTGTGACATTATAAGGTGATGTAAATTTACTAATAAAACTAATACATATACGTGTCGGCAAGGTACAATTTATTATGTACTGTGCAGTAAAGTAGTAGGAAATTCATACAGCAGTAGGACATTATGAAGAAGAAAAACGCAAAATAATGTTCTAGAAATACAAAATGTCAGTATTAATACTTAAGCATTAGCGATGTGTTCACCATCGGCAGCAATACACATCTGTATTCGAGCTAGAACTTCTTGTTGGACGTTCTGCAGCATTTCAGGTGTTACGTTACTGCATGCTTGGATAACACGGGGTTGTAGAAATTTACCATACACGCCCAAATGTAAGGCCACGCGTCGCACTGATGTCTTTCGTACTGCGGTGTGGGTGCTCTAACGCACAGGCCAGGACGTCCACTGGCTGCACTTGCACACCTGCAAGTGTCGGCCTACCTGAATAAGAACGACTTGTAATGCTCCCGGTTTCTCTCAGCCGGCGAACGACATTGATGATAGTAGCCGCAGTAAGATGAGAACGATTAAGGAAACGTAATGCATATTGGCGTGCTGCCTTTCTTGCCCGACGACCGCATTCCCCGTACAGCATAACTATCTCGCAATACTACTCGTTGGAATAACTAGCCATGTGTAGACTCGAAGACCCAGTCCACGCAATGTCTGACAAACCTTCCCTGACCTCCAATTTTTGCTTCCCGATGAAGTATAACGTAGAGTTACCATTTGCATACTTTCATCCATCCTTCACTGTTTTGCAGGCAAAATTCATTTACAGATTTTACGCTTTGCGATGTCATTCGTGACGTATTTATGCCGGTGATCGGATACCGAGAGATCTGCATTTCGGGACTTCTATTGGAGTTTTTGGTGAATGTAGGACGTCATTTCATACTAAATCGGTGACGCTCTACACGTTTGCTGTTGGAATTTTTTCGCTATCTCTCTTGGTTCTCGCAATAGGATTGCTAACTTCCAAAATTCGCCGCAAGTGGTGCTGCAATCGGTCTCATCTGATAGAACATAGTTATTTCCCTGTTTAAGGACTTTCCTATATACCCTGTATACGCATGTCAGGCAGTAACTGTGAATTAGTGCTACGGAATCACAAGATGTACAATGTTGTCTAGACAAGTATAAGTGTAGATTGTTTTTAAAGAATCCCATGATGTGAAATGCGTACCAGTTCAGTTGTTTCCACGAAAAGTATGCATATTTTTCAGACGTGTGTGTTGTCGCGGCATCCCACGCTGAGAAATATACTCTAACCAAAGAGAAAAATTATTTGTTTTTCACGGAATCACATGATGTAAATGCAATGATTACATGCAATGATAAGTGTGGATTTTTGAACAATTTCCTCGAAAGCAGCTCACCATTCTATATGACCACTGCCGCTGATAGTTACCGCATTCCCTAAACAGATATAAGTGTGAGTTGTTCTCACGGAATCCTATGATGGGAAATACCGTATGTATATACCTAGCATTGATAAATATGAAATTTTCAGTTATTTTCACGAAAGCTGTGTTCCAGACAGAAATATGCATTGCACCCAACAGTAAATGTGTGGTGTTGCATTATTCCTTTGAAAGATGGAGATTAACATGGATTGCTACCACGTATCCCAGACAGATATAAATAATACATACAGGCAATGGGAAATGTGATTGGGTGTCTTTTTCAGGAAAGTTGTAAATGTATTTCAAACAGAGATAACTGTGGATTGTTGATACGGGATCACACATTATGAGCTTTTATAAAGGAATCCTATGATATGAAATGTATTGCCACCAATGGTAAATGCAGATTATTTTCTCAAATATTGTGTCTGTATTTCAGCTGGAGAGAAGTGTCGATTGTTGCCACCGGATCTCACACTGTATGCTATAGTCCATATAAGCGTAGAGTCCTTTGAACATACCAGGTAACCTGTGCATGACGTCACAATCTCTGGCTCCAACTTTGAAAGGATTAAAATCACGTGGCATTAGCCAAAAAAGTTACCTCGTGCTGTGCTTGTGGCTACTCGGAGCTCTACGTTAAACGAAATTCTACATCGTTTCACGGGTTAGAAACGATTTAAATGATTAAATAGATTCCATTCGTGTACGGTAATAACTTGTGTCCAGCATTTTGATATCATCATCAAATTTGAGGCCAAACGCTTTTTTACGCTTTCCAACCGTAGGTTGAAGAAGCGTATATGCTCCAGCTTTGTCTGTCCGTCCGCTCGTCCGTCTGTCCGTCTGTCGGCCCGATAACTCGCGTAAAAAATATTCGATTTCGATGAAATTTTAGTATGTGGTAGGGAACCACCTGGGGACGAACCCTATTGAAAATGGACGAAATGGGGGCAAAGGTCACGGCATAGGAGCGAGATCCATTCCATTGCCCTTATGCGTCATAACTTGCGTAAATATGGTTCGATGTCGATGAAATTTTAGCATATTGTTGGGGACTAACTGGGAATAAACACTATTGAAAATGGGTGAAGTGGGGCCAAAGGTCACGGAATAGGAGCGGGATCTATTCCATTGCCCTTATGCGTCATAACTTGCGTAAATATGGTTCGATGTCGATAAAATTTTAGTACATTGTAGAGGCCCACTTGGGAATTAACTCTGTTGAAAATGGGTGAAGTGGGGTCAAAGGCCAGGACATAGGAGCGGGATGCATTCCATTGCCTTTATGCGTCATAACATGCGTAAAAATGGTTCGATTTCGATAAAATTTTATTATGTGGTAAGGGGACCACCTGGGGACGATCTTATGATGTCACAATCTCGCGCTTGATATGTTGGCACGCGGTCACGCCATCTGTCTCATTACGTCACGCGTTCTGTGTGGATCCTATTAAAGTTTTATGACGTCACACTTTTACGAGCAGATGGTCGCGATTCCCATCTGTCTCATTACATCACGCTTTGTGTGCGTATGACCGTCCGCACGAAAACTCGCGTAAAAATCATTCGATTTCGATGAACTTTTAGTATGTGGAAGGGGATCATCTGGGAAGGAACCCTATTGAACGTGAACGAAATGGGGTCAAAGGTTAGCACATAGGAGCGGGATCCATTCCACTGCTCTTCTGCGTCATAACTAACATAAAAAAAGTTCGATTTCGATTAAATTTTAGTATATTGTCCCCAGGTGGTCCCCCACCTGGGGACGAACCCTATTGAAAATGGGCGAAATGGGGTCAAAGGTCAGGACATAGGAGCGGAATCACTTCCATCGCCATTATGCGTTATAACTTACGTAAAAATTCTTCGATCTAGATGAACTGTAAGTATGTTGTAGGGACCTGCCTATTAAATAGGCGAAAAGGGGTCAACGAATCCTATTCAAAATGGGCGAAATGGGGTCAAATATTAGCACACAGGAGCGGAATCTATTCCATAGCCCTTATGCATCATAACTTACGTAAAAATGCTTCCATTCCGACAAAACTTTATCATGTTATTTCGGAGGTATACTGAACCGGTTCTGTTGAATATCATCGAAATGGGATCAAAGTTCAGGGCACAAGTCCGAGATTTATTCCACAGCTATTATCCTCATAACTTGAGTAATGAATTCTGGTATGTTGGAAAGCATTGCATGATTTTACTAACTTGTTTATGATGGTGACTGTCACCAAAAAAGGGAATTTCAGTTTATGATACATTTCTTCCATGAATTTTCTGTTTTACTTTGAGGTTTCTATTTTAAGAATTTTCCTAAATACGAAGTGAGTAGAAAACTATGTCTCACTGCCTTTAGGAGAAAGATTTCACTCCATTACTTGCGGAAGGAAAAATAGCTTATACTTTCTTTTCATCAAGTGTTGAAGGTATAATATTTGGCACTCCATTGTTTTCCTTTTCATGTTCCTAATTCATCAGATAACTTGTAAAATTGGATCATCATGTAGCAGAAAAATTGCCGTGATTCCAATTCTGCGTAAATTTTTATTACAGTTAATAAGGGCGAACATTCCAACTGAATTTTCCATATTATCAGTAACTGTTTTCATCGAGCAGAAATGATCAACGTTAAGGCTCTGTTCCCAATCTAGAAAACGCGTGCTTATTAAAAAAAAATAGTATAGTCATTTCCGATAAAAAAAGGAGAGGGGAATGTACATGTTTTAAATTTTTCTCAAACATTCATCACGACATTAGAAATCACCACCTGTAAACAAACCAATCAGTGCACATACACAAAGGATGTTTAAGACTGGCGCTAGATTTCAGCCTACGGTGGCGCCACCAGTGTAATCACGATCTTGTTATAAACCGTAACCATCTGCTTGCTTTCTGCCAAAAGTATTGCGCAGTTGTTAAAGTAACTCAAACAAAATGGCCGTTCATTAGAGAAGTAAAATTTTTTTCATGTTTAATTATTAAGATGGAACAAAGGGCTGTTATTAAATTTAACGCAAAACTTGGTAAAAGTGCCTCGGAAACGTACCAAATGATGAAACAAGTTTACGGTGAGTTTTGTTTAAGTAGATCAAATGTTTTCCTGTGGCACAAGCATTTTTCGGATAGAAGAGACACGCTAGAAGATGATAAGCATACCGGAAGACCACGTTAACTAGGACACCTGAGATTATTGAAAAAGTGCGTGATTTCGTGGCAAACAATCGATGTGCGTCACTAAGAATGATGGAAGAGTCTTTAAATATCAACAAAAAAACCATTCGAACCATCCTGCATGAAGATTTGGGCAAAACAAAAGTCTGTGCTAAATTTGTTCCACACACGTTAACCAATGAACAAAAATCAAGGAGAAGTGCACATTGCAGAGACATCATTTCAGCCGCTGAAAATGATCCAAACTTCTTAAAATCGATTGTTACAGGTGATGAAACATGGTGTTTTCAATATGATCCTAAAACAAAGCGACAAAGTGCGGAATGGAAGTCAAAAAACTCACCACAAGCCAAAAAAAACAAGAAAAGTTCCATCGAAAATCAAAACAATGTTCATTACATTCTTCGATAGTAAGGGTATTATAAACAAAGAATTTGTTCCAAGTGGACAAACAATTACCGGTGAGTTTTATTTAAATGTTTTGAGGCGTTTGATGGGCAGAACTCGTCTCATTCGTCCAGAATATCGGGATGAAAACAGTTGGTGTTTGTTGCACGCTAATGCACCCAGTCACACCTCACTTCTTGTTCGTAGATTTTTGGCGAAAAATAACGTCTGTGTGTTGAATCATCCACCGCATTCGCCTGATTTAGCAACCTGCGACTTTTCTTTATTCCCAAAACTTAAAATGACGTTAAAAGGGTGTTATTTAGATGATATTTCGACCGTACAAACAGCTTCGACGCGTGCTTTGGAGGCAGTTCCGCAAAGTGAACTGGAACAGGCATTCGAATCATTATTAAATCGCTGTAACAAGTGTATTGAAGCCGGAGGGACTTATTTTGAATAACAAACCAAAACAAATTATAATTTCTTGTTTCTATTTTATTTTACAGACCTATTCTTAAAAATGCTTAGCCACACTGTGTAAACTTTAAAAATGCTTAGCCACATCTTTAGTAAACTTGTCATTGGCGTAAATTTTTATTTAAATCTGTTTATCGGAAATTTTCACATTATAGCACACTGAAAATACTGTAGTTCTGTCTCATCAGTTACTGAAAGCAACCACTTTTACGTGAAGTATCAAGTACAAAAGAACGCAGTAGTTTCACACAAGAACACACACTAAACAATGATCTCCTTCGACTTAACAGCTCACCCTGTAACTTCAGAAGGGTTGCAATTAATTTCTAATAAATGATAGTTTTCTAACAAATGTATCCTTAAGTGCATCACTATTCCTAAAAACCACACTTCTAACTCACATGATTTGTAGAATGATAATATTAAAAAGTAAGTATCATGATATAAGAAAGCATTGGAACTGGAGGGCATGCTACCAAGTCTTCCTTAATGTCACGTGAGCTGACGGCACGTGACCACGGCGGCTCACTGTGAGCCATAAGCTGTACGCGGTCTACCACTATACATGGTCGACGGTTAAATCGCACTTTGTGAAACGTACCGCAGGGAATAGGAAATGGGGATTGTTCTCTTAGTGTCAATGACAAGCACAACTAAGGTTGTGCTTGTCTTTGAGACGGAGAGAAGTGTGAGTTATCGCCAAAGGATTCTATGTCGTGTGGTTTACCAAAAATGACAGTTTGTTTGTCTGTTTTCTTCTTGGAATCTCAAGGTTAACTATGCTTTCTTGCTGTGGATTCCAAAGCTGTGTGGTTTATTTCTTATGGTAACAAATTATGAATACAGGCGGTCGCTACCGAATTTTATGCTGTGAAATTTATTCAGAACTATCAAAATCCGACGCTATGTAGTACATTTCACGTAATGATAATATACGACTTACCGCCAGAGATTTTATTTACGCTGTACAGGGTATTTCAGAGATAAGTTAGTATAGATTCTTCCTTGGAATCCATGCTTTCAGAAATAAAAGCGTATATGACATTTCTATGGTAGCTTAGTTCAAGAATTTTAAGGGTTGTGAAAATACAGATTTGCACATGACGGAGCCGAATGTTTTCCTAATTAATCTGAACCGACGGAATTTATCGCTGCAACTTTGCCGTCTTGACATGTGTTTCACATCCGCAGTACGTCACATATTTCCCTCTGGAAAAAGGTGGAAGCATGAAATCGGAGGTTTCCGGTCCGCCGCAAACCATGTTTGAAGTAACTCTCTGCAGAAGAAAAAAGCTGTAGCTAATTCCTGACTATGTGTGAAACGAACATCAAACATTTTTCGAAGAACCCAACGGCCAGTAGATCCATTCTCACAATCGAGAGCCAATGTAAAAACCCAAATTTTTGCCAGTGACGGTATCGAACGCGCATCCTTCTGCTCCGGAGCCGAATGATTTCCCAAATAAGCTACACCGACGGTATTTATCGCTGCAACTTTATCGTCTTGACATGTGCTTCACCTCTGTAATACGTCCCAGAGTTTCTGTTGATTTTAGCCAGGAAAATAGTTGAAAACCTTAGGGCGAATTTTCGTGCCATCATGCATCTGGTGTTCAGGCCATCGGTGGTTACGGCTAGCTGCCATATTTGAAAATGAGACTAATCAAGATGATCCCTGAATTCTCCTTATTTAGTCATATTAAAAACGGACGTTTGATTATCCTGTCGAAAAAGCATTTTTTTTTTTTTTCAATTTTAACCTAATTGGTTGGTGTGTGTGTGTGTGTGTACTTAAGAATTAACAAGAAAGTTAACACCGAATTTTCGGGTGTAATAAGCACGTCTTTTGAATCTGTTCTGACGAAAATTAAATTTATCAAAGCTATTCAAAGTCAATGGAACCGGTATGGAAAACAATAGATCTGACCAAAGAAAGAAGATTTTCTATTGGGTTTTTAATCCCTCAGATATTGCTGTAAACGGAATCGTGAGCTTACGAACTCTTAGAAACAGAGATATCGACAAATATAAGATGTCACTTTACGTCCCCTGGTGGGAAAACCATGCATTATTTTAGGAAGAAAGTATTCTCAAAAGGTTTATCCGTATAAGCGGTATCGGTCGAAGAAAAAAAATATTAGTCGAGTTTTCAGGAGCCCAAATTTTGCAACAAATACTTCACAAGCAGAAATTAACACATATGACCCCTGGTGGCAAAACCATTCTTTACCAAATATTAGAAATTATGTGAAAAATATTTTCCATCAGGACTTGTATGCGACACAGGAAGAATTTTTCAAATCAGAGCTTTAGGAGCAGAAATAACGCAGAAAACGCAATTTATCTTTGTGCCCCCTAGCGGAAAGTGTATGATTTACTTGAAAATTTTGAATTTATAGGAAAAACATTTAGCGAGTAGTATCGGTCAACAAACGACGTTTTTTTCAATCGAGAATTTAGAAGCTCATATTTTGCTGCAAATACAACAGAAGCGGAAATTAAGATTTACGCCCCCTGGTGGCCAAACTATTTTTTTTACAAAAATTAGAAATTATGTGCAAACGATTTCCTATCAGGAGCTGTATGCGGCGCAAAAGAAATTTTCAAATCGGAGATTTAGAAGCAGAGATATAGGGAGAAACGCAATTTACTGCAACGCCTGCTAGCGGAAAGACTATGAATTGCTTGAAAATTTTGAAATTATGTGCAAACGATTTCCTATCAGGATCTGTATGCGGCGCAAAAAGAAATTTTCAAATCGGAGATTTAGAAGCAGAGATATAGGGAGAAACGCAATTTACTGCAACGCCCCCTAGCGGAAAGACTATGAATTGCTTGAAAATTTTGAAATTATATGAAAAACATGTCACACGGAAAACACTATCCAACAAAGAAGGAATTTTTCAAATCGGACTCCTAGAAGTAGAGATATTGACAAAAATAAGATGTACATCTACGCCCCCTGGAGGAGAAACTGTGGAATATTTTAAGAAGAAAATATTTCGAAAAGGTTCATCGATGTGAGTGGCATCAGTCCACGAAAGAATTTTTAATCGATATTTTAGAAGCTACGATTTCATGGCAAATACATCAGAAGCAAAAATTAACACTTACGCCCCCTGGTGGCCAAAGTATTCTTTACCAAAAATTTGAAATTATGTGCAAAATATTTTCCATCAGGAGATGAATCCGCTGAAGAAAAGATTTTTCAAATCGGAGTTTTAAAAGAAGAGTTATCGGGGAAAATGTAATTTACTTTTACTCCCCTTAGTGGAAAATCTATGCATAATTTCAAAAAATAACTACATCTAAAATACTTTTCGACATAAATGGAATCGAAATATGTAATTTTAAATCGGATCTTTAGAAGCAAATATGTGGAATAAAACGTATTTTTGAATTCGACATCATCTACATTTACGCCCTCTACCGGCGAAATTGTGCATCGTAAAAAAAACGAAATAAAGGATCATCATTCGCATATTTCAGGCTTTCAAATGCAAAAAGAATTTTTCAAATCGGATTAATAGTTGCAGAGATATCGTGGGTACAGATGGACGGACGGACAAACCGATAACAGAAGCACGATCTTTTTTTACAAAAGACGTGCTAAAAATTCAGCATAAAGGAAAAATCCACGCATGATTGGGTTATCTGTTTTTTTTTCTGTCAGAGGTGATTTGATCGCATTTTTTACCTTTAGAGGTAAAATTGTTCGGACAACAGAGAAAGCTATCTAGATTTTTTTCTATTTACGTGTTTGTTGAGGCAGACGGATTTATGACTTGCAGTTTCAGAAATAAATTTTCTTCCATGTCTTTATTGACTGTCCTTAGCACTTATGTCCACGTTAAGCGATATTCAGAGCTTTCACTACTTTCTGGGAGGATCGTCGGTCTGATTAGTCGTTTGGTGTGGGCAAGTGCGTATATGTAATTTTTTTTCGGGGGTGGCCGACGAAAAATTGAAGCTTTTAAAATCCACCAGAACAAAATAAAAGTTAATGAAAAATACAAGAAAAAAATTAAAGCATTTTTTTAAATCTAAGTTGATGCATTTTTATTAAATTAAAGCATTTGTTTTCTAATTTAAGTTGCATTTTAACGAAAAATATAAAAAATTAAGCACTTTCCGGGGCGTAAGGCTACTTTCTCCCTCCAACTCTCTACCCCTCCTCCTCTAAATACGCCCCTAGCCGTGGGATTCATGAACTTGCGTTTTCCGTGTTAAGTTTTTTGTCTCTTTACCGTTTAAGAGTGTGGACCACCGTGAACTTCCGATTAAATCATGGTTACTTCCGCATTAGGTTCCGCTGTGGTTGATTTTCTTGTATAGTCATCTTTTCACAAGGTTCAGTTTCACGATGCTTTTTCACAATTAAGTGTTTCATATGTTGCAGATTAGGCGGAGTACACAGTGAAGGCGGAAACCAAGTGAATATATCTGAAGAGTAACTGCCATATTTCTACGCCCTGGAAACAGACGCGAACTGACCTCGAACCTAGCGGATAAAAAAAAAAAAAAAAAAAAAACTGGCTTTTTAAAGACTTGAAATATGTCACTCCATTGATAGTACGATTATAATTTTCCACCACTATGCATTTCTGCGACACATGTAAACAGGAACCTAAAATCAAACAAAAATATATCTTATGGTTCAGTGGCGTATGTAGAATTTTTTTTTCTTTTCGAACGGTACTGACGAAAACGGAAGTTTCTGAAATCCATCAGAATAAAATAAAAGTTAATGAAAACTAGAAGAAAAAGTTAAAGCATTATTAAGTTGATGCATTTTTATTAAATTAAAGCACTTTTGTAATGAAAGTCGCATTTTAACAAAAAAAAAAAAAACACTTTCGGGGGGGGGGGATTAGGTATGTATGCTGAATTGCAACTCTTTGCGGAAACTATGAAAGAGTTGTATTTCACAAATATAATTTTCCTATTGGGTATGTCCTGAAGTCATATTAGTTACTGAATTGATTGTGAGTACCTTATTTTCCACTTGTCATCTGCACGTACAACTTGATCTCTCTTCTATGCCTTTCGCTTATCATTCTCGCTTCTCGATTCCGAAACCATCTTCTTTTTGACCTACCTCACTCGCTGTTCGTAATCGACCCCTTTCTCAAAGCATCTTCACGCACCTTCTGTCCGTTCTAGACCTCTCTCTCTCTCTCTCTCCCTGACCCCTGTGTCCATCGTAGTTCGAAGTGCTATGGCGTCTCTGATGCGATAAACTAATTAAGCAATCACGATCGCTCTCCGGGTGACAATGGCCATGAGTGCGGCGTAAGCTAATAGAAGGATTTAAGCAAACAAATTTTTCTAAAAAGACCTTCCATAAAAAAGAACGATTCCCTGAGGAACACATTTTCACAAGGCTAATTACTGGTGCCGCCTTGAATAGCGCGTTCGAACACCCCTTAAAAATCTGTAGCTTCGGAATGAATTTATACAAAAATGCTTTAAAATCTCCCATATCCCCGTAACACATGAGACACTCGAATGCGGCAATCGCGGCGTTACGACGTCTGCCTCCTTGCATTAGTCACATTATAGCGGCGTACGTTACCTTCATCCAACAACTGTCTTCACATTCGCCCTACAGTTGTTGCATGTAGATACGTTACCCCCGTGATGCGATGCAGAGACCAATCAGCCGTACGTAGCCCTATGATCAAACCACTGGTAAATGTGTCACTGTGATGGTAGGATTCCCAATGACGTCGCCCAGTCATTCTTACTCTTTACACGTGCTTTAGGCACCGTGATCACTCCTGTGCAGTAGACCATATGCCTGAGTGAGGATTAGGCGCCACGCTACAGGTGAGCTGCGCACCCACCCCCCACCCCCACCCCCAAATATTTAAGCAGTTAGAACACATGGCAAGTGCAACTATCTAATATTTTAGGGAACTTGGATAAACGTGCGTACGTCAGTTTTTCGAATTCACAGAAATTTTGGTATATAAAATGAATTTTTTGTTAAATTTGGCGTTTGTACTTCTGGGAAATGGAAGGATTTCCCTAATCCAATGTCTAAGAGAGTAGTGAAAAGACACCGTTTTTGTAATTACAGTTTAAAAAGATGAGAGAGAGAGAAAGGGTGAGAGAGAGATGGGTATTTTTTGTGAGGTCATAAACTAAAATTTATAAACACCATTATGAAAGCAAAACTAACAAAAACACGACGTAAGTAAGCTTAAATTGCGAAGAAATAGTAACTTGCCATAGAGATTCGTATCCATTGTTCCCATACTACACTCAAAGAGGTGCCTACCTATTAGCGTGTTAGTCCTCCTCTAACTCAAATGGGAGTGCTTCTGATCATTCGTCCGAGATGAGTCCGGGTTGGGATCCCGGTCAGGCATTCAGGCATAGATGTTGTGTTTGTCTTACAGCGCGGGCTCTCTCCCTTCCCAAGGACCACGGTCCGTAAATTTGGGACGGGCGACTGCTTATAACCCACTGAGTTGCTCACGGTGAGCGATGAACCTCCAACCAGAAAAAAAAAAAATGGCAGCCTGTAAACGCCCAGGCATAGACTACACCAAATGCCGGCGGTTCCCGGAGATAATGCCAGCCATGCCTCTTGGATCAATCTCCATAACTCTGTCCGAGACGTCAGTCCAGGATCCATGGATCTTTTGTTCCGTTCCACGCATCCAAGATAGCTTTCACATGGTTTAAATCCGGGGACCTTGGGGGGCACTGTATGGTTCCAAACTCAGATGAGTGTTCTTCGAGCCATGTCTGGGTGGTTGCGGCACAGGGAAGGACGCATCGTCTTGCTGAAACAGACCATCGGCAGCAGGATGCGCGAAGGCCAAGGGTGTAAGTGATCAGCCATCACATGCTGGTAGACCGCAGTGGTTAAGAACCACTCCAGACACATTAAGGGACCTTATGTGTCCCATGAGAACGCTCCCCAAACCATCACGCATACACCACCGTCTTGAACAGAGCCGACCTGGCACGACGAGGTCATGGCCTCATGCTGTCGAAGCAACAATCGCACCCTCCCGTCAGTTCGGTACATCTGAAAACGGAATTCAGCCGACCAAACTACGCGGTGCCACTAGAGGTCCAGCTTTGATAATCCCAGTACCAGGCGAGGTGTAATGTTCGACGACGAGCAGTCAACAGTGACACACGAGCAGGGCGTGTACTCCCGTAGCCCATGGTATGCATTGTGCGCCATATAGTTCTCTCGCTGAAGCTGCTTGGGCTTCCGACATTTAATCTGGATGCAATTTGCGCCGTCGTTACCAAGCGGTTGATCTGTACGAGCCTGGAGTGTCTGCGTCGATGTCCACCGCTTGCTCTCTGGGCGCTCGTACGTCCGTCGATGGTATATTCGCGGTATAGCCTTGATACGTTTAGCCCTCCATCCACACTGTTAAAAATTATACTTAGAAATAAGCAAAATACATTCGTTTTTGAGAACATTCCGGGCTTATAATAGCTCCCAGTACTTGTTTCTCATTTTTGGAAAAGACGCGTACTCATTTTTATGTACATTTAATAACATCTATGAAAATGCAAGTGCAAAGATTCGGCTGTTTGAGAATACAGCACACATAAAAGTTGGAAAGGGAGAGAGACAAGGTGACACCATATCTCCCAAGCTCTTCAATGACACATTGGAAAATGTCTTTCAATCACTGAACTGGGGAAACAAAGGGATAAAGATTAATGGAGATTAGCTAACTCACCTTCGTTTTCCTGAAGACGTAGTCATTTTTGCAACTACCCCATCAGAGCTGCAGAGTATGATCCAGGAACTTGCTGACAAGAGTAAAGAAGTAGGATTAAAAATGAACTTTCAGAAGCCAAAAGTGATGTACAATGCTTTTACAAGAAATGAAGATTTATCGATTGATGGAGAAAAGCTGGAGGTAACAGATGCGTACGTTTATCTTGGACTGCAGATATCAAGTGAGGGTCACATTGACGAAGAAATTAATCGGTGCATAAAACTTACCTGGAGAGCTTTTGGAAGAAACAGCATAATTTTCAATACCAATATGCCATTATGTCTTAAAAGAAAAGTGTTTGATCAATGCGTCCTTCCAGTGCTTACGTATGGTGAAGAGACGTGGACCTTAACTAAAAGAGACATACAAAGGCTGCAGACAACTCAAAAAAGCATGGAGAGGTGCATGCTTGGTGTAACCAGAAGATATAAGAAGAGGAACTCGTGGATCAGAAAAATGATAAGAGTGGAAGACATCATGATCAGAGTAAAATCCCTGAAATGGCAATGGGCTGGACATACTGCCAGAAGAACAGACCATCGATGGACAGTCAACATTTTAGATTGGATTCCAAGGGATAGGAAAAGACCCAGAAGAAGACCACATGGGAGATGGGTGGATGAAATTCGAAAGTATGCGGGAGTAACATGGAGGAAACTAGCACAAGACAGACCGTTGTGGAAGAGGCTTGGAGAGACCTTCGTCCAGCAGTGGATTGATAATGATTGACAATGATGATGATGATGTCACGGAATCAATTGTGAGCATATGTGGTATTCCTAATTTGAAATATATCTCCTCATTTTTGAGAACATATATTTCAAATATATGTACTCAAAGAAATCCATATATTTCAAATATATGTGCTCTAACTTCATTCATTCTCTGTGCCCTTTCGGGCAGGGCACAGAAACTGAAGGAAGTTAGAACGAATCTAGCGATTCTGACAGGATAGTTTGTAAGTGAGAGAGAGCACACTAGATGGCGCCACGCTACAAGCGTACGATTTTGCACATAGAGAGCAAGGAGACATTAGGGGGGAGGTGCTTAGGAATGAACACCTTTATATGTAACCGCGGCGGGGCATTCCTACCCGGAGGTCGTCACTTAACGTGCTCGTCCGACGCACGGCGGATACTCAGCGATAGTTAGAAATTTACACCACCACGGAGCTAGGTTTGTACCTGGGGTCAATCCATCAGTAGTCTGAATCTCTAACCACTAAGCCATCCGCGGCTCGATTTAAAATTTGGAATACGTGTACTCCATACATTCTCATTTATTCATAGAATCCACTGGAAGTATATTATTCGATGACGCATCTGGGATAACAGATATACTCGTTGTCACATGCTGGGCAAATGAACCGCACAATTTTATGACAAATATAGTGATGAAGCGACAATACATTATTTTTGAGATTGACACAAATATAGTTATTTTAAAAACTTACACAACGATACTTTATGCATAAATAAATTACTTGTGATCAGTGACTTTGTTGTACTAATTATTTATGTGTGTCACTTTACACATTTATTAAACAATTTCTCTTGAAATCTGTAATATCTAAAATGAAGTAATACGAGATTATATTTATATTTATTTACGCAGTTATTTGTAAGTACGTATGGTTACTTATATTTGAGCATGTCATGTACTCGTTTACGGTACGATTGTGTTTAAAAAAAAACGAGAAGGATCAGGTCCTCATTTTTATGTAGATTGTATTTAACAATGCATCTTTACCACTTGGGCGATAGAATGACCCATATATCTTGGGCGAAAATGCATCCACAATCAAAGTCGCTCACATCACCACGTTTACACATGCTCGTCGATTGTTGTTTGGAAGCCTTGCTGTCCGTCTGTTTTTCCCCTGTGTTTGGTTTGGGTCTGTTCCACTCTGCGCGGGTGGGGAGGGGGTCACCATGTAAATTGTCCATCACCCCTATCTCTAATGTTTTGTCTACTGAGTGTACATACACTGGATAAATACTACGTACAATATTCACTTGAAAACCTTTTCTTTTTTGTCTAGAGATAACGTTATCAACGTCAGGTAAAATGTACGTATTTGCCAAAATTTGGCCCTTTCCCCCCGTCATCATGCTTAGCCTTCCTAATAGTACGCCCAGATCCGAGCGGCTGTATAGTTGCCCTTTTGTTGAGGAGGCCCGAACTTAGCTAAACCGAGCTGATTTTCCCTTTTATCTCACTCACCCTTCATGTGATTGGTTCACAACTGCAATTATTTATACATAACCAAAGTGTTGACACATAACTACCAATTTGCATGGCAGTCCGACATATACTTCATGATGTGACATTTTATATGTGGAACAGTGTATTTTACGATTATCCGTGAATCATAGTTCTGCTTGCCTAGGACGTAAGGGAATATTTTTTTATCTCTGAATCCATATTTTCGCATTTAAAAACTGCGGATTGATAAATTTCCCTTTGACACGGGATAATGTTCTATTTATTGTCACAGATCTACTGTTTGAAATCATGCACGGTTTTCCTGCAACATTACGAAAATCTTTTTTCTACCCATGAAATTCCGATTTATAAAAAAAATATTTTTGCGTGGATAGCTCTTACTATGAGCAACTTTTTGTACATATTTTCTGTCTTTTCGTAATTCACAGACGCGAAACCCTGATTTTTTTTTTTTTTTTAAATCAAAGCTTCGCGTCTGAAATACAACTTAAAAAAAGTTCTTATGCGTCGGATACTAGTCACTGTGAAAAGCCTATATTTTCGTAGTGGTGATAGCCTCCGTTTTCTTTTCTAATACTTCACAGATTTTTCACTTGGGGCGCATTTTTATGTTGCTATTGGCAACAGTATCTTCATTTCTGAAAAACATAGACCTGATAGCGACGTGCATGACAAAAATGTTGCAAGCTTTTTCTATTTCCAATAATGCTCAGTTCTTCGCCGGGGACGTAAATGTGTATAGGCCTATACATTTCCAATCATGGTAATATCACCGCTTGTAAGCATCCTACTGAAAAAATTATTTTTGCATCAGACTCTGTTCTATATTACGAATGTTTTACTTCTTTTCACACATCTTCTGTTAAATATTTTACACCGATGAATCATTATTATGACCATCTACCTAATAAGCTGCAGAACCCCTTAAACCCACAAAACAGCTGCCACTCGGCGAGGCATCGATTGCATGAGGAAGCGATATGTATCCTGGGGTATCTGGTACCATAATGTCAACAGCAGGTCCTCCGATTCCTGTATATTTCAGGTTGGTGGTGATTTAGGGTGAACCCGCTTTTTCAAGTCAAACCACAAATGTTCGATTGGGTTCATGTCAGGTGAATTTGGACGCCAGGGCATTAACAGAAAGTCGCCAGCATGTTCCTCGCAGCACTCCTTGACGATTTTGGCAGTGTGGCATGGCGCATTATCCAGTTGGTAATGGCCATCACAAGCAGGGAACACAGTTGCCATGAATGGGTGAACTTGGTTCGTAACGATGTTCAGATACCTGACAGCTGTCAGGGATTGTGCTATTGAGCTAATGGGGCCTAAAGTGTCCCTAGGAAACATCACTCATGGTATAACACCGCCGCTGCCGGCCTGTTTCCGCCCAACAGTGCATCCAGGTGCCATATCCTCCGTTGGTAATTGGCGTATCCGCGCTCGGCCGTCTACGTGATGAACCAGGAATCTTGATTCGTCAGACCAGGCTACTTTCTTCCAATCATCCACGGTCCAGCTCGATGATCTTGGGTCCATTTCATGCGTTGTTGGCGATGACGTGTCGTGAGCATGGGAACCCGCCTAGGTCTTCGGCTACTCAGGCCCATGTACAGAAGGCTGCAATGAAATGTGTGCTGCGACACATTGTCCTGATCACCCCTGTTGCAGTTGCGGGTGATTTGTCACATTGTGGCCCTGCGGTCGCTGTGAACAATACGCGACAGACTCCGCTCCCCTATGGCATCAGTGAACTGCGGACAACACACGGCTGGACGATGGTTTGTCGTTTAGCCATCTGTGCACCACTTTTGATACGTACTCACTACAGCGGCACTCGAAAAACCCACAAGTTGGCCCGTTTTCGAGATCGTAGTTCCCAGACACCGTGCCATCACAATTTGTCCTCTATCAGACTCGGATAAATTGTCAGCTTTTCACATTCTGACTCCAAATTCTCTACTAACCGAAAGTCCGCCTCGGGTTGTATATATTCAGCTCTGTGAACTTTACCTACGCCATGGTTCGGTCTCCAGGCAAGCTATTTTCATCAGGCAGGAGTTGGTCAGAATGGAATGCACTTACGTATGTTTTCTTTCCTTCTTTATCTTCCTGCTTTTAAAATTTTACTTTTCGTTACTGTTCTCAGGAAGCACAAAGGACATTACTAAAACCCTTGATTCATGGATAAAATTTTAAGGTTTCAATCCTTATTTGTTCAACTGTGCTGTCTTGGTAGCAATTTCTTACGTTTAAAGATACACAAAATCCAACTAGTTCATTTTTTCCCCTTCCTTCTCCTTTTTTTTTTTTTTTTTTTTTTTTTTGTCCAAAATTTACGTTATTTCTTCCTCTTTTTTTTTTTTTTTAGTTGTTGTTGTGAATTGTTGGCTGTTAAGTTGGTCTGTTGTCAGAGAAGATAGTTTCTGGCAGTAATACGAAAAATCCAACAGTGAGAGAAACGGAATGAGAATGTACATAAATTTGTGCTCAAAAGTTTCACCGAGTGTTGACTCTTCGGAAATTTTGTTTTGTTTTTCTTTTAAAACGGCTAAAAGTAATTTTGTTATCAACTGTAAACTCTATTAAAAGCGATATGTACAAATAAAAACTTATTTTCAAGAATGAGCTACTTAGAACTTGCTTAAAATTTTATTTTGTTGCGGTTGGAAAGCATAGAGAAAACAATAGCTTCGTCCTTTCACGCATTATTTTTCACTTTCGAATTTTAAATGACCTAAGTTGGTTTTTTTTTTTACTTCAGGTAACAATTCCTCACATTTAATAAGACCCGATCTGTTTTAATTTTCCTTTCTTTTTTCCATTTTCAAAAGAAAAGATTATAAAGTGATTCATAGTTAAAAAACATTTCCGGTTAGTAATGCTAGAAAAATCTCATCGGTTGAAAAATCAAAAGAGAAACTATTTAGGAAATAAGAAAAGATAAATGCTTTTGTATCGTGAAATATGTTCAGCTCGAAATTAGATATGATTCATTTCACACTCTTCAAATCTCCACTAGATGGCGCGCAATGCTATTCCGAGAGCTGATTCTATTCGAACACCAAGCAAAACATTTCCGATATTTAACAAATCAGTTTGACATAATTTTCAGGATAATGATTGTGCCTGTTACGCACCGGACAGAAACATCTACCACAGCGCAGCACACTTTTAATTCGCGGCTCTTCTTGAATTTTATGTTTGAACTTTCTCGAACGAAATATACCACCAACCCAAATGGAATATTCATCCCTTTGCAGTTTTATTACAGCAGATCTAATAAGCAGTTAAACCTACAGAAGATCCGGTAAAGAAAAACGAAAGAAAAAAGAGAGTTTCATAGATTGAAAGAAAAAAAATTTGATTGATGCCAATTTCATAAAACCAATTTCAGGTGTAAAAACACGCTTGTGTTCAACCTTAAATTAACATAGCATGATTATTGACTAACCTATCAGTGGAGTACCGGAAAATCTCGGGGGCACCCGCAAAAATTTGTTCGAGGCCCTTTTGGGAAATTCTATTAGCATTTTATTACTTAACTTTTTAATTCCATATTAATAACTAGGTTTTTTAGATGTTTCAATAATTAAAATTCCTTGGAACCTACAAATATTTCTCGTAAAAACAAAATTATCGCACTTTACTGCGTGTCACACAAATGTGCACTTTGTAATTGAAATAGTTGCCCTGATTTTGTACCATTAGAAGTATTACAAAACAGTTACTCCAAAGTTGAACATATGAAAATTTTATTCTTTTAGATAAGTCCAGCCTCTTCCAAATGCCTCACAAACACACCCTATGCCATACCGTTTTCGAGATATTTGAGAAAATCAACGTATGTGGCTCACCGACAACTTTTATTACCCGTCTTTTCGTTACGTCCAGATTTTTTACTTGGGGTTTATTTTACCACTGTTAGGAAAGATGGCATAGCATCAAAAATAAAAACGATCGTGACCGTCATAAATGGAAAAAAATAATACTGCATTAATTCTAGTAGACGGAATCGTTACGAGCAAACATAAATATCGTAATATCGAAGAGTCTTTGCATACACTGTAAAAAAATTTCTAAAATTCACGAGCCTCTTTCTGTCACTTCTTTCGTGAATTACGAAAAACATTTCTGATACAATTTTTTCCGTGAAATGATGGAAAGAAACCAGAATTTCGCGATTTTTACGCGCCACGGGAAAATTCTAAATTTTCGGAAACCTTTCCGTGGTCTCTTTCTTATATTAACGGTAAATTACCGTTTTAGAGATGTGTTAACAAAGAATTCTGAATTTTCAGAAAACTTTCCGCAATTCTTTTTGTATATTAAGGAAAAAAACTCCGTTCTCACGTTTTCCGTATGACGAGAAATTACCAGTAATAGGAGCGATTGGTCAGAATACTCCAGGTTTGATTAAATTTTAAAATTTCAATTGTCTGTCGAATTTTGAAGTTCCGTAGTGAGATTGGATATTGTGGATAGCATATCGCATGAATTTTGTTTATTGTGGCACAACATATTTCTTCTCCTCTCATCTATTTTTTGCACGTGCACCAGCTATTTAATATACACTGCTGACCACCCAAAATGCAACACCAAGAGAAGGACACGAGATAGCAAAGCCAAATTTACTGGACACATAACAACAGATACAAAGATGAAACAATTGAGCTTACAGGCCCGTGCGACTTGCGGAACACGCAGACATCAATAGTTCGAGTGGCCCCCATCGGCTAGCAATAACGGCCGCTACACGCCGCGGCATCGAACGAAAGAGGCTTTGGATGTGGGCTTGGGGTATGTCGGTCCAGGCTGCTTCCACACGTTGCCACAGTTCATCAGGCGTAGCCGCGGGTGCTGCTTGCCGGGCCACTCGGTTGCCGATCAGCGACCAGACGTGTTCGATGGGCGACATATCGGGAGAACAGGCTGGCCGCGGCAGCAGTGACACCTGGTGTGCCGTGAAAAATTGTTACACAATGCGTGCCACGTGCGGGCGCTCATTGTCCTGTTGAAACGTGGCAGCTGGCAAGTCTTGCAGGTAAGGAAGGACTACAGGCTCCAGAACGTCGGAGATGTAGCGGTAGCTGTTGAGTGTACCGGCGATGCGCGCTGGTGTCATATCCAATTGCGCCCCAAACCATAACGCCAGGCGACGGACCGGTATGGCGATGCATAATGCAGGCGTTATACAGTCTCTCGCAGCGGAGCCGCCACACGCGTATCCCACCATCGTGGTGTTGCAGGCAGAAGCGGGATTCGTCGGAGAAGACAATGTCGTGCCATTCCGTAGTTCAGGTGCGGCGTTCAACGGCTCACTGCCGCCGCACTCGCCGGTAGTGTAACGTCAATGGTAATCAGAGCAATGGGCGCCGTGCGACAAGTCTCTGCTCCTGCAGATGACGTCGAACTGTACGTGCTGACACAGGTTGTTGCTCAACACACCGTAATTCCTGCGCTAACGTTCGTGATGTGGTGGTGCGAACCGTCAATGCCCGCCGCACAACATGTCGGTCCTCTCGTATACGGTGGTGTGCCGCGGCTGCGGCAATCGCTCACGTCGGTCCGTCCGTCCCTTCTGCACACACCGAATCCATACTCGCCTCTCTGTGGCTGGATGTCGTCCCACACGGGCGCCGATGTCTCGGTACGATAAACCGCTCTCGCGATAAGCCACTAATCGTCCTATGTCGAACTCCGAAACGTGCTGGAATGACTGCCGTATTCTGCGACGAGGCATCAAGAAGCTTCCCACGCACAGGTCCGGCAGCACAACACACTTCCACTACTTGCAACCCGCCTTCTGTGCACCCTTCTTATAGTGCTTCTCGGTGGTGTGCCGGGCGCACATGATTTGCATATGCCTTGCAATGCTAATCGTTTGCATGTCCTCTCGCGGGCGACGCATGCTACCGAATTTCAGGACAATCGGATGCTTCCTTCTTGGTGTTGCATTTTGGGTGGCCAGCAGTGTATATACTATACATGTGTTACTGTAAGAAACCGGGTAATTATTGTACAGATGATTGTACGATGTCTATGTATCAGTCTTTGGACAACTTAAGACAAAAGCTATTATAGCTATCAAGAGTATATTTTATATTTAGGAGGTTTTTTTTTGGGGGGGGGGGGGGGTTCTTGTCTTTTTTTTACGCTTTCCAACCATAGGTTGAAGAAGCGTATATGCTCCAGCTTTGTCCGTCTGTCTGTCTGTATGCCCGTCAGCACGATAACTCGCGTAAAAATCGTTCGATTTCGATGAAATGTTAATATGTGGTAGGGGACCACCTGGTGACAAACCCTATTGGAAATGGGATAAATAGGGTCAGAGGTCAGGATATATGCGCGGGATCTATTCTATTGCCCTTATGCGTCAAAACTTACGTAAAACTGGTTCGATTTCGATGAAATTTTAGTATGTGGTGGGGGACCACTGAGGACGAATCCTATCGAAAATGGGTGAAATAAGGTCAAAGGTCAGATCATATATGAGCAGGATCTATTTGATCGCCTTTATGTGTCATACCTTGCGTAAAAATGGTTCGATTTCGATGAAATTTTAGTATGTGGTAGAGGACCAACTGGGAACGAACCCTATTGAAAATGGGACAAATGGGGTCAAAGGTCAGGACATCGGAGCGGGATACATTCCATTACCCTTATGCGTCATAACTTACGTAAAAGTGGTTCGTTTTCGATGAAATTGTAGTATGTATTAAGGAACCAACTGGGGACAAACCTTATTGAGAATGAAAGAAATGGGGTCAAAGGTCAGGACATAGGAGCCGGATTCATTCCATCTCCCTTATGCGTCATAACTTACGTAAAAATGCATCTATTGCAACAAAATTTTATCATGTTGTTCCGGAGGCATATTGAATCAATAATGTTTAATATAATCGAAATGGGGTGAAAGATCACGATACAGGATCGAGATTTATTTCACAGCCATTATCGTCATAACTTGAGTAATAAGTTGAGTAATGATTTCTGGTATATTGGAAAGCGTATCATAGTCAATGCATTGCATGATTTTACTAACTTGTTTATTTTACTTTTTGTGCAATAATACCACGAAAAAGGTACATTTCACCTTTTTACGCTTTCCAACCGTAAATTGAAGAAGCGTATATGCTCCAGCTTTGTCCGTCCGTCCGTCTGTCCGCACGATAACTGGCGTAAAAATGGGTCGATTTCGATGAAATTTTATTTGTGGTAGGGGACCACCTGGGGACGAACCCTATTGAAAATGGGACAAATGGGGTCAAAGGTCATGACGTAGGAGCGGGATCATCCCATTACCCTTTATGCGTCATAACTTGCGTAAATACGGTTCGATTTCAATGAAAATTTACCATGTGGTAGGAGACCGCCTGGGGACGAACCCTATTCAAAATGGGTGAAGTGGGGTCAAAGGTCAGGACATAAGATCGGGATGCATTCCATTGCCTTTATGCGTCATAACGTGCGTAAAAATTGTTCGATTTCGATGAAATTTCAGTATGTAGTAGGGGACCACCTGGGGACGAACCCTATTGAAAATGGACGAAATGTGGTCAAAGGTCTGGACACAGGATTGCGATCCATTCCATTGTCCTTATCCCATATTATTAAGGTGGACGTCAAGTAATTTTGCTTCCTATACTTCCAGTGGAAAAACTTTTGTACACATTTCCTTCACAATTAATGTGTTTCCAAGGATGAAAATTTGAACATCGATTAAAATAACTTCATATTATAACTTGGAAAACTTAATATTTTCTAAAACATAACCATAATTATATTAAAAATCAATAACTTTTCCTTTGGTGGTGTCGAAACCAGAGAAAAGATGGCGCGACCTGTACTTTGATGACGTCAGTGGACAAAAAAATGTTGGATTGCATAATTACGGTTATGGTTTAGAAATATTAAGTATTCCAAGTTATGAAATGAAGCTATTTTAATCATGTTCAAATTTTCATCCTTGTGAACGTATTAATTGTCCAGAAAAAAGATGGCGCGACCTGTATTTTCATGACGTCAGTAGACAAACAAATGTTGAATTGCATAATTATGGTTATGTTTTAGAAAATATTAAGTATTGCAAGTTATAAAATGAAGATATTTTAATCGATGTTCAAATTTTCATCCTTGGGAACGCATTAATTGCGAAGAAAATGTGTACAAAAGTTTTTCCATTGGAAGTATAGGAAGCAAAGTTACTTGACGTCCACCTTAAAGTAGCAATTCTTGTATGTATGCATGTACGTTTTATTTTGAAAACGGCTCTAAGAATTTTGATGAAAGTCGTTAACCTACCGTTTCTGATACTAGAAATCAATTTAGCTTGATCTCGACTTTAGAAGAATTCGTTTAGTGGGTTAAATAACCACCCCGAATTATAACGTTTTTAGTGATGGCGTTGTTCCATTAATGTTACCAATGCTTAGAAATCTTATGACGGCACAACTCGCGTTTGAGAATGTTGGCGCGCGGTCATGCCATCTGTCTCTTTACGTCACGTGTTGTGTGTGGATCCTATTAAAGATTTATGACGTCACACTTTTGCGGCGGGCAGATGGTCGCGATTCCCATTTGCCTCATTACGTCACGCGTTGTGTGCGTATGTCCGTCAGCACGATAACTCGCATAACAACCGTTGGATTTCGATGAAATTTTAGTATCTGGTAGGGGATCACCTGGGAAGGAACCCTATTTAAATAGAACGAAATGGGGTGAAAGGTCAGTACATAGGAGAGAGATCCATTCCACTGCTATTATGCGCCAAAACTAACGTAAAAAAGTTTCGATTTCGATGAAATTTTAGTATGTGGTAGGGGACAACCTGGCGACAATCCTTATTGAAAATGGGCGAAATGGGGTCAAAGGTTAGGACACAGGAGCGGGATCTATTCCGTATCCCTTATGCATCTTAACTTACGTAAAAATGCTTCGATTGCGACAAAACTTTATCATGTTATTTCGGAGTTATACCAAGCCGGTTCTGTTGAATATCATCGAAATGTGATCAAAGGTCAGGGCACAGGACCGAGATTTATTCCACAGACATTATTCTCATAACTTGAGTAATAACTTGAGTAATGATTTCTGTAATGTTGGAAAGCGTAGTATAATCAATGCGTTGCATGATTTTACTAACTTGTTTAAAGATAACTGAAAGTTATTGTCCGTCTAAAAAAATCAAGTTGCAAAGCACTTTGTTGCTTCGAAAAATCAAGATGAAAAATTCTTAATTTGTAAAAAGTCCTCGTACAGAAAAAAATATATTACAAACCTATTCCGAAAAATAATAAGCTCCAACAAAAAATAAAATGATTAAATCACTCGTATTGATGAAGAAAAAAAATTTCATTGGCGTGCAATTTGTTTTACGATATACGTGATGCGAATTTCTGAGTGTCTGTGGTTCAGTAGTTAAAGGCGTGCGTTACCTGTTCAACCACCCCATTGGCCGCGTGTGGCCTAGTGATCAGCGTTCGTGGCTGCCACGGATATAACTTGAGGTTCGATCCCAAACCGGTACGAACGCTCGAACCATTAAAAATCTGCCGTGCGTCGGATGGGGATGTTAAGCCGTCGGACTCCGGGTACTGGCTCCCCGGTAATAAATAAGGGCGTCTTCCTCCCCCTTTCTACCTCGCTTTCGTGTCACTTTACTATCGGGCACTAAAGCCCAAATCTTTTACCTTCCTATTTCTAAGGGTTGTTTAAGACCTGCGGCCAGACACTCCCTTCCTAAAATCCTTTACATATGATCTGATCAACAAGCCCAAGCGGTACGAGTTTAATCCTGACTAGAGCGGAAGGATTACCTGTGGAAAGGGTTGAAAAATGCAGGGTCGTCGGTTTTGCGGGATTTCAGTTTAAATACAGGAGAACTTGAAATGGATTTTTCTGAAATAAACGAGATTTCTGACTACGGAAAATCTGTGAAAATACAGGTTAAAATAAACGGTCACTTTTAAAAACAGAAATTTCTGAAAAACACGAACACCTGCCGGCAACTTTGCTGCACGTTATTTTCAGAAATTTTCCGTGAATTCCCACCACTTATTTTTTACAGTGTATGCGGGAACCAATGAAAAATACCGTAATTACCGGGAAATCGTTTTAAATATGGTTTACTGTCGAGAGGTTTGACTTCATTTCCTGAAAGGGAAGAGTGTTTCCGATATAGCTTGTGACGTATATCACTAATTTAACCTTCCTTTTGGGTTCATATTTCTTATATAAATTTTACTTCTCAATTTTTTTCCTTACTGAACGGTGCATTACTTCTCCGAATTTTTTCGCGCATTTGGCAACACTGACAGGGAGTTAAAATATAAATAAAAACCTACATTGTAAAAAATAACTGGTGTGAATTCACGGAAAATTTCTGAAAATAATGTTTAACGTAGTTACCGGGAAGTGTCCGTCTGTTAACGAAATTTTCGGCTTTAAAAGTGCCCGACTTTTTTTATTAACTTCCGTATCACCTCAGGTTTTTCGTAGTCAGTAATTCCGTGTATTTATACAGAAATTTTGCAAAATCGATGAACCTGAATTTCTCAGCCAGTATACCAACAAATTTTTTCTCACCGGCAGGATTCAATTCGAGGTCGTTTGGGTTGACTCATCAGAAATCGCGTGTCTTAACTACCGAGCTTGAAAGACTACGGAGTCACCAACACGTTCAATGTAAAGCTCTAATTGTGCGATGATAATATACGTATTTTTGTCATTAACGTGAGTGGATTTGTCATTTTATTTTCTGTTGGAACTTATTGTCATGGTTTGTAATCATGAATCGAATTCTTTCATTAATTATAAGTCAAGTGAATAGGCCGAGATATAAATGTGTGTGTCTGAAACAGGCTTGGCCTTAAACATTAGGGTATGATAAAAAATTTAAACATCTGCATGATTAAGAAACGTGCAGATCGCTAGTAGTAACAACAATCGACGGGGTCATTGGAAAAGGTTTTTTTAACTCCCTATTATCGCTCTTTCCCGGTGAATATTGGGAACGAGTGAGAGTGGGAAAAAACCTTTTTTGAATGACTGCAAAACTAATTTCTCAGAGACACCAACGTAAGAAATATCTAAACTCACCAAGAATTACTAACGTTACCGCATTCTTTTCTTATGCATATCATAATCACAAATCTCCATCTAGGGACAGATAAATCAGTCTCCTAAGTTTACATGCTTACACTGACATTTTCCCGGTGTCATATAATATTCAAATTTCTTTGTCTTTCATACCTAGACAAGAATCTGTTTACTAGTGAAATTCCGGAGATACGCTTGCACTAAGGACACTCAGTCTGTTCATCCAAATGTCTTCGGCCAGCGTTAATCCGGAAATGGCTGTCGGATGCCATTTATGCACAAGATGTCCCGTAGAACTGTATTATAACTTAGGGGCAGCGGGCTTGTCAACTATGAAATAAGCTTCCCTAAGTATATTTGTGTATTTTCTCCTGATGATCGTCTGTTCCCAAAGGCATCATTGGCTTCTCTGAACGTGGGATGTTTTTGAACACAGAGGTAATTCTCTATATAAGCGGTCAACAAGAGGACGCAGGGCATTTTATCGAGGGGCAACGGGCCGCTCCGGTCAGATTAAAGGGGTACGACTGGCTTAGTCGTCGAGAGCGAGAAACGTGCCCTGAAAGCATATTTTTCAGCGCTGAAAGTGAAGGGCTCGGGAAAAAGTTTTTCGAAGGTTTCCCTGTTTGAGGAGGCCGAGTTTTAGCGCAAAGGCAGAGCCTCTGCGTAGCTAAGGGGAAAGATGATCGTCCGATAATCCTAGCATTTCGGATGTAATAAACTTTTTCTCTTTTAAGAAATGCCTACTTGATTCACCTGCAGATAGCATAAATCTTATATACTACCTCGCCATTCGATCACATATAAAAAAGTGAGTTAGGAGAATTCTCGGTTTCACAAGAGAAGAACCTAAACAGGAGCGTAGAAGAAACAAACATAATCATCATTCATATGCACTCCACCTCTTACACTCCCCTCCAGAACTTCTACATGAAGTACCTCCCTAAAACAAGATCGTTGCTCTGAAGATCTTGTTTAGACAATAAGCAAGTTTGTCATAAATATATTTTACTTTTAATCAACAATAGGTGGCACAGTGGTCTAAGCGCTGGCTGCTGACTATTTGCCCGAGATGTGTCCGGGTTCGAATCCCGGTGTGGATGTTGCGTTTGTTTCAAGGCACTGGCTCTGTCATTTCTGTGGAACCAGTAATCATAAATTAGGGACGGGTGACTGCTTACAGCCCATGGAGTTACTCACGGTGGTCGTCAAACACCCAAACAAACAAGAAAAAAATAATCTCCAATTATTTCATTACTTTTGAAATAACAGGCGCCTAATGCAACTATTTGTACAGATACTGTCTCACTGGTGCTGTTTATTTTTTATTTTTATTTTTTTGATTGGAGGTTTAAAGACCATCGTGAACAACTCAATGGACTATAATCAGTCGCCCGTCCCTAATTTAGGGTCACTGGTTGCAGGGAAGGGACAGACAAACACAACATCCATGCCCTTTTCGGACGAATGATCAGAGGCAATCGCTTATACCACTGCGCCACCGGGGCGGGGTTTTTGGTGTTCTTCGGTTTTTATTACTCCTGCGCTAAGCAACTTTTTTCTGATTTGTCATTACCATAATTCTTGTTCTTGTGGTGTGTACCTTCTGATAGAGCACTTCTCTAAAAAATAAATTCCCTGAAGGATTATTGTTTCCTTCGAGGGGGAAAGGGAGGGGTGTCGACCACCGAGAGCAATTTGATGGGCTATGAGCAATTTCCAATCTCTAATTTATAGAGCTACTGGTTCCAGGGAAGAGGGAGATCCAGTGCCGTAGGACGAACACAACATCCATGCCTTACCAGGGCTCGAACCCAGATCCATCACAGACGAATGGTCAGAAGACAGCGTTTAGGCCACTGTGGCGGCCATTGAAACTTCATTCAAAGCCATTTGTAGGAATGGGAAACGAGTTTTTCTATAATATCAATGGGAAACAAATTTTTCTAATGAAAAATGCTTCTAAAGAACACTGAAGAATATTTTTTTTGTTATTTTTCTTCCCTCTCCCCATCCAGTGGAAACTACACTGATGGAAAAAAAATCCCAACACCACGAAAAAATAGTTGTAGAGGAATGAAATGGCGGCAATACATTTGTGTAGGTGACATATTTAATCGATTAAGGTTTCAAGATCACAGCTAAATGTAAGCGCGAGAAGAGCCATTTTTAATGTGAAATGCTGGTACATTAATAACCGGTGTAACCGCCAGAATGTTGAATGCAAGCATGCAAACGTTCATGCATTGTGTCGTACAGGTGCTGGATGTCAGTTTGTGGGATAGAGTTCCATGCCTGTTGCACTTGGTCGGTCAATACAGGGACGGTTAATGCTGGTTGGGGGTGACGCTGGAGTTGTCGTCCAATGATGTCCCATACGTGCTCGATTGGTAAAAGATCTGGTGATCTAGCAGGCCACGGCAACATGTCGACACTCTGTAGAGCATGTTGGGATACAACAGCGGTATGTGGGCGAGCGTTATCCTGTTGGAAAACACCCCCTGGAATGTTGTTCATGAATGGCAGCACAACAGGTTGAATCAACAGACCGACGCACAACTGTGCCGTCAGGGTGCGTGGGATAACCACGAGAGTGCTTCTGCTGTCATAGGAAATTGATCCCCAGACCATAACTCCAAGTGTAGGTCCAGTGTGTCTCGGCCGCAGACAGGTTGGTTGCAGGCGCTCACCTGGCCGCCTTCTAACCAACACACGGCCATCACTGGCACCCAGGCAGAACCGGCTTTCATCAGAAAACATAACAGATCTCCACTCCGTCCTCCAGCAAGCTCTAGCTTGACACCACTGACGTCGCAAACCACTGCGTTTGGAGTAAGTGGAATGCACGCAACAGGGCGTCTGGATCGGAGCTGTCCTTCAAGTAACCGATTTTTAACAGTTCGTTGTATCACTGTGGTGGCAACTGCAGCTCGAATTGCTGCCGCAGACGCGGTACGATGCGCCACGGCCATACGCCGTACACAGCGGTCTTCCCTCTCAGTAGTGCCACGTGGCCGGCCGGAACCCGGTCTTCTTGAGGCAGTACCTTCCCTTGACCACCGCTGCCAACAATCATGCACAGTGGCTACATTCCTGCCAAGTGGTTCTGCAATATTGCGGAACGAAAATCTATCTTCTCGTAGCCCTATTACACGACCTCGTTCAAACTCCGTGAGCTGTTGATAATGGCTTCTTCGTCTTCTTAAAGGCATTCTTGACTAACATCAACACCCTACGTCGAATATCAACGATAACTAAAACTCACGAACGTTACAGCGCGTATTTACAGCAAACCTGCTTTGCATGTTCCGAGAGGCGCTACTAGCGCCACACGTATGCGCCGAGCGCGAGATTTGCATAGACGTCATCTTACAGATGTACTCTCACCGCCTACCAACTGTCGTTTATTTAACACAACCCCTTCTTGGCGTTGGGATTTTTTCCCGTCAGTGTAGTTTAAAACTTATTTTATTAAATGTTCAACAATTACAAAATTAGATGATTTCCCGAAATGTGGAATTATAATCAATAGAATATTACTTTAGTATTGATTCACAGTGACAGAGAGAATAGAAGTAATTTGATGATTTTTTGGTGAAAGAGAAAATTGTGCAAATGCTTAAATGGGGGTTTATGCTCCCTCTATTTTGTGTGCGCAAATGCAAGGAGCGTTTCCCTTTGGTTAAGATACTACGACATGTATTTAGGGCTTTCAGCGAATGACGCCAACTTTTGACATGGTCGTTCACTAGAACCACGAATTGCACGATCTAACGTCTTGCCACAGGAGAAGTGCCTAGCTCACATTCCTGTTTCCTCCAGAAAACCAGTAAAAAATAATTTTGCGAACAGTCACATTCTAGAGATCACAATTATTTTCCGAGGAAATATTCTTAACTTTCCAAGAACGTAAAATTACACACCCCGTAATTTTCCAGTTGTCTGAAATGCTAGGAAATTGTTGTCGAATCCGTTTCCAAGAATTTAGGGTTGAAAGAAAATGGTGGCGACTTCCTCTCAGTGTTACAGATGTCGTCATCTCACACGTGCTTCAGTTCCTGCGGTCGTAAGTACCTTTATAGTTAAAGCTTATGAATTTAGTATTTTATTCATTTATTTATTTATTTTTTGACGAAAGGTGACGTGTAACTCTGCCGATAGTACGGGGCGACCTACGGCCTACCGCCTGTGACAAAAATAGGATTAGTGTCCTGCACGTATTTACGTCCTGCGCGTATTTTTAGCGTTAAAAATACGTGCAGGACACTAATCGTGTTGCCATATTCATAAGCAGCATGGAGTTCGATTCGCGTACTGCGCAATAATACATCGTGCTCGCGATGCTCCCCTCGTTCCCTCTGCGCGGTGGAGATGATGCAATATTTCTGGGTGTGCCACCGCGTTTGACTCAGTCTATCTCGGCAACCGTGAGCGCAACACGACTATGCGTGATATCGTTTCAAAGTTCTCGACGAGATCTATTCAAATATCCGAAAAACACTTCACAGTGGTTTGCACTGAGCATTTAAAAAACTGTTTTCTTATGAACCGGTGAACACTTTTGACAATATCGCTGTTTATCTGGACAACCGTAAGTGCAAAACGGCTGTGTGTGGTATCGTTTTAAAGCTCTCGACGAGTTCTATGCAAATATATAAAGAAGATAATGCAGTGGTTTAAACCAAATTTTTAAAACGTCTTTCGTAAAAAAAGATCGTGCTTATGTTACCGGTTTGTCCGTCAGTCCGTCCGCCTGTACCCACGATATCTCTGCAACTATTAGTCCGATTTGAAAAATTCTTTTTGCATTGGGAAGCTTGAAATATGCGAATGATGATCCTTTATTTCGTTTTTTTTTTGTTACGGTGTACAATTTCGTCGCTCGAGGGCGTAGATGCAGATGATGTCGAATTCAAAAATACGTTTTATTCCACATATTTGCTTCTAAACATCCGATCCAAAAAAATTATTTTATTTTTCGATTCCATTTATGTCGAAGAGTATTTTAGGTATAGTTACTTTTTCAAATTAAGCACAGATTTTCCGCTAGGGGGCGTAAAAGTAAATAACGTTTTCCCCGATAACTCTTCTGGTAAAACTCCGATTTGAAAAATATTTTCTTCAGCGGATACAGCTCCTGATGGAAAATCTTTTGCATATAATTTTCAATTTTTGGTAAAGAATACTTTGGCCACCAAGGGGCGTAAGTGTTAATTTTTGCTTCTGATGTATTTGCCATAAAATCTGAGCTTCTAAAATATCGATTGAAAAAATTATTTCGTGGACTGATGCCACTCACATCGATAAACCTTTTCGGAATATATTCTTTTTAAAATATTCCACAGTTTCTCCGCCAGGGGCGTAGATGTATATCTTACTTTTGTCAATATCTCGACTTCTAGGAGTCCGATTTGAAAAATTCCTTTTTTGTTGTATAGCGTTTTCAGTGTGACATGCTTTTCATATACCTTCAAAATTTTCAAGTAAATCATAGACTTTTTGCTAGGGGGCACAAAGGTAAATTGCGTTTCTTGCGTTATTTCTGCTTCTGAAACTCCGATTTGAAAAATTCTTCCTGTATCTATACAAGACCTGATGGAAAATATTTTTCACATAATTTCTAATGTTTGGTAAGGAATGGTTTGGCCACCAGGGTGCATAAGTCTTAATTTCTGCTTCTGATGTATTTGTAGCAAAAGCTGGGCTCCTGAAAACTCGACTAATTTTTTTTTCTTGGACCGATACCGCTCAAATGGAAAAACCTTTTGAGAATTCTTTCTTCCTAAAATAATGCATGGTTTTCCCACCACGGGACGTAAAGCCACATCTTATTTTTGCCGATATCTCTCTTTCTAAGAGTCGGATTTGAAAAATTATTTCGGTGTTGGAGAGCGTTTCCGGTGCGAAATGTTTCTCATATAAATTCGTGTTTTTCTTAACGCACAAGTCTACAACCAGAGGGCGTAAACGCTAACGATTCCGTTTACAGCAATATCTGAGGGATTAAAACCCCAATTGAAAAACTTCTTTCTTCCGTCAGATACAATTGTTTTCCATACCGGTTCCATTGACTTTGGATAGCTTTGATAAATTTAATTTGCGTCAGAACGGATTCAAAAGACGTGCTTATTACACCCGAAAATTCGGTGTCATCTTTCTTGTTTAAAAATTGTTTTCATGTGAGCGGGTTAACATTCTTGACAACGCCACAGAATTCGCAGGATGAACGCAAGCAAAAGTGGTGAGAATCAAAACGAGAAGCAAGAGCAAGAGATGAGATGAGGAATGTAAGAAACTCAAAAAGTTTTCAATGTTGAACAGCAATTACGAGACGACAACGACGTCGTAGTCCTGTGTTCCAAACTGACGGCTGAATCAGAAGTGAGCCTACTTGTTGTTTTTTCACTTTTTGGTCAAATCAACATGACATTTACTGGGGAAATGAAGCATTCAGAAATCCTAAGAATGTGAGCCATACTTCTGATGAAGCAACAAGTGAGAACAATAGCATTAACTCTGCGGAAGTGGAAAGCGAAAATACCTTTTACTGTTAAGCAGAAGCAGATTCAGCGGAAAAAGAAATAGTGCCGAATGTATGTCTGACGTTTGCATAACCATGCTGCATCAGTAGTCTAACTAGCTGAATTGTTATTTAGTCGTTTTAATGCTAAGAGACATTGATTGGAGAAGAATAGACTGGCAAATGTAACGATTGTGCTTCTGAAACGACGGGAATAATTTGAACATGAAGCGTCAACCGTGAACGGGGGAGTTGGCGGTAAACAAATGTCTATCGGAAAGCAAGACCATTTATTTCAATTCATAATGTACTACAGCAATTACGTAGACAAAATGTGTGCTCACGAGCCGTGAACTTTCTGGATCAAATTGTAATTAGCAAGTTTTCTTATCTGTGAAAAACAAAATAAACAGGAGAATACCATATATCAAGTTGAAACACATGGAATAATTTATAAGACATAAATCAAACTGTTCTTTCCGTGTAACATAACCACAGAAATGTGAAATTTTCATCATCCTAGGACGGGAATCGAACCGCATCTCCATATTTGCTCTCGAGTATGCTAACCACATTGCACCACCCTGGACAATGAAATCCAAACAACCGAAGCATTAATCTGCCATTAAGACATTTGATTACGTCAGTTATGTGCATACTCGAGCACAAATTGGGAGATGCGGGTTCGATTTGCTTTCCAGGAGGATGACATTTTTAAATTTCTGTGGTTACTTTACGTGCAAAGAACAGCTTGATTTGTCTTAGGGAAATATCAGGCCAAACAGGGCCGGCCATATGCAAAGAGAAGAGAAATGAAAAAAGAAGAAAGTAAACTACTAAGTTGTCTAAAAAGCTAAGGTAATGGACATTTCATGTGACGTCAGAAGTGGATTTCTGCGGACCCAACACGGCTGCTGATTCAATATTTTCGCTATTTGATTATCCCTTACTGTGGGCTAATTTTTACAATCCTAACGTCATGGATTTTGCCGAGGAATTAATAGATTTATAGGGCGAAGAAGAAGAAATTAATTTCTTAAAAGAACAAATCAAGGTTGCAAAAATATACCAAGACAATTTTGTGTTCGATCTTTATTTCGCATGACGCAGGAAAGCAGCTCCGTTAGTCATAATGCAGTTTTTAATGTAGCATTTCTCGTGCACGGTATATTAAAATTTCATGTTCTTATTGTCAGACGTCGGCGACATATCTGAAACATAAAATTGAGTACCTTGTTTTGTAAAACAAAAACATTTAGAAGCTCAGACAAATACGTAATAAGGAAACAAAATAGGGTTCGTACGCTAGGCAATCTGCTTAAAAATTAAATGAACCCGTAACATTAAATAAAAGAGAAATTATAGATATGTTTGTTTTATTCTTTGAGGAAAGTAGGATTTAATTCGTAATTTACCGATCCAAATATTCCATCAATTTTCTCCTACCTTTTTTTCTTTTTTGAAATTGAAATTCGAAATAATACAACGAGTTCTTAACTGCTTTTGATTCGTAGTGTCATAATACCCAAAAGTTTTTTCGTTAAAGTGGACAGAACATATTGGATAGTGCACATCGGAATGGAAATCACCGCATTTCATTTTACACAGCCATTCCTTTAATAATTTCGTCTTTTTAAGAGGAAAATTAAGGAATGTTTTTCTTTCGTCTACACAATTTAGGTTGCAGGATTTATTAGCACAACCATATGATGAGCAAAAGTTATACATGTCGTTAATAAATTTACGAAAATCGCGATTTTCCTGAACCCTTGCAACGTAACGCCATGTTAAGCAATGGGAAAACGTATGTAAACAAACTGTTGTTGGTCCTCGGCCACGCAAAGGCTTTCCAATGATGCAATGGGAGGTGAATAAGGTTCATTTACTTTTTATACCAAAATCCTAAAGACTTAAAACTCAAATACCCAAGCGCAAACACGTCGACACGCTTACTACCCCCCCCCCCCCCAATGGAGGATTTCAATGTATGATGGAAGTAGCAAGCTCTTTGCCAGTCTATTTTTCTCTAATGTCTTTGTTCTAATGTGTGAAATCTAACGGTTTTAATTATTTTCTTTTAAAAATCTTGAATTTATATGATATATCTATCATCTGGACAATTCCTGATCATTCAGATAGAACCAAAAAAAGCACGCTTCTCCGTTAAATATAGTGCAGCATGCAAAAACCGTGTCTACCCAGGGTAAGACAAACAGTACTGAAGTGAATTCACCTGCTCAAAAGGGTTAAACTTGCAAATGTATTGTGACAGCGGTGTTAATGATCATCTAGATAGATATATGTTGCGTTAATATTCCACTTATTGTCATAAAGATTTTTAATAAGATACAGGTATATGAGTGAATACACAAAACACTTTAATGATGGATTCAGTTCGAAGAAATCATGGAAAAAGACTATATTTGTGCTTTTATTTTGTCTAGTGTATATCATGTTGATGAAGTTATTTCACTCTCCACTCTCAATGACAAATAATTTCTCATAAAAATGTTCTTATTGGGAAAAATGACTGTTGTTGTCACTTTATCTCGCTGCCTTCAGGAGAAAATAATGAGGGGAAATGAGAAAAAGTCTCACATTGTTCCACACCAGAAAAATATCGCATTTTGGTAGTTTAGATCAATCACGGACTAGATTCAAGCAATCTTTCAGAGCCTCGGGTATAAAAAGCTTCCGAATACCATCGGGAAGCTGCCAATTGTCGTACAGGATCCTTCTAATGCGGTATCTGGATGCATGGCGAAGCGACGAAGGAATTCTGTGACCATAGAGACAGTTTGGAAATAGCTTGTCGTAGAAAGAGAATAACGCTTCCTGACTATGAAGTTCACATACTTTCGCAACGTAAGCTACCAGATGAAATGTTGCTTCATGTGGATTGAGCGTATCTTTTAGAAGCGCATGGAAGCTGGCACACAAGTTCTTAAGTACAGGGTCTAACTTAGGCTGTTTTACTTGAAGTGCCAATGTGTTTCCATCCCAAAGATGACTAAATGCTCCGCGCTGAATTATTTTGAACAACACCTCTGCTATGATACGAGGGAGATAGCTTTTAGATATTCTTGTCCTTTCCGACAGCCTGCCACCGTACTGTAGAACGGTAAGGAAAGATCTGGGATGGCATCCGGCTGCTCGAACCATATGGTTACTGTAAGTAGTCATACTTATTAAAGAAGACAATCTGCGTCCATGAATTATCATCTTATATTCATTAGCATGATGTAAAATGTAGGATATGAAGCAAAATGGTCTAAGTCTATTTCTACGCATCTTCTCTATGACATCCGAATCGAGTTCCAAAGTGGGTTTGGATAGTTCCTCTTGAAAGTTAACTATCACCTCACAAATATTGAAGTGTTGCTCCATGCACTTCATAACACGAAAAATAATTGTGCTGTCTTCTATCTGCCTGAAGAAACATTCTGCTAGAACACATTGGATTATGGTCCATTGACGTAAACGAGATGAGAATATGCGACCGAGATTCAGGTTTACAAAATCAATTACGTGCTGGACTTTTACCACAAATTCCTTAACCGAGGATATTTGTCTTAATTCGTTCAAAAGGAATGCGAGTTTCAAAGCTTCTGCCTTAACGCCATCTGTCGAAGCGACGAAGGGATCCTGTGACTGTTGAGACAGTCTATAGATCTGCAGCAGTATTCCATAGGCATCCTTTCTACATTGGATACATAGATCAATCGTGTTTTCCATTGCAGAACCTAAGTTTTAGGTAATCCAGCAAACCTAATTCTGCAGAAGTGCCGCACAAGTACGCTAAAGTGGTTGCAGTTTCGAAACTAAACATAGAAGAGCAAACACATTTCTTCACTTCCAGAGTAACAACGCCAGCAAACGAACAAGATTCAGCTACGAAATATAGTCGTCATGTGATCACGGCGCGCGTATCAGAATTCACGCATAGGTAAAGAATGCTTATTGTCATATCTCGTGTTAGCCAAATTACTGAGCCGCGCGCAGTGGTCTAAGCGATGGCCTCTGATCATTCGTCCGAACGGGGTCCGGGTTCGAATCCCGGTGAGGCATGGATGTTGTGTTTGTCTTACGGCACTGGCTCTCTCCCTTCCCTGGAACCAGTGACCCTAAATTAGGGACGGGCTACTGCTTATAGCCCATTGAGTTGCTCACGGTGGTCGTTAAACCTCAAAAAAAAAAAAAAAAAAATACTGCGTTCAGGACACAGAAACCAAAGAGGTAGAAATAGCCTGAAACTATTGTACTTCAACTACTAGACTGGCGTAATCATAATACTGAGTCCTAGATATTTTACTTTTTTAGGCATAATCAAGGTAATAAATTCGAAATTGTCCTACTCTTTCAGCGCCAAATTAATTTTCCGCAACTGAAGGCTTTTCTCGGCTATTTTGCTTGGTGTTAAATGGACCTTATTTATGTGACGTCAGAAGTAGATTTCTGCGGACCAACATGGCTCCTGATTCAATGTTCTCATTATTTGATTATCTCTTGCTGTTGGCTAATTTTTACAATCATAACGTCATGGAAGCTACAGGGCAAAGAAGAAGAAACTAATTTCGTAGAAGAACAAATCAAGGTTGCAAAAAATTACCCAAACAATTTTATGTTCGATGTTTATTTCGCATAAGGCAGGAGAACAACGCCACCAGTCATCATCAAGTTTTTAATAAAGCATTGCTCGTACACGGTATATTAAATGTTCATGTTCTTATTATGACACATTGGCGAAATATCTGAAACATAAACTTGGGAACCATTTTTTGCAAAACAAAATATTTAGAAGCCCAGACAAATGCGTAATATGAAAAAAAATAGGGTTCGCACGCTAGGCAATCTGCTTAAAACTTAAATGAATGCATAACATTAAATAAAAGAAAAATTATAATGTTTGTTTCGTTCTTTGGAGAAAGAACGTAGAACTTAATTCGTAAGGTATCCGTCCAAATATGCCTTCTGTTTTCTCCTTCTACCCCCATCCCCTCTCTTTTTTTTTTTTAATTAAACTTCGAAGGAACACTACCAGGTTTTAATTGCATTTGACTCGTTGTGTCATAATATCCAAAACAAAATATTTTTCGTTAAAGTGGGCAGAATATATTGGAGAATGAACATTGGGATGGAAATCATCGCGTTTCAATTTACACAGCTATTTCTTTAACAGTTTCGGCCTTTTCAAAGGAAAATTATGGAAGTTATTCCTTCCTTTATACAATTTAGGTGGCAGGATTTATTAGCACAACCATTCGAACAGCAAAATTTTGACATGTCGTTAAGAAATTTACAAAAATCGCAATTTACCTGAATCCTTGTGACGTAACGCCATGTTAAGCAATGGGAAAACGTATGTGAACAAACTCTTGTTGGTCCGCGGCCACGGAAATGTTTTCCCGTGATGCAATGCGAGGTAAATAAGGTCCTCCATTGCCAGCTTGACAACTAGCAACTAAAAGCATTATATATATATATATATAAATGACCTCCAAATGACTCTACAACTTAAATTTTGGCCCTCAGTCTCCGGCAGCTGGAATGTACCTGTCCAAGGCAGCGGCCAGTGCGACATGAAGGCAGAGGGTCTAAGAATCCCCGGAGGACCGGACTAGGCTGCCATTTGATGCTGACCTTGGCTACGTATAATGGACGCTCCCTATCTTCTGATTCAATACTTCTTGAATTGGAAGAGGAACTACAAAGGATCAAGTGGGACATCGTCGGGCTAAGTGAGGTAAGGAGAAAAGGAGAAGATCTCATTGAACATAAAAGTGGACATCTCTTCTACTATCGTGGGACAGATACTGGCAGAACTAGTGGTGTTGGATTTATAATAAACAAGAAACTGGAGGATAAAGTGGTAGAAGTTGAAAGTTCCTCTGATAGAGCTGCACGACTCGTTATACAACTCTCGAGAAGATACCAGGCTCAGATTGTTCAAACTTATGCACCCACCACAAGTCATCCTGAAGAAGAAATTGAAGAATTTTATGAGGAAATTCGTCATCTAAATAATAAAGATAAGCAGCACTTGAAGATAATTATGGGAGATTTCAATGCAAAAATAGAGCAACGGCAACAGAATGAAACTTCAGTAGGTAAATTCGGTCACGGCAACAGAAACCAGCGTGGAAATACTCTCGTTGAGTTTGCAGAGGCAGAAGGATTTTTAATCTTGAACTCCTTTTTCAAGAAAAAGCCACACAGGAAATGGACATGGAGACATCCAATTGGGACGACAAGTGAAATTGATTTTATGTGTAACAAAAAATTCGTCATCGAAGACTGCAGTGTGCTAAACAAGTTCAACACAGGTAGTGACCATAGATTGGTGAGATGTAAGATGCACCTCAACACTAAACTGGAACGTGGCAAGCTCACAAGACAAACAAAATGTATTGACATAACCAACCTTAAAAAACACCATAATACTTTCAAGTTGGAACTGAAGAACAGATTCTCTGCTTTAGAAGCCCTAACATCGGAAGAAGTGGATATTTCGGAAGTAACCAAGCTCTTATGGAAACAGAAAAGTAACCAAAGCTCTTATGGAAACAGCAACAAAATTAGCTGGGTCTAAGAACAAGTTGCGTGTGAACAAATTATCAGGAAAAACCAAAATGCTGATGCAAAAAAGAAGAGAGATGAGGACAACTAAAGAAGATGTGACTTCCAAAGTAGAATATATAGAGCTATGCAAGACAGTACGAAAAAGTATCACTAAAGACGTAAGGAAATTCAACTGTGAGCTAGTGAGGAAAGCAATTGAAAACAACCAAAGCCTAAAGATAGCAAAAGGACATCTCAGTAAGGGAAGAAAACAGATTATGGCACTGAGAAAAGAAGATGGTTCTGTAACAAGAAATAGAGGTGAAATTTTGACAAGAGTGAAAGATTTCTACTCCAAATTACATGAAAGGGATGATACATGCACTCCAAACATCATGAAAGGTACCAGAGTTCTTCCAGTCCTCCCAGCAGAAGTTGCTCATGCAATCAAGAACATGAAGCGGGGTAAAGCTCCAGGAGAAGATGGAATTACTGTAGACATCATACAAGAAGTAAGTGGAGAAATTGAAACAGTACTCGCCCAAATTTTCACTCGATGCCTTAATGAAGGGAAGATTCCTGAGGATTGGAACAATGCTACAATGATCCTGCTACATAAAAAAGGTGACATTGAGGATCTCAAGAACTACAGACCTATCAGCCTCCTCTCAGTGGTTTATAAAATCTTCACTAAAGTTCTTTCACACCGCTAGAAGGTAACACTAGACATGGCTCAACCGAGAGAACAAGCTCGATTCAGGAGTGGCTACAGCACAATAGATCATATCCACGTACTGAGAGAACTAATTGAAAGAGCGAGGGAATATGATCTTCCATTGTGCATGGCTTTTATCGATTATGAAAAAGCCTTTGATTCGGTGAAACCATCAGCAGTTACAACGGCTCTGAAATCCTGCGGTATTGAAGATGCATACATTAATATTATTAATAACATCTATGAAAATGCAAGTGCAAAGATTCGGCTGTTTGAAAATACAACACACATAAAAATTGGAAAGGGAGTGAGAAAAGGTGACACCATATCTCCGAAGCTCTTTAATGCCACATTGGAAAATGTCTTTCAATCACTGAACTGGGAAAACAAAGGGATAAAGATTAATGGAGGTTATCTAACCCACCTTCGTTTTGCTGATGACGTAGTCATTTTTGCAACTACCACATCAGAGCTGCAGAGTATGATCCAGGAACTTGCTGACAAGGGTAAAGAAGTGGGATTAAAAATGAACTTTCAGAAGACAAAAGTGATGTTCAATGCTTTTACAGGAAATGAAGATTTATCGATTGTTGGAAAAAAACTGGAGATAACAGATATGTATGTTTATCTTGGACAGCAGATATCAAGTGAGAGTCACATTGATGAAGAAATTAATCGGCGTACAAAACTTGCCTGGAGAGCTTTTGGAAGCAACAGCATAATTTTCAAGAGCAATATGCCATTATGTCTTAAAAGAAAAGTGTTTGATCAATGCATCTTTCCAGTGCTTACGTATGGTGCAGAGACGTGGACCTTAACTAAAAGAGACATACAAAGGCTTCAGACAACTCAAAAAGGCATGGAGAGGTGCATGCTTGGTGTAACCAGGAGATATAAGAAGAGGAACTCGTGGATCAGAAAAATGATAAGAGTGGAAGACATCATGATCAGAGTAAAATCCCTGAAATGGCAATGGGCTGGACATACTGCCAGAAGGACAGATCATAGATGGACAGCCGAAATTTTAGATTGGATTCCAAGGTACAGGAAAAGACCCAGAAGAAGACCACATGGGAGATGGGTGGATGAAATTCGAAAATATGCGGGAGTGACATGGAGGAGACTGGCACAAGACAGACCGTTGTGGAGGAAACTTGGGGAGACCTTCGTCCAGCAGTGGATTGATAATGGGGCACAATGATGATGATGAAGACGATGATATATAATCGCCTTCTGTCGTCGCAAATGTTCCCAATTTTGCATTGTAAATTTCTGCCGATGTGTGGGAAAATGCTGAATTAATAAAATTCTTAAATATTTTGAATCTCCTTTCCATTTTTATTTTAAATTGAAATACACGAACGTTTGTGCGAATTCTAAACAAAGCGTAACGTTAAAATTAAAAACTTTACTCGTGTAAGAAGTACAGTATATTTTATTCCGGTTTCATATTAACACGGTTTCTGCAACTAAAAGCTATTCCAAAATACACACAGTTGAAGTTATATAGGTATCATGTAAACAACGTCTAATTCTCACACCTTTCGGCTTCGCGGTTAAGAAACTCAGGGCATCTTCAGAAGTATTATTCTAACCTCCTTGAATAAGCCGCACACGTCCCTAATGTAGGGCCACTGGTTAAATGGAATGGAAAGTGCCAGTGCCGTAAGACCAAGGATTTTAGAATGAGATATCTGAAAATGCCTTCTTCAATAGAACCGTAAAATTTTGCGTGAAGCCTATAACAGCAAGTGGCAGCCGTTAAAGGGCAGGAAAGCTGGTAGATCTCAAAGCTATTGAATGCATTTTTCGTCGGAAATGTTTCTTATTTTGCATCGTAATTTTCTGCCGATGTGTGAGGAACTGCTGGATTTCTAAAATTCTTAATTGTCCTGCTGCACCTTCCCGTTAATATTTTAAAGTGAAGTATATGAAACGTTAGAGAAAGTTCAAAAGAAAACAAAATGTTAAAAATTAAAGTGTTATTTCTCTGTGGAGAGTAACGCTCTCCGGTTTGGTTTTAAAGTGGTTTCTGCAACCCAAAACTACGCAATTCAAAACTATCACACAACTGAAATTGCATGAAACTCAGTAGGGTATTGTAAGCAGCCCCGGTGCTGTGGTTTAAGCGGTGGCTAATGACCGTTTGTCCGTGATGGGTCCGTGATGGTTTGAATACCGGTGAGGCATGGATGTTACTCTTGCCTTACGGCACTGAGCCCCCTCCCTTTCTGGCGAATAGCCCTAAATTAGGGACGGGCTACAATTTATAGCCAAATGAGTTGCTCATGATGGTCGTTAAATTCCCAATAAAAAAAAAAAGGGGGGATATTTTAAGCAACATCAAAATTCCCATACTTCGTGGCTTCACGGTTAAGGGGCATAAGGCATCTTCAGAAGTTTTATTCTAACCTCCTTGCGTAAGACAAATACAATATCCATGCCTCACCGGAATTCGAATCCGGACCCATCTCGGACGAATAGACAGAATCCAGCGCTCAACCCACTGCATAACTATTAGATATGTGCATGATAAAGTTCCTAAATTTTGTTCAAGAAATGAAATACCATTCGTTATTTTAACGTGGAATTTAGATGAGTAGAGCTTAAGGTTATTCACAAACTACAAAACAACATTTTCCCATGTTATGAAAGAGTTATAACTGCAAGGTTTAAATATGTTATTTATTTTTAAAAAACAGCGATAGAAAGAATGCCGTGATCAAAGAGAGTAGTTTTTTTACTAGTCGTCCAAGTTGGGCTCTGGTTCGAATCCAGGTGAGTATGTTCGCCTTTATCTCCATCCTTTTCGTGGAATAAGTGGCACTAAACTTTTTTTTTTTTCGATAGGAGTTTTAACGCCCTAAACTTTGAACGGGTGACTTCCAATAGCCCTTAGAGTTCATAAGGTTGTCTTTAAACTTCGAAAAAAAAAAAACAAGTTTGTAATACCATGCAATGCATTGATTATAATACGCTTTCCAACATACCAGAAATCATTACTCAAGTTATGAGAAGAATGGCTGTGGAATAAATCTCGGTCCTGTGCCCTGACCCTTGATCCCATATCGATGATATTAAACAGAACCGGTTAGGTATATCTCCGAAATAAGATGATAAAGTTTTGTCGCAATCGAAGCATTTTTACGTACGTTATGATGCATAAGGGCTATGGAATAGATCCCGCTCCTGTGTCCTAACCTTTGACCCCATTTCGCCCATTTTCAATAGAATTTGTCCCCAGGCAGGCCGCTACAAAATATTAACATTTCATCCAAATCGAAGCATTTTTACGTAAGTTTTTGCGCATAATGGTGATAGAAGTGATTCCGCTCCTATGCCCTGACCTTTGACCCCATTTCGCCCATTTTCAATAGGGTTTGTCGCCAGGTGGTCCCCTACCACATACTAAAGTTTCATCGAAATCGAACATTTTTTACGTTAGTTATGACGCATAACAGCAGTAGAATGGATCCCGCTCCTATGTACTGACCTTTGACCCCATTTCGTTCACTTTAAATAAGGTTCCTTCCCAGGTGATACCCTACCAGATATTAAAATTTCATCGAAATCGAACGATTTTTACGCGAGTTATCGGGCGGACGGACATGCGCACATAACGCGTGACGTAATGAAGCAGATAGGTATCGCGACCATCTGCTCGCAAGAGTATGACGTCACAAAACTTTAATAGGATCCACACACAACACGTGACGTAATGAGACAGATGAGCCAACATTCTCAAACGCGAGATTGTGACGTCATAAGATTTCTAAGCATTGGAAACATTAATGGAACGACGCCATGACACTAAAAAAGTGAAATAAATCGGGGTGGTTATTTAACCCACTAAACAAATTCTCCTAAAGTCGAGATCAAGCTAAATCGATTTCTAGTACCAGGAAACGGTAGGTTAACGACTTTCATCAAAATTCTTAGAGCCGTTTTCTAAATAAAATGTACATACACACATACAAGAAGTGCTACTTTAAGCTGGACATCAAGTAATTTTGCTTCCTATACTTCCAATGGAAAAACTTCTGTATTAATGCGTTCCCAAGAATGAAAATTTTAACATCGATTAAAATAGCTTCATTTCATAACTTGGAATACTTAATATCTTCTAAACCATAACCGTAATAATATTTTCTAAACCATAACCGTAATTATGCAATCCAACATTTATTTGTCCACTGACGTCATCAAAGTACAGGTCGCGCCATCTTTTTTCTGGTTTCAACACCACCAGAAAAAACGTTATTGTTTTTAATATAATTATGCTTATGTTTTAGAAAATGTTAAGTATTCCAAGTTATAGTATGAAGTTATTTTAATCGATGTTCAGATTTCCATCCTTGGGAACACACTAATTGTGAAGGAAATGTGTACAAAAAGTTTTCCATTGGAAATATAGGAAGCAAAATTACTTAACGTCCACCTTAATAGTGTGGGATAAGAGCGATGGAATGGATCCCGATCCTATGTCCTGACCTTTGACTCTATTTGTCCGATTTTCAATAGGGTTCCTCTCCAGGTGGTCCCATACCACATACTAAAATTTCATCGAAATCGAATCATTTTTACGCTCCTTATGACGCATAAGAGCAATGGAATGCATCCCGCTCCTATGTCCTGACCTTTGACTCCACTTCACCCATTTTCAACAGGTTTCGTCCCCAGGTGGTCCCCTACCACATACTAAAATTTCATCAAAATCGAACCATTTTTACGCACCTTATGACGCATAAGAGCAACGGAATGCATCCCGCTCCTATGTCCTGAACTTTGACTCCACTTCACCCATTTTCAATAGGTTTTGTCCCCAGGTGGTCCCCTGCCACATACTAAAATTTCACTGAAATCGAATCATATTTACGCAAGTTATGACGCATAAGGGCAATTGAATGGATCCCACTCTTATGGCGTGACCTTTGACCCCACTTCACCCATTTTCAATAGGGTTCGTCCCGTGGTGGTCCCCTATCACATACTAAAATTTCATCGAAATCGAACCATTTTTACGTGAGTTATCGTGCCGACCGAAGAACGGACAGACGGACGATAAAAAGCTGGAGCACATACGCTTCTTCAACCTACAGTTAGAAAGCGTAAACAAGTTAGTAAAATCATGCAATGCATTGATTATGATACGCTTTCCAACATACCAGAAATCATTACTCAAGTTATCACTCTTGGAATAAATCTCGGTCCTGTGCCCCGACCTTTGATCCCATTTCAATTATATTCAACTGAACCGGTTCGGTATACCTCCGAAATAACATGATAAAGTTTTGTCGCCATAGAAGCATTTTTACGTAAGTAATGATGCATAAAGGCTATGGAATAGATCCCGCTCCTGTGTCCTAACCTTTGACCCCATTTCCTCCATTCTAAAAAGAATTCCTCCCCAGGCAGGCCCCTACAATATACTAACATTTCATCCAAATCGAAGCATTTTTACGTAAGTTATTGCGCATAATGGTGATGGAAGTGATTCCGCTCCTATGTCCTGACCTTTGACCCCATTTCGCCCATTTTCAATAGGGTTTGTCGCCAGGTGGTCCCCTACCACATACTAAAGTTTCATCGAAATCGAACATTTTTTACGTTAGTTATGACGCATAACAGCAGTGGAATGGATTCCGCTCCTATGTACTGACCTTTGACCCCATTTCGTTCACTTTAAATAGGGTTCCTTCCCAGGTGATCCCCTACCAGATACTAAAATTTCATCGAAATCGAACGATTTTTAGTGAGTTATCGTGCGGACGGACATACGCACACAACGCGTGACGTAATGAGGCAGATTGGAATCGGGACCATCTGCTCGCAAAAGTGTGACGTCATAAAACTTTAATAGGATCCACACACAACGCGTGACGTAATGAGACAGATGGCATGACCGCGCGCCAACATTCTCAAACACGAGATTGTGACGTCATAAGATTTCTGAGCATTGGTTACATTAATGGAACGACGCCATGACATAAATAATGGAACGACGCCATGACATTAAAAACGTTATATAATTTGGGGTGGTTACTTAACCCACTAAACGAATTCTCCTAAAGTTGAGATCAAGCTAAATCGATTTCTAGTACCAGAAAACTGTAGGTTAACGACTTTCATCAAAATTCTTAGAGCCGTTTTCAAAATAAAATATGCATACATACATGCAAGAATTGCTACTTTAAGGTGGACGTCAAGTAATTTTGCTTCCTATACTTCCAATGGAAAGACTTCTGTACATATTTTCTACACAATTAATACGTTCCCAAGGATGAAAATTTAAACATAGATTAAAATAGCTTCATTTCATAACTTCGAATACTTAATATTTTCTAAACCATAACCGTAATTATACAATCCAACATTTATTTGTCCACTGACGTCATCATAGCACAGATCGCGCCATCTTTTTTCTGGTTTCAACACCACCAAAGGAAACTTTATTGTTTTTTAATATAATCATGCTTATGTTTTAGAAAATGTTTAGTATTCCAAGTTATAGTATGAAGTCATTTTAATAGATGTTCAAATTTCCATCCTTGGGAACACTCTAATTGTGAAGGAAATGTGTACAAAAGGTTTTCCATTGGAAATATAGGAAGCAAAATTACTTGACGTCCACCTTAATAGTGTGGGATGAGGGCGATGGAATGGATCCCGATCCTATGTCCTGACCTTTGACTCTATTTGTCCCATTTTCAATAGGGTTCCTCTCCAGGTGGTCCCATACCACATACTAAAATTTCATCGAAATCGAATCATTTTTACGCTCCTTATGACGCATAAGAGCAATGGAATGCATCCCGCTGCTATGTCCTGACCTTTGACTCCACTTCACCCATTTTCAATAGGTTTCGTCCCCAGGTGGTCCCCTACCACATACTAAAATTTCATCGAAATCGAATCATTTTTACGTGAGTTATCGTGCCGACAGACGGACGGACGGACAGACGGACGGAAATAGCTGGAGCATATACGCTTCTTCAACCTACGATTGGAAAGCGTAAAAAAGAATGAAACGAGAGCACGAGAGAATAAACAAGCTATCAAAACCAGGATGCCAACTCGGTGGCGCAGTGGTCAAAGCGATGACTTCTGTTGATTCGTCCGAGATGGGTTCGGGTTTTAATCCCGATGAGGCATGGATGTTGTGTTTGTCTTACGACACTGGCTTCCTCCCTTCTCTGGAACCAGTGGCCCTAAATTAGGGACAGGTGACTGCTTATAGCCCATTGAGCTACTTACGGTAATGGTTAAACCTCCAATCAAAAAAAATAAAAGAAAAAAACAAGATCATGAAGGAGAAGATAATGAACACTCCCAAAAAAACGAAATAGCTACGGAACGCCAAATTGCATTCTAGTTTCTCTTAGTGGGTTTGAAACTACTAAGCGAATTTGTGCTTGCAGAAGCAAAGACGATTAGATATGGAATAAAAAATATCTGGATGATAAATTTCAAAAATTAACAGCTATCACAACTATACTGTATAGTTGGGACAATGTTCGCCTCGAGGCGTAAATTATCACAAAAGGTACGTGCAAGTGCACCTCAAAGTAGCTGAAGAACAACTTAGATTTCGTTACAACAGCAGCTATCACTATGCAAAACGAAGTACTCTTTTTATGTATCTTTATCCTAACTCCAGCACTTCAGTCAGCTTGTCTCCTATTCGTCACCATGACAGTTTAGGTATACAAAAAACCTGATTGTTCGATTTCGTGTGGTCATGGTATCATAGATCATTAGTAAGCTCTGATATCGCTGTAGGAAGATAAATCAGGGCTAATTATTGATCTAAGAGGTTTCAGCTTCATATTACAGAAGTCACAACGCGAGAGGTTAAGCTAGCATACTTAGATGACCGTAATAATAGCCTTGCAGTATACTAAAACTATACATAAAGTGATGTCACAAAGAAGCATAATCATAAGAATGATATCATACGATAGCAATGGAAACTCAATCTGTGCGAGGTTAATGATATAAGATTTGTGTAAAAAACACGTTTCAACCTAAAGAACAATGAACTTCACTGAAACCTCGGCGTCATTGTATTTAAGTGATTTTCAGACAACGAATTCGATCCTCTCATAAGCGAAGAAGACAGTTACCTATTTAGATACATAGTCTCAGCGAGCTTCGTGACGTCATATTGTGCGTCCGAGGTCTCTTAACACTATTGGTTGACTTTCATCTTTCTTGGCAGATTAGTCAAGAGTCAGCCAATAATTTAAGATCATGAACACACATTGAGAAGTCACGAAGAGAGTTCCCAAGTCTGCTGTATACCAAAATGGCCGCTGTAAACGAGATCTTCTTGTAACAGATATTAATAGCAACTTATTCCACATCACTTGAAACAAATATGACACCAAAAACGGATTAGGAAATCATATTGGTAATAGTTTAAAAAGGCTACATTGCCAGTTTGCCGATTTTTGCGATCAATAGCCAATTATTTCAGTTCTAAATCATTAAGATTTTGATATATCTTTTAAGATTTAAGTGGATGCGACACAAAATTTTCCTGTTTAGTAGTATTCTTTCTATTTTTATCTTTTTTATTTCTATGCTTTGTGTATACGCCTGCCGCGATATAGCCTCGTATTTTCCTGCTGACTAGTCTTGTTTGCTTTTTTTTTTTTTTTTCCTGTTGGAGCTTTATCTACCACCATGAGCAAACTCAGTGGGCTAAAACCAAGGAGGTTAGAATAATACTTCTGGAGATGGCCTGAGTCTCTTAACCGTGAAGCCGCCAGGTGTGGGAATTTGACGTTGTTTACATCATAATCATGTAATTTAAACGTGTGTATTTCGGAATTGCGTGGTTTTTGGTTGCAGAAATCTTGTTAATATAAAACCTGAATGAATTGTGCTTCATAGACAAGTTAAGTTTTCAACTTTAATGATATATTTTGTTTTGAATTCGTACTGATGTTCGTACATTTCAATTTAAAATAAAAATGGGAAGGGGTTTCAAAATAATTAAGAATTTTATAAATTTAGTATTTTTCTCACACATGGGAAGCAAGTTATGATGCGAAATTCGAAACATTTGCGACGAAAAGAAGAAGATTCGGCCAACACACAATGCATTGCAATAGCATTGGAAATCATCAGCTTTCCCACACTTTGACGGCTGTAGCAGGCTTCACGCAAAGTGGTATACTACTCCATTTTTTTTTATTATTGGAGGTTTAACGACCACCGTGAGCAACTCAATGGGCTATAAACAGTCGCCCGTCCCTAATTTAGGGTCACTGGCTCCAGGGAAGGGAGGAAGCCAGTGCCATAAGACAAACACAACATCCATGCCTCACCGGGATTCGAACCCGGGCCCCGTTCGGACGAATGATCAGAGGCCATCGCTTAGACCACTGCGCCACCGGGGCGGCATACTGCTCCATTAACAAGAGCATCTCCAGATATCTTATTCTAACCTCCTTGGCTATAACAGGCGGTGGCTATAAGCAGTTGAACGTTTTTAATTTAGGGCCGCTGACTCCAGGGAAGGGAGAGAGTCAGTGCCGTAAGACAAACATAACATCCATGCCTCACGGGATTCGAACCTGGACCCGTCTTGGATGAATGGGTCATAAAGCAGCGCTCAGACCACTGCGCCTTGCTTGTTCTCGAATGTGAGCACTTGCTAATTACAATTTGATCTAGAAAGTTCTCGGGTCGTACGTGAATATTCTACGTAATTTCTGCAGTGCATTATGAATTGAATCGAACACACTTGCTTTATAATATAGGCATCTGTCCACTGCCAACCAAATATTCATGGATGATGCGAAACTCAATTAAGCTCCTACGTTTCGAAAACGCTAACATTTCGTCTACTAGTGTATGCTACTTCATTGCCTTTAGTTGTTACTACTGAAAACAAAAATCGTGCTACATCTGAGCGAGAAAAGAAAAAAATGAGTACACAGGAAATGATACAGTAGACCACCTTTGTGCAGCCTCCTGGCCACGGTAAAACGCGATAACGAACGTCCAGTTGTATGTTGCATGTGCCTTCCGATTTGTCCCGCTGTCTGCCGTCCGTCTCTTCTCGCCTGTAGGAAAATATAACGGTCATCCGCAGCCGTGGTTGCTCGTGGACGACCACTGCTAAACTCTCGGACAGCTGTTCCTGTTGTTTGAAATGCTCTCCAAGCTCGTGAAACGATGCTGTGAGCGATACCGAACTCCTCGGCCACACTAGTCACACTTCGACCTTCTTCCAACTTCCCAATGACGCGACCTCGGGTAAAGTCATCCAGATGTCGTCTACTGGATTGCCTGTTGGCCATATCACACGGTGGCAGCAACTCGACGTCGTTCAAACCGATGCACACCGTGCAATAGCTTTCACCGAATTCCTGAGCGTACACCGCCCGTGTGCTTTATACCCTTCCGACACTACACCCCCTACGTCATGCTGCATATATGCGCATGCTCTACCGTATTGGACCCTAGTCTATCTCCTGAGTGGTCTTTCGGTCCGTTCTGCCTGCTCGTCCCGCTGTTATGCTAATTTCTCCTCTTCGTCCTTAATTTCTGCACACCAGTGTATATAGCACAACGGTCACTTTTTTCTTCCTGTTTTATAACCTGGTGGTCCATAAAAAATTATCGTTTAGTAGCGTTTGATTTAAATTACTAGAAGATTATTTTTTATGATGTCATTTCAGCTTATCCTTCCGCGTCTGTTATTTTATGACCAGGGATCGAACAAGCTTTTCTTATTTGAAAGGGCGAGACCTTAAATTATGGCCCATACAATTAAATGCTCTCCACCTACCCTCAAATAGTACGCAGTTTTTACTTTCTCATACCTACGTTATAGGAAAGTATTAGAATTGTTCACAAATTGCACTTCCGGTTTTTGACATAATTTTATTTAAATGTTTTACAACTTTATATGGCTTTTGTTTTTTAATATAACTTTTACGTTTTCCCGGTAAAATCTAAATGTTATGTGAACGCGGACCGCATAGTACACGGAGAAATGCTGAATGAAAAACGGACCAGCACAAAATGAATGATACATAACACACAACATAACAAAGGAAGGTACTTTTCAGGAAGGGCTTTTGTGGACAAATTTCTTTCAAGCTTAAACTCTCTGAGGGCCTTTATTCTGCATAGCACAGATGACAAATTAGCTCCTTATTCCTATGGCGTAATCTGGAAAGGTCACGAAGGTTGGACACATCAGCATATTGTTTCATATTCCTCTCTCCTCTGCTTTTGAGAATTCTTTTCATGCATATGTGGGAATCTCAATCTCACAGAGTAGGTTACTCTATACTCAGGTTAGCTGCACGGAATACTGTACGCGCTAACTAAAATCTAAAAAAAAAATTGTGTAGTGTATAACTTTCTTTTTTAGTTAAAACGTTCAGTAAATTTATGTATACGCTGCGCATTTCAATGTTTTGCGCCTTCAGAGCATGAATTTACTCCCCTGGTATGACCATTCTGGAAAGGCAACCGTTCCCCCTGCTCCCCGGTAGCGAAGGCGCTGCTCGTGACTTCACCACATTTCCCTGCTTTCATAGGGGAATAAAAAAACTGTTCTAAGATACGGTATGACCAGCAGCGATGATGCACTGACATAGCATTTTCTGAACAAAAGAGAATTCACACAATTTTTGGCAGCCCAGGTGGCTCAGTGGTCTAAGCTCTGGTTTGTTACCGTTCGTCCAAATGGATCTAGGTTCGAAACGTGGTGGGGCATGGGTGTTGTTTGTCTTATGTAAGCTGACCAGGTGTCCCGAATTCCTGCTGACAGTCATCAAATTTAGTTTACTGCCCCCAAAAACTTCTGATGCCTTTGGGGACACAAACTGTCCTCAAAGTTTGATGTTTGTCCTCAAATGTCCTCTAATGTACCCTTCCTCATTAGCTCGTTGGATTTCTAATGAAAAATGTTCTTAAAAATAGTTTTCATTATACTAATTTTCCAAGGTGCTTCTTGTGAAAACAAACTTTGACTGTTCTATTTTTCTTCTGTCCGAGTTAAACGACCACCGCGAGCAACTCTAAGGACTATAAGCAGTCACCTGTCTCTAATTTGGAGACATTCGTTCTAGGAAAGAGGGAGAGAGCAAGTGCTGTAAGACAAACAAACCACCCATGCCTCATTCGGGACTCGAACCTGTACCAACTTGTACGAATGGTCAGTGACCAGCACTAAGACACTGCACCAGTAGGGCGGTAAAATTTCGACTGTACTTGTTTTGAGTTCCTCCAAAAGCTTTGGCAAAATGAAAAATCAGCCATGCAATTACTTTAGTGGGCAGTTTGATTTTAATTCGGCACACATACCTAAGGTAAAGCATTTCACTTTTTCTAATATGTTCTCGCCATCATAGTTCTACTTTGTCAATACAAATGACCAACATTCTACAAACTGTATCCTTTTAAGACATACGTTTCGCATGTAATATCATACTTATAGAAACAACACAGTTCTGTGACAAAAAGGTTTGCATACTTATTTTGAGTAAGTATGTGTCCCCCAAATGATCTGCTTATTTGGGGATGCCACGCTCTTTTGTTCTCAATGGCTCCTGGGGATCGTGTGTATGATGGGCTGAAGCAATAGGACGCAACCTGTTGCTGACTTAGCAAACAAGAGCAATCGACAGCTTTTGTTGTCATTTTCGTGTGCAGCATACTGAAATTAGTAAAGAGTCGCTATTTTCATTTTAGAGGCAAATTATGTGTTACCCAGTGTTACTAATGAAGTGGTGATGATTTACGATAGTGTTACGAGAATCGTACAATTGAAAGTATATGCGATAACGCATAATTACAAACTGCCATTGAAATGATGTTCTGTTATTGCGCTACGTTCTCCCCCTCCTATTTCTTTAAATCACTAAAGCTAAGAATCTTCTATCCAGTATTGTTTTCATATTGCCTTTCCACTTAGTTTTTAACTCTTTCCTTCTTTCTTTTCCTTTTTCTTCTTCGCATTTTTAAGCTCAAATCTCCATTCTCAATGTTCTAAGCTCAAACAAAATTTTATTCGCTTTTTCGTCAAACTGAATAAAATTATGTATGGAATAATGAATTCCAGAAGGTATTTCACGACGAAGCTGTAAGATTCTGAAACCGTATTTTATTGTACACATAATTTTTAGTCCAAGCATTTGTTTATGGAGAAAATAGAAGTTACCGCCTACAGTAGATTTCATCGTTGTCCGCAGCCACACAGCCGCGAACAATCAGAATACCAATAATCATGAAATGTGACGGAATACATTTTTAGATCGCTTTTATCTGAGCAGTGGGTCTGTCTTTTCAATTATTTCCTTTTATTTATCATACTTTCTCGCAGAAAACTGTGAAATCATCAAACTTTTAACCACACGGGAATATTCAATCACGTGACTGATATTCGAAGTGTTTGACGTTGATGTAACAGTGATATTCGTTTTGATTGTGTGAAAAACAGCTTGAAGATGGAAATATATAGAAACAATCCGCTAAGTTACAATAAAATATGTTGTCCACATGCGATAGGTTACTCGTGAAACAAATGCAAGAAAAACACCAAAATAAAGGAAAGAGAGAAAAAAAAAGAATGATTCATAACCTGAGAGCATGACGTGATCCATACTGTCGCCTGTTGCCATCCAAGGTATACAATGTGAATTACTGCCGCTCGTGTTTCCAGTTTTTCTTTGCGCTATGAGCGCATGCGCGCATAGCACAAAGCCACTAATACAAGAAGTGGTAATACGTGTCCTTGTCAATGGAACCATGGACACCAGCAGCGAGGGTCAAGGAAGCTCAAGTGAACCCCTGGAAATTGGAATCCCCCTCCCCCAAATGAAGGTAAAATTTAAAAAATAATAATAATAATAACGGCAGAATAGAGAAGGGATGAATTTCTTTTCTCTATTCTGCTCTTAGTTTGAAGACAGAAGGGGATTTCTTCCATGTGACTATTCTACCCTTGGGAAAGGAGAAGGAAGACAGTGTCTGACCCCATGCCTTAAAACACTCTTAGAAGTAGGAGATTTGGAAGAGTGCCCGACAGGAAAGTCACACGGAAGCGAGGCAAAAAGTGGAGGAAGGCGCCCTTATTTATAACCGAGGGGCCAGTACCCGAATTCCGATGGGTTAACGTGCCCATTCGACGCAAGGCGGATATTCAGTGGCACAAATGTTCGTACCAGCTTGAGATCGATCCTGAAACTCTTCCATGGCAGTCACGAACGTTGACCACTAGGCCATCCGCGGCTGAAGAATCTAAATTTCTGTGAGCTGATATGGTTAAATGGGAATGTATTATTTCAAATTAAATATTTTTGTAGATAATAATTAAGGCACATTACGAGTGCATTAATGAAAAAGCGTTAATGCTTTGAAGTCTGAAAATATTGAATTTAGTGACATAAAGCTGAATTTCTGTATTTTTCATAGATATAACTGTTTTCTGAACCTTTCGATCAGTGCAATTTTGGAAGAAAAGTGGAAAAGAAAAGTCACTTGGAAAAAATAGCAGTGATGGATCATCTCGTTCTCAATAACCTTGCAGGGAAAACGTATGGTTTAAAAACAGGAGGAAATTAAGCGGTATCTATTCTGAGAGTGATATCACCCACAAACTTACAATTGCTGTTTACCGAGCAGTTATTTAGGGGGTATGGAAATCGGGATAAGTGCCACATCAGGCGGTAAACCACACTTTTTTAAATAACGAGAGCCACGGCTCTTATTCCAAAAGTTGCGGTACAAATATGAAGATGATTTCCTTTGTTTCTTTCAAAAAATTTTCTACACCGGGTAATGGTAAAACACCGTCCTACTGTTTGGTACCTTTGCGACATTTCTCCTTCCTGGAAGACATCATCAACTTTAGAAGATTACATCTCTACCGGACTCAATTTTCCTCAGAAATAAAGAATAAAAATAATTCACGGTGTTGTTGGCTGTTTCGTCTTTATGCATGTTTGCAGGTAATGATCTACGATACCCTACCCCCCCCACACACACACACAACCTATTGTTCCCCACAGAAGGGTGAAGAAAATCTGGGAAGCGGTCCAGCCCTCCCACACTCTGTAATACCAGTCATTGACACCTTACTGACCTTAATTTATCCTAGAAACTTGCGTTATGCAATTGAGAACTTGGCCATTACTTTGTAAGCAAGTGTCGTATGAAGGGAGTTATTCATTCACAGATTCGTGTTTGTAGGAAAACTTTGCCTGGAAAGTAGCTTCACACGATGGACACAGAATCGCAATTTATGACTTACAGAGATTGCTATGCTGCGCTTAATAACCCAAATACATCCCTTTGTGTCATGGGGCTGGTCTCCAATCCTTTAGAATCTATAATCGGCTTCTTTTCTGCATAAAGATGGACACCGAGGAGTGACGGATTGCTTTGACGCGATGCTGGGTCGTAATTAGTGTCATAAATATTTATGGGCTTCATCAGTGCTGAATAGAAGGTATTTGTGTGGATTTCTAATATAACCTTCGATGTAAGAGCAGCTACAGCTGTGTACGCTTCAAAACCAAAATTGTAACCTTCAGCTTAGGAATAATTTAACAGAACAGCATAGAGTATCTAGGACGAAACAAACCAAAGTCTGTCGTCACCTCATAAGTGAACAATCGCTGTTAAAAAGAAAAAAACTCATTGTTCAGTTGCAGCCTACCAGGCGCTTGGGTTACCTGATGACTAAAGATTGAAAGACAGTGGCGTACCCGAAACACTCGTGGGCCTATCCCTGCAAAAATTATCTTGGAGACCCTTTTGTAAGAATTCATTAACTGTCAATCATTGAAAATATTAAATTCCATATTATTAACTAAGTTTTTTGGGCATTTTAGTCATTCAAATTCTTTCGAACCTATAGATCTTTGGAACCTTCGGGTTGCCTGATTACCAAAGATTAAAGAGTGTGGCGTTCCTAAAAAAATTATCTTCGAGGCCTTTTTTGCGAAAATCTATCAATATCGAAAATATTGAATTCCATATTATTAAATAAATTTTCTGAGCTTTTTAAAAATTCAAATTCTTTGGAGCCTACAGATACTTTTCATAAAACCAAAATGATTGCACTTTTTTGGGTAAAACACAAATGTGCACGTTGCAATTAAAATGATCGCTCTATACAAACACAAAATACTACAAAACGCGTATGTCAAAGGTATTAATGTCATGCAGATTTTATTTAGAGAACTAAGAATAGTCTTTTTGAAATGCCTCACACACAAACACACAAAACACATAACTGCGTCTTCAGACTCTCCTGCATTGAGCCGATATACCCTATTTGTTTGATTTGAAATATTTTGTGGGTCAGTGGCCTAAGTGCTGAGACACAAACTATTTCAAAACAAACAAATTCTGAACCTTCGTCAGAGCGGGCCCAGGTTTGAGCCGTAGATGAGTTAGGGTAGGTGTGTTTGCCCTAAGGCACTGGCTTTTCCCCTTCCTTGGAACCAATGGCCTCAAGTTAGGTGTATGTAAGTGACTGCTTATACGTAGTCATGGCTTAAGGTTGTCGTTAAAGCACCTTTTTTTTTTTTTTTTTTTTAATTGGAGGTTTAAATGAAATGATTTATTGGACCTGGTGGTACAGAGACATGACAAGCAGGCAGACAGATGTTTCACATCAACAAGTACAAATTATACATGGTAGACAGCATGCCAAATGATCAATGTACACAGATATAGACAGTGCTGATCGTGTAACACATTGTGAACAACTGTACATCAAACATGGGTTTTATGGTATGCTAAATGACCAATATCCACAGATAACCAGTGTGGGATAAGTAACATATTGAGAGCCAGTGCCGAAAGACAAACACAAACATCCATGCCTCACCGGGATTCGAACCCGGAACCAACTAGGACAAATGGTCATGCGCCACTGGGGCGGCAAAGCACCTCTCCCCGAAAAACGAATTTAAAATAACGCTATCGACATTGGAATTATCTACATTACATCAGCACTAAACATTGCTACAGTATCATATCAATAATGCTCTTTTCCAATTTATATACGAAAATACAGAAAGTAAAAGTAACACAAGAAGTGCAAATACTTAAACTCTTTTCTTAAATATAAGAAAGTTATATATAACACAATGCGACAATGTTTTACATATAGCAAAATTATTTCCTCTTGATCCATATGAAACAGAGACGCAGGTGCCTGTTGCTTCTAGCACGCGAAAAATTCATTGTATTTTGAAGAATGTGTACTTATTGCCAAACAATCGTAATGCATAAAACACTTTATCCTCATTAATGAAAGTATTTCTTTCACTGAACTGATATTTTTTTTCATGTTCTCTTATTAATATACCATACAGGAACTACATACACTGAGTTATTTTTTTTTAATTTGTTTTAGAAACTGTGAGCACCCGCTGGGGTACTCAGTTTATTCGCATTAATGCATACAGGCAGAACTTGAGATATGCAAAAAAATAACAGCAAAAATAAAAGACACAAAGCACATGTAGGAGTGTCTACACGATAGAACAATGAGCGCTCTCACACGGGGCACGTTAAATGAAAAACGAAGGGTGTCTGCTAAATCAAGTAACAAAATAACTCACGTAGGGTAACGAACAATGATAGAAGCATAAATGTAAACACAGTAAGACAAATAGACAAGTGTTATGGGTCACAACATACCATGATATTGACAAAACGTGGAAAATGACAGAGAAAGCATCTGCGAAAACTTAAAATGCACGATACAACATGAAATAACACCAAACGTGCAGTAGAGAGTGACACATAACAACGAGATCAGCTATACAGGCACATATCAAAATGAAATCACAGATAATTCAGTGGAAAGGACCCTAACCAAGAACTGCATCGAAAAGAGCAGCCCTAGAGTCAGGATATCCTGGCCGTGGTGACCACTAATAGTTAGTTTGAGAAACATGCTGGTGACTTTGTGTTAATGCCCTGGCCTCCAAATTCACCTGACATGAACCCAATCGAACATTTGTGGTTCGACTTGGAAAAGCGGGTTCGCGCTAAATTACCACCACCCCGAAATATACAGGAACTGGAGGACCTGCTGTTGACATCATGGTACAAAATACCCCAGGATACCTATCGCCACCTCATTGAATCGATGCCTCTCCGAGGGGCCGTTGTTTTGCTGGCTAAAGGAGGTCCTACAGCTTATTAGGTAGGGGGTCCTAATTTAATGGCACATCGGTGTATAACGGTTCAAGAAATAAAGAGTCAAAACAGCACTGTGGCAATACACTGAGGGCTCACTGAATTACGACCATCTACGTAATACTTTGTGGGCCCTCCTTTTACTGAAAGAATGGCCGCCACCCTGTGCGGTATCGACTCCACGAAGTGTCTACACAGTTCTGTTGCGATCTGCAACCAAGCTGTTTGCACTGAGGTCCACAGTTCCAGTATGGAGCTGGGTGGCTTGTCCAACTTCCTCACCTGGTGTTTCACAGCATCATATAGACGTTCAATTGGGTTGAGATCAGGCGAGTATGGGGATCATTACATAAGTCTCATATGAACACTGTATTCGTGGAACCATTCCTGCATGAGGACAGCCCGATTACATGGGGCATTATTGTCCTGGAACAACTCATCTCGTTCTAGGTGGAGGTACAATATTGTGAGATCGGGCGCGAGCAATCCATTGTACTAGCCGGCGTCCATACGTTGTATCAGCAACAAGAAGCTGTGGTCCCAGTCCACAGCTTCTTGTTGCTGATGCCAAATACGGACTCGATCATCGGAAGAAAGGAACACATGCCGTGATTTATCGGACAATCACACCTGCTTCCCATCTTCTGTCATTCAATTACATGCCGTTAGCATCAGGAATGTGGTTTTCTTCTACGGACTGGCGTTAGGAGAGCTTGGTGTACAGGGCGTGTGCTCTTTGCAGAATAAATCTCCACTTTATCTAGAGCTACACATTTGATAAAGAAAGTTTTAGGAATAATTCAGCGGAAAAAATATATCTTACCTGTAGCAATTTCGTTGATTTAATTTTCAATATAGCCACCACTCATTTTTCAATGTAAAGCTTAGATCAACGGTTCCTAAATTTTTTGAGTCGCGGAGCACTTTTCAGGGTGAAAATTCATCACAGAGCATTATCGTCATCCTTAGCCAAAGGCACGTACGTGCATTTTTGGCTGTTTTTACCTAACGGCATTTTTCTAGTTGTTAGTCGATTTTTTAGCGTATAGAAAAAGCACGGATTTTTTTTCGAGTTCTAAATAGCTTAAATTGTGATCTAAACTTAATTTTTCCCATTGAAAGTCATCAAGAATTGTAACTTTAAATATCATTTTCTCAAACATCAATTTTGCACATACGTATCTCTGTCATAAGGGCGATGATATTTTCACCTAGCACCTATATGGGTACTAAATCGAATGACGACGGTAGAAGGTATTTTTAAACATTTGGGCATGTTAAACATCAAATTTTATTTCATTCGAAATGTTATTTTCTCCACTAGTTTCAGAGAAATAAGGAACTTACTTAAATACAGAAACGAAAAACAATAACAAAAAACCATAAAGTAACGCAAGGCATTTGAGAATGAATTCAAAGCAAGTACTGTAAATCTACAATATGTTACCCACTGGGTATGGTATTTAAAACCATTTTTACAGTTGCAAAACCAAAAATGTCACTTCGCATCGAACAATAAGAATAAAGCATAGTCCGGGAACTTAGATACTAATGAGAAGGGTGGGACTGTATTGATTTGCACAATGTGGCTATATCTGGTTGAAATTGGAACAGCTACAACCGAATATCAGGCTCTGTTTTAAGGCAAGATCAGTATTTTGTTTTAGTAGCCATGTCAAATCAATCGAGCACTCATACTGCTGCAATGTCAGACAGGATGGCTCTTCTGACATTGGAGAGTATGGATTTACAACCCAAAATTTCTTCCAGGGCTAGATCAGGCTAGTACGGGGGATGCATGATCGTTGTTACCTGATTTTTAGCCAGAAACTGGGTAACAATGATCGAGGTGCGCAACGGAGCATCGTGATGGAGGAGGAACCATTCTCCACTTCGAAGCAAATCTGCGTAACTCGTTGAATTATCTTGAGAAGGCGATCCATGACTTCCTTGTAGAATAAGCCATTGACTGTTTGTCCTTCAGGCACAAATTCACAATGGGTAATCCCACGAGAATCGAAGAATACAGTGAGCATCGTTTCCATTTGCGACTTTACAGCTTTCACATTCTTTTGTTTCAGCTTTCCCGATAATTGACCATTCGCTAGTTTGTCGTTTCTTCAAAAAGTCATACTAAAAACACTATGATCACAGCTTTCACCTTCTTTGGTTTTGGCTTTCAATGGAATTGACCCTTCGCTAGTTTGTCGTTTCCTGGATGGATCATACACAAAACATCATAATCACAGCACTCACCTTCTTTGGTTTCGGCTTTCCCGGGAATTGACCATTCGCTAGTTTGTCGTTTCGTGGATGGATCATACTCAAAACACCATGCTCACAGTCCTCACCTTCTTTGGTTTAAGCTTTCCCGGGAATTGACCATTCGCTAGTTTGCCGTTTCGTGGATGGATCATACTCAAAACACCATGATCACAGTCCTCACCTTTTTTGGTTTCGGCTTTCCCGGTAATTGACCATTCGCTAGTTTCTCGTTTCGTGGATGGATCATACTCAAAACACCATGATCACAGTCCTCACCTTCTTTGGTTTCGGCTTTCCCGGGAATTGACCATTCGCTAGTTTGTCGTTTCGTGGATGGATCATACTCAAAACACCATGATCACAGTCCTCACCTTCTTTGGTTTCGGCTTTCCCGGGAATTGACCATTCGCTAGTTTGTCGTTTCGTGGATGGATCATACTCAAAACACCATGATCACAGTCCTCACCTTCTTTGGTTTCGGCTTTCCCGGGAATTGACCATTCGCTAGTTTGTCGTTTCGTGGATGGATCATACTCAAAACACCATGCTCACAGCCCTCACCTTCTTTGGTTTAAGCTTTCCCGGGAATTGACCATTCGCTAGTTTGCCGTTTCGTGCATAGATCATACTCAAAACACCATGATTCATCACCAGTTATTATCTTGCTAAGAAAACCTGGGTCGCTATTCACTATTTCTACCAAGTTTTACGAAGCAGTCAATCGCAGCTCTTTTTGTTCAGGTCTGAGATAGTGTGAGACGAACTTAGCTCACACCTTCCGTTTGCCAAGGACATCACGGATAATGCTGTGCGTTACTGTCTTACTAATATGGAGTTCTTCTGCTATCATCCGACATGTTAATCGACGATCCATAGCCAGCAGTTTGCGAACAGACTGCACATTTTCATCATTGTTGCTTGTCGAAGGTCGTCCACTCCTTTCATCGTCCTCCAATGACTGTCCACCATCACGAAAACGTGCATACCATTCATGCACCCTAAATTGAGATAAACATTCATCACTGTACGCTTATTTCATCAATTTGTACGCTTGTGATGCAGATTTGCCATATTTAAAGCACACCTTAATGTTGGCCCTTTGTTTCATCCTCCAAAATGTGACAAGGTCAAAATTCCAGCGCGAAAAACACGTGCACTGCTCACCACGACCGAAATGGAACTCGGAGAAAAATTTTCGATCGCTAACTGAGGGTTCATGGGAAATAGATAGTTCACGTGTTTCCAAAGAGATGGCGCGCATAGTACGTCCAAAAAATCATTCCTGTAACTTTCCAGACTTACTGTGTAATTTTGAAGCACAGTTGACAAATGAAAATTGTACTGTTTCTTCCAAATTCATTTCAGCCAGATCTTATAGCGCTGTTTATTTTTTCGATGTAACTTTGGCGTGATATCTGTTGTACAAGGAAGATGTAGGTATCTCTTATTTCTAAATTTTCCCCATCAACCATTAAATCTTCAGTTCTTGTAAAAATGTCTGTGTCTTCAGAAATATTAAATATAGTAAGTTAAATTATTTCCATTGATCATCTCTTCATGCTTCTTTGAGTTGTCTTTGGAAACGGACAGCACGGATGAATTCGCCTTTTCAGAAGCTGGAGCCCGCTACAGGTTGCGTATCACTAACGCAAGTAGTCTTCCGGTAAAATGGTTTAAAGACTGTTCCGTACTTTTCTCTGTTCAAAAATAGAAAGGCAGTTTGCAATGTTGCATTGAAGAGCGGGATAGATATCATGAGAGACGCTTTTTCTAACATTCTTTCTAATCTTTATAGGGGCTGTGTTTTCGAACAGGAGAACCTTTGCCCTTGCATTTTTACTGATACTGTTAATGATGTTAGCAAACGCAACTTCAGTACCACAAGATTTCAAAGACATTATGTATGTACACTGAAGAACAATTTAATTAGAGATACCTGTCTAGTAACGTGTAGCACCACCTTTCGTCCTGATGACGGCGGCGATTCGTCTCGGCATGGACTCGACAAGACACCGGAAGCGTTGGGAAGCCATACGGATCCACCACCCGTGAACAAGCTCCCACAATTCACGAAGATTTGATGGAGGGTGGTCAGAGCCTCGAACATCTCTCTCGATGGCATCCCAGATGTGCTCGATGGGACTGAGGTCAGGTGACCTAGCTGGCCAAGGAAGCGAGGTCACGTCGGTGGAGTGTTCATCCAACCATTCGGATACAATTCGGGAGCAATGGCACGGTGCATTGTCTTGTTGCAGAATGAGGTCCCCAGTGGGATGTTGAAGACGCACAAACGGGAGCAAATGGTCTTCCAGGATATCCCGGTAACGTTGACCTGTGAGGGACGATGTTACACGTACCTGGGGTCCCATTTCAGTCCACGTAAACAGTCCCCAAACGAGAATGCCACCCCCACCAGCTTGAAGAGTACCCTGCTGGCAAGAAGGATCCATCGCTTCCTGTGGTTTGCGCCGTACTCGTATCCTGCCATCAGCATGAACCAACGTTAAACTCGACTCATCAGTTCAGGCAACATTTTCCAACATGTCTAGGGTCCAGTGGCGATGTTCCCGCGCCCATGCTAATATTTGCACCCTGTGATGTGCGGTCAGCAGTGGTACCCTCGTGGGACGATGGCTTCTGTACCTCATAGAGAGGAGATGGTTCTGGATGGTGTGGCTGCTTACACGTTTTTGTACACCAGCGTTAAATTGCCGAGTGATTTCTTGCACCGTGGCCCATCTATCCGCTGTTACAATTGCGAGCTAGCCGACGATAACCCCGCTCATCCACACGCTGTTGTCTACGGCAGTTGGTCCTTGCAGGGATGGTTTTACCGGATTCGATGTACTCACGGTGCACCCGTGACACAGTGGCTCGTGAAAATCCCAGTACCTACACGACTTCCGAGATGGAATGACCCATTCGTCGGGCCCCGAGAATATGCCCACGATCAAATGCGCTTAGATCCTTCGTCTTACCCATACTGCGTACGACTCTTACTGATTCCCGTCGCATCACTTCTTATATTGTCGGATCGCTGCATATGTCATGTCGTTTCTGTTTACAGGGCAGCCCGCAACGCCACAATTGCATAACGCCAGCTGTCTCTAATTCAATTGCTCTTCAGTGTATAAGTCGTTATTGTGGATATATTGCCCTGGAAAGGTTTATTCCAGGGCTTTCTAAATCATGATTATATAAGAAACAGTACAACACTCGGCATTTATATGCCTACAGTGATGCGTATATGGTTTTCGTGTGTGTATTTGCGAAGAATTAATTCTTCCTGATATTTTCTTTCCATTCGCTTGGCATTAAAGCTGCAGATAGTTTCACAGAATAAAAAGCCCTTTCATATTCAATAAAACCCATACATAGCGGGAGTTCATTCGCTGTTTCAATTTGCTCTCTTAGTACAGTGCTGTAACCACTTCATAATCTACCGTAGTTAGCTTTCTTGTTTGAGCTGTGTAACGTGTTTTCTACTAAATATGTGAGAGTACCTTAGGGAAACTTTCTTTAACAACTTATAGGAAGCTCATGGGTATGTTCTTCCTGGGGTCCTAGAGGTCGTTCTTCATGGAGCACGATTTTTGTTGCACGACTCTAGTGATCAGGAACTTTCAATATGGTGAGGCATCTAGTCAAATAATCGACGAATGTAGTTCCCATTTCTTCTCTGGCTTCCTGTGCTATGCCAGCGGGAACTTCTTCTTCATCTGGAGTTCGTCCTCATTTGTGTTCTTAACTGCACGAGTAACTTTTGCCTTGCGAACGGGAGGCATATTAGAGTCTGTATATTTATTTATGTCTTTAATGGATGTATCATCTTTTTCATATAGTTTTCTATAGAACTATCAAACTCTATGGAAAAAATTTCCCTCCATTTTCTGTTACAGACACTATTTTTTTCTCCGAGTGCCATAACATATATATATATATATACACTACATGATCAAAAATATCAGGACACCTCTTTCGAATAGTAAATTTGCCCCATATACGTTACTGCCAAGGAGGTTATAATACTGGAGACACCACTCCTATCCACTTAGCATTGGCCGCCATAAGTCACCGCCCATGCTGCAAATGACGTCATGAGCAGGCACGACGCAGCAGCAAAAGAGAAGCACCTTTGAAACCAATGGAACAAAAGCTTCAAAGCGCATAAACAGATAAAATGAGTAATTCAATAATCTTTATCAATGATACACAAGCTTACTGTTTTATCAACGGTATAATTTAGTTACTTTTTGCCTGCTTGTGACGTCACAATACAGATTAGCTGTGACCTATGGCGGCAGAGCCAGTGGTGTCTCCAGTAATATAACCTCCTTGGTTACAGCCATGGAACATACATGCAAAGAATATAAAGCTTCGCGTGAAGAACGTCAACTCTCGTAGAGATAACGTAAAACTGGCGACAACAGCGCCACCATAAACTAAGAGATTATGTGCTATGGCGGAAAGCAAACATTCAGGAGCAAAAGACGTTAGGGGACTACGGCAGAGAAGCTTTTCTCTGATCCACGATGGTTTCGTTCGATCTGATGACTATTGTTGATGTTGTTGTTGTTGCTTTCTGATATCCCGCCCGTCCACCTATTTTGGTGAAACAAATATGCAATAGCATTAATATTACTATTTAAGTAAAATTTTAGCAAATATTATAGTTAGGCCTAAGGATCCGTACAAAATGCGGACAATCCCTAGTATTTGGCATTACTTGAAAATGTTTCTGAAAAACTGAAGAACAAACAAAAGCCTTAACTAACCTGATTGGTCTAACTAACATATCCGATTTGCGATCTCATTATGCTACGGAGAAGGTAACAATCACGTGCTGTGAGTAGCTCCGCTGACAGTTCTTTTCCAGAATTGAAGTCAACAGAAATATGCGTGCGCAGTCTGCTCCGGCATCAGCCTATATGTTGGTTTCTGTGCACTGCATCTTGTATCTTAGGATATGTCGGTGCTAGTTACGTCTCGCCGAGTCTTAACTTCTCAGTTACATATTCTTTGATGGATGCATCAAAAGACGCACGTGCCATAGCAAATGTCATAGCAAGCATGAACCAGTAGAATGTGCCATATGGCAGAGATCAGTGACTATCAGTATGGTAGGGTCATAGGATGCCATCTTAGTAGCAAGATAGTTAGGGAAATTTCTGCCCAGCTGCATGTGCCCTGTGTAATATTCGTAAATATATAGCTCACTCAACACTGCCTAAATCAGTTCTTAATAACTTCGGAAAAGGTTACTTTCTATTAGTCTTTATTCAGCAAAAACTTCTTTAGCATGACTCAGTCTTCAACAACATTAGTGAAAAAACCAAATTACATGTTAGAAAACGTTTAACAAGAAACAAAAACACTAACTTTAAATATTAAATATGCAGACGTCAAGAAATCACAACTTCAAATACTTCCACTTCCGCAATATCATTACATCATCATACTACCATCATCTCCACACCTTTGCTGCTGCTCACACATTACATATCTTTCTGTTCGCATCTAACACATCCACACATCACACATTCTGACCTTTATGTTTGAAAATCTTTAAGGAGAATGAACGCAAGTTTATATAAAGAAAGAAACTAAAAAGGAAAGTTAAATTAGAGTATACGTCACACCTGATCAACTGCAAATGAGATTATTGTGAAGTGGAAATGCCTAGGAGCACAAATAGTGGAATCCCGACCTGGTAGGTTGCGTAAAATGACAGACCAGGAGTCCCGGTCCGAGACCACCGAGTGCTGAAGCAGGTAGAGTGGCAAAATCGCCTGTCCTCGGTAGCAACACTTTCCACAGAATTCCAAAATGCCTCTGGAAGCAACGCTAGCGCCATAACGGTTCATTGGGAGCTGAAAGGAATGGGTTTCCATGCCCGAGCGGACGCATACCTGCCTAACATCAACAAGATGAACGCGAAGTGTCGGTTGGAGTAGTGAAACGCTCAGCACCAATGGACTCTGTGGCATTGGAAACGCGTTCTCTGGAATAATGAATCACACTTCACCATCAGACAGTCCAACGGACGAATCTGTGTGTAGAAATAGTGTGGTGTGCCAACTGTGAAGTTTGGTGGAGGGGGCATCATTCTCTGTGGCTATTTTTCTCATGGTTTTGGCTTGGCTTGCTACTTTCCATTGCACAGGAATCTTAACGATCCTGCGTGTAATGTCATTCTTGATACTTCTGTGCTCCCAACATTACTGCAACAGTTCGGTGAAGGCCCACTCCTTTACCGACAGAACAACACGCCCGTTCACAAAACGAGAACCAAACTGCAATGGTTTGATGAGATGCGTGTGGAAGAACTTGACTCGCATGAACAGAAACCCGATCTAAACACTATTGAACACCTTTAGGACCAACTGAAACGCCGACTTCAAGCCAGGCCGCACCGCCCCACATCGGAGACCGACATTACTAATGCTCTTGTGGTAGAATGGAGCACAATTCCCCCAGCGACGTACCAAAATCTAGTGGAAAGGGTAGTGGAGGCTGTGATATCAGAGAACTCGATATCATTATTTTTTTTCTTATTACTGGGAGTTTGTGTATAGTGAAGTGTCCAGATACTACTTTTGACCAAATATTGTATATATATATACACTATATTGACAAACGTCACCAGACACCTAGAAGAGAAACACAACATTGCATTTATTGACAAACATTAGTTCGGTGTCGGTCCACTTTTGGCTTTAATACATGCACTGACCCTTCGAGACATGCTTTCGACAAAGTTTTGGAACACAGCGATAGGTATGCGCTTCCATTCAGTACATAATGCTGCCGCTAACTGTTGCTTAGTAGTAGGCCTTGGTTCCAAACTTCTTACGCGGCTCTCTAATCCATCCCATAGGTGTTCTGTGGGATTCAGATCAGGGCTCTGTGCTGGCCAGTCCACACACAATACGGAATTATCGTCAAACACGCAGTAACGGTCCTTGCTTTATGGCTCGGTGCATTATCCTGCTGGTACCAACAAGACTCTGTTCCATAGTATTGCCACAGAGTTGGTAGGGCATAATTGTCCAGAATATCGAGGTAGATGTGGTGGTTAACAGGTTTGTTCACGATAACCAATGGGCCGGGACCATACTACGAAAAACACTCCTACACGAGTACACTGCCAGCTCCCAACTTGACCGTAGGAACAGTACACTGTGGTAAATAGCGTTCCCTCGGCGGCCGCCATATCCACACACGACCATCAGACTAATGGATCGTGTATCTGGATTCATCAGTCCATAAGACTCGTTTCCAATTATCTACGGTCCACGATAAATGTTTTTTATACCATGCTAAACGACGAATAACATTCCGAGTGGAGACAAAAGGTTTATGAGCAGCAACGCGACTACAGTAACTCATGGAATGAAGTTCTGTGCGAATAGTACGTGTGCAAACCGAGATACCAGCATTTTTACTCACCTGTACACTGAGGTCTTGTGCAGTACTCCGTCGATTAGCCGTAACGACTATCCTGAGGCTTCGACTTCCTATATCACTGATGTTCTTTGGTTGGCCGGTACGTTTTGCTGCTTCAGGCACGCCATGTGTCTTCCACTTATTCAGTAGATCCAAAACAGTTGACTTGGGTATGTTTAAATGCATCTCGGTTTCTCTTATAGACAACTCACTAATATGACACTCAACAATCTTTCCTCTCTCAAAGTCAATTTTCTCCCGCCGCGACATTTTCACTCAACCTCTCAGTGCGAATGATCGCGGTCAGCTGCAGGCTTGTTTTTATACCGTTTGTAGCTGTACCGCGCATCTTAACAGCCCAGCGAATCCGTTCATTTGCTTTTGAAGGGGTGTCCGGTGACTTTTGTCAATATATATATATACAGTATATATGTATATACAAACTTTTATATATATTATTGTATAAATTTTTGTAGAATAGATCACATACAAACAATAAGTGTTCTTTTAAAAAAATACAATTAATATACAACATCCCTTTACGTTTCGCATTTATAGACTTCAAAAAACCTTTTGACAGCATGAATAATAGAATCCCTGAAAAATTACGGCATTGAATAACCTTATAAAAATTTAATCAAATATATATCTACCAGAATGCAACATCTAATTTACCCTAAATGAAGAAAGTGAAAAGTTTAAAATAAATAGAGGAATAAGACAAGGAGATACTATCTCGCCAAAGCTACTTACATTAAAGCTAGAACACATAATGAGCAAATTAAATTGGTTAGAAAAGTGGAACAACATTGAACAATTTAAGATTTGCAGACGACATGGTCCTCATTTCAGAAAATAAAAAATTATTTTAAAAAATGCTAAAAGAACTATCAAAAGAAATTAGATTCGAAATAAATATTGATAAAACAAAAATAATGTCAAATCAATGGTAAATAATGTCAAATTAATGTCAAATAATGTCAACAAAATAATGTCAAATTAATGTTAAATAATGTCAAATTAAATTCGCTATCAAAGGGGATCAATATAAGTGGAGCAAGATTGAACAATTTAAAATTTGCAGACGACTTGGTCCTCATTTTAGAAAATAAAAAGAATTTTAAGAAATGATAGAAGAACTAACAGATTTATCAAAAGAAGTTGGATTAGAAATCAATATTGATAAAACAAAAATCATGTCAAATCAATGGTAAATAATGTCAAATTAATGTCAAATAATGTCAACAAAATAATGTTGAATAATCTCAACAAAATAATGTCAAAATAATATTAAATAATGTCAGATTAAATTGGTTATCAAAGGGGATCAATATAAGTGGAGCAAGATTGAACAATTTAAGACTTGCAGACGACATGGTTCTCATTCCAGAAAATACAAAATAATTTAAAAAAATGATAGAAGAACTAACAGATTAATCAAAAGAAATTGGATTAGATTTTGTTTTAATATTGATAAAACAAAAATAATGTCAAATCAACTTAATAATAGCGATGCACAAGAGAATGTTAAAATGAATGAAAAAGAAATAGAATATGTGGAAGAATACATATACCTAGGAAAACTAATTACCACAAATAAAACAGGGAATAATGGAAGAAATTGACAGAAGAATAAAAATGTGGCGGATAGCTTTCGGGAAGTTAAGGAAGATTCTATATTAGACATTATCTCAATCAATGTATAATATCCATTATGATATATGGCGCTGAAACCAGGCCTATCAAGAAAAACATCTTAGACAAATTGCAAAAAACACAACGTAAAATGAAAAGATCCCTACTAAATATAAGACTTCAAAATAAAGTAAAGAAAACAATATACGATCCAGAACAAATTTTTTAGACATAGGTGAAAAGATACTCAATTGAAAATGGAAATGGACTGGCCACATAGCAAGAATGAAAAGTAATGGATGGACTAAAATAATAAAAGAAAGGTGACCATACGGCGGAGGTGCTGATAAGTTCTCGGCCTCACCAAGAAGGAAATGGGCTAGAGCCATGAAACTTACAGACTATTCCACATATTCCCCCTGAAGTTCAACACACTTGGCGCAGCGTTTCTGGAGTTTCTTTAACACTTCTAAAAAAAAGTCTGAAATCTTATCACTCAAGTACTGCCCTTTTGCAGATATCACCTCCGAATCATTCAAAAAATGCTTCCCTTTCAAACTTTCTTTAAGGTTTGGGAACAGGAAATAGTCCGATGGAGCAAAGTCTGGTGAGTTGTGTGGATGGCCTATGCACTTATACCCCAGATCCCTGAAAACATCCATTGTCTTGCCAGCCTTGTGAGACGGCGCATTGTCCTGCAAAAACAAGACACCTTTCTGCAGTTTTCCTCACCTTTTTACCTTCAACGCGTCCTTTGATCAGCACAGCAATTTGGAATAGCATTCGGCATTTATTGTTTGGCCCTTCGGGAGATAGTCAGTCAGCAAAACGCCTTTCGAATCCCAAAAAACCCTTGCCATGTCCTTTCCTGCAGACCTTTGAGTCTTGAATTTCTTTGGCATTGGAGAACCGTTGTTGGGTCTCTAGATAATAGTGAGGCAACCACGTTTCGTCAACAGTGACAAGTCCCTGCAATAAATTATCCCCAGATCGCTCAAAACGTTGCAAAACCGATTCGGAAGTGTTTACTCTTCTCCGTTTCTGATCGGTGTTCAAACATTTAGTCACCCACTTCGCTGACATCTTCTGCATATCCAACTGCTCATGCATTATGAACCCAACACGTTCCCTGGATATCTCCAGTGTCTCTGCTATTCTTTTAGCCGAGATTCTCATCAGTGTTGAAACATTTGGGCACCCACTTCGCTGACATCTTCTGCATGTCCAAGTGCTCATGAATTACGAACCCAACACGTTCCCTATATATCTCCAGTGTCTCTGCTATTGTTTTAGCCGAGATTCTCATCAGTGTTGAAACATTTGGGCACCCACTTCGCTGACATCTTCTGCATGTCCAAGTGCTCATGAATTACGAACCCAACACGTTCCCTATATATCTCCAGTGTCTCTGCTATTGTTTTAGCCGAGATTCTCATCAGTGTTGAAACATTTGGGCACCCACTTCGCTGACATCATCTGCATGTCCAAGTGCTCATGAATTATGAGCGCAACACGTTCCCTGGATATCTCCAGTGTCTCTGCTATTGTTTTAGCCGAGATTCTCATCGGTGTTGAAACATTTGGGCACCCACTTCGCTGACATCTTCTGCATGTCCAAGTGCTCATGAATTACGAACCCAACACGTTCCCTATATATCTCCAGTGTCTCTGCTATTGTTTTAGCCGAGATTCTCATCAGTGTTGAAACATTTGGGCACCCACTTCGCTGACATCTTCTGCATGTCCAAGTGCTCATGAATTATGAGCGCAACACGTTCCCTGGATATCTCCAGTGTCTCTGCTATTGTTTTAGCCGAGATTCTCATCGGTGTTGAAACATTTGGGCACCCACTTCGCTGACATCTTCTGCATGTCCAAGTGCTCATGAATTACGAACCCAACACGTTCCCTGGATATCTCCAGTGTCTCTGCTATTGTTTTAGCCGAGATTCTCATCAGTGTTGAAACATTTGGGCACCCACTTCGCTGACATCTTCTGCATGTCCAAGTGCTCATGAATTATGAGCGCAACACGTTCCCTGGATATCTCCAGTGTCTCTGCTATTGTTTTAGCCGAGATTCTCATCGGTGTTGAAACATTTGGGCACCCACTTCGCTGACATCTTCTGCATGTCCAAGTGCTCATGAATTATGAGCGCAACACGTTCCCTGGATATCTCCAGTGTCTCTGCTATTGTTTTAGCCGAGATTCTCATCGGTGTTGAAACATTTGGGCACCCACTTCGCTGACATCTTCTGCATGTCCAAGTGCTCATGAATTATGAGCCCAACACGTTCCCTGGATATCTCCAGTGTCTCTGCTATTGTTTTAGCCGAGATTCTCATCGGTGTTGAAACATTTGGGCACCCACTTCGCTGACATCTTCTGCATGTCCAAGTGCTCATGAATTATGAGCCCAACACGTTCCCTGGATATCTCCAGTGTCTCTGCTATTGTTTTAGCCGAGATTCTCATCGGTGTTGAAACATTTAGTAACCCACTTCGCTGACATCTTCTGCATGTCCACGTGCTCATGAATTATGAGCCCAACACGTTCCCTGGATATCTCCAGTGTCTGTGCTATTGTTTTAGCCGAGGTTCGCCGATCTGACAAAATCAAGTCATGAACACGACCAACAATTTCGGGTGTTGTCACTGTTGAAGGCCTCCCAGATCTTGCTGCATCTTCGGTCTCAAAGTCTCCACGCTGAATGTTGGCATACCTTTTCTTCATAATGGAATATGAAGGGTATTTGTCACCTAATGTTTGCTTCATACACTCATAGATTTCCTTTGCAATTTTCTTCTTCAGGAAGAGAAATTTTATGAAACCCCGGAGTCTCACATTTGGAAATTCAACACTTTACACTGACGTGATTCAGTTCAGGGCGCCAAACATCTGCAAAAAAAAAAAAAAAAAAAAAAAAAAAAAAGAAAGAAAAGAGCTATTAGTCTGAAAATTGGTACTTTACAATACAAAACAACTCTCTTTTGAGCAGCAGTGACAAATTAATTCTACAATTAGATGAAGTGGGTTAGGCCGAGAATATTTCAGCACACCCTCGTATAAAAGAGAGAGGAACAGGAAGACTACAGGGAAGATGGGTGGATGATATAAACAAAATTGTAAGGAAGCTGTGGAATAGACAAGCCCAGGGTACGAACATTGGGAAAGAGTGGTGAAAATCCTATAGTCTCAAAAAGGTTGGAAGAATAAGATTGTACTATACACTGAGTGGCCACTTTATTGTGACCACCTGAAAGTTTTAAGGAAATAAGCTAAAGGTGCACGTTGTTGCCGCCAGAGGGCGAGGCTAGTATAAAAAGGGAAAGCTTAGTTCTTGCAACAGTAGTAGAAGAGATTTTTGGGTGACGAGATGGGTAAAAAACGCGATTTGACGGACTTTTAATGTGGAATGATTGTAGGAGCTCGGAGCCATGGAGCGAGTATCACCGAAACCGCCGCATTCGTGAAATGTTCCAGAGCAGCTGTTGTTAAAATGTTTAAAGACTGGACTGTCAGCCAAAAAAACTGGGTCTCTACGTGCAACGTGTGGTCGTCATCGACTAGTGACTGCTCGGGCGGAACGGAGAGTGTCCAGACTGGTAACAGACAACAGAAGGGCAACAGTGCAGCAAATTACAGACCATCTTAATCAAGGATACCCTCAAATGATCCCTGCACGCACTGTTCGCCGTACACTGCATCGGATGGGATATGGTAGCCGAAGGCCTGTTCGAACACCTTTGCTGTCTGCAGTTAACAAGAGAAAACGTCTCCAGTTCGCACAGGAGCACAAGGATTGGACAGTCAATAATTGGAAACGAGTTATGTGGTCCGATGAATCACGTTTTCAGTTGCACCATTTGATGGCCGAGTGAGAATTTGGCAGAAACAGCACGAAAGCATGGACCCCAAATGCATTGCTACAACCCTTCTAGCTGGTGGAGGCAACGTTATGGTTTGAGGAATGTCTTCCTGGCATGCTTTGGGCCCTTTAATTCATGTTGATCAACGTCTGACTGGCACATCATATCTAAACATCGTTGCGGACCAAGTGCATCCTGTCATGTGGATGGTTTATCCCAATGGCGATGGCTACTTTCAACAAGATAATGCATCCTGCCATAATGCTCGTATTGTACAGGATTGGTTTCAGGAACATGCCGGTGAGTTTACTTTTCTTAGGTGGCCCCCACAATCTCCAGATCTCAACACCCATTGAGAATTTGTGGGATGAAGTTGAACGAGTCATCAGACAGCTGGATCCACAACCCTGCAATCTCACACTCCTGGAAAGTGCTATTCATCAAGCATGGTGTAAGATTCCACAAACCACCTAACAACATTTCGTGGAGTCCATGCCACGAAGAATCGACGCAGTATTAAAGGCAAAAGGTGGCCCAACGAAGTACTGAGAGGGTGATCATAATAAAGTGGCCACTCAGTGTATATGAGCATGTACATTTATAGCTAATGTCGCGCAGTCAATGACAACGGAGTTAAACAGAACAATAATCAGGTTTGATATTAAAACAAAAATACGATTTTTTTCATGAAACAAGAAGGTGTTGAAAAATTATCTTCCTTCCTGTACGTCTTGTAACGACAAATGAATAGTAACAAGGATGATGCAATCACCCTTGATATAACAGGAACGTAACTAACTTTATTTATTTTGTTCCAAATTAACACTGACAAACAACGGAAGAGCTTTTTCCAAAAATGCTGCAACTTACCAGTCAGACTCCTGATGTAATGCATATCTACAGGATTTCTATCAGCCTGTGACGCGACACATTTTGACTCGTTTCGTGAGAATATAACAAATATGTGTGTCACAGACCTTTTTCCTTTCTTTCTTTTTGATGCTGGGATTTCTCATCACAATATCATCACTCCATTTTCTTAATCTTGCCGCTTGCTTGTTTGACACAACATCAAATTTGTTTTCTCTCTCACCATTGTCCGTGATCCTGTCCCTCCTCCTCTCTTTTTATTTCTTTCTATTTCTCTATGTACCAGAGCTCACTAAGTTTCTGCATGATTTACTCGGTTTCTTGAAGCGAAACCTCGACGTTCGGAGGGGAATTGTCAGCACTCTGATGATTTATATTTTTTGCATGGGTATTATTTCCATGTAATAAGCGGGAAGCTCAAATAAAAGTCATTTAATTTTTTTTTTATCTTTTAGTTAGGTGATCGATTACCTACGGTATAAGTTGGACAAATCGATTTTTTTACATTCTACAAAACAAAATGGCGATATTCCTTTTCTGGCTGCTTCTTTTTTCTTATCTGAATCTTTCCCACTGCAGGGAAATGATAATAAAAAAGGAAGCGAAACAAAATACTATCACACGTACAAAATATATCATGAGTCATCGGCTATCTTCTAAGTGAAATTTCTGCGTTTGTTGAAAACCATTTTGTGTGGCTATGAAAAACATAAATAATCCAGTGCGTAGAGTACCAAACATATTTTAAATAAAATTAGAATTGAATTTTTTTTTCATGTAAAAAAAAAAAAATTTCAATTCTAATTTTCTTAAAAACCATTACAAAAGAGATTAGACATATTTCTTCTTTGGTTCATCTCTTTTGAAATCTACTCTTATAAGAATGTTAATGTTTAACCATGGAAAATTCCGAGTCTCAAATTGCAACAGTTAGAAATTTCCCACGCATGAGCATGAGCTTCCATGCGGGGAGGGTAGGGGAGAACAAGAGAGGGTAGCTGTCCTCGATTGGAAATCTGACGATGCAATTTCTGTTATTGAAAGATACGACAAAGATTAGCGATAACATTAACTTTGATTCCTAATTTTTCGGTTGAGCTGTTGGGCTCCCTGTCACTTTGTCCGTGTTCATTTCGTTCACGATTCATTTCGTTGTCCTCGGTTCATTTTGCCCACTGTTCATTTAGTCCACTGTTCATTTAGTCCACCGTTCACTTTGTCCGCTGTTCATTTAGTCCACCGTTCACTTTGCCCGCTGTTCATTTAGTCCACTGTTCATTTTGTCCATCGTTCACTTTGTCCGCTGTTCATTAAGTCCACTGTTCATTTCGCCCACCGTTCAGTTTGTCCACTTTCATGAAGTCCACTGTTAATTTCGTTGTCCACCGTTCACTTTGTCCACTGTTCATTTCGTCCACCGTTCACTTTGTCCGCTGTTCATTAAGTCCAATGTTCATTTCGTTCTCGGAATGGATGGAATACTGTGGGAATTTTCTGTTTTGATGGAAATTTTGTTACTTGGCAGAAAAAGAAGGTCAGCGGGCATTGCCTACATGTGATTTTTTTCCCTGTTTAAGTTTTTCGATTAAAATATAACTATTTTAAATGTTATTTAAAGTAAAACGAGGAACTGAACTTTGAGGAGCTTCTCAACTCTTTTGCGTAGTACGATGTCAGTCACAATGCCATAAATCAAAGTTTATTCCAATGACCATAAATGTGTTGGATTGGAGGTGAAAAACTTAGACCCCCCCTTTCTCCTTTATGTAAAATGTCTCTTATTTTCCTTCTCACACACCTCAAATTTACAGTGTAAATATCAATTTAAAACTTTTTTTCACCATTGTACTTTCAAGGATTTTTCTCTCGCGTTAAAAAGCTATGACACATATAAAAAGCATTATATTTCATTCTTATGAAAATCAGTAATACGGAAATTATACACAACTAATAATCAAAATAAAAAATAAATGTACTGAAAAGCTAAGAACTGTATGAAGCAATATATAAGATGTATTTCAAAACATTGAAAGACTTTTCTAAAATTTTGATTTATGTCATAGTGACTGACATCGTACCACACGAAAGGGTTAAAAATCTCTTCAAAATTCAGTTCCTCGTTTTGCTTTTAATAACATTTAAAAACCGTATGTTTTAATCGAAAACCTTAAGAAACAAATCACATGTAAGCAATATCCGCTGATCTCTTTTTTCTGCCTAGTAACAAAAATTCCATCAAAACAGAAAATTTCCACGGTATTCTCCATTTTGAGGACAAAATGAATGTGGACAAAGTGAACGGCGGACTAAGTGAACGGTAGAAGAAATGAACAGTGGACGAAATGAACTGGACCAAGTGACCGTGGACGAAATGAACTGGACCAAGAGAACGTGGTAGAAATGAACTGGCCCAAGTGAACGTGGACAAACTGAATTGCACTAGGTGAACGTTGACGAAACGAAATGAACTGAACCAAGTGAATGTGGACGTAATGAACTAGACCAAGTGAACGTGGACGAAATGAACTGGACCAAGTGAATGTGGACGTAATGAACTAGACCAAGTGAACGTGGACGAAATGAACTGGACCAAGAGAACGTGGTAGAAATGAACTGGCTCAAGTGAGCGTGGACAAACTGAACTGCACCAGGTGAACGTTGACGAAACGAAATGAACTGGACCAAGTGAATGTGGACGTAATGAACTGGACCAAGTGAATGTGGACGTAATGAACTGGACCAAGTGAATGTGGACGTAATGAACTAGACCAAGTGAACGTGGACGAAATGAACTGGACCAAGTAAACGTGGACGAAATGAACTGGACCAACTTAACGTGGACATAATGAACTGGACCAAGTGAACGTGGACGAAATGAACTGGACCAAGTGAATGTGGACGTAATGAACTAGACCAAGTGAACGTGGACGAAATGAACTGGACCAAGAGAACGTGGTAGAAATGAACTGGCTCAAGTGAGCGTGGACAAACTGAACTGCACCAGGTGAACGTTGACGAAACGAAATGAACTGGACCAAGTGAATGTGGACGTAATGAACTGGACCAAGTGAATGTGGACGTAATGAACTGGACCAAGTGAATGTGGACGTAATGAACTAGACCAAGTGAACGTGGACGAAATGAACTGGACCAAGTGAACGTGGACGAAATGAACTGGACCAAGTGAACGTGGACGAAATGAACTGGACCAAGTGAACGTGGACGAAATGAACTATACCAAGTGAACGCGAACGAAATGAACTGGACGAAGAGAACGTGGACGAACTGTTGTAAGCAGTAAAAATAGGAAAAGCTCTGGAAAGTTAGTGTAGAGTGTAATAGTACTGAAATTGTTTCTTGAAGGTTGGAGCATAGCGTACGTGTGTACAGTACCGAAAAGTATGAGAGGCGAAAGGACGAAAAATATGTTAACATCCTTTGTAACAGTATTCACTGGTGGACAAAATTCTGCCGAAGCTTTTTTCAGAACTTTATTTTCATATTTTTTCCTTCTTGATGACTGATTGAGTAACCAGTGAGCTTTGATGACATATGGTACAAAAGGCTGAAAAAAACAAAACAAAATATTTTTTGTTTTCCAAACAAGCAAAATAATTTGATTTTCTCATCTATTTTATGTAGTTTCGGGAAATCTGGTTTTCAAATGAATTCATGTATTTTAAACGTTTAGATAACAACAGACACAGCGGGTATCTGTACGTGGTATTTGGGTGTGTTATTTTTAGTAACAATTTCTGTTTTCCTCTTTCTGAAAACTAAGCTGTGAGCTCCCGCGCCCATGAGAAATAATTAGAAAATTTTGCATCCATCAAACCCCTTTTGATAATTTAACAGTAATTAATTTCGTGCATCAGTGATCCTAGTTATATTTTATTTTACCGTCTTTACACGATGAAGATTTTGAATCTAAATATTCAAATCCGAGAACAGATCTTAAAACCACCTGCAACTAGATAAATGTCTTTATTTGATCATTCACACACTACTAGATCTTTCAAAACACCAAGCGTTTCATCTTCAGGTATTAGCTGATCAACTAATACCTGAAGATGAAACGCTTGGCGTTTTGAAAGATCTAGTAGTGTGTGAATGATCAAATAAAGATATTTATCTAGTTGCAGGTGGTTTTAAGATCTGTTCTCGGATTTGAATATTTAGATTCAAAATCTTCATCGTGTAAAGACGGTAAAATAAAATATAACTAGGACCATTTTGATAAATTACATTATTAAATTAAGTTGTACTCTTTTGGTTGATTTATTACATAAATTTAAATGGAAAATTTCCGTAAGTGTTTCAAGATTAATCTGGGCTTCATTTTGTGTGTGTGTGGCAGAAACCAATGGGAAAGTACTGATCACACATACAAGCTATGGATCTTCCTCTAGGTACTCTAACTGAACATTAACACACTTGTCCCATTTCCTTGGAAGACTCTGTATTCCAGCCATGTACAACGGCCGTGCTATAAAAACTGAAATTAAAATCACACAAAATGAAGAAATGTAGGTACAGCAAAATATATGTTATTATTTCGCAAAGTATCTTCCATCGGATGATATGCAACGTTCCCATCGTTCAGAACACTTTTCAAAGCATGTAGCGAAGGCACTTTGTGGAAACTGCTTTAGCGACCCCTGTACAGCTTGAATAACGTCAGCATCTGCGTTGAGTGTTGCGCCACGGGACTTTTCCTTCGTTGTTGAAAACAACCAGAAATCGCACGATGCGAGAGCAGGACTGTAGGCAGGCTGTGGCATCATTTCAATACTGCATTTCGTAAGAAACTGTTGAGCACAAGCGGCCACATGTGGGAGGGCGTTATCATGATATACGGCCCATTTGCCCACCAGTTCAGGTCGCTCAATCGATATGTGTCGTCGCAGACGCTTCAAGACTGAAATGTAATACTCAGCATTGACAGTAATTTGTGGAAGAACAGCCTTTTATTACACTACACCTTTATGATCAAAGAAAATGATCATAATCACCTTCCCAGCTGATTTGGTTTGGTGGACTTTTTTCGGAGGAGGCGAGCCTGTGTGTTTCCTGACACTCATTGCGCGCTTCTTGAGGGGTCGAAATAGTGGACCCATGTTTCATCGGCAGTTATTACTGTGTTTAGAAAGTTTGGATCCTTTGCAATCATTTTTTCCTCTCATGACACACCTGAACTCTGGCTAACAATTCTTATGTCTACAGGTGTTCTGTCGTCAGGGAATTATTCTGTCATCTGGAACACACACGATGCAGCAGTAATTCATCGCGAAGAATGCGGAATGCCGACGTTTTTGAAATATTAGTTGACGCCGCTCTGTATTCACACGTCATTCGTCGATTTTCTTGCAGGATTGGCTAAACAGTGTTAACAATATGCTTCGTAACAACACTTTCAGGTCGACAAGGCCTAGGAGCGAGTTCTGCCGACAAAAGCCCTTTTCTGAAATCATGGTGCCATCTAAAAATCGTTGATTCATCCAAACATTTATCTTCGTAAGCCTTTTTTCACTAAATCAACTGTTTCTGGAGCCGTTTTACCCAAACGATGGAAACATTTTATCGCAAACGCATTTCACTTCTTAACTTTGAATCATTCACCTCCATAGCTGTATGGCGAAATGCAGACGTACCTTAAACAATTGTGCAATAACAAAATCAGAATCGTCTGCCACGGCTAAAAACTGTTGCCATAGATACTTATTTAATTCAGTTGGTCGCCTGCGTGGTTATTTTTTCCCTTCGCACTGTTGCCAACCCCAAAAAAATTGCTTTCCGTTTTTATGGAATGGTCTCCGTAGAAAGACTTGGGTTGCTGTCGTAGCTGTTGTAGGACGCACTCGTATAGTATCCATCCATAGTGAATTACTTCCCTCGTAAATATTCATTAAATGTGCCGAAGCCAAATCAGGAGCTTTGGGGGATGGCTGATTACTTCCCAGCCAACTGATGCTGGACCTGTCATTGCCAAGGGAGTCGCGTGTGATTTGGGGTTGTCATGCAACGCAGTGACCCGTTTCGCCAAATTTCCTGGCCTCTTCTCTGGATGGCGGGATGAAGCTTCTCTTTTTCGAGAGAAGCGCAAAACTGTGCTTTCGTTGTTGCTCCTTGTGCAAAACAAGCAGGGCCGTAACTATCTAGAGAGCACGTGGATTACTGTTGTGCATCCTGCCCACGCGCTCTTTAGGGCATGAATACGCCCCTGGCATGACCTCCCGAAATGATCATGCCAGGGGCGTAAATTCATGCCCTGAGAGTGTTGCCTTCCCAGAATGGTCATACTAGGAGGCGTAAATTCATGCTCTGAGGAGTGTACAAAATAGAAATGCACAATGTGAATGCAATTACTGAAAACTGTAACTTAAAAAGGAAGTTATACATTTCCATTTTTTTAACTTTAGCCGCATACAGCATTGGAGGGAATAGAAAAATATACAAATATGTCTAACCCCAGTGACCTTTTCAAATACACCGTAGGGATGAAGAGCTAATTAATCATCTTTGCACTATTGCAGAAAGCCCCTCAGACTGTTTAACCTTGATCGGAATTGTTCTTTTTTTTTTTTTTTTTTTTTTTTTTGATTGAAGGTTTAATGACCACGGTGAGCAACTCAATGGGCTATACGCAGTCGCCCGCTCCTAATTTAGGATCACTAGTTCTAGGGAAGGGAGAGAACCAGTACCGTAAGACAAACACAATATCCATGCCTCACCGGGATTCGAACCCGGACCTTTGACGGCCAAATGGTCATAAGCCAGCGCTTAGACCTGTGCCACCGAGGGGAGGGGGGGCTCGGAATTTTCCGAGAAGCCCGAAAAAATTCTCCTATTGTTACGTGTTCACCATCTGATACTCATTCATTTTGTACTGGTTTATTTTCCAATCTCCATTTCAGCGGAATGCTGTGTTGTCTGGTTTCACGTAACTTTTACGTTTTATTTTATATTTATCACTGTTGGCATTTTACTTAGTTTTCACATTTTTAGTGAAATTGCATCAACAACCGGAAATGTATTTTTTTTTTTACTTACCTGTAACGGAAAGACCCCGCATCCATTACTACCTGAGGGGCACAGGGGCGGTAGCCCTCCCAGAATGGTGGGGAGTAATTCATGCTTTGAGGATCGTAAAAAGTAGAAACGTAAGATGTGTGAATACATTTACTGAAGACTGTAGCACGAAAAGAAAGTTATACACGTCAGTATTTTCTTTTTTCTAGAGATTTTCGTTAGCAGTATGCAGTACTCAGTACTCATTGCAGGGACGAAGATTAACTTACTATGTGAGGTGCTTGTCCTCTCATATGTGCAAAAGGAATTGTCCGAAACAATGCAGAGAGGCGTGTAAAACAACATGCGAATATTTTTAACCTCCGTGAACTTTATGAAAACGCTGTGCGGATGAAGAGCTAATTAGTAATGAGTGCTCTGTCGCAGAATGTCCACTCCTGAGCGTTTAACCTTGAACGGAATTTTTTAAGCCCTATTCCGAAAGAGTCTTCCTACCGTTACGTCCATTGTCTAATGCCCATTTGTTTTGTGTTGGTTTGTTTTTCATTCTGCATCTCTGTTTTTCATAATTTTACGTAGTTGTTTGTTTGTTGTTGTTTATTTAAAACCGTTGGCTCTTGGATATTTACCTAGTCTTCGCATTTTCGGTAAGTCATGAATGAAAGTTAAAGTGGTATTTTTGGATGATCATAATACACAGTCGAGTCACATTATTGTGAGCAACTCCTACTGTTGACGTCAACAGCGCGTAGCCGATGAAAGAAGGCACATAACGTGAGCTGGCTTGGAGGGTATATAAGGTGTGCTGCAGGTAATCTGAAAACATATCACTCGTTGCTGTCATGGATAAAAGGAGTGATTTATCAGATTTGGAAAAAGGAAGATTATCGGCTTCGGGCCAAGAGTGGCAGTATTTGTAAAACAGCGCAGTTTGTGAACTGTTCGCTTGCTGCTGTGGTTAAAGTGTATCGTGATTGGAGAAATGGCACCATTGCGAAAAAGCGACGTGCAAACTGCCGAGCACCACGTGCCATTGATGTGAGAGGTGAACGTCGGTTTCGAAGGTGCGTGAGGGCCGATCGACACGCTACAGTGGAGCAACTCATTGGACGAATGAACCAGGGGCTACCGGAAGTGAGTCTAAAACGACAGTTCAGCAAACCCTGCTGCGTATGGGGCTCCGATGCAGACGGATGGTCACTGCACCTATGCTAACGAAGGTGCATCGGCAGAAAAGACTTACATTTGCACGGAAGTATCGGAATTGGACCTCCGCTAATTGGCAAAGGATTGCCTTCTCCGATTATTCACGTTTTCTGCTTCATCGAACGGATGGACGTTGGCGAATAAGGGCGAGAAAAAATTGGAGAACAAACACTCTTCAACCACTGCAGGATAAACACACCCAGGTGGGAACAGCGTTATAGTCTGGGGAATGTTTTCATGGCATTCTCTGGGTCCACTCATACCTGTGGAAGGCACTATGAACCGAATTCTTTATGAATCCATCCTTGCAGACCACTTACACCCATACATGCTGATTGTCTTCCCTGGGGCAGATGGGATCTTCCAGCACGACAATGCGACGTGTCACACAGCTAGAAATGTCCGACAGTGGTTGGAAGAGCACAATGAAGGCGTCAAAGTACTGCCCTGACGCCCTGATTCCCCAGACTTAAACCCAATTGAGCATCTGTGGGACCACCTCGAACGTGTTGTTCGCTCTATGGATCCTCAACCACGCACCCTCCAGCAGCTGTCAGATGCACTGCAGTCAGCAAGGCTCCACATACCTTAGAACACCTTCGAGCACCTTACTGAGTCACTTCCAGCTCGTTTAGCTGCTGTCCGCGCTGCACATGGCGGTTACTCTGTATGTTATCTAGTGGTCACAATAATGTCACTCGACCGTGTATTTTCCTATAACGGAGGTGTGAGAAAGTAAAAACTGAGTACTTATTTGAGTAAGGAACTATTGAATCCGAAGGGGCGTAATTTCAAACCCTCGTCCCTTTCCACCGATAAAAACAGCTTGCTTCGGCCTTGAACAGAGGTATACGAAAGTAAAAACTGCTTACTCTTTAAGTAGGAGTGGGTAACTTTTGAACTTGAAGGGGCGTGATTTCAAGTATCGCCCCTCCAGATGAGAAAAGGAGAAAAGCTTGCTCCTACTCTGACCAGGAGTACCATGTTTGCATCCCATAGTACATTATCCATTAGCTTTTCTGCAGACCACATTGCCTTGTACTTCTCCTACCGTGGAGACCCACTGTATAGGGTCTTCACAGGTTGATCACTTGGTTTCTGCAGCAAAATAATTAACCCAAGTATCGTCGCTGGTCACAGTCTGCTAAAGAAATTCGTCACCCTCAAATTTAAAACGATCCAAAAGCTCTGCACAAATGGTAACACGAAACGAATTTTAATCAAATGGCAGCGTTTTTTAGTTGCGCACACTCTTCTGAAAAGCATGTGCTCGTGAATGATTTTTCTACACTTCCCACACTGTCTCGATTATTCAGTACAACGAAGTAAATTTCTCCGTCATTTTTGTCCACGCCGGAGCTCGAACCCGGGTCACCTCATTCCGGAATAAGTCGCTCTAGCAACTGAGCTACGCGGCCGTTCGTTGTCGCTGCTATCTGCCTTTCTGGGCAGGCACGTCACATCCCCCCCCCCTGAAAGAGGGCCGGGGGCATGGCCCACGGGTTAGCCGTGACCATGAATCGTCGCAGGCAGCCATCCGCTGTAGAACGTACACTTGAGAACTCCCAGTCAATCTAGTGTGTGGAATGCAACGTCACACACTTTTGTTTTTTCGAAGCGATGAAGAAGGGATTCTCTTATTTTTCCTATCTCGCGGTGTGGAAATAACATCACACCATTGCGAGATCTTGAACGGCCGGGTCATCCGGGAAGTTCGGGCGCCATTATAACGAAGTAAATTTCTCCGTCATTTTTGTCCACGCCGGGGCTCGAACCCGGGTCCCCTCATTCCGGAATAAGTCGCTCTACCAATTGAGCTACGCGGACGTTCGCTATCGCTGCTATCTGCCTTTATGTCGTGTGCGTCCTGCTGGGCAGGCACGTCACAGCAGCTCCAGGGATTTATCAAAATAATGGAAACACTGTTTGTGGAGAACTTTTTATTAATTAGCCGTAGGCCCACCTCAGGCTTTCAGTTCAAAGAACTGAAACTGGCAACAGCGTGTTTGATGAACACGAAGGAAACATCTGCTACAGTTAGATTTCGTCTGGTAAGAATATGGCGCACGTAAACAAGCTATGGATAGGAGGTTAGGTTTTTGCTTTTTACGGAGAGAAATATTCGTATTCTGTAATTAAAAAACGCTGCAAGAATTGTGGAATTAGCATTTCTAAATGTAAAATAAGCAATATTATTAATAATAGAGGGGGAAATCGTCAGGCATTGCTTTTAACAGGAAAAAGAACTCTGAACGAACATTCAAAGAAGGCACGTACTTCTATGACTTCTTCAAAAGTAAGGCCTTTGGTCTAAAAGAAAATCCACCGGCCCAAACGCAATCGCTAAGTCGTCAAAACCCATGTATCAGCTATAAACAAGGTAATAAAGAAAGATTTGAATCTGAAAACACAAAAAAACAAAAACATAATGTTCACCACCTTTTGCCTAGGCAGGTGGCTGAGCGCAGATCACGGTGTGGACCTTTATGAAAATCACTTAGCCGGAGACAGATGGAAATTTATTGTGGCTATTGATAAAGCATAGACCTACCTAAATGTCTGTAACATAAAAAAAAAAGGGAAGAAAGGATTGATTTACTATCACAAAAGAGCAGAAAAAAACTTACAAACTTGCTTCCAAGAATCCAAAGAGAGTTTCAGCAAAGGATTCATGATTATTCCTGGTTTCTCGTACAATGGGAAATTAAAATTAAGAAAAGTTGAAGATAATGTTAAAACCAATTCTACATATTACCAAAAAAAATGTTTTAACTCCTGTATTCAAAGAGGAAATGCCACTACTTTATCCACAGAGCCTTCAAAGACTCCATCAGGATTAGACTACCAATCATCCATCCAAATTTACCACTCTATTTTTTCAAAAAATTAAAAAAGGAACGGATATCAAAAATGCACATCTTTTGCTCATATTCCTTCAACGTCCCCTGATGCGTCAATAATGGACTATTGTGCCTTCGGACTGCTAAAAAGACCGCTTTCTAAACGCAGACGTAAAACAATGATTAGTCTATGGAAAATTGTGGAAGAGGAGTGGAATAAAATACCACTGCCAGTTCTAAGAAATGCCCTGTTTTCTTGGTGATCTAGTATAGGTTCATTGTGCAAAGAAAGGGCTATCAGATAGAACATTTAAGAAAAAAAAATTTATTTTAAACATTAATTATATTGCTCGAAAATCGTTCTAAAAATGTGTGAATGTCCTCTGTACGTGGAAGAATGCAGAGAAATGTGGCAGAAATAGACTAGTTCCTAGAGAATATATTTCTCTCACAGCCAGTCTTGTCAATTCCTCTAACAAACAGTATCGAAAAGTGTATTTTACCAATAGAAAATCTTTATTTTTATCCACGCTAACACGAAAGGAAACTTCTTCATCTAAGGAACAATTTTAATGTCCATGTTAACAGCAAGAACAATTGTTCTTGTTTTTCAGAACCTCGCTGCCAATACAAAATTCTACTCGACAACATAGCCGGTATATGCCACGCACTGGTATTTTCCCTAATGAGGGAATCCGTTTCCGGATACGAAAGATTTGAGCGAACAACAGATGGAACACCCTCGTTGTTGTCAGCATTGTGTTGTAACCCTGTGCTCGTGAATAGCGAAAGTTAATGTTAATAAGCAATAACCATCCTTAGTATCGCCTGATATCGTTTCACTTTCCGTCAGTGATTTTGGGGAGGCATTAAGAGTGTAACCCCTTTTCCCTTTCACTAGTATTCTGCCATTCTAAGACGAGAGAGGACCGCCCATCTGTACTTCGACACCGTTACTGTCGATCTTCCTAGTTCATGGAGTTCAGTTAATATTACTTTCTTGCTATGGAAGTCGTTTTACAGCTTTGTTTAGAGTTTTCGAGATTCATTTCGTTTTGAGAAGGTTATGTAACGAATAGTGGTACACATGTAACAGGAAGAGACACGTGCAAAGTAATTTGCACTGATGGAATTCGAGGGGAGGAAAGGTGACATGGAGCAGACCTGGTGGTGGTAGCAAGCGAGGAGTCTTGATCTGGCCATTGAAGAGAGACTTTCGAGGATTCTTCGTCCGAGGAAAAATAGAGATTGGGAGAAAGTCCGATGCCGAGATGGGAGGTCGAAGCACAAATTAAGTTCGGGAAATATTAGTTTTAGCAGCAAGCAAACCGAGGAAAATGGAATAAGTAGGAACAGAACAACGCGTGAATAATTTAAAAAAAGAGAAAACAATAAAAACATCAGGACAAAGCTTGTACATAAGCTTCCCCATGTACAATATTGAATAAAGAAGCACCACTGAAGAAGAGCAAGTTTTAATTGTAGATCTGAAAGTTCAGATCTGTTTAATTTCTTAACAAGCGAAAGTCTGACGAACCCACGACACTAAAAGAAATCAGTGAAAAATTCTGTGACAGTGTGCGTGAACAAAGGCATCGAAATCAAACCGCTGAGTGACTAGTAGCTAATGAAGTCTTTTTGTAAATCTCGAAGGAATAATGATATTAGCCTCATTTCTTTGTTTCAGTAGTAAAGTGATTTTTGTAAAAATTGATCTTGTGAGCCTTGAACTACACATTATTGAAGTTCATATAGATGTATAATACAATCATCAATATATTTGCACTTTATATACTTCTCCTAAAAGAAGCAATTCATATTTATTGCTACAACTCATTTCTGATATTTCTTTTCAAATTGAAAGTATAGTAAATATATGTTGATCACCAGCGGGTTTTACACTTCTGTAACACTTTTTTTCTTCTGCAATTTTGTTTTTAAAAACAGGCCAGAAAAGTTCTTGACATATAAATATTTTTGCTTTCTTTCCATATTAACAGCAAGCAAAAATTCTTAGCATAAGAAATTCTTATTCTCCTCTTTATTCCTCTGCACATTAAACGACAAAGAGTTATGATCCTTAGGATTTTTATTCTTGTCCATGTTAAAAGGAAACGAAAATTCTTACGATTTCTATGTTGCGTACATTACCCCCTTTACGTTACTATTGCCTTTTACTTCTTTCCATCTTCAAAAATGAACATTTAAGAACCTTTCATTTATAAAAGTAGAGAAGAATAAAGAATAAAAAATATTCTGCGGAAAACTGTCCTTTTATTAAAGAAGAAGATTATATGTGAAATTCCAAAATAAAGGATGGAATATAGACTTAATAGGAAATGCTTCTGCTTTGATTTGATTTTGCCCACGGTCTCTTTTTGGAAAGAGAAAAAACGAGGTGGGTGGCTGGTGGGGTGTCCGTTGTCATTCCTTTGTAAAGATTGAAGATCTGGAGAACATAGTGTTTGACATCAAACACGAGTGATGTGCTGTTTTTACTGAAAGGAATTACGTCGTGATCATTCAACAGAATTAAAAAAATAGAATGACAATTTTAAATAACGAATTACGGAAGGCTCAATCATATTCTTCAGAAAAAGTTGAAAGTTCATCTTAACAGATATAAAACTTTGACATATTTCTTTGCTTTTTCGTTCTTCATTTTCTATGTCATCTTCCATTAATGATTAAGTTGCTGTTCTACTGTTGCTCCCCGAATTACGTCCTTACCATCTTCAAAAAGGTGATATTTTTCGAGACCACCATACTACTTATGTACTCGAATGAACGACTATATACACTGACGGAAAAAAAAATCCCAACACCAAGAAGGGGTTGTGTTAGATAAACGACAGTTGGTAGGCAGTGAGAGTACATCTGTAAGATGACGTCTATGCAAATTTCGCGCTCGGCGCATACGTGTGGCGCTAGTAGCGCCTCTCGGAACATGCAAAGCAGGTTTGCTGTAAATACGCGCTGTAACGTTCGTGAGCGTTAGTTATCGTTGAGATTCTACGTAGTATGTTGATGTTAGTCAAGAATGCCTTTAAGACTAGCTGATGACCATTAACCTGTACCGTCTAAATGCGGACTCCACAGGGTTAAAAGAACTCTCTCAAAAGATTTTTAGTGACGGCATTGCGAGTAATCCTGCCAGGATCCGACATTCCCCCATCCGGACAGAATCGGTCCGCAGACCTGCAGCTTGCTGCTACCCCCGTGGGCCGGCACTTCCCACCTCTCCATCATGACCCGGGTGTGCGTGCCATTTGGGCAGTGGCTAGAAAAGAAATTTCTCTACCCCTGACTGGGAGAATAATTGCTGGCGCGAACTATTTGGGGCGTCTGCCCTTTATTCAAACAAGAAGATACATGCATATTTATTTACACTGAGGAACCCATCTCAGCGTAGGAAACAAGTCCTTTGCTCAATGGGCCCTCTCACATTGAAAAATATTAAAATATTTACATTATTTACATTGCCACAGGACTAGGGTCGATTCTGTGGTGATGACTCTGGGCTCGAGTCATCTGTTTCCCTTCTTCGGTTCTTCATCCCTCTTCTTTCTTCTTTCTTCTTCGGTCACCCCTCTATTAGGTAGACCGCCTGTTCCTCTTTGAGGTACTTGACCATCTCGATGAGCCCCTGTCGCGCTCTTGGGTACGCGAGCAGGATCGAGAGGTCCCTCGTCTTTGCCAATTCTGGCACTAATGTTGCTCTCTACCCTGCCAGAGAAGCACATTCTAGAATCATGTGTGCGACATCTGCAGTCTGGGCACCACACATGCACACTCGCAAATCTGCGGAAGTACTCCGGCGACACTCCGTGCCCGGTTAGTACTTGGTTGAGGAAGCCATTACTCTCAATGCGCCTTATCGAGATTCGGGGAAGATACGACATGTTCTTCTGCCCGTATCCCCCTCATCCCATCTCTGTTGCCACTCCACCAATGTGGCTGATTTCAGTTGCGTCCGCACGCTTTGCAGCGGCGTTCGCATCTGAAAATCTATGTCATCTTTACCAGTAGCTTCCTTCGCTAGCTGGTCTGCACGTTCATTTCCAACTGTACCGACATGACTTCGGATCCAGTGGAAGGTAACCCTCCTACTCTCCATTGACTTGAATAGCACTTTTATCTCTCTGACAAGGGGAGTCTTACTCCCGAACTGGCCAAGCGCTTTCAGGGCCGCTTGGCTGTCAGAGTATATGCTATAGGCCCCTTCACTGTTCATAGCAAGCACCCAACGCAGTGCTTCTCTGATCGCCAATAACTCTGCTTGGAAGACAGAGGAATTGGGCGATAGTTTCATTCGCTCCGCGTGCATCTCGTTGCCATCCGAGATCACGCAGAAACCTGCGCCGACACTACTTCCTATTTTAGAACCGCCCGTGTACAGTTCCTTCCCCTGACCTGTGGTGAGGGCTTTGTCCCAACTCAGACAAAGCTCGTTGGCTGGGTGGCAAGTCCAGTCCATTCTCAGAAATTCCACCTCAGACGACCGATACTGGTGTCCTAGGAAGGTAACATCGTCCCAGTAGCGGATTGTCTGCATTACTGCTTCCCAAACTACGACCAGGTCCGCCGGTTCACACCCAGCCAGCACTTGGAGCGCTGCTGTGGAGGTCGTGCGGAAGCACCTCGTCATGCCCAATAGCGCCCTGCACTGAATTTGGTTAATACCATTTCTCATCCTAACGGTATCTGACCACCAGGCGGGACACGCATATGTCAATATGCGCTCCACCCCTCGCTAATAGAGCTAGGAATGCCTTTAAGAAAACGAAGCAGCCATTATCAACAGCTCACGGAGTTTGAACGAGGTCGTGTAATAGGGCTACGAGAAGGTGGATTTTCTTTCCGCAATATTGCAGAACGACTTGGCAGGAATGTAGCCACGGTGCATGATCGTTGGCAGCGGTGGTCAATGGATGGTACTGCCTCAAGAAGACCGGGTTCCGGCCGGCCCCGTGGCAATACTGAGAGGGAAGACCGCCGTGTACGGCGTATGGCCGTGGCGCATCGTACCGCGTCTGCGGCAGCAATTCGAGCTGCAGTTGCCACCACAGTGACACAATGAACTGTTACAAATCGGTTACTTGAAGGACAGCTGCGAGCCAGACGCCCTGTAGCGTGCATTCTACTTACTCCAAACCACTGCCGTATGCGACGTCAGTGGTGTCAAGCTAGAGCTCATTGGAGGACGGAGTGGAGATCTGTTGTGTTTTCTGACGAAAGCCGGTTCTGCCTGGGTACCAGTGATGGCCGTGTGTTGGTTAGAAGGAGGCCAGGTGAGCGCCTGCAACCAACCTGTCTGCGGCCGAGACACACTGGACCTACCCCTGGAGTTATGGTCTGGGGAGCAATTTCCTATGACAGCAGGAGCACTCTCGTGGTTATCCCACGCACCCTGACTGCACAGTTGTACGTCGGTCTGGTGATTCAACCTGTTGTGCTGCCATTCATGAACAGCATTCCAGGGGTGTTTTCCAACAGGATAACGCTCGCCCGCATACCGCTGTTGTAAACCAACATGCTCTACAGAGTGTCGACGTGTTGCTGTGGCCTGCTAGATCACTAGATCTTTCACCAATCGAGCACGTATGGGACATTATTGGACGACAACTCCAGCGTCACCCCCAACGAGCATTAACCGTCCCTGTATTGACAGACCAAGTGCAACAGGCATGGAACTTCATCCCACAAACTGACATCCAGCACCTGTACGACACAATGCATGAACGTTTGCATGCTTGCATTCAACATTGTGGCGGTTACACCGGTTATTAATGTACCAGCATTTCACACTTAAAATGGCTTTTCTCGCGCTTATATTAAGCTGTTATCTTGAAACCTTAATCGATTAAATATGTTACCTATACAAATGTATTGCCGATATTTCATTTCTCTACAACTATTTTTTCGTGGTGTTGGGATTTTTTTCCGTTAGTGTATATTCCTAAGGGTTACCGTAATAAAAGCCATATCTTTAATACAGTGTCGTAACTAGCAAAACATGCGCCCCCATGCAAGATTTATTTCAGCACCCTAAGCACAGTAGTTTTCCCAGTATTTTGAACACGAGGAGGGATGCAATTTTCGCGGTGTGTGTGTGTGTGGTGGTTGGAGGGGTGGGGGGGCGGTTAGGAAGTCAGGGAGAGTCTCTGTAAACGTAATGGTGGTACCTAGAGCACTGTAGCTTTAACTCTTTAAGTAATAGATTTGACAATACGTTTGATTGCTTTGCCCAAAACTAAAATAAAGCACTTGAGCGAATCACCCTCTTACACATGGCAGATCTGCGGCTGCTGTGAATAAATGTTGAAGTCTGTCGTGCACGTTATCCTAGGTAACAGACTGTTTTCCCTCATTCTCTACGGGGAATCCCACTGTGGCCTCGCGCTTTTCCTCAGCAACGCAGAGAGAGAGAGCGATTGGAGAGCGATCGTATTACAACCCGAAGTCAAAGAGCCGAACACTTTCAATCTGTAAGACATTCAGTGTTTTAAAAGTGAAACTACGCATTTCTTTTGGCAAATCTTAAAGCTGACTATGAATCTCTGGGTTAATTATTGTGCGTGTTTGATTTTTTTCATAAAATTGTGACTGGCAGCTGAAGTAAGCCCCTTCGTTAACTGCACCCCCTCTCCCGCAGCTGCGGGGGCTGCGGGGGTAGTAGTTCCACCACTGCTTTAATATAAAGCTCTCTTATTTCCCTTTGAGTTCGACAATCGGTTTTTTCTACCCGTTTCTCTTCGTGGTGAAGTCCCATTTGTACTTATTTTTCTGTTTCTTTAAAACTTCTCTTTGACATTACAATTCACAAAACACGACCTACACTGACGGGAAAAAAATCCTAACACCAAGAAGGGGTTGTGTTAGATAAACGACAGTTCCTAGGCGGTGAGAGTACATCTGTAAGATGACGTCCATGCAAATTTCGCGCACGGCGCATACGTGTGGCGCTAGTAGCGCCCCTCGAAACATGCAAAGCAGGTTTGCTGTAAATGCGTGCTGTAACGTTCGTGAGCGTTAGTTATCATTGAGATTCCACGTAGTGTGTTGATGTTAGTCAAGAATGCCTTTAAGAAGACGAAAAAGCCATTATCAACAGCTCACGGAGTTTGAACGAGGTCGTGTAATAGGGCTACGAGAAGGTGGATTTTCTTTCCGCAATATTGCAGAACGACTTGGCAGGAATGTAGTCACTGTGCATGATTGTTGGCAGCGGTGGTCAATGGATGGTACTGCCTCAAGAAGACCGGGTTCCGGCCGGCCACGTGGCACTACTGAGACGGAAGACCGCCGTGTACGGCGTATGGCCGTGGCGCATCGTACCGCGTCTGTGGCAGCAATTCGAGCTGCAGTTGCCACCACAGTGACACAATGAACTGTTACAAATCTGTTACTTGAAGGACAGCTGCGAGCCAGACGCCCTGTAGCGTGCATTCTACTTACTCCAAACCACTGCCGTATGCGACGTCAGTGGTGTCAAGCTAGAGCTCATTGGAGGACGGAGTGGAGATCTGTTGTGTTTTCTGACGAAAGCCGGTTCTGCCTGGGTACCAGTGATGGCCGTGTGTTGGTTAGAAGGAGGCCAGGTGAGCGCCTGTAACCAACCTGTATGCGGCCGAGACACACCGGACCTACACCTGGAGTTATGGTCTGGGGAGCGATTTCCTATGACAGCAGGAGCACTCTCGTGGTTATCCCACGCACCCTGACGGCACAGTTTTACGTCGGTCTGGTGATTCAACTTGTTGTGCTGCCATTCATGAACAGCATTCCAGGGGTGTTTTCCAACAGGATAACGCTCGCCCGCATACCGCTGTTGTAAACCAACATGCTCTACAGAGTGTCGACGTGTTGCTGTGGCCTGCTAGATCACCAGATCTTTCACCAATCGAGCACGTATGGGACATTATTGGACGACAACTCCAGCGTCACCCCCAACGAGCATTAACCGTCCCTGTATTGACAGACCAAGTGCAACAGGCATGGAACTTCATCCCACAAACTGACATCCAGCACCTGTACGACACAATGCATGAACGTTTGCATGCTTGCATTCAACATTGTGGCGGTTACACCGGTTATTAATGTACCAGCATTTCACATTTAAAATGGCTCTTCTCGCGCTTACATTAAGCTGTGATCTTGAAACCTTAATCGATTAAATATGTTACCTATACAAATGTATTGCCGCCATTTCATTCCTCTACAACTATTTTTTCGTGGTGTTGGGATTTTTTTCCGTTAGTGTATATTCCTAAGGGTTACCGTAATAACAGCCATATCTTTAATACAGTGTCGTAACTAGCAAAACGTGCGCCCCCATGCAAGATTTATTTCAGCACCCCTAAGCACAGTAGTTTTCCCAGTATTTTGAACACGAGGAGGGATGCAATTTTCGCGGTGTGTGTGTGTGTGTGGTGGTTGGAGGGGTGGGGGGGGGTTAGGAAGTCAGGGAGAGTCTCTGTAAACGTAATGGTGGTACCTAGAGCACTGTAGCTTTAACTCTTTAAGTAATAGATTTGACAATACGTTTGATTGCTTTGCCCAAAACTAAAATAAAGCACTTGAGCGAATCACCCTCTTACACATGGCAGATCTGCGGCTGCTGTGAATAAATGTTGAAGTCTGTCGTGCACGTTATCCTAGGTAACAGACTGTTTTCCCTCATTCTCTACGGGGAATCCCACTGTGGCCTCGCGCTTTTCCTCAGCAACGCAGAGAGAGAGAGAGAGCGATTGGAGAGCGATCGTATTACAACCCGAAGTCAAAGAGCCGAACACTTTCAATCTGTAAGACATTCAGTGTTTTAAAAGTGAAACTACGCATTTCTTTTGGCAAATCTTAAAGCTGACTATGAATCTCTGGGTTAATTATTGTGCGTGTTTGATTTTTTTCATAAAACTGTAACTGGCAGCTGAAGTAAGCCCCTTCGTTACCTGCACCCCCTCTCCCGCAGCTGCGGGGGCTGCGGGGGTAGTAGTTCCACCACTGCTTTAATATAAAGCTCTCTTATTTCCCTTTGAGTTCGACAATCGGTTTTTTCTACCCGTTTCTCTTCGTGGTGAAGTCCCATATGTACTTATTTTTCTGTTTCTTTAAAACTTCTCTTTGACATTACAATTCACAAAACACGACCTACACCGACGGAAAAAAATCCCAACACCAAGAAGGGGTTGTGTTAGATAAACGACAGTTCCTAGGCGGTGAGAGTACATCTGTAAGATGACGTCCATGTAAATTTCGCGCACGGCGCATACGTGTGGCGCTAGTAGCGCCCCTCGAAACATGCAAAGCAGGTTTGCTGTAAATACGCGCTGTAACGTTCGTGAGCGTTAGTTATCATTGAGATTCCACGTAGGGTGTTGATGTTAGTCAAGAATGCCTTTAAGAAGACGAAGAAGCCATTATCAACAGCTCACAGAGTTTGAACGAGGTCGTGTAATAGGGCTACGAGAAGGTGGATTTTCTTTCCGCAATATTGCAGAACGACTTGGCAGGAATGTAGCCATTGTGCATGATTGTTGGCAGCGGTGGTCAAGGGAAGGTATTGCCTCAAGAAGACCGGGTTCCGTCCGGCCACGTGGCACTACTGAGACGGAAGACCGCCGTGTACGGCGTATGGCCGTGGCGCATCGTACCGCGTCTGTGGCAGCAATTCGAGCTGCAGTTGCCACCACAGTGACACAACGAACTATTACAAATCGGTTACTTGAAGGACAGCTGCGAGCCAGAGCCCTGTAGCGTGCATTCCACTTACTCCAAACGCAGTGGTTTGCGACGTCAGTGGTGTCAAGCTAGAGCTCATTAGAGGACGGAGTGGAGATCTGTGGTGTTTTCTGATGAAAGCCGGTTCTGCCTGGGTGCCAGTGATGGCCGTGTGTTGGTTAGAAGGAGGCCAGATGAGCGCATGCAACCAACCTGTCTGCGGCCGAGACACACTGGACCTACACCTGGAGTTATGGTCTGGGAAGCAATTTCCTATGACAGCAGGAGCACTCTCGTGGTTATCCCACGCACTCTGACGGCACAGTTTTACGTCGGTCTGGTGATTCAACCTGTTGTGCTGCCATTCATGAACAGCATTCCAGGGGGTGTTTTCCAACAGGATAACGCTCGCCCGCATACCGCTGTTGTATCCCAACATGCTCTACAGAGTGTCGACATGTTGCCGTGGCCTGCTAGATCACCAGATCTTTCACCAATCGAGCACGTATGGGACATTATTGGACGACAACTCCAGCGTCACCCCCAACCAGCATAAACCGTCCCTGTATTGACCGACCAAGTGCAACAGGCATGGAACTCTATCCCACAAACTGATACCCAGCACCTGTACGACAAAATGCATGAACGTTTGCGTACTTGCATTCAACATTCTGGCGGTTACACCGGTTATTAATGTACCAGCATTTCACATTTAAAATGGCTCTTCTCGCGCTTGCAATAAGCTGTGATCTTGAAACCTTAATCGATTAAATATGTTACCTATACAAATGTATTGCCGCCATTTCATTTCTCTACAACTATTTTTTCGTGGTGTCGGGATTTGTTTTTCCGTCAGTGTATTTGCCTTCCCAAATGTAAATTGAATTACTCTGCGAAAATTGCCTAAATGTTCCAGTAGCACTAGAAAGATTTGCCAACTTAACAAGAAATACCAGGTCGTTGGGAACATAATGGCCGATTTGCAGGGTAGGAATGAAAGAGACATACATCATAGCACACAAACAACTTTGTTTTATTCGAAATAGGAGCCTTCAGCAGCTACACTCCTCTGCCAGTGAATGGCAAGTGCTTCAATGCCAGTCTGGAAGAAATCTGGCTCCCTGGATGAAGTCCCGGAATGCAATTTCGGCCTTCAGCAGCTACTCACCTGTGCCAGTGAATGTGACAAGTGCTTCAATGCCAGTCTAGAAGAAATCTGGCTCCCTGGATACAAGAAAGTCCCGGAATGCAATTTTGGCCTTCCGCAGCTACACACCTCTGCCAGTAAACGACAAGTGCTTCAATGCTAGTCTGGAAGAAATCTGGCTCCCTGGATGCATGAAAGTCCCAAGATGCAATTTCGGCTTTCAACAGCTACACACCTCTGCCAGCGAGTTACAAGTGCTTCAATGCCAGTCTGGAAGAAATCTGGCTCCCTGGATGCAAGAAAGTCCCAGAATGCAATTTCGGCGTTCAGCAGCTACACACACTTGCCAGTGAATAACAAGTGCTTCAATGCCAGTCTGGAAGAAATCTTGCTCCCTGGATGCAAGAAAGTCCCGGAATGCAATTTCAGCCTCCTCTCGGTTTCTGAAATTCCTGTCCTTGAGATAATTGCTAAAATGCATTAACAGGTGGAAATCGGTAGGTGCCAAGTCAGGCGAGTAGGCTGGATGGAGGGGGAGGGTTCGAACCTCAGTTTTGTTTCTGTTTTGTTCTTTGTGACCCGTGTGGTCTCGTGTTATCATGGAGGAAGATGGGACCCTTCCTGTTCACCAAAGATGGCTGCTTCGAACACTATTTCAGGTGCATTCGGTCACTTTTTTCACAGTACGTGACTGAGGTAATGTTTTCACCAGCATTCAAGAACCTATAGTGTATGACACCGTGAACAGTCCACCACACTGTCAACAAAACCTTCTTTGGCATCAACTTTGGTTCAAGATGTTGTTTCGGTGGTTCACCATAGTTAAGCAACTGTCCAGATCGCTTACGATTGTCGTATAGCACCCACTTTTCATCACAGGTTACAATGCGATCAAGTAGGGGCTACTTTTCATTGCGAAGAAGGTGACTGCACATCTCAAACCGTTGTTGTTTCTGATGCTCGTGTGGTACCCACGTATCGAGTTTCTCGACCTTAACAATTTCGTGGAGATTTTCGGAAATGGTTGACATTATACTGTTTGGCGGGTTTTAGGACTGTGACGCAAGGTTTTGTTGGTCACCATAGCGAATCTCGAGATGCTATCTTCGAAACAATTGTCATTAGCAAAATTACAAAACAGCATTTCCCAGGCAACACAGTACGTTGGCTAACTGTTTTATTAATACACTGCTTTATTGCCCTCTACAGCAATCAGTAACATTGTGATCGAAAGTGCAGCGAGACTGCATAATTAGTTTATTGCTCTTCTTGACCACAAGGCACTTTCTTCAGCTTACAGAGAATGTTCACACATATTTAGAACATTTTTGATAAGAAATTACAGAAAATAAAAGAAGTTCAAAGAATTGAAAATGGCAGCAGCGTGTTAGATGAACACAAAAGAAACATCTGCTGCAGCAAAATACCGTTCGTTAAGAAAATGGCGCACGTAAACAAGCTGTGGAAAGAAAGTTATGTTTTTGCTCTTTGCGAAGATAAAAATATTCGTATTCTGCAATTAAAAAACGCTGTGAAAAAATCATGGAATTATTGCTCTTCTTGACCACAAGGCACTTTCTTCAGCTTACAGAGAATGTTCACACATATTTAGAACATTTTTGATAAGAAATTACAGAAAATAAAAGAAGTTCAAAGAATTGAAAATGGCAGCAGCGTGTTAGATGAACACAAAAGAAACATCTGCTGCAGCAAAATACCGTTCGTTAAGAAAATGGCGCACGTAAACAAGCTGTGGAAAGAAAGTTATGTTTTTGCTCTTTGCGAAGATAAAAATATTCGTATTCTGCAATTAAAAAACGCTGTGAAAAAATCATGGAATTAGCATTTCTAAATGTAAAATAAGCAATATTATTAATAATAGAGGGAAAAATCGTCAAGTATTGCTTTTAACAGAAAAAAGAATACTAAACGAATATGCAAAGAACGCACGCACTTTTACGACTATTTCAAAAGTAAGGCCTTTGGTTTTAAAAGAAAATCAACCGACCCAAACAGCAATCACTAAGTCGTTGAAAATCTCTGTACCAACTGTAAACAAGGTAATAAATAAAGGTTTTAAACAAAAAAAGAAAAAAGAAGCATAATGTTCACCGCCTTTTTGCTAGGCAAAAAACACAGTGTAGAATTCTGAGCGAAAAACACAGTGTAGAATTCTTTATGAAAATCAATTAGCCGGAGACAGATGGAAATTTATTGTGACTATTGCTGAAGCATGGATCTACCTAGACGACTGTAACAAAAAAAAAACATGAAAGATGACATCGGATTTTCGGGTGTAATGAGCACGTCTTTTGATTCCGTTCTGACGCAATTAAATTTATCAAAGCTATTCAAAGTCAACGGAACCTGTATGGAAAGCAACAGTAACTGACCGAAGAAAGCAGTTTTTCAATCTGGTTTTTAATCCCGCAGATATTGCTGTAAACGGAATCGTGAGTTTACGCCCTCTGGTAGCAGACTTGTGTGTTAAGAAAAACATGAATTTATATGAGAAACATTTCGCAGCGGAAACGCTCTCCAACAAAGAAAGAATTTTTCAAATCGGACTCTCAGAAGCAGAGATATGTACAAATATGAAACATGCATATACGCCCCCTGGTGGGAAAACCATGCATTATTTTAGGAAGAAAGTATTCTCAAAAGGTTTTTCGATGTGAGCGGTATCGGTTCAAGGAACAAAATTTTTAGTCGAGTTTTCAGGAGCTCAGATTTTGCTGCAAATACATCAGAAGCAGAAATTAAGACTTACACCCCTGGTTGCCAAGCCATTATTTACCAAAACTAGAAAATATATGAAAAGGATTTCCCACCTGGAGCTGTATCCAGTGCAGAAAGGATTTTCCAAATCGGAGTTTTAGAAGAAGAGATATCGGGGAAACGTTATTTACTTTTACGCCCCCTAGCGGAAAATCTATACGTAACTTGAAAAATTAACTATGCCTAAAATACTCTTCGACATAAATGAAATCGAAAAACAAAAGAATTTTTTAAATCGGATGTTTAGAAACAAATACATGGAATAAAATTTATTTTGAATTCGACATCATCTTCATGTACGCCCTCTAGCGGCGAAATTGTACATCTTAGAAAAAAAAACGAAGTAAAGGATCATCATTCGCATATTTCAAGCATCCCAATGCAAAAAGAATTTTTCAAATCGGACTAATAGCTGCAGAGATATGGTGTCTACAAACGGACGGCCAAACTGATAACATAAGCACGATCTTCTTTTACAAAAGACGTGCTAAAAAAGTAAGAAAGGGAAAGATCGATTTACGATCGCAAAAGAGCGGAGAAATAATTTAAAACTTGGTTCCAAGAATCCAAAGAAAGTTTCAGTAAGAGATTCATGATTATTTCTGGTTTCTCGTACAATGGAAAATTAAAGTTAAGAAAAGTTGAAAAAAATATTAAAATCTATTCTACATATTACCGAAATAATGTTTCAACTCCTATATTTAAAGAGGAAATACCATTCCTCTATCCACAGAGCCTTCAAAGAGTAGAACTCCATCAGAAAAGGCTACCAGTCATACATCTAAATATGCCACCTATTTCTTGAAAACATGAAAAAGGCGACAGGCATCAAGTCTATGCCTTTAGCTCATATTTCTTCAAAGTCCCCTGATGTGACTCCATTGGAATATTGTGCCTTAAGACAGCTAAAAAGAGCACTTTCTAAACCTTGTACTTACATTTAGATTTCCATGATAAAAAGAAATGCCTTGTTATCTTGGAAATCTATATATAGGTTCGTTCCATAGAAAGGGCTGTCAGATAGAACATTTAAGAAAGAAATAAAATTATTTTAAACATTAATCGTATTGCTGGAAAATCGTTATAAAAATGTGTGAACATCCTATGGTGAAAGAGTAGTGGAAATGGCCAGGAGTAGCAACGTGGAAAGGAAGGATAGCGAGTCTGACACCGAGGAAGCATGGGTTCGAATTACTCTTTCGCCCTTCCACAAGGAGGCGTTTGGAACGCGTCTCCTTGTGGAAGGGCGAAAGGGAACGCGTTCGAAACGCGTTTATAAGTGAGTCACGGAAAACTTCTCATCAGCCACCACCTCAAAACGAACCCAGGGTCTTCCAGTTACGCGCCGGACATGCTACCACTGCACCACAGCAGTCTCGAATTCTCCAGACTCACTAACTGCCAAACCACATGGCATCACGGAAAAATTTTCATCGGTCGCCAAAGGGAAGTTCCGTGACTCACTTATAAACCTGGAAAGAGCGATGACTTCTGTTTGATATTCCTAATCCTACGTGAATCGTGTGTATTAATCATTCATTCGCCTCCTAGTTATTTGTTCAGTTGCTGCTTGCCATCTTTAGTGAATCCCCAGCATTGTGCGGGGCTCCAAGAAGCAACCTGCCATGTGGTTTGGCAGTTCGTCATATGTGAGTCTGGAGAATTCGAGGCCGCTGTGGTTCAGTGGTAGCATGTCCGGCGCGTAACTGGAAGGCCCTGGGTTCGTTTTGAGGTGGTGGCTGATGAGAATTTTTCCGTGACTCACTTATAAACGTGGAAAGATTGATGACTTCTGTTTGATGTTTCTAATCCACGTCAATTGTGTGTATTAATAATTCCATTGAAACAGAAATTTTTCTCAACCATTCTTTTGTGGTATATTTTTCCCATGCAAAGAGCTGCAATTAGTCAAACACATCGAATACAAACGGGAAACGAAGTCTCGTTAACACATTAACGGTCTGGTGTCGATGTTCTCATGCCTACTGAGGACGCACTTTCGCGTTCTGCGGTGATAACATCGGCATTCGATATAGTCGTCGGCTGATGAACGTTGAAATATACTGTGATTTGCCGGATAGTGGCCAGTCTATACAGTATAGGCTTGTAGGCTTCTCGCCAGTCTTCTTTGATCCCTCCGATGCGCCAGCAATTTTCATCCACAGGATTCCTGATTGTTGAAATTTTTTTGCGTGCCGCACCTTTTATGGTAAACCCTTCCTAGGGTTACGCGTGAAAGGCCCAGGAGTACGGCCGCTTGTGAAATTCTAGAACACCCACGTCTGACACTAGCTGTCATTCCAGGTGTAAAATCGCTCCGATCACTGGTTTTTCCCATTCGTGCCATGATGAGTAAGCTAATTAACGCTCGCGGAGCTTACCGCCTGATTTATACCCTTGTGCCGTAAAACAAACATACCGATTCATGTGTCACGGGGATATAACATTTTAAAGTATTTTCGTATCAATTAATTTCTCCAAGCAGGGAATTTTCTAGCGGTAAGTTCGAAAGCATTAGACTCATAAAGAGGAGGTTCACAGGGATTAGTTCTTTTTTTTTTGGGGGGGGAGTCGTTTTAGAAAATTTGAAGGGCCAAACCGTTTTATTGTTATTGTCATCGGCCGACATTCGGGACGAGTTTAATTATTCGTAGCCCTGCCGATCATCCTTGTGTTACGTGGAAGTAGTATTTTAAAGCATATACGTATAGCGATTCATTTCTCTAGCAGGGAACTTTCTAGCGATACGTTCGAAAGCGTTATCTACGGCGGCAATCAGTAATTGGACTCGTAAAGGCGAGGTTCGCAGAGAACATTTCTATAGTGCGGAGGGTCGTTTTAGAAAACTCTAAGTGCCTAATCGTTTTATAGCATGCATCGAAGTCATGGGTATTGCCATCCATAGGGGAATCGAGAGTGCTTAATTAGTTTAATGCATCAGAAACGCCATAGAGCTTCAAGATAGAGACAGGCAGCAGAGATCAAACTAAGGAGTCTGGAGGGGTCAGAACTGAGGAGAAGACGCTTGGCGGAGGAGAGGATTATTCGTGCAGCGAACAAGGGAGGTTGAGTGGAATGGAAGAGGGCGTCTGGACCGAGAAGCGAGAATGATAAGTAAAAGAAACGGAAGAAAGATTGAGTAGATACACTGGTGGAAAATAAAGTAATCATAATAACTTCAGGACATACCCAATAGGAGAATTAAATTTTAATAAAGGAGTAATTCAATAACGCAAATGATCTTGATGCTTTTCGTGAAGCGCAGTTCTTTTATAGTATCCGCAAAGAGTTGCTATACAGCACAAACATCGAACCCTGTAACAACTATATTCTATCATACGACAACCTGTTAACATATACCTCATCGGGGCTGGAGCCTTGGTCAGTAACCTACGCCTCTGACCAGTCAGGCACTGCAGCTACAAAACGCTCTTGAATACGCAAAATAGTTATCATGATATCGTGGTGAAAATCTTCCAAATACGTGGAGAAAATGTAAATAGACCACTCTGTAAATAGTCATCGCTCTTTCCACGTTTTACTTTAACTAACGCACAGCAGCAGAAAAAGTGTTTTAAAAATGTTTTTTACAATTTTTCGGCTGCTGTGCGTTAGTTAATGTAAAACGTGGAAAGACTTAGTCTGTTTACATTGTATCCACGTATTTGGAAGTTTTTCACTATTTCTCTCACCCTTTGGATTTATTAGCTATAATTAAATAGCTTGTGTCGTTAAGCCCCATCAGATGGAGACGTCTTAGTTGCTGAGCTCATTACGGATTTGTGAAGTCAGATGCTGACAGATCAACACACATAGCGCCGCGGATTGTTAGCACCGTAGCGGAAAGCGATCGCACTCAGCTAGTTATCGAGAGATCTAGTGTCCGATCCCAGCAGTGTCGAAAACAATTTTTTGGCTGCAGTGTGTTGGTTAAATTAAAACATGGAAAGAGCGATTACTTAGTCTACTTATCATGATATCTGTTAATTTTCTTACTAAATAATTTCTGTGAATTTTGAATTTGCCTTTGGCGGAGACAGAAACATTTCCTTGAAATAAATGAATTTATGCGAGTAAAACACAACTACGAAATCATTCTCTAAATTCTCTATGAAAATTCTCTTCCTATTGGTGATCATAAACTTTAAGATAAATCTCATTCGAAATTAAAGGGTGATAGAAGTTTTAACTAAGAGGAAGGCAAACTGATAAAGCGTCTTTGGAAAAATAACCAGTGTTCGAAAAAGTCCAGTTTGAAAGAAAAAAAAAAGTGACAGCGGAAGATAAGGAAAAATGCTCCTATGCTGGATCTTTCGAGAAAAAAAAAAAAGAAAAAAGAAGAAAAGTTTTATCGCTCTCGTATCTGAGCGACAAATCCCGACACATTTGAGCCAAACGAACTTTCTGAGCGCAAATCCTCGATCTTCAACCCTCATGAATCAAACACGACCATAATCCGACTGATGGCATTCTTCTTCCTATTGAATATCGATCAACAAACTTTCAATCCTTTAGTCGAAAGACGTAAAAAAAGAAAGGGGAGATATGTCAAATTTTTCGGGGAAAAAGTGAAACCAGGCACATAGCCATGATATTCATCTAACGCTAACGCTCTAACTCCCCACATCCAAATGACGCGGCCATACGGAGGGGGATAGAGAGAGAGCGAGAGAGAGAGAGAGAATCAGCGGCAGACCGTCACGTGACTTCATTTGCATGCTCGCGACACGATTCAGACCAGCTTCGATCGCATCGTCACCCCCTCTAACATCACCCCTCCCCCTCCAAAGGATTGCCCCCAGAAGCACGGAAAGCGAAAGATACAACCATTGAATTTCAATAGAAAGGATTGTGCACAAAGACTTCAATTACTTCTCGCCAATAATAGGGAGAAAAAAAATACAAAACTAAAGGGGGAAAAAAATCCGTGACTTTCGAATCAAAGAGGTGTTGGTGTCGCCAAAAAGTGGCAGAGGACAGGACGAATAGGGGTACTGAAGTGTTTCATCCACTATTGTGTGGGCCTGTCGGAGATAAGGACCAGGAACAACAAAGGATAGATAGATGGATGGATAGCCTCTGGGGAAAGACGCTATCAGAGGCAGAGAAATTGTCACTGTAGCAGACGAAATTTCACCAACTGATGGCGAAGCTGATTTTTATTTTCATCCTGCAAAAAGGATGCAAAGGAAAAGCTTCAACCATGTTATATATACGGCGAGAGGCCAAGAATTCTTTCCCCCTCTTAATATTCACCGAATTCAAAAAAATTTTCCACGGTTTTTGAACAACATATTTTTCAGGAGAAAATTTAGTATAGATCTGAAGCTCTATTATTTAGAGCTGTCATACGCCTTAAATCATGACACCTAAAAATATCAAAAAACAGGCGCTCATTAGATTAAAAGAAGGAAAAGCAGTTCCTTATAGAAGAATAAATACAAAGGGTCTGGCCAAAATATTACCATAAATTACTTTGCAAACCAGTGTTAATGTTTCTTTTAACTAATGATGCTCTTTCGGCAACGTTGCCTTCTGATTTATCAGTAGATCTATTGATCTTGATTCCTCCCTACTGGTAGATTTTTGTTATCTACTGATTTTTCTCTATTTTAAGGCCACCTACACACTCAGGGACATGCTGTCTAAGAATGTCCGCATTCTCTCAGTACTCACCATCTACAGATCCAATTGACAAGACTCACCACAGAATTGGTCTAAAGAGAAAACTCTGATCAAAACTAAAATTATTCAACGCCTGCTACCCATTAATGTTTTAAATTCATACTGGTTGTTATGAAATATTTTTTTATTTTAGATAATTAGTCTGTTTTGCAAAGTTTTCCCCAGTTTTGTTGAAACACATAATATCAGGAAAACGTTATAGTACGTTATCTGTATTAATGATACTTGTTTGAGTATAGCACTTATTTCACATAGTTTGGGAATATCTCCGTATCGCTGAGTAGAAGTGCAAGTACTGTATTAGGTGTGCAGCTTAATTCTCGGCTCCTAACCGCAACGGATCACAAAACATTGGCAAATGCAAATAGCTGTGTGCGAGAATGGCTGATTGCGGCGTCATCCAACAGCTTTCCAGGCAACCGTAACAGCTTACAGCTGTAGTGACAGAAGAGACGAAAGTTGACGGTGAAAGCAATGTTGTTCGAGAAGCAACATTTGAGGCACTGACTCCTGTTCGCGTTTCAGCTGAAAAAAGGTGCTACGGAAGCCCAGTAAATGATCTAGGCTGCTTTGGGTGAGGCTGCTTTGGGAGAGGCTGCTTTGGGTGAAGTTGCTTTGGGAGAGGCTGCTTTGGGTGAAGCTGCTTTGGGAGAGGCTGCTTTGGGTGAAGCTGCTTTGGGAGAGGCTGCTGTGTCCTACAGTACTTGTAAGAAGTGGTTCCAGCGGTTTAAGCAGAGAAATTTCGATCTCCGGAATGCAGAACGTCCGAGACAGCCACAGAAAGTTGACGATGAGGAACTGGAACTGTTGGACGCAGATCCCTGTCGCACATAGTCAGAACTCGCCAAGGAACTCGGAGTAACACGGCAAGACATTGCAAAGCGCCTGCACAAGCTTGGACGGATTCACAAGGAGGGCCGTTGGGTGTCCCACCAACTCACAGCTGCGAACAAATTAAGGCGCTACGATTTTACCGTGTACTTGCTCTCCAGATTCAAGAAGAAGGATTTCCTCCACAAGATGTTGACCTGTCACTAGAAGTGGATCCTCTACGATAATCCTAAGAGGCGCAAATCATGGGTTTATCCAGTTCAGCATACCACCAGTACCGCCAAACGGAATATCCATGCCAGGAAGTTGTTGCTGTGCATATGGTGGGATCAGAGCGGTGTCGTACACTATGAGTTACTCAAACCTGTTGAAACGGTCAATGCTGAGCGTTATTGTCAGCAACTCATTCGCGTGAGTGACGCAGTGGAGGCGAAAAGGCCATACACCGGCAAGGGGAGAAGGTCGGTCCTGTTACTTCAGGATAACGCGCGTCCTCACACCGCGAAAACGACTTTAAACAGGATCACCGACTTGGGCTGGGAGATTTTGTCCCACCCGACGTATTCTCCAGACTTCGCCCCGTCGGATTATCACCTATTTCGTACCCTGCAACATTGCCTCAGTGATACGCACTTCACTTCTGTCGAGGAGGTCCACACAAGTATTGATGACTTTATCAACTCGAAACAGCCCTCTTTTTTCCGTAGTGGCACTCGGCAGCTCCCTGTCCGATGGCTCAAATGTATCCAACACGACGGGGATTATTTACCTTATTAGGTACGTATTCGATTTGCTATAATTTGCTGTCAACGTGTCGCGCCTGTGGCCGAGAATTAAGTTGCACACCTAATATGCATACATAGGATACACGAAAAGAAATGTGCTTCCTATGTGTATACATATACACATAGGAAGGTATACATAGAAAACACGAAAAGAAATAGCGTGGCTCATTATCCTGTTGGTGATGCCCATCACCAGTAGGGAACACGGTTGCCATCAATGGTTAAACTTGGTTTTATGATGCTGACCAGCAGTAATAATATCTTTTTAAAAAGCGGCTCAGGATTGTATTGGTTTGAATTTTCATTCCATTGTTTAATAGTGGTTTGTGGAGTACTAGTAATGTTTCACATACCAGTAGATTTAACGTTCTTTTATATTGATATAACATCCAATACTACATTACATTTGTAAGGTAGTGCATGTTTCAAGCCAAAAAATCTTATTTACTGATTTCTACTGATTTTTTGAGCTATGATCTACTGATTTCAGGTAAAAGCCTCCGGCAGCACTGTCTCTCGGCCATTTCTTTTCCATTTTCTTTTTCACTTTGTTTATTTATGATTAAATTTTGAACCTCATCGTCTCAGATTAAAAAAAGTAAAGGGTGATTTCTCTTTCTTTTCTTTCTCTATCTCTTGTTTTTTTCTTCTACTCAAAGCCTGATTACCGCACGACTCAGAAGATCAATGGACTAATCTAATACTAATCAACACTGTCACTGCACGATTTAGAATCCAATTTAACAAGATCACATTAAAGGTTTATTACGTTAAAATATCTTATTTATAAGTTAAAATCTACTAATATATTTTAATGTAATGAGCCTTTAATGTGATCTTGTTAACTTGGATTTTAAATCGTGCAGTGACGGTGCCGATTATTATTGGATTATTCGAGTGGTGCACGACAACTAATTCGCAGGGCAAGGGACCCTTTTTAAAAAATAGTTTATATTCTAATCATTATTGAACTTCTTTTTTTTCATTATTATTATTATTATTATTACTGTATTATTATTTTATGCGGTACTTTATTGCATTCTCTTACCTGTGAATTTCCAATGACTTCATTTAAAAGGAGCAGTCCCAATTTTCACAAAACCCTTTATTACTCTTCTCTGAAATTCATGGTTTTTAATTTCTGCGTCGCTTTAAGATCACAATCGATTTTCTTTTAGAATTCCAAGATTATTAAAAATTATCGTTGCACATTCATAGATTGTTGCACAAATGCTACCACTTTTCAACTATCACACAAACTTACAATATCACATGAAATATGAAGCAGCCTCCCCGGTGGCGCAGTGGTCTAAGACCATTAGACCACTGCGCCATGCTTAATACCATTTGTCCGAGAAGGGTCCGGGTTCGAATTCGGGGGAGGCATGGATGTTATGTTTGTCATACGTCACTGGTTCTATCACATCCCTTGAACCAGTGGCCCTAAATTAGAGACGGGCGACTGCTTATAATCCATTGATTTGCTCACGGTGGTCGTTAAACCTTCAATCAATAAAAAAAATATGAAGCATCTTCCACATTTAATGCAAAGGTTAAATAGAAGGAAATAACACACAGTGGAATCTCGGTTTACGTTTGTCCTTTTGTAGATAATTCTGCATTAGTTCCGATATTTTGCTGTAGTTACAATCGCTTTTTAACTCGGTTACACGTAATTCATTTATATGCTTTTTGCGATTATAAGTAAAATTTGAATTTCAGACTTTCCAAAATCCACGGTTCTTTTATTCTTTTATACGTAACGCGGTATGTTACAACTTTGAGATAACTGTGACAGCGTTATTGTGTTCCTTCTTGGTGCAGCCAAAATTGAACCTGGATCCCATCAGAGAAGGGTATGTGGTTTACTTTTGGATTAGCATGATAAATTGGTTTCGGATTTCATGACTCGCACACATATGGGCTACTTGAAAATTGTGACGGGACTTTGTGGCTCCATTATATTTCGTGGCGTACTAAAAATAGAATTGTACATATATCATCAATGTTTAGCATTCTGGTTTCAAATGGATTCACCCAAGATCGTAACAGAAAAAAAAAAAAAAAAAAAAACAGTCTTTTAGTTCACTGTTGCATATTAAAAGAATTGATCTCAGGTTCTTAGCTGGGAGGATTTCACTTAATCTGAAACCTGGATTTTTAAGACAGAGTCATCAAAAGAGAAGTTTGATTTTTTTATGAGTTTTACTATGCGATAAAATATTATACAGTATTATTAAGGAACATCTTACACTCCTTTAAAGCATATATTTTACAATAGTATTTAACATTTTGAAATTTCGTTTATACATATCCACTGTTTTTAAGGCCTAAACGTACAGCCGAAGTGTCACTATATATATATATATAAATATCAGCACCATTGTCAACCATTATTATCAGTCCATTGCTGGATGAAAGTCTCCCCAAGTTAATTCCTCAACAGTCTGTCTTGAGCTAGTCTCCTCCATGTCACTCCGGCATGCTTTCGTCTCACGTGGTCTTCTTCTGGGTCTTTACCTGTCCTTCGGTATCCAGTCTAAAATTTCGGTTGTTCATTGGTGGTCCGTTCTTCTGGCAATACGTCCAGCCCATTGCCATTTCAGGGATTTTACTCTCATCATGATGTTTTCCACTCATGTCATTTTTCTGATCCACGAGTTCCTCTTCTTATCTTTTCTGGTTACACCAAAAATTCGTCTCTCTATACTTCTTTCAGTTGTCTGCAGCCTTTGTATGTCATTTTTAGGTAAGGTCCATGTCTCTGCTCCGTAAGTAAGAAATGGAAGGATGCATTGATTAAACGCTTTTCTTTTAAGACATAATGGTATATTGCTCTTTAAAAATGTACTGCTTCTTTCCAAATCTCTAGAACCAAGTTTTATACGCAGATGAATTTCTAGATCAATGTGACCCTCGCTTGATATCTGTTGCCCGAGGTTAGATATATATAGCGTCGCGTGTATCGCGTGACATCTTGGCCGTGGTCCTGCTTCCCTTTCTCTCTCTCTCTCTCTCTTTCTCTCTTTCGCTCTCTCTCTTTCGCTCTCTCTCTCTCTCTCTCTCTCTCTTCATCGCTTCTTGTTATAATGGCAATGAGGATAGACCAGTACCAAATATTATAGTTTTATAGTTACAGGAAAGAACACGTTAATGTTATACAGAGGAGAAGTGCAAATATTACCCTGCCGGGGTGTTATTCACTTTGTAACACTGAAAGTGCAACACCCAAAAGCGGTGGGTAAATTAAATTGATGTTCACGGATGGATAGGTATGGGAGACAAGAAAATGATTGAGTTTTCAAAAGCAATTGACAGTTTTATTACCTAAAATATAAATTACATGAGTAAGAAGCACAGCCACCACCGTTGGAAATACATTCAGCAGTGCGTCGCGGCATGTGTTACTGCCCACCCTGCTTCCTGTGACTGGTTTTGCAAGGAGGACATTTTCTACATTGGTTACGGGTGGGTGCTGAAATTCTGTCTAATTATGTCTCAGAAATGTTCTGTCAGAGAAGATCATGCGATCTTGCTGGTCATTCCAAGACGTTGGCAGCATGCGAACGCCCATTATCCTGTTGAAGCATGCTGCCAAGTTACCTTCTTACCAGACATTAGCGAGACACATAACAACAATATCCAGAATATTCTCCATGTACTGTTCAGCTGTTAAACTGTCTTTGAGGAATAATAAAGATGTTCGGCTGTCATATCTTACTGCTCCCTAAGCCATGACCGCTGCCGTTTGCGCTTTATGCCGGTAGACAATAACTTTTGAATTGGTCAGTTCTTCCTATGGTCTCCATAATGAACGCGATCATCATTGGATTCCAAAGAATTGCTAGGTTATTTGCTGAAAATCACATAACACCATTCTGTCTGTTAGTTCAATAAAGCAGGACACCACTCCAGACTGTGACGACTGTTATGTTTGCATAGGAGCAAGTGGCGTAATGGACTATGTGCATGAAGTTCTGTCACTGGCAGTCTTCGAGGTAGGGTCTATCTTGTGACGGAATCTCATAAAGTTAGATTAACCACCTTTGTGATGATAGAAAGAGTGGTTGTGATGGTGGAGGAAGCATGTATCTACATCAAATGACCTTTCGTGGTGTAGTTGCCCTGCGTGCTCCATTTTTTGGGACTACGAGAGGTTGTGTCTTTTCTAAAAAATTACTGCCACCTTCGATGTGCTACTTACTGCCACCTTCGATGTGCTACTTACTGCCACCTTCGATGTGCCACTTACTGCCACCTTCGATGTGCTACTTACTGCCACCTTCGATGTGCTACTTACTGCCACCTTCGATGTGCTACTACTTACTGCCACCTTCGATGTGCTAGTTACTGCCACCTTCGATGTGCTACTACTTACTGCCACCATCGATGTGCTACTTACTGCCACCTTCGATGTGCTACTACTTACTGCCACCATCGATGTGCTACTTACTGCCACCTTCGATGTGCTACTTACTGCCACCATCGATGTGCTACTTACTGCCACCTTCGATGTGCTACTTACTGCCACCTTCGATGTGCTACTTACTGCCACCTTCGATGTGCTACTTACTGCCACCTTCGATGTGCCACTTACTGCCACCTTCGATGTGCTACTTACTGCCACCTTCGATGTGCTACTTACTGCCACCTTCGATGTGCTACTACTTACTGCCACCTTCGATGTGCTACTTACTGCCACCATCGATGTGTGCTATTGCCTTGACTGGGCCCAATTACTGCGCAGCATGGCAAGTCGACAATCCATCCTCTCAAAAACGAATAATCCGTACCCCAAATGCACTCAACTAGCGATATGATCTGAGAATTTTGCGCCTTGATATTTATTCTGTACGAAGTTTTTTTCCTCGTAGGAATCGCAGCTTAAAGCCAGATGACTCTTCTCACGATGAAATCAGTTTTAGTTGTGACGTTACGGCATTGGCGTTCTCACTTTTATCGGCAAATGCTGCTATCTAATTGGCCCCATATTTTAATCATGTACATATCTCTGCTCAGCTTAGATGCTTACTGAGTTGCAACCGTTCCGGTCATTCCTTCAGGGGGCTGCAACTTCAACTTTACAGAATATAATCATAATAGAGTACATTTGAACTCCATTGTGATTATATTCTGTAAAGTAAATGGGAAAATTTGTGATCGCGAAGACTATTTTATACGTTCACTTACTTGAGCTATACTATTTCCAAGTATTATGATTAAATAGTATAATAAATGCTAATATTGTTGAACCAATAAAGCTAAGGAATTATCATTAACATTAATAAGATTCGCCCTCATGAAGCCGAGCCAAACGCTCTGAGAAACTATAGTCGATGTTTAATAAACCTTTGATTGTGGTAAATGTTGATATTTTTATTTTAACATTTAATAAAGCCACTTTTAATCTGTGAACAAAATTTGCTTAAGTCAACAATGTTGGAGTAATGATGGCCAAATTAATTGCGCTAAATTTAATCGTTACTGCCAATCATTAAAGTTAACGTTCATAATATCGCGCAATTTCATATTAAAACTATTTTTGTTTAAACCTTTTAAGTAATCATGTGCTTTTTACTTATGAATTAACACTCAAAATCAAAATAAGATTTTGAAGCTGAGGAGTCTAATATTGAAAATACTCTATTGAAACACGTTATGCTACTGCACAAGATTTTATCTTGTAAAATGTCTTAAGTGCGCTGTTAATTTCTAGGCACAAATGTTTCAGCATGACACTGGAAATGATTGAGGCAGAGGTTGCAAAATAGTGGATCATCTTCCAAGCTTGAGTTGTTGTTTTTTTTGTTGTTGTTTTTTTTTTGTTTTGGAGATTGAACAACAGTACCACGAGCAACTCGATGAGCTATGCTGTTACACAAAGAAAATGCCGCACCAGCAGGGACGTCGCCAAGGGAGTGGCACGGTGGGCTATAGCCCGTGTCTTCTTGATTCGTCTATTCTTGTTTGGCCTATTCTTCGTACGTCGAAAGTTAATGGGTTCCGCCATTTTAGGCGAGGAAATAATTCTTGATTCGCCCTATTCTTGCCTCGCCTAAAACTTTCATCTGACACAGGAGAGGGATTCACCTGGAGCAAACTTCTTGATTCGCCTACGTCGGAAGTTAACAGGGTGAGAAAATACTATTACATTATTTCGCTTAAGCTTTGACGGAGTGATTTAAAAAAAAAAAGATAGATTTTTACCTCCCGTGAATTTTTTTATCGAAACACTAAATCTTTCGTGCATTAATGTAGGAAATATCAAATTATGAGCAAAAAGTAAAAAACAGAAGGTAGTCCTCACAGGTAGTCTTCAGCGTGATTAAGGTATTAAATGTGTTGTCCAATTAAAATCGTGAGAAACTATAGTGAGGATTGGGGCAGGGGTTGTGTGTGTGTGTAAGATAGAATTCAAGAAAGCGCTGATAAAGAAAAGGTAAAGAAAAATAAAGGGTAGAGGGATGCTGATGCGGGGTCCGGACTAAAGCCCACCGCACACTGTGGCCCACCCGGACATTTGCCCATCCGACAGTTGCCCACCTAAGCACTTGCCCACTATGGATGATTTGTATATAATACGTAACGTCGGAGGATGCTTCTGGTCTAATCTAGGAAAACTGATCACATAAATATTTACCGACCATATAAAAATTTTACTTTGTTTTAGAAATGTTGAAATTTAAGGGGGGTTACCCACAAAACTAAACTAATATAGATTACCTTTGTTATGGGTTCAAAAAGCTCAAACTTAAATCACAAGACAACGCCATCAATAGACGAACAACGCACTTGAAAATTTGGAAAAGTTTAAAGTTAGGCGGCACTACACCCCCCCCCTCTTCCCCTCCAATGCAAACTAACATATATAGTCTTTATCATGGGTTCTAAAAAGCTCAAACTTATATCATCTACTCGATGGGCTGCCATCGAACAGGTGAAACAAGTCTATTCTACGGGCCACCATAGTTGCTGGTGGTGATTTGTAGGTTTGTTATTGCAAATAGTATTATGCATGCGAATAAAAGGAGTTTTATGGGAGCGGGGAGCTGGGAGAAAGTAGGAATAGTAGACGTCAGTTTTCTGTACTCTACAGGTCAATTAAACTGAACTTGTTTTCACGTCGGAAAGGAAAATTTCAATTTTGATGCCGCGAGGCAGTCAAATGATTTTGCCTACAGAATTTCATATCAGCTGTTTTTATTTTTTAGGTCACTAGTAATCGATAAAATTCCAATTTATTACTGATCATATAATGTAGCAGGAGCCTGAGGAAAATGCCTTGCTTTGAGCGTATAGTGGCAGCTTTGACTGGGCAGACGGTATATAATGGACAATGTAGATTGAGATCGGAATCGTATCTGTTTGTGCGCTACTTATTAGTAACATAGACTACCTCCATTATGAACAAAAAATTTGGAAACGGAATCGTGAACTTACGCATCCTGGTTGCAGACTTGTGCGTTTAAAAAAAAAATTGAAATTATATGAGAAACATTTCCCATGAAGAGTTGTTTCCGCTGAAGAAGAAAAAAAAATTCAAATCGGAGTTTTAGAAGTAGAGATATCGAAGAAAACGCACTTTACTTTTACGCCCCCTAGCGGAAAATGTATGCGTAACTTGAAAAAGTGAGTATACTTAAATTACTCTTCGACATAAATGAAATCGAAAGGTGAAAGATTTTTTTAATCGGACGTTTAGAAGCAAATATATTTAATAAAATGTATTTTGAATTCGATATCATCTGCATTTACCCCTTCTAGCGGCGAAACTGTGCATCGTAAAACAAACGAAATGAAGGATCATCATTCGCATGTTGCAGAGATATGGTGTCTACAGACGGACGGACGGGCAAACCGATAGCAAGTATGATCCTTTTTTTTACAAAAGACGTGCTAAAAACTCATGGAAGTTTAAGATGTATCTTTTTAGCACGTCTTTTGTAAAAAAAGATCGTGCTTATGTTACCGGTTTGTCCGTCCGTCTGTACCCACGATATCTCTGCAACTATTAGTCCTATTTGAAAAATTATTTTTGCATTGGAAAGCTTGAAATATGCGAATGATGATCCTTCATTTCGTTTTTTTTTTTTTTTACGATGTACAACTTCGCCCTTAGAGGGCATAAATGCAGTTGATGTCGAATTCAAAAATACGTTTTATTCCACATATTTGCTTCTAAACATCCGATTGAAAAAATTCTTTTATCTTTCGATTCCATTTATGTCGAAGAGTATTTTACATATAGTTACTTTTTTAAGTTACGCATAGATTTTCCGCTAGGGGGCGTAAAAGTAAATTACATTTTTCCCGATTACTCTTCTTCTAAAACTCCGATTTGAAATTTTTTTTCTTCAGCGGATACACCTCCTGATGGAAAATCGTTTGCATATAATTTTAAAATGTTGATAAAAAAATACTTTGGCCACCAGGGTACGTAAGCGTTAATTTTTGCTTCTGATGTATTTGCCATAAAATCTGAGCTTCTAAATTATCGATTGAAAAATTCTTTAGTGGACTGATTTCTCCTGGTATGGCATTAGACCCTTGGTCGCAATTCCTGGTAGACTCAACGCCGAGACCTACTGCACCATGTTGGATGACCATGCGCTTCCTACGTTGTGGCAGTATTACGTACGGGGTGGACCCATGTTACTTTCAGGATGACGAATGCCACCTGTCATGTTGCGAGGTCCACCATGGCTTGGTATGGTGACAATGGGGTTAATCGAATGGACTGGCCTGCGCAGAGCCCGGACCTTAACCCTATCGAGCACCTCTGGGACGAGTTGGAGCGTCGACTTAAGGGGTGCCCCCACCGTCCGAAATCGGTGAAGGAGCTGACCTGTTTTCTCCAAGCCAAGTGGAAGAAAATAACGCTAGCCGTCGTACAGCGCCTGGTTGAGAGTATGCCCCGGAGGGTCGCAGCTGTAATCGCCGCTCGTGGAGGCTCCACCAACTATTGAAGGTGAATAAACTTAGTTTTCCTTTGCTATCACAGGTGTCCAATTACTTGTTGGTAGATAGTGTAGTTTAAAAGGCGACTCAGAGTCCATCTGCTACAGTGGGTAAAAGCAAGAAACGAGCAGGTTCACGAACAAAACGACGACACGAACATAAAATATGAACAACAGTTAAAAGTACATTAGACGTCCCACACTTAGGGGAAGTGTCGCCACACCGCGAATAGCGGTAAGTGAGACAGCAATGTCCAATGAGGAGACGTGCCAGTACAACTTCCTTCCTGCGGTTCCAGCGACATGATGAAGACCAGGCTCCAAGCACTGGTTCGATATGACGTAGTTTATTTTCCACTTCTTCTTCCCACAGACCGTGCCATGTTTCCTTGTTATCGATATGACGTAGTTTATTTTCCACTTCTTCTTCCCACAGACCGTGCCACGTTTCCTCGATATCGATATGACGTAGTAGTTTATTTTCCACTTCTTCTTCCCACAGACCGTGCCACGTTTCCTTGATATCGATATGACGTAGTTTATTTTCCACTTCTTCTTCCCACAGACCGTTCCACGTTTCCTTGATATCCATATGACGTAGTTTATTTTCTACTTCTTCTTCATACAGACATTGATATCGATATACGTAGTTTATTTTCCACTTCTTCTTCCCACAGACCGTGCCACGTTTCCTTGATATCCATATGACGTAGTTTATTTTCTACTTCTTCTTCCCACAGACATTGATATCGATATACGTAGTTTATTTTCCACTTCTTCTTCCCACAGACCGTGCCACGTTTCCTCGATATCGATATGACGTAGTTTATTTTCCACTTCTTCTTCCCACAGACCGTTCCACGTTTCCTTGATATCCATATGATGTAGTTTATTTTCCACTTCTTCTTCCCACAGACCGTGCTACGTTTCCTTGATATCGATATGACGTAGTTTATTTTCCACTTCTTCTTCCCACAGACCGTTCCACGTTTCCTTGATATCCATATGACGTAGTTTATTTTCTACTTCTTCTTCCCACAGACATTGATATCGATCGATATACGTAGTTTATTTTCCACTTCTTCTTCCCACAGACCGTGCCACGTTTCCTTGATATCGATATGACGTAGTTTATTTTCCACTTCTTCTTCCCACTGACCGTGCCACGTTTCCTTGATATGATCACGAACAAGAGAGCGCAAATCACGGATGAAACAGTGGCAAGGGTGTGACAACCAAAGAAGAAACAAATCTACACAGGGTGAGTGCACATCATGCTTCTTGAACAGCGTCCCACAATTTCGTATTATTCGATTGTAGATGATTCTTGGCGTTGACGGAAGGTTGAATAGCATCCCAAATGTGTTCCATGTCGTTTAAATCCCGCGATGCCACACTCCGTGGAATGTTCCTCCAGCCATAATCGGACGACTGTGGGCGTGTGCGGTGGAGCATTGTATGTTGAAAGAGGTCGCACCCGTTGGAGTGGTTACATGACATGAACGGGTGCAAATGATCCCCAGGGATGGTTACGTAGCCTCCATCGGCCAGAGCGATCTGCAGATGTATGAGGGGAGTCCTAATGCGTGCCATCTGAAAACACCCCACCCCACACCACAACAGAGCCACCGCCGGCTTGCACTCTCCCTTGCATGCATACGGGATCCATTGACTTGTGGGGTTGTCGCCACACCCAGAGTCGGCCATCTGCCTGAAACAGTTGGTACCACGATTCATCGGACCAGGCACTGATTCATCGGACCATCCACTCATCTTGCGTCCAGTGGATGTGTTCCCGAGCCCAGACAAGGCTCGCAGCCTTGTGACGTCGGGTCAGCAACGGCTGCCGGGTGGGCCGTTCACTCCGGAACCTCATAGAACACAGGGAACGTTGCACTGTCGGAACGCGGATGCTACTACTGGCTCCATGATTGAATTGCGCTATGATTTGCGGAAATGTTGTACGCCTGGTGGATGCTACGATCCGTACCACACACCTCTGTCCACGATCGTCCAGGGCTTTTCCGCGACCACACCGGTCTCGCAGTCTGGATTTTATCCCTGAGTTTGTGTAGCCCAGGTACGCTCTTGAATTTGTTGACCGTTTAAATCCAAATTTCAAGTTAATTTCCGAGATGGAGGGACGCATTTCCTGGGCACTGACAATCATAACACGTTCGAAATCACTTAAAGCCTGGTAAGCTGCCATCTGAACTGCGAATGCTACTACAACTTCAGCTTGCGGACATATACTCCTCTATAAATATATACGTCGTTTGCAGACGACACCGTTTACCGCATGGGTGTAATGACATGTAATGGAAACGGTAGCTACTTTCCCAGTTTTTTTTTTTTTTTTTTTGGAACCTCACTGAATTTGTAAAATATAGGTCGAATATAGGATCACTTAAACAATTATTGCCATCTACAACAATCTAGACACAAAAAGTGCCAATCGAGCTACAGTGCCTCTAAGCCTATAAAAATAGTGCTTTATCGCCTCTAAGCCACGCTAAGGCATTTCTATATCCTTTTCATATCCAACCAGAAGCTATACACTGAAGAGCAATTGAATTAGAGACAGCTGGCGTTATGCAAATGCGGCGCTGTGGGCGGCCCTGTATGCAGCGATCCGACAATATAAGGAGTGATGCGACGGGAATCAGTAAGCGTCGGGCGCAGTATGGGTAAGACGAAGGATCTAAGCGCATTTTATCGTGGGCAAATTGTCGGGGCCCGACGAATGGGTCACTCCATCTCGGAAGTCGTGCAGGAACTGGGATTTTCACGAGCCACTGTGTCACGGGTGCACCGTGAGTACATCGAATCCGGTAAAGCCATCCCTGCAAGGGCCAACTGCCGTGGACAACAGCGTGTGGATGAGCTGGGTCATCGTTGGCTAGCTCGCATTGTAACAGCGGATAGACGGGCCACAGTGCAAGAAATCACTCGGCAATTTAACGCTGGTGCACAAAAACGTGTAAGCAGCCACATCATCCAGAACCATCTCCTCGCTATGAGGTACAGAAGCCATCGTCCCACGAGGGTACCGCTGCTGACCGCACATCACAGGATGCAAAGATTAGCATGGGCGCTGGAACATCGTCACTGGACCCTAGACATGTGGAAAAATGTTGCCTGGACTGATGAGTCGAGATTCACGTTGGTACATGCGTATGACGGGATACGAGTACGGCGCAAACCACATGAAGCGGTGGGTCCTTTTTGCCAGCAGGGTACTCTTTAAGCTGGTGGGGGTGGCATTCTGGTCTGGGGACTGTTTACGTGGACTGAAATGGGACCCCTGGTACGTGTGACATCGTCCCTCACAGGTCAACGTTACCGGGATATCCTGGACAAGCATTTGCTCCCGTTTGTGCGTCTGCAACATCCCACAGGGGACCTCATCCTGCAACAAGACAATGCACCGTGCCATCGCTCCCGAATTGTATCCGAATGGTTGGATGAACACTCCACCGACGTGACCTGGCTTCCTTGGCCAGCTAGGTCACCTGACCTCAATCCCATCGAGCACATCAGGGATGCCATCGAGAGAGATGTTCGAGGCTCTGACCCACCCTCCATCAAATCTTCGTGAACTGTGGTAGCTTGTTTAAGGGGTCGTGGATCCGTATGGCTTCCCAACGCTTCCGGTGTCTTGTCGAGTCCATGCCGAGACGAATCGCCGCCGTCATTAGGGCGAAAGGTGGTGCTACACGTTACTAGACAGATATCTCTAATTCAATTGCTCTTTCTTCAGTGTGTTTTGATCTTATATTTGTAGATGGGCAAATAATTGTTTAGGTGACCATAAACCCACGGTTCTGACCCCTCGGTCGATGGGGCGGCGTAAGGAGAATGTACATCCCCTTATCTAGAAGTTAGTCCTGAAACCATAGTGGCAAGAAATAGCTTCTGATTGGTAACGATTGCTGTTCTGAAGAAAAACAGCGGAGGGAAAATATTCAGCGATGAAGGCTGAGTAATAAAAGTTTTATGCTTGCGAGGAGTATTTTACTAAGCATTTTTTTCTCTCATTCCTTAGCAGAAGCACGAAAATAACTTCTTCGTATGCCAAATAATCTCACGTAAAATGGCGCAATCTTCCTACTGTGCGGTTGTTCGTTGGCCACATTTTTCATATCTCGGTCATCACAAATTATTGCGTGATTCCCTCAGTGATGTGCTATCTCCCCATTCTCGAGATGCTGAATTTCTCAAATGCTTGTTCAGAAAGAGTTAGGAGCATGTGTGTGTGTGTGTGTGTGTGTGTGTGCTTTTCACTTCTTTTTTTCTTTCAACAGAATATTTTGTAATTTCATTAACATAAATAAATTAAAGCGCTGTACAAAATTAGATTTCGTGATATTATTTTAATAAAGACGGTTAGAAAATATGAAAATAATAAACAATAAGACAAAAATAACAAAGATTTCGTGCGTTTCTGAGATGAAAAATCTTTTTCTTTCCCCCTTCCCGCAGTTGATGATGATTTTCGTCCGATATAACGTATTGGTTTGACCTTTCCTCTTCGAACATTTGTCCAAACAAATTCGCATTTCGCGACCCATTTGCTTGGAACTCACAAAGTTTCTGGTAGCTTGGATACTTTTGTCATCAGTGTATCGCATTACATCATCTCTCTCTCACTCTGATGTGCTGAAATGTAGAATGGGAAGTTTTGGGGGGAGGGTTGAGACGGGGGATGTAGCCGTGGGGTATAAATGACCCAGGGGGTGTCAGAATGCCAGAGGGCGAGGACTGTCACGCTGTTCTCGACAGAGGGTCACATCTGGCGCTCTGGGGACACAGTCGGGTCTTTCTGTGTATGGAACTTATTGATTTATCGGCGTCTTTCACCCATTACTTGAGTCATTAGGACGGCCATTTATTTCTATGCTGAGCAAAATAATGGCACTTGCCTCATTTCTCGTCTGAGTCGCTGTCTTCATCGAACCCGAGCGGAGATTTGCACTGCTTCCCTTCACTCGAATTATCAATTCAAGTTTTCACGGCAGTCTTGGCGTTACTAGGCCGCGCGCTGTTCATTTTATGTGAATAAAGTCGCGGTGAAATAGCCCTGAAAGAACTGTTTGACGAAGTATCACTGATGGAGTGACGTAAGTTCGTTATGTAAATCGTTAGATTCCGTAAATGTTAAGCCTTTCTATATAATACTTCTGTGTTGGCATGGCATGAGAATCTGAAATGCATATTTTCCAGCAACGCTTTTATGCAGTTATGTTCCGAGATTTTGAAACGCGCATTACTGCGCAACATTACGGTAAACGGTAAAAATACCCTCGGAGAAAATACCCCTGAAAATTGAAAAGCGGTAAAAATACCCCGGAGGAATTACCCGAAGAACAAATGGTTCACTGTAAACTGCCACACAGGAACAGTGATGTGTGGCAGTGGGGGTTCGGACATTTGGGCACCGGATATTTGGGCACCGGACATTTGGGCACCTGGACGTTTGGGCACATTCCCTTTTAAGTCAAAGAAATTGCGCTGCGTTAAAAATTATAGTGTTCCTATATTTCTCCCTACTTGAGCAAGTGGTGTGCACAATTTTTTTTTTCACTTATATCTCATAATCATTAAGAAATTGAGACATATTTATGATTTTCTGTCTGAAAGACGGGACGGACATTTGGGCACCCGGACATTTGGGCACCCGGATATTTGGGCACCCGGACATTTGGGCACAAATGTTTAATGGGCCGTATAACTATTGCCGTTTCTTGGCCCAATAGTAAGAGATTGACCGAGAAAATGTTCGCCGTAAGTTACTTAGGCACTAAATATTTTCGGTCACGTGACTATTCAGCAAACCTGTCGGGGGGGGGGGGGGGGGGGGGGGTTAATACTAAAAGTGTAAAATATGAAAATTTTCTCGTCCGATCGGGAGATTTTCAGCATTTACAAACTACAACTGGAGACATTAGCTCAGGGCATGAACCTACCGAGCAAACCTGTCGGGGGGGGGGTATACAAAAAGTGTAAAATATGAAGAATTTCTCGTCAGATCGGGAGATTTTCAGCATTTACAAACTACAACTGGAGACATTAGCTCAGGGCATGAACCTACCGAGCAAACCTGTCGGGGGGGGGGGGGGGTATACAAAAAGTGTAAAATATGAAGAATTTCTCGTCAGATCGGGAGATTTTCAGCATTTACAAGCTACAACTAGACACATTATATGAGCGCACGTGCCTACTGTGAAAACATGGGGGGGGGGGGTTAAATACTAAAAGTGCAAAATATGAAAAATTTCTCGTCGGATCGTGAGATTTTCAGCATTTACAAGCTACAACTCGAAACATTGTGTGAGCGCACGTGCCTACTCAGAAAACGTGGCGGCGAGTGGGAGGGTGGTTGTAATACCAAAACTGTAAAATATGAAGAATTTCTCGTCCGATCCGAAGATTTTCAGCATTTACAAGCTACAACAACACCCCCCACCCTCCCGCCCGACAGGTTTCCTGAGTAGGCACATGCCTTCAAATAATGTTTTGAGTTGTAGCTTCTAAATGCCAAAAATCTCCCGATCGGACGAGGAATTTTTCATATTTTACACTTTTAGTATTAACCACCCCATCGCCGACAGGTTTCCAGAGAGTGCACATGCGCTGAGAAAATTTGTCGAGTTGCAGCTTGTAAATGCTGAAGATCTCCCGATCAGAAGAGAAATGAGAAATTCTTGATATTTTACGCTTTTGGTATCCCCCTTCTCCTCCCACACACACACTAGTTTCCTGAGGCAGCAAATGCCCTCAGACAATTCGATGACTTGTAGCTTGTAATGGCTGAAAATCTCCCGATCGGACCAGAAATTCTTTATATTTCATATTTTAGGTTTTAAGCAACCCCCCCCCCCCCCCACACACACACACACGACAAGTTTCCTGGGTTTGCTCATACTCGCAAAGAATTTGTTTAGTTATAGTTTATAGAAAAATATCGTAAATAAGAAAATACGAAATTACGGACATTTTATGTGTGCTTGGGGGGGGGGGCTAAGAAAAATCCTTACGTCCTTCAAAGCTGTCAAACATTTTGAAAAAGGTTTCGTCTATTTTAGTGTTCTAAATTTATCAAAAATTTGGCTATATTAACGGGGGGGCTCCCCTTCCCCCATGGCACCCTTGGTGCTATGTAATCATGAATATGATGTAATCCATATTCATGATTATGAGCTATGTAATCCCGATCCAGGACGACGAAATTGTCAAGTTTTCGGATATTATGCTTGTCATATTTACACCCAAAAAAACGCATTGTCATCTTCAAAATTTGTGCATTGTAATATTTTTTTAAATTCAATTATAATTGTCGTTTGTCTTACTGGAAATGTTTCCTCCATTCAATTCCCCTCACAGCGAAAAAAAAAACCGGCAATTTTTGTACGGCTCCTCAAGATTTGTGCCCAAATGTCCGATGCCCAAATGTCCGATGCCCGGTGCCCAAATGTCCTAAACTCGTGACAGTGTTCCGGTGTGGCAGTTTACCGGCAACCCTGCCACACATCTTTCAGCAACTTGGAAAATTTGCCACATGTTTTTCATTAAGGGGCCGGGCAGAAATTGCTGTTCCTCGCAAGATCACTTTGAATGTGTGACAATTTTTCCAGTGGGGCAGTTTTCTAAATTTCCGAATTATGTGTGGCAGTTTTCCAAATTTCCGAATTATGTGTGGCAGTTTTCCAAATTTCCGAATTATGTGTGGCAGTTTTCCAAATTTCCGAATTATGTGTGGCAGTTTTCCAAATTTCCGAATTATGTGTGGCAGTTTTCCAAGGTGCCTAACGAAGGGAAGGAACTCTTTTGTTTGTCTGAATTTTCATGCCGGTTCATACGAGTTTAGGGCAACTGGCCACAAAAGTTCAAGGCAGGGGGGGGCTATAACCCAGCAAAAACACAAGTGCTGGGTGGGAAGCTGCTGACCACCAGCTGGCAGTGATGGGTCACTGCTGGCTGAAATCTGCCGCTCATCCGTTGGTGGCAACGCTATCAGTTGGCGAGTGATTGATGGCCCTGCAGCATCGCCGTGAATTGTGGGCCTCCAAGCAAGTGCCACTAGTGGCCCGTTGCTGGCAACCAATGCAACCCCAACGGCAGGTGGAAGCAACGGGACTGCGCATGCGCAGAAGCAACACTTACTGTGTCTCTCATGGTACCAGTTAGTTGAAAACGACGCTATCGTCATCGTGTTATTTTATTGGATGTTAAGAAAAAAATCCAAATGTATACAGAGGCGAATTAATTTCCTAATGAAATTCCACGTCGACGAAGATATCAGATAGCCATGAAATACACAGTGTGGCAAAGAATTTTTAAGAATGGGTCAGTAAAATGAAATAGAAACAAGAAATTATAATTTGTTTTGGTTTGTTATTCAAAATAAGTCCATCCGGCTTCAATACACTTGTTACAGCGATTTCATAATGATTCAAATGCCTGTTCCAGTTCACTTTGCGGAATTGCCTCCAAAGCACGCTTCGAATCTGTTTGTATGGTCGAAATATCATCAAAATAACCCCCTTTTAACGTCATTTTAAGTTTTGGGAATAAAGAAAAGTCGCAGGGTGCTAAATCAGGCGAATACGTTGATGATTCAACACACAGACGTTATTTTTTGCCAAAAATCTACGAACAAGAAGCGAGGTGTGACTGGGTGCGTTATCGTGCAACAAACACCAACTGTTTTCATCCCGATATTCTGGACGAATGCGACGAATTCTGCCCATCAAACGCCTTAAAACATTTACATAAAACTCACCAGTACTTGTTTGTCCACTTGGAACAAATTTCTGTGGATAATACCCTTACTATCGAAGAATGTAATGAGCATTGTTTTGATTTTCGATGGAACTTTTCTTGTTTTTTTGGCTTGTGGTGAGTTTTTTGACTTCCATTCCGCACTTTGTCGCTTTGTTTTAGGATCATATTGAAAACACCATGTTTCATCACCTGTAACAATCGATTTTAAGAAGTTCAGATCACTTTCAGCGGCTGAAATGATGTCTCTGCAATGTGCACTTCTCCTTGATTTTTGTTCATTGTTTAACGCGTGTGGAACAAATTTAGCACAGACTTTTGTTTTGCCCAAATCTTCATGCAGAATGGTTCGAATCATTTCTTTGTTGATATTTAAAAACTCTTCCATCATTCTTAGTGACGCACATCGATTGTTTGCCACGAAATCACGCACTTTTTCAATAATCTCAGGTGTCCTAGATGAACTTGGTCTTCTGGTATGCTTATCATCTTTTAGCGTATCTCTTCCATCCAAATAACGTTAGTGCCACAGGAAAACATTTGATCTACTTAAACAAAACTCACCGTAAACTTGTTTCATCATTTGGTACGTTTCCGAGGCACTTTTACCAAGTTTTGCGTTAAATTTAATAACAGCCCTTTGTTCCATCTTAATAATTCAACATGAAAAAAATTTTACTTCTCTAATGAACGGCCGTTTCGTTTGAGTTACTTTAACAACTGCGCAGTACTTTTGGCAGAAAGCAAGCACATGGTCACGGTTTATAACGCATTCGCGATTACACTGGTGGCGCCACCGTAAGCTGAAATCTAGCGCCAGTCTTAAAAATTCTTTGACGCACTGTGTACACCCACTCTATTCCCATGAATAAAAAATCATGGAATGCAGTGGGTGAATAACAAGAAAACATTTGAAACCGCTTGATACAAATGTCCTGGAAAAACATTAAAAAAACGTTTGTTGGGAAAAAAAAAGAGAATTATACGCTTACAAAATTTATTAATTATTTGAAAGGAAAAAAAAAAGAATTATACGCGTACAAAATTTATTAATTATTTGAAAGGAAAAAAAAGAATTATACGCGTATAAAATTTATTAATTATTTGAAAGGAAAAAAAAAGAAAAAAGCAACGCTATGTGGATATGATGTACTCATCCATTGGTTGAATAAACAAGACTGGGAGGAATTCGCTTCTAAAAATAACGAGAAGTAAAATAAAATATATTTCCTCTTTAAAACAAATGTAGCTTCAGACAACGGAAAGGAAAGATACAACGTTAAAAATGTAACAGAATGTGACATGAACCCGGGTAAATATATACAGTATTAATTCAACAATCGTATTTCAAGATGACAAGGACAGTACAAAACTTTGGAAAGCGACTTTAAGTTGGTACACTCCTTGAAAATGAGTGAAGTTCCCTTAAAGTAAAAAAAAAACTACTGTTACGTTGAAAAAATAAATTTATGAATTATATGAAACTGACTTTTATGAAAAATACCTCGCAATATTGTAAAATGAAAGAGAGAACGAGAGAAAAACCTTCTCTCTTTCATTTTACTGTACTAGGGGCTGCGCCTCTAGACTCGCTACGCTCGTTTCCAGAGCAGCGCTCGGGCTCTGCAGCCCAATCTCCGAGTATATCACATGAAATAAAAACTGGAAAATTCATATAAATTTCAATTTTTATTGCATATCTAAGTAAATGAAGCTTGTTATTCTGAAATTTCAGAGTTTTTTGCTTTTTTTACTGTCGTTAATTTTTGTAAGGTCGGATTTTTGTCGTTTGAACTTATAGCACTTACTAAATTTACCACTAAGGAAAGCAAAAGCGGTCCAAAAAGCATTTCCGTAAAACGTTATGCTAAACCGTTACGGTGGACACCAAGTAATTTTGCTTCCTATACTTCCAATGGAAAAACCTTCTGTACACATTTTCTTCACAATTAATGCGTTCCCAAGGATAAAAATTTGAACATCGATTAAAATAGCTTCATTTTATAACTTGGAATACTTAATATTTTCAAAAACATAACTATAATTATGCAATCCAACATTTGTTTGCCTACTGCTGTCATCAAAGTACAGGTCGCGCCATCTTTTTTTTTTCTGGTTTCAACACCACCAAAAGAAAAGTTATTAATTTTTTTATATAAATATGGTTATGTTTTAGAAAATATTAAGTATTCCAAGTTATAATATGAAGCTATTTTAATCGATGTTCAAATGTTTATCCTTGGGAAAGCATTAATTGTGAAGAAAATGTATACAGAAGTTTTTCCATTGGAAGTATAGGAAGCAAAATTACTTGACGTCCACCTTAAGGCTAACAGATTTTCGTGAAAGGGCCTCGAAGGTATTTTATTGCGGAAAGGTCACGAGTTTTTTCTGGTACACTACTGCTTTCATGCTATAATGCCACGATATTTTTGTAAACATGAGGTACTTAAATATTGCTAGGCAACATTGTGATAGCATTTCAGCTTAACCAGGGCTGTTGCTACTGAAGTGGGGGCTGTTTCCCTCCCAGAATGGACCATATATGAGAGATAAATTCATGCTTTGTGTGGCGTTAATAATAGGAATGCACAGCATATGAATAAATTTACTAAAAATTGTAAATGAAAAAGCAAGTTACACCCTTCAGTTTTTTTTTTTTTTTAAGTTTATAGTTACTCGCATGCAGAATTCCATTCATCCAGAGTACAGAGTGAAGCAGTCCTGTGAGGTGTGGACTCCTCATATGCACAAAAGAAATTGTCCGAAATAGCTGATATAGGCATATAGAATTACATTCGGATATGCCAACCCTCCGCAACCTTTGCTAATGCGCTGAAGGAATGAAGAGTTAGTCATATGTGTTCGGTCGCGGAAAGCCCCTTCGAGCGTTTAACATTCAATGTAATTTTCCAAGCTCTACCCAGAAATCGTATTACCTTCCCTACCTGATACTCTCGCAAGGGGTAGTTGCGCTCTCTCTAATCCCTCCTTATCTGATGGGTCAATTGCAATCAGAAGGGAGAGAACAATAACAGTCGAGGGAGAATGTCTAATAATTGTAGGCGGAACCGTGAACTAAGTCTCTGCTCGACAATGTTCGGTTGACGCCTTGAAGAACGTTGGTATTGTCGTGTGTATCTTCAAAAAGCAATTCTAGGCCCAACATTTAGTTTATATTCATCACCTGATGCATTCAGGATATAAATTCAACACAGCACTCAGTGGCCTTACTGTTACATCAGAGCTGAGGAAACGTTGCAAATAAATGAGTGTCCGAAATATACTGTGTTACTCCACATATTGCAAAAGAGGCAAGTTATTTGTGGATGATTCCCTGTATGATAAAAATGGTCATTATATCCCGCTTGTGTTTTTTCTTCCTCTGAGGGAGCCGAAGAGAGGCTTTGGGAGTCTAAGCGCAGTAATCCTATACCAAGAATAAGCTCCGAATAATAAGGTGCAATTAGCCAGTGGCGTTGCTGCCAGAGTTGGAAACGGGTCAAAAATTTTGGACCAGAACCGGACCCGACCCTGACAAATCTGCTTTGAACTATATACAGGGTGTCCGAGAATTATTGAACACATTACAAAATTACATAAAACAAAACATTAAACAGATAGAAAGAAACTGACTATACTAACTTACAATGTAACTACACAAGTTAATATATTTGGATGTGAGGTCCCTTGGTTGCTCGTAGTGCGTCCAAGCGATACTCGATTTCATGCCATGTATTGGCAAGCATCTGAGGAGTTAAGGAATTAATAGCAGCTGTGATACGTTGCTTCAGTTCCTGCAAATCAGTACAAGGCGTCTGATAGACATGATTCTTCACATATGAAATAATCCAATGGAGTTAGATCTGGAGAGCGAGGAGGCCACGGAATGGGACCACCACGCCCAATCCATCTAATGGGGAAATGCTCATTTAGGCCATTACGTACACACTTTGACCAATGCGGAGGCACGCCGTCTTGTTGGAAAACGACGTTGTCATATCTTTTGATCTGCGGTATAGCGAAATTTCCTAGCATATCCAAGTAAATGTCACCATTTATGTTTTTTTCGCAGAAGAAGGAAGGGCCAATCACTTCTCTTTTTAATAGGGCGCACCACACATTAACTTTTGGAGAATCACGTTCCAGTTCAATAGCAGCATGAGGTGGTTCACTGCCCCATATCCTACAGTTGTGACGATTCACAATACCTGATACGTGAATTCATCACTAAAAATTACAGTACTGAGAAAGTTTTCTTCGTTTTCTACTAGATTCAGCATATCCACAGCGAAATTGTATTGCAGAGTCTGATCATTTACATGCATACTATTTGAATTTTATAAGCATAAAACTTTAATTTCTTGTGCAAGATATCGTGAACTGTCGATTTCGGAATGCGCAGTTCTCTGCTTGCTTTACGAACGGATTTCCTGGGGCTTCGTCGGAAACTTTCATTAACTTGGTCAACCGTATCACCGCTGACGCTAGGCCTACCGGCTCCTCCACGATGTTCCACATTGCCAGTTTCTTTAAACTGTTTCATCCACCGCTTAATTGAATTCGTTGACGGAGGATTACAACCATACTCTAAACGGTACCGTCTTTTAACTTTAATGACAGACTTTAATTCCGCAAGCCATAGCACACACATCGCCTTCTGATGTACGGATGACATGACTACTGATTGCGCATTTCTCATACATTCCTCATCAGGCCACAGCTAGTGCCATCCATTGGATTCTGGGAATAACAATTCTGTAAAACAAAAATACAGAAACCGTGTTAGTAATACGTGACACAGAAAAACAGACAATGCTCATAGTTTTTGTTGTACATAATTTTATAATGTGTCCAATAATTCTCGAACACCCTGTATATATGTTTTCAAACACATCTTCGAGAGTAAAAAAGTCCCTCCGCAGTAATGTTAAGTCTGTACCACCTAATTTTGATGGCACTACAGTCAATTTTTTTTTATTTAAGTAATTTGTTGAATGTTTAATTTCAGTTTCTGCTATACCGGGATTCGAACCCGGACCCCTTACAGACGAATGATCAGAGGCCAACGCCTTAGACCACTGCGCCACCGGGGCGGCACATCAAGCTTCATAATATGTTTCACAGTAACACCAATGTTCGCAAGCTTATTTTGAGTTGAAAGTTTCCAAAATGTGTATGTTTTTTTCAACAAAATGATTTGTCATGCAATATGAAGAAAGGGACACTCTTCCTTCATATTGCATGAAAAATCATTTTTCTGTCCGCAGGCACCGGTATTGAGCACAAAATTCCACAGTGCACATTTTTTTTGTAAACATTTTTTTTTTTTTTTTTTTTTTTTTTGAAAAAACAACAACCCCGGGTCAAAATCGGGTCAGGAACACTTTGAGCGGTCCCGTTTGATCCGCTAGAAATCGCCGACCCGTGACCCGGTTCCATCTCTGGTAGCTACCGTTGGTCGAGTTGGTGCAGTTGCACTTGGACCCAGCCGCTTGACGGGCCCATTGCTGGCTAACGATAAGCTACAGAAAGAACTAAAAGTAGCAATGGGAAATTGATTATAATACGAAATAATGACCTTACATTTTCCGTCCAGCTGCAGAAAATGTACGACATTCTCAAATGTGAAACACTAACTTCGTCCCACAATAAGTCAATGGAAGACAATGGGGAGTATTTTATCTTGCGAGGTACAGGTGAACTCTCACCTGTACCTCGTAAGATAAAACTGCCACACCCGAAAACTCCTACATAGCCTTGTCAAAGGCTATGTATGTCCGGAAAACTGCCACACCCGAAAACTCCTACATAAACTATAGGGGTGCATACAAATTGCATTTTGCTCGGCATAGCCTTGTCAAAGTGTGGACGTTTCCCTATCTGACCAAAACGAAATGTAAGAGTTCTCCTATTGATATAAATGCGTATGTAAGGTCATAATGACACGAAGTTTTTAGCTTAAGATCGTCTAAAAAGGCTCACGGCCTAGGTGCCTTGTAAACGGCTGAGAAATAATCCATTGTGTGACTTCTATTAAATAAGTCAATGGATCATTGCGTTAATAAAATGTTTATAAAGATAAAATATTTAGATTGTAACTTAAGATCTAAAAAGGCCCGAAGCCTAAGTGCCTTGGCAACATCTGAAAACCGATTCGTTTAGTCTCTTTTGATTAGCTTTTATTGCATGTTATCACATGTCAAATATTAAAATCACAATCAAGATTTAGTGGGTTGGAAAACTTCTACATAAATCTTGTCATTATGGTCTTACGTACGTATTTATATCACTGGAAAAACGCGTAGGTTTCGATTTGTTCCACCAGGACAACTCGTACACTCCGTCTTTTGCAGCAGAGCTCACTGCATGATTCTGTACCGGAGCCCAAATATTACAAGCTACACTACTACAACTAGCCCACGCATCTTGAGAAGCTGAGTACAACTGACTCTTTTAATAGATTTTTGAGTGCACCTGACCCTTTTAACAGATTTTTGAGTGCACCTGACCAACACCCTGACACTTTCATTCTGTGATGGTTGGTTTTTCATTCTGCATTTCCGAGGACTGCTGTGGTGTCGGCGTTCATATAACTTTTAGATTTTACTTGATATTTACAAACGGCTCTTGCGCATTTACCTAGTTTTCGCATTTTTAGAAAAGTTAGGACGAAAACTAGAAAGGCAGCTTTTGAAGTATCATAATACTTTCCTACAACGGAGGTACAGAATAACAAAAATTGCGCACCATTTGAGTGCCAGGGAACTTTTGAACTCGAAGTAATCGTAATTTTAAACCACCTCCCCGATATGAAAAGTTTGTTTCGGTCTTCATAACAACGTTATTATGTTGTCATTCTAATAATTAGAATCATACATTGCGACGTAACATTATGATAAAAATTTATGCGACGTCTGTTACCTGGTAGACGCAATGCTGAAAAGTAACTACAACGATACTCGTGTTCTCGGACACAAATGTTTTTTTTTTTTTTTCTTTTGAATGACTTATAAAATTATTTTAAACTACTTTTATTCAGGTGAAAAACTTGTTACTCCATTCATAAAATTTCTGTAAAAGTACAAGCTCGAAGATCTGGGTTCATATTACGTGACGCCGCGCTTAAGAGGGTAAAGAATATTTACATATCCCATATATACACTATAACGACAAGTAGCGGATGGCTTAGTGGTTAACGAGTCAGACTATCGATGCAAGGTCTTCAGGTTCGAACCTGGGCTGATCTTTCAGAGATGGTGTGATTTACTAACAATCGCTGAATATCCGCCGTGCATCGGACTAGCACGTTAAGTGACGCCCCCCCCCCCCCCGGCTGGACCCACTGGTTAAATGGGTATCCTTCCCTATGCCCCCCCCCCTGAAAATCTCTCTGCTCACCTCTCTGTGTGCAACATCGTATTTGTACGGTGGCGCCATCTACTGTACTCTAATCTCACTACAAACTGTTCTGTCAAAGTCGCTAGACTTGCTCTCATTTCCTCCGTTTCTGTGTCCTGGCAAAAAAGGCGATCTCGCTGTAGGTGGCTGGGACCTAAACTCTACTCACTGTGGACGGAAGTCCTACAAGAAAATGACAAATACTGTCACCGGACACCTAGAAGAGAAACACAACATAGCATTTATTGACAAACATTAATAGGGTGTCGGTCCACCTTTGGCCTTAATGCATGCACTGACCCTTCGACAACGTTTTGGAACACAGCGATAGGTATGCGCTTCCATTCAGTACATAATGCTGCCGCTAACTGTTGCTTAGTAGTAGGCCTTGGTTCCAAACTTCTTATGCGGCGCCCTAATTTATCCCATAGGTGCTCTATGAAATTAAGATCAGGGCTGCTTTGTGCAGGCCAATCCCCACAAGATACGGAATTATTGTCAAATTGCGCCGTAACTGTCCTTGCTTTATGGATCGGTGCATTATCCTGCTGGTAACAACAAGGCTTGGTTCCATAGTATTGCCACAGAGTTGATAGGGCATAATTGTCCAGAATATCGAGGTAGACGTGCTGGTTAACAGGTTTGTCCACAATAACTAATGGGCAGGGACCATACCACGAAAAACACCCCCAACACTAAGCTGCCACCTCCAAACTTGACCGTAATAACACTACACTGTGGTAAATAACGTTACCCCGACTGCCGCCATACCCACACAAGGCCATCAGACTGGTGGATCATGTATCTGGTTTCATTAGTCCATAGGACCCGTTTCAATTGATCAACGGTCCACGATAAATGTTCTTTACGCCATGCTAAACGACGAGTAGCATTCCTAGAGAAGATGAAAGGCTTATGAGCATCCGCACGACCACGGCAACCCATGGAACGAAGTTCTCTGCGAATGGAAAGTGTACATACAGAAGTTCCAGCATTTTTACTGACCTGTACGCTGACGTCTTGTGCAGTATTCCGTCGATTAGCTGTAACGACTCTCCTGAGGCTTCGACGTCCTTTATCACTGATTTTCTTTGGTCTGCCGGTACTGTTTGCTGCTTCAGGCACGCCATGTGTCTTTCACTTATTCAGTACATCCAAAACAGTTGACTTGGGTATGTTTAAACGCCTCTTGGTTTCTCTTATGGACAACCCACTATTACACTGGTGTGCAAAAATTAAGGACGAAGAGGAGAAATTAGCATAACAGCGGAACGAACAGGCAGAACGGACCGAAAGACCACTCAGGAGATAGACTAGGGTCATTTCCGTCCGGTACGGTAGGGCATGTGCATATATGCAGCAGGATGTGGGGGGGGGGGAGTGTCGGAAGGGTATAAAGCACACGGGCGGTATACGCTCAGCAATTCGGTGAAAGTTATTGCACGGTGTACATCGGTTTGAACGACGTCGAAGTACTGCCATCGTGTGATATGGCCAACAGGCAATCCAGTAGATGACATCTGGATGACTTTACCCGAGGTCGCTTCATTGAGAAGTTGGAAGAAGATCGAAGTGTGACTAGTGTGGCCGAGTAGTTCGGGATCGCTCACAGCATCGTTTCACGAGCTTGGAGACCATTTCAAACGACAGGAACAGCTGTCTGAGAGTTTAGCAGTGGTCGTCCACGAGCATCCACGGCGGCGGACGACCAGTATTTTGTCCTACAGGCGAGAAGAGACAGACGGCAGACAGCGGGAGAAATCGCAAGGCACATGCAACAGACAACTGGACGTCGGTTATCGCGTTTTACCGTGGCCAAGAGGCTGCACAAATGTGGTCTATTTGCACGACGACCAGTACGGTGTGTGCCATTAACGCCTGCTCTTCGGAAGCGGCGGTTTCTGTGGTGCCAGGAACACAAGAACTGGACACATCAGCAATGGGGTCGAGTTCTCTTTACGGATGAGAGCCGATTTAGTCTGACGAGCGATTCTGAACGTATAAATATCTGGAGAGAGCATGAAACACGCAATAACACCTCCAACATCATCGAAAGGGACCGGTTTGGAGGTGGCGGAGTTCTCGTTTGGGGCGTTATCATGCTTGGTAGCCGTACTGACCTTCACATCTTCCAAGGAGGTTCAGTCACTGGTGTCGGCAATTGTACCGAGGTTCTCCGGCCTCACGTGCGTGTGTTTAGGGGTGCTGTGGGTCCTGAGTTCTTCTTCATGGACGACAACGCTACAACTCATCGTTCAGTGGCTGTCGCAGAGCTGTTGGAGAGTGAAGATATTCAACGCATGAATTGGCACGCAAGGTCCCCGGACCTAAATCCAATCGATCACGTATGGGACCTTCTCGGGAGACGCTTGGCAGCACGTCACCAGCCGCCAGCAACGATTCCTCAGCTGCGATTGGCGTTACAAGAGGAATCGGCCGCGATGCCTCAACAGCTCCTTTACAACCTCGTCCTCAGCATGGACAGACGTTGAAAATCCTACAACGCAGTCAATGGTGATCATATCCCCTACTAAAGACTGGATTTTTCTTGGCAGCCGCCTGTCACATGGACGTTTCTGTCTTCTGTCCAGTTGTGCTCGAAGCTACCTTTTCCATAAAGTGCCTTTGTATCCTTTGGATTCCTTGTTTGGACGGTTTTGCTCACTTGTCCCATATTCTTACATCTTGCGGATCTTATGGTATAATTTTAGTCGACGTGGAGCACATCTGCACGACGTTACTTTCGAAAACCCGTCTCGTCCTTAATTTTTGCACGCCAGTGTATAACACCCAACAATCCGTCCTAAAAGTCAGTTCGCTCCCGCTGCGACATTTTCACTCAACCTCACAGTGTGATATGATCGCGGTCGCTTGTTTTTATACAGTTTTCAGGAGTACCGCGCATCTTAACAACGCAGCAGATCCGTTCATTTGCTTTTGAAGATCGGAAGGCTTCAAATGCATATGAATGGTGACTTGTGTTCGGTGAATTTTATCAATATAGTGTGTGTGTGTATGTGTATATATATCATCAACATCAACCATTATCAATCCAGTGCTGGATGAAGGTCTGCCCAAATGTTTTCCACAATTGCATGTCTTGGGCTTGTCTCTTCCACGTAACTCTAGCATACTTTCGAATTTCATCCTTACATCTCCTATGGGGTCTTCTTCTTGGTCTTTTCCTGCACCTCGGAATCCAATCTAAATTTTCGGTTGTCCATCGGTGGTCCATTCTTCTGGCAAGATGTCCAGCCCATTGCCATTTTAGCGATTTCACTCTGGTCATGATGTCGTCCACTTCTGTCATTTTCGTTATCCACAAGTTCCTGTTCTTATTTTTCCTGGTTACACCAAGCATGCATCTCTCCATGCTTCTTTGAGTTGTCTGCAGTCTTTGTATGTCTTTTTTAGTTAAGGTCCGTCTCTCGGCTCCATACGTAAGCACTGGCAGGATGCATTGATTAAACACTTTTCGTTTGAGAAATATTGGTATACTGCTCTTAAAAATTGTACTGTTTCTTCGAAAAGCTCTGCATCCAAGCTTTATACGCCGATTAATTTCTTCATCAATGTGACCCTCACTCGAAATCTGCTGCCGAAGATAAATGTAGGAATCGGTTGTCTCAAGCTTTTCTCCATCAATCGATAAATTTTCGTTTCTTGTAAAAGCATTGTACATCACTTTTGTCTTCTGAGAGTTCATTTTTAATCAAACTTCTTTACTCTTGTCAGCAAGTTCTTGGATCATACTCTGCAGCTCTGAAGGGGTACTTGCAACGATGACTGCGTCATCAGCAAAACGAAGGTGAGTTAAGTAATCTCCATTAATATTTATCCCTTTGTTTTCCCAGTTCAATGATTGAAAGACATTTTGCAATGTGGCGTTAAAGAGCTTGGGAGATATGGTGTCACCTTGTCTCACTCCCTTTCTAATTCTTATTTGAGCTATATCCTCAAATATCCGAACCTTTACACTTGCATTTTCATAAATGTTATTAATAATGCTAATGTATGCATCTTCAATACCGCAGGATTTCAAAGCTATTGTAACTGCTGAGGGTTTCACGGAATCGAAGGCCTTTTCATAGTCAATAAAAACCACGCATAATGAGAGTTCATATTCTCTTGTTCTTTCAATTAGTTCTCTCAGTACATGGATATGATCTATAGTGCTGTAGCCACTCATGAATCCAGCTTGTTCTCTTGGTTGGGCCATGTCTAGTGTTACCTTCAAGCAATGTGAAAGAACCTTAGTGAAGATTTTATAAACCACTGAAAGGAGGCTGATGGTCCTGTAGTTCCTGAAATCCTCAATGTCGCCTTTTTATAATCTTGCTCCACAAAAAAGTGACATTGAGGATTTCAGGAACTACAGGCCCATCAGCCTCTTTTCAGTGGTTTTCCATCGCTTGAAGGTAACACTAGACATGGCCCAACCCCAAATAAGAGAACAAGCTGGATTCAGGAGTGGCTACAGCACTACAGATCATATCCATGTACTGAGAGAACTAATTGAAAGAACAAGAGAATATGAACTCTCATTATGCATGGCTTTTATTGACTATGAAAAGGCCTTCGATATATACGCACACAATTATGGCCAACAATTATTATCAGTCCACTGCTGAAAGGTCTCCCGAAGTTTCTCCCACAACTGTCTATCTTGAGCCAATCTCTTCCATGTTACTACGCCATGCTTTCGAATTTCAGCCACCAATGTCCCACGTGTTATTTTTGAGGGTCTCCTTCTGTCCCTTGGATTCCAGTTTAAAATTTCGGTTGTTCATCGGTGGTCCGTTCTTCTGGCAAGATGTCCAGCCCATTTCCATTTCAGGGAGTTCATGATGTCTTCCGCTTGCGTCATTTTCTTTATCCATCAGTTACTCTTATCTTTCTTGGTTACAAATGCTTCTTTCAGTTGCCTGCAGCCTTTGTATATCTTTTTTTAGTTAAGGTCCACGTCTCTGCTCCGTACGTAAGAACTGAAATGATGCATTGGTTAAAGACTTCGTTTAAGACATAATGGTCTATTGCTCTTGAAAATTGTACAGTTTCTTCCAAAAGTTCTCTTGTCAAGTTTTATGCACGGATTAGGTTCTTCATCCATGTGACCCTCGCTTTTGATATGTTCTCCAGCGTAGATGTAGGTATCTGTTTCCTCCAGATTTCCCCCCACCAATCTTCATTTCCTGTAAAAACATCTCATCAGTTTTCTTTTCTGAAAGTTCCTTTTTAATCCCAATTTGTCAAGTACAACATCTCACTGAGAAATCCAACGAATGAAAAAAAAATGGGGGGGGGGGGGGGGTAATACAGAATGAGGGTTGCTCAATCTGGTTATTCATCAGTTTGAATCTTGCCTCCAACGAACTGAAATTCACGTCTCTCATAGATTTTTCTTATGGAGCTTGCACTGCATTAGTATTAACTGTATGTACACTGAAGAGCAATTGAATTAGGGACAGCTGGCGTTATGCAAATGTGGCGCTGTGGGCAGCCCTGTAAACGGAAATGACATGGCGTATGCAGCGATCCGACAATATAAGGAGTGATGCGACGGGAATCAGTAAGAGTCGGACGCAGTATGAGTCAGACGAAGGATCTAAGCGCCTTTGATCGTGGGCAAATTGTCGGGGCCCGACGAATGGGTCACTCCATCTCGGATGTCGTGCAGCCACTGGGATTTTCACGAGCCACTGTGTCACGGGTGCACCGTGAGTACATCGAATCCGGTAAAACCATCACTGCAAGGGCCAACTGCCGTGGACAACAGCGTGTGGATGAGCGGGGTCATCGTCGGCTAGCTCGCATTGTAACAGCGGGTAGACGGGCCATAGGGCACGAAATCACTCGGCAATTTAACGCTGGTGCACAAAAGCGTGTAAACAGCCGCACCATCACGAACCATCTCCTCGCTATGGGGTATAGAAGCCATCGTCCCACGAGGGTACCTCTGCTGACCGCACATCACAGAGCGCAAAGATTAGCATGGGCGCGGGAATATCGCCACTGGACCCTAGACATGTGCGGGAAAATGTTGCCTGGACTGATAAGTTGAGATTAACGTTGGTACATGCGGATGGCAGGATACGAGTACTGCGCAAACCACGTGAACCGATGGATCCTTCTTGCCAGCAGGGTACTCTTCAAGCTGCTGGTGGGGGTGGCATTCTCTTCTGGGGACTGTTTACGTGAAATGCAATGAGACCCCTGGTGCGTGTGACATCGTTCCTCACAGGTCAACGTTACCGGGATATCCTGGATGAACATTTGCTCCCGTTTGTGCGTCTTCAGCATTCCACTGGGGACTTCATCCTGCAACAAGACAATGCACCGTGCCATCGCTCTCGAATTGTATCCGAATGGTTGGATGAACACTCCACCGACGTGAACTCGCTTCCTTGGCCAGGTAGGTCACCTGACCTCAATCCCATCGAGCACGTCTGGGATGCCATCGAGAGAGATGTTCGAGGCTCTGACCCTCATCCATCAAATCTTCGTGAACTGTGGGAGTTTGTTCAGGGGTCGTGGATCCGTATGGCTTCCCGACGCTTCCGGTGTCTTGTCGAGTCCATGCCGAGACGAATCGCCGCCGTCATCAGGGCGAAAGGTGGTGCTACACGTTACTAGACAGGTATCTCGAATTCAATTGCTCTTCAGTGTATAAAAGCATCATGTGTTCTAAGCCAAAGCGAAATTATTTCCCGCTGTTTTTAAAAGGAAAACTCAATGAATTTTTCATGATAGATTAATTTCATATTTACCTGTCAGAATTTGGGTGAAATATTCGGTGTACAAATAAGTTTTAAAGCCTTTTTTGTGTAATGTATACCGCTAATTTACATATCCGATATTGTCCCGCGTTGTCATGTGACCCTAACTAGTCCAGAGTATAAAATGTGATGCAGAAGTTTGCCCAAGAATCAAAAGCTGTTGCATATCGGTAGGTGAAAAATGGCAAGCGATACTGCATTTATTCGTCTCTGCATTCGTTACGAATTTTATCAAAGAAAAAGTGCTGCAAAAACATGTGCAACGATCTGTTCTGTTCTGGGCAAGAATGTTGTATCGAAAAGCACGAGTGAGTTTTTGGCTTAGACTGTTTAAGGCAGGTGATTTTGATGTTAGCAATCGAGAACGTAGTGGAGCCCCGCAGAAGGTTGCACATATAGTGGCATACCGTAGAAGATTGCAAGCATTGCTGAATGAAGATTCGTCTCAAACGCAAAACGAACTAACTGAACAACTGGGGTAACTCAACAAACCATTTCCAATCGTTTACGCGGAATGGGTTGACGACTTCGTCGCGTAACACGACGAAGTATTCTTCATGGCTGGAATCCGTCAGCTGCCCGACCGATGGCGGAAGGTGATAGATAATGAGGGCGCATATTTTGATTCGTAAAGGATATTGTTGTTTTCTCTCAAATTACATGTTGTGTTGTCTTAAAACGCTTTAAAACTTATTTGTACACCTAATATTAGCAGAAATGAATCGAAGTATACTCAGGATACCCTTTCGCTTCACTCCCCCCCCATTTGTTTGTGTATCAAGCAGAAAAGGAACCAGGGCTGGATTAAGGGGGGGGGATCTATAGGGACTCTATAGCTTTGAGGCCCACCATTTTTTACTTTTTGATTGAGAGTTTAACGACCACCATGAGCAACTAATGGGCTATATAAGCAGTAGCCGTCCCTAATTAAGGGCCACTGGTTCCACGGAAGGGAGAGAGCCAGTGCCGTAAGACAAGCACAACATCCATGCCTCACCGGGATTCGAACCCGGACCCATCTCGGACGAATTGTCATAAGCCAGCGCTTAGATCACTGCGCCACCTGGGCGGCTAACAAATTTAAAGAGGATGACTCACAAAGGGTAAATGTTTCGTGTCGCTGAGTATAGCGAAGTCGGCGGGACAGTTTCAATGTTTTCACTAACATCTACCCACGCCTCCCAATTTGCACTTAAAACAGTTAATGGTCGGAGTCCCCTGTGGCTTCACATTGCATGAACCAAAAAAAAAAAAAAAAAAAACGCACTAAGAAAAGTATGCAATTCTAAATCATTAAAAAATCCAAGCCGAAGTCTAGGAATCTTAAGCTTGTTCTTGCGGGTACAGTGGAAAATACAGTGACTTTTTACAAAAACTCTAGGTAGTTTATTAGTTTGAAGTTTGAAGAATACACTGCGTACTAATTATCACAAGCGTGTTACTACATTTTCGTGTTTTAACGGACTTCATAATGATTTCCCCATCATAAATTCTTTGGGGGCCCTCTCAGATGTCTTAGCCTAGGGGCCTACTAAGATCTTAATCTGGCCCTGAAAGGAACTGAAACCATCTCGATGCATCTAAGCGGAGTAGACTGTTTACTGCTAGAAGAGGCATGTAGTTACACAAAGAGACGGGTAGGTCATCTTTCTTTTTGGAGCTTTGTAAGGCGATTTTTTTTTTTTTTTTTTTTTTTTGTATGTGCACTCTGAACTGTCAATTTGTAAGGTTTAATAAAACCGCATAGGGCTCTTGAAGATAAAAGAAGATTTTAAAAGCCAGATACATTTTTATGCTTCGTTGGTTTAACGCTCTACCATCCCGCGCAAAGCGTTGGCTATATATATATCACCACATCCTGTCTCAGTGCACATGTAGTTTCACTGTATTCAAAATTCTGAAACGCACGAGCTATTTTCCGTGATTACTTTCGTGAATTAATGAAGCATATTCCTGTTACCTTTCCCGCGAAATAACGGGAGAAACCTGAATTTCACTTACTTTTCGTAAACCAGGAAAATTCTGAATTCTCAGAAACCTTTCCACAATTCCTTTCGTGTGTTAACGGCACATTTCCGTTTTTAGCACGTCTTTTGTAAAAAAAGATCGTGCTCATGTTACCGGTTTGTCAGTCAAAAAAAAAAAAATTCTTCAGCGGATACACCTACTGATGGAAAATCTTTTGCATATAATTTCAAATTTTTGGTAAAGAATGCTTTAGCCACCAGGGGGCGTAAGTGTTAATTTTTGCTTCTGATGTATTTTCCATAAAATCTGAGCTTCTAAAATATCGATTAATTTTTTTTTTCGTGGACTGATGCCACCAACATCGATAAACCTTTTCGGAATATTTTCTTTTTAAAATATTCCAGTTTCTCCGCCAGGGGGCGTAGATGTATATCTTATTTTTATCAATATTTCTACTTCTAGGAGTCCGATTTGAAAAATTCCTTCTTTGTTGGATAGTGTTTTCAGTGTGACATGTTTTTCATATAATTTCAAAATTTTCAAGTAATTCATAGACTTTCCGCTAGGGGGCGTAGAGGTAAATTGCGTTTCCCCCTATATCTCTGCTTCTAAATCTCTGATTTGAAAAATTATTTCTGCACCGGATACAGCTCCTGCTAGGAAATCGTTTGCACGTAATTTCTAATTTTTGTAAAAAAATTATTTGGCCACCAGGGGGCGTAAATCTTAATTTCCGCTTCTGATGTATTTGCAGCAAAATATGAGCTTCTAAATTCGCGATTGAAAATATTAGTCGTTTTTAGACCGATAGTACTCATGTCGAAAAACCTTTTAGAAACATTTTCTTCTTAAAATAATGCATGATTTCTACGCCAGGGGGCGTAGATGTATATCTTATTTTTGTCAATATCTCTACTTCTAGGAGTCCGATTTGAAGAATTCCTTCTTTGTTGGATAGTGTTTCCGATGCGAAATGTTTTTCCTATAAATTCAAAATTTTCAAGTAAATCATAGACTTTCTGCTAGGGGGCACAAAGGTAAATTGCGTTTTCTGCGTTATTTCTGCTTCTAAAACTCCGATTTGAAAAATTCTTCCTGTTTCGCATACAAGACCTGATGGAAAAATTTTTTCACATAATTTCTAATGTTTGGTAAAGAATGGTTTGGCCACCAGGGGGCATAAGTGTTCCTTTCTGCTTCTGATGTATTTGTAGCAAAATCTGGGCTCCTGAAAACTTTTCTTGGACCGATACCGCTCATATTGAAAAACCTTTTGAGAATACTTTCTTCCTAAAATAATGCATGGTTTTCCCACCAGGGGTCGTAAAGTCACATCTTATTTTTGTCGATATCTCTGTCTCTTTTTTTTTTTTTTTTTTTTTTTGATTGGAGGTTTAACGACCACTGTGAGCAACTCAATGGGCTATAAGCAGTCGCCCGTCCCTAATTTAGGGTCACTGGTTCCAGGGAAGGGAGAGAGCCAGTGCCGTAAAACAAACACAACATCCATGCCCGAGCGGCATTCGAACCCGGACCCCTTACGGACGAATGATCAGAGGCCAGCGCCTTAGACCACTGCGCCACCGGGGCCGGCTCTCTGTCTGTAAGAGACCGATTTGAAAAATTATTTCTATGTTGGAGAGCGTTTCCGGTGCGAAATGTTTCTCATACAAATTCATGTTTTTCTTAACGCACAAGTCTGCAACCAAAGGGCGTAAGCTCACGATTCCATTTACAGCAATATCTGAGATATTGAAAACCCGATCGAAAAACTTCTTTTGTCAGATACTATTGTTTTCCATACCGGTTCCATTGACTTTGAATAGCTTTGATAAATTTAATTTGAGTCAGAACGGATTCAAAAGACGTGCTTATTACAACCGAAAATTCGGTGGCATCTTTCTTGTTAAAGGTGTTAACGCAAAATCTGAATTTTCAAAAAGCTTCCCGCAATTTGTTCCTTAAATAAATGGAAAATTCTGCTCTCACTTTTTCTGTATACACATGGCGACAAATTTCCGGTAATAAGAGTGATTCGAGGGAATACTTGAGGTTTTATGAGCGAGTAAATTTCATCGGAGGACCTGATTTTGAAGTTTTGTGGCGAGATCGGATATTGTGAATAACATATCGCATGAAATTCAGGTTATTATGTCATCAGATATTCCTTCACCTATCCTCCCTCTATTTGGTGTACCAGCTATTATATATTGTGTTACCGTAAGAAACCAGGTACTTAAATTATTGTACAGGTAATTGTATGACGTTTATGTATGAGTCTGTGGACCCCTTAAGACAGAAGCTATTATAGCAATGAAGAGTAAATTTTATATCTAGGAGTTTTGTGAAATAATACTATAAAACAGTACCTTTTACCTTTTCTTAAAGATAGCTGAAAACCATTCAGTTTAAAAAGATCTCGAGTCCCAAAGCATTCTGTTGCTTAGGGAAATCACGTTGAGATTGTGATTTGTAATAAGTCCTTCACAGAAAAAATTAAATTATTACAAACCTGTTCAGAAAAATAAAACTCCAACAGAAAACAAAATGTGCAATCAATTCCCCTGAATTAATAGCGAAAAACATTTCATCTTTGTGGGATTCTAGTCTTGATTTCTACCTTATACGTGACTTTGAGGTCCATGTCTTTCTAGCTTAATCGGTAGCACGCTTTGTTGTTCTCGAAGACGTACCCGATTCAAACCCGACAAGGAGCAAAGGAAAAGGATTTGTGAACTTCGTAAGCCAGGAAAGAAGAAGAACCTATGGTAAAGAAGTTGAAAATGTTAAAATCAAAGTTTTTGAGAAATTTCTGTATAAATAAGAATAAATCCGAAAATGATTTTTCTGAATTAAACAAAATTACTGAACGGAAAATTTGTCAAAATACTGAAGTTAGAGAAACTGAAACTCAAAGCGGAAATTTCTGACACCTACCTGCGACTTTGTTGCACGTTATTTTGAGGAATTTTCCGGAATTCGAACTATGTACTTATTCTGTACAGTGTACATGGAAACAGTGCACGTGTGCTAATGGGATGAGCTCTCAACCTCAGAAAATGCTAACGTAAAGTAGGAGTGTAGTGGGACCGAAAAGCCCCGGATGGGCCTTCCGGTTTTTTTTTTTTTTTGGTTTTTTTCTAGTTGGAAAGCTTTCTGGTAAACAACCGATCACCATACTTCCTTATACTATAAATATAAGAAAGCAAAAAGAGAGAGAGGCGGAATGAGCGAGGGGGTACGAGGGGTAAGTATAGAAAACGTAAAGGCACCGCGCGTTCCTGTACTGTTTCAGTTAGCACTACACCACTGACGTAAATAAAGCTTACGGAAAATTCTTTTCGTACTATCTAGCGGTTTCACCTATCTTTCCTGCAAATTAGGTTGACTTTATACCACGATGTAATATAACAAATACTGTTTGACGGCATATATTGCCATCTTAATCTGATTCTGTGCTTTCTTCTGTGTGCGATCACTTCTATTTGCGGCACTTCCCGCTTTATTTTTATTTATTTTTTTCTTGTTTTTTCCGCTAAGGGAAGTTTGTTATTCCTCCAAAATCATTGCACACACCCATCAAAATGTAAATAGGTACATGCCGCTGCTGTCTTTTGCTGTCTCCATAGTTGTTTTATGGCACAGAGAGAGAACGATATACGAAGCGGTATCCAATTTGAACTTCAGTTTCGCTTTCCGAAAAATCAATTAAAAAAAGTGAGAGAAAGTGCTTGTAACATCGATTTACATAGCAAGAAAACGAGGCAAGGAATGAAAAAAGCATGAGTATCATGAATAAAATTCTTACAAAGAATACTCACGGAAGAAGCTAAAAAATGTCGATTTTGGTTTGATCTTTAATACTGTTTATTAATTAGTTTAACTTTCGAAAGCAAGTGGTTTCGAAATTTCCTACTATAATTTTTGAAGTTTGCTTTTCTCGGGGCTTTCTCTCTGTCTCTCTCTCTCTAACCCTCTTGCTTTTCTTTTTTTTTTTTTCATGTGCGATATCGAGATTGCAGCCCAGTCCTTTCTCGTCGTGTCAAAACAAAGCCAACGGCAGCTAAAGTGTCGTGAGTGTAAGATATCGTGGGTGAGGGCTTACAGGTTTCACTGTGTCACCGTTACACCAGAGAACAACCCCACTGAAGCCCATCCTCTGAAATGGTGTTGTATCCAACAATCAACTGATTCCTGCCCACTTCTCCCCCTCCCTCCCCTAGTGCACACGCACGAAAAGTACGCCTTACTAGTCAGGAGGAAGTTGTCAAACAGTCTCTGCCGTTCCTGTCATGCATCAAAGTCAATATATTGTAACTTCGTCCACCAGCGATCTCCCCCACTATTCACTTCCCCCATCATACTCGCGCTCAACCTCTGTCTCTCTCTCTTTCTTCTTCCGTTATGACATAAGGCAGCAGCGCACGACATCCCGATTCCCAGAACATAAAAATAAAAAGAATACTATCAAGTGCGTATATGTGGCTGCATGTTAAGCAAAACCATATTTTTTTCGGTTAGTAAAAATGCAATAAACGCGGTACAGTTCCGCAGGCGATCAGCAGCATGCGAACACTTAGCTTATCTATAGAAATAAAAGAATGTGTGAGAGCCATAACTTATCGGAAAATTGTGTTAAAAACTTTAAAATTTGACATGTGGTTTTTGTTCGCTGAGTTGCAGCGGCTGGTTTCAAATCGAAATTCCAAAGGCGGAAGGGGGAGGGGGGCGTGAAAATCTGTTTTACTCCGAATTAACCTAAGAGTGAACTATTGTGGATGGTACGGAACAGCTATTTCTGCTGCGAAATGTAATCCCTGGCGTTTAGTAGGAGAAGTAGCAAAATTATTGCTCAGAATATATTTTTGTATATCGGGCAAAATTGCTATTTTAGACAAATTTCGAAAATGGCAGAACGTTTTAGAAATAGATTGTGTATGAGAAGTTACTCAATCGAGGGCACTTCGAACTTTCTGCAGCTGAATATCCAGTTGGGAAACGCACGTAACTTGGAAAGGGGAGGGGTGAGTTAGAAGCGATAGAAGACTTCTCAACATTTCAACACAGAGTTAATAACTTTAGAATCAGGAAAATGCAATAGAATGTACTTAACCATCATTAAGGGAGAGAGAAAAAGAGTGGGAAAAACAAATTACGATACAATGAGCTTCGTAAATCTTTCCTTCCACAACAGCCCACTCTTTAGAAGACCTGGAGTACAGAAGCAACAATATTTACCATGTTTCTACGGAAGCCAGAGCGACACCTGAGAACGTGAGTGCGTTGCATTGGCGATTTAAAAGGCTTTTGTCAGCATGGGCGCCCATATAGAGGGGCAAGATGGGGCATTTGCCCTATGCTGGAAATTCCTTTTTGTTCTTGGAAGCTTCTTCAGAGATTATCGCGATAACAATAGTTCAGATTACTAATTTTTCTGTTTAACTTCTGGATGTGTGTGTGTGCAATAAGCATAGTAAAAAAGTTGGGAATTTCCGGTAAGAAAAGCGGAAATATGCAGGCAGTAGAATGAAATTGTCACTGCATGTTGCAGAACAGCGTACAGATGCGTACAATACGGAAAAGCATCAAAGGCTAAGAAATGTACATTGTATCTTCCTCTGTAGCAGTTATTCACTGCTGGGCAAAGATTTCTCAAATTTACCCTGAGAGTATTTTTTGATTCTTGATTACCAATTGGGTGATCTGTGATGTTTCGTGTAACACAGGTGGTCAAAAGGATCAAAAGAATGACAAATTTCTTTATTGTCCTAATATGCTGCCTGATTTAATTTATCCATATTTTGTATGTAGTTTTTGGGTCTTCTGGTTTCCAATTAAATTTGTGTTGAGAGTATGGTAAGACAACAGACAAGAAGACGCAGTGGAAATATGCATACGTTGTTTGTACATGTTATTCGTAGTTACAATTCTGTTTGCCCTCTCTTGAAAACTAAGCTATGTGCACCTATGTCTGTCACCTGTGCATTGCGACAAGCAAGACAATTTTCCCTATTAGCGCATTATTATTCTGTCGATTTTTGGAAGATAGGTTGCTTTCCCGGTGCTTCACAACCAGTCTGGAGTTGAATGTGTTTGTTTGTTTTAGCGACGGTTCATAAGATTTTACAGGATATTTTTGCCTAACTCACTTTCGTTGCATTCTTTCTAAAGTAAGAAATGTGGTTTTAGCCAGAGCTGTGGAAACAAAGCACCGAAATGGAAAAAAAAAAAACATTTCAGCTCCCAGAGGGAAGTTCATATTTATGTACTTCAAAGATATTATTACTGCACTGTTAACAAGGTTCACCATAGAATGAATAAAAAGACATATTTAATTTTTCATAGCGTTTTTTATTTTATTTTATCTTTTGTAGTTATAAAGTGATACTCATAGCACAGTCACTCGCTCAGTCGAAAGCGGAAAGATTCAATCTTAAAACATTATGGACGGGCAACGTGCAGTTCAATAGAGGAACTATGATTTATTTATTTGCTTTTTTTTTTTTGGGGGGGGGGGGGGCTATCTCATGGACAGGGCCGTAGCTACTGGAAGGGCAGCTGCGCTCCCTGAATACTCATACCAGGCGTGTAAATTCATGATCTGAGAAAACAGAAATGTATAATATGTGAATAATTTTACTGGAAATTTAGAAACTGAAAAAGAAATTTCAGTATTTTCCCTTTTTTAAATTAAAGACTTTAGATAGCAGCATACAGTATTCCGCGCAATTAATTACACTGTGAGGTATGAACACTGCATGCGTGAAAAGAATTGTCCGAAACAGCAGGGAGGGAGAGCGAGAGGCATATAAAACAATATGTGGATATGCGTAGCCTCCAGACCTTTCCAAACACACGTTAGGAATGATGAGTTACTTGTACCCCTCTGAGTGTTTAACGTTGAAAGGATTTATAATAAGTTCTTCTCCGGAAGTACCATTCTGTTGATACGTTAGCTGTCTGATATTCATTTCGTCCCGTGCTGGTTTCTCTTTTCATTCTGCATTTCTGTGGCGCACTGTGTTCTGGGGTTGACATAACTTTTACGTTTTACTTGACATTTACGACCGTTGGATTTTACCTGTGTTTTTTATGTTTTTAGCAAAATTATTTCAAAAACTGGAAGTGAAATTTTTCAAGGATCGTAATACTTTCCTAACACGAAGCTATGAGAAGGTAAAAAATGTATAGTATTTGAGTGGAAGTAGGAATTTTGAAATCGAAGGGACAGAATTTCAAGTCTCGCCCTCCCAGGTGAAAGCTTGCTCCGGCCCTGCTAGGGAAAAACTTTGGATTGTATAGACAGTTGTTGAGAGGTTTTGTAAGATTCGTTAGCCCCCAGGTCATACAAAAATTCGTGTAAATATATATGCCCATGTACCTCCTACGTAAAATGTCTTCATTCGCGCAATTTTTGGGCAAAGCGCAGAGATGGAAACGGGTCACTGGTCAACGGGTCGGGTCAAGGTGTTCCTGACCCGATTTTGACCCGGTTTTATTCGTTTTGTTTTTGAAATGAGAAAAATGTATTCCAAAGAAAAACGCACGTTGTGGAATTCGGTAGTCGATCCTGGTGCCCACGGAGTGAATAATGATTTGCCATGCAAAAATATTGTCGTCTCTTTCTTAAAGCAACGAAGATTTCCACCGACCGACGTGAGACACTTCGACACCATATCGTAAAAAGATACTTCCTTTGCGTTCTTTTATAGTGCGATTGTCCAGGGCAAGGTACAGGCAAACGCCATTCGCCTGCTTCTCAGCTGATTCACTCTCTCCGTGCGAAGTTCACTGTATGACTAAGAGTTACTTTTCACATCGCATCTTTTACATTGAGCATTCAGAGGTTTTCGATTGATGTGCTAACATCCTGTTCCCATGACATGTCATGTTAAAGTTAACTCCTTATTTGTTAATATGGATGGATTTAATATTAAGGAGGTTGAGAAAGGCGTCGAGGCCAACAAATGCGTGCTTGTTGTAAACCACAGGGGGAAAGAGTGAATACTGGAAATTGTTTCGTCTCATTAAGGAACCTGTGAATAATTCTGTGTTGTTTGGTCTTTCTTGTTCAAAATGCGAAAAGTGTATAATTACAAAGAAAGATGTCGACGGTGTAATAAAAGATTATGGAACTAAAAATCTAACGGACCCTGTGAAAGTATGCGCACCTCCATTAAACCGAGGAAAGAGTGAACAATCTAAATACATTTTAAAAAAATACATTTGTGAAACGTTAGTAATGATTCCCATTTGTAAAATACTCCATGGTGACGGTCATAGTAACCATTACTTCTGGATTACGCAAAGTAGTGGCACTAAGAATGGCACCAAAAGTTAGCAAGTAACCAAATTTTATTATTAAAAAAGGATTTCAGTTATTAAATATGAAGTAGTTATTGGGAGGAATATATATATATTACGTTTATATGTATATATATATAATTTGAGTTTCGAATTTGTAGTTCAAAGTAGATTTGTCCGGGTCAGTTACGTGTCCGGGTCGGGTCCAGTTATGGGACGTCCGGGTCCGAAATTTTTACCCGTTTCCAACTCTGGCAGAGCGGACGATCATAATGATCATATGTAGAGAATTTTAGGAAGGGAGTGTCTGACCCCAGGTCTTAAACAACCCTTAGAAATAGGCAGCTAGAAGATTTTGGCTAGAGTGCCCGATAGGAAAGTGACACGGAAGCGAAGTAGAAAGGAGAAGGAAGACGCCCTTATTTATTACCGGGGGCCAGTACCCTGGGTCCCACGGCTTAACATGCCCATCCAACGCACGGCGGATATTTAGAGGATCGAGCGTTCGTACCTGCCTGGGATCGAACCTGAGGTCCTTTCCGTGGCAGTCACGAACGTTGCCCACTAGGCCACCCGCGGCGTGCAGAGCGGACGAAATCAGCAGGTTCCAGGATGATGCTGTCAAATACACGCGATTAGCCGCATTGCAATTGGCTTAATATACAAGTACTTTAAGTGTATTGTACCTGTCTTGTGTGGCGATGGGATTATCTCAAGGGCGCGTTAAGGAGTGAAACACAAACTTAAGGATGTGGCAGATTGCCCCACGTAGAAGAGCTTAACTCAGAAATCTGATAGTAGCGTTTTTCTGAAGTTTTAAGAGAGAACGGACACTTTGCTTCAGAAGCGGAAGCGAGACAGACGGGACCGGAGTTTTGGAAAGAGCGGTCGAGTCTGGGAGCTGACGTCAGATACTATTTGTATTCCGGAGAGCGATTGATATCGAGTCACGTAGTAGCAGCGACGGTTTACTGAAAACATGAAGTTATGGTCTACAGTGTCGATAACACACATGGGGACGCAGTCCATCAAGCATTCCATTAACCAGCTCTAGAGAAGTCCCAAGCCTGAATTCTATTTTTCTTCGAGTGCGTGATTCTACTTTGGAAAGCGAACCAAAACAAAATTATATGACTGCTCTCGCTGGATCGCGGCTACGTTGAGAAAGAGCTAGAAAAGAGCGAGGTGTCGTTTCAGGTCTAATAGCGCAAATGCCAGGTTTTACTAGGAAACCGCAAGTCAATCAATCTCTGATCAGCAAATTAGAAGATCTGCAACCAGTAATGTAGTGGGTCCAGAACGGACAGGAACGGCTTTCCGGTACTTTTGTTTATAGCTGGCACGCTGGCAGGCATAAAAAATCCGTCGAAGTAATAAATTTTCAACCTGTTCTAGTGCTCGTTTTCAGGCGGACTATAGAATTATCAGTGCTGTACCAAAACTTCCCTTATCCAAATATCTCGAGAACTAAGACTCATAGTAACAAATGGCTTTCACCATTGCACTCTACATTAGCTGCAGCTTCTAACGACACTTTACTCGAATCCGTAAAAAACACTTCGTGCTGGAGGTTGAAAATTAATGTAAGTACACTGCCGTCTATGCACGATAAAATAGTTTAAAAAATCTTTAATGTAAAAACACCTTAGTCATAAAAGCATTCACATAAAAGGCACACTAGAATCTTTCAGATCCGCAACGGATCCATCCTCAGGTGTAAGTCTGATGGTTAGATCAGCAGGATATATACACAGTGGGGTGAGATACACAAATGACGTAGGATATGATGAAGGCATGCGCACTACAGAGACGTAAAAGTTCAAACAGGTGAGTGTGTTATTATTCAAAATTTATAAAAATGTTTTTAGAAGCTGCTATCTGTAGCAAAAATCTCCAGGGATTATGAATGAAACTTGGGTAATCGTCATTACAGCAATGGTGGCGATGCGCGAAAATCTGCAGACTCTCAGTAAGTAGGGTTAGATGCTAAGATTTCGGAGTGGTGAGAATTTTGGTTTTCTTCCACATTATCTTTACTCGATAATGTGGGACACCCGAAAAGTTTTTTCAAGTTTTTGTACCCCAAAACGGCCCAAGTTTGGGCCCCAACATTTCAATGTTTTCTTACCGAAATGGTGAAATCCTGTTCTTTGAATGCCAAAACTTGCAAATCCGGAAATCTGATTTCGACCGATCACTATACTTTCTTATACTGTAAATATAAGAAAGAAGAAGCGGAATGAGGGGGGGGACGTTAAGAAGGGAAAGGTATTGTAGACGAAAAGGCACCGTGCGTTCCTGTTCTTTAATTCGCCCTACACCTGTCTACAACCACTAATCTGCGAATTAAAATATCTACATCTTCACTCCAGTTTAGCTGAAAACTTTCGTGCTGATAGAGTACAAAATATAAATAGAAACTATGAGAACAGAAATTTTTCCATATCTCTCGTTTCATTGCAAAGTTTTTCTGCGTCGACGAAATACTCACTGTATTATTAACAGCCCATTTTCGCATTCAGTTCACCTTGTTCGAGGTATTCTCGTTGGTCTACGAGCATTTACTTAAGAAGGCAAGCACGTGTTGTGAAAATCTCATATCTTCCGTGCAACATAAATACCGAAATCAATTATGTCTCCGGAAATTAATGAACGATCTAATTAATTTAAATATTACAGCTGTATAGAATATAAATTATTAGATTATTCCACATGAAATGTCTGATTTTGCAGGCTCTCGCAACTGGCAAGTAATTTACGAATGAGCACATAGCGTGATGCTATGCCTTCTGAAACGCAAATTTAGAGCACCAAGTCTGCATATGAGCATTTCGTCAATGGCATCAGTTCTAAGAAAACTATGCTACAGGGAAGAGGGCGATGAATTAGGGCCAAATCCTTGTTAATTTCTTATAGGAGTTTAAACGTGAACACCGTGCATCGGTGGTAGCTCGCAACATTAATAGAACACTTTGGTAAGGCGTCGCTAGTGAACTCAAGACACAACACTGGTTTGATAAAATTCAGTCCCGCCGATATGAACCTCGAAAATGAACCACGCGGTAGATCAGAAGAAGTTTTTGATGATGCGGATTTGGAGGCAGAGTCGGAAACGGGTAAAAGATTTTGTACCCGGACCCGGGCAAATCTGCTGTGAGCTATAAATTCGAATATACCATCATCATCAGCGGTAGCATTGTCAATCACTAGCGATCCACTGCTGGTTTAAAGGTCTTCCAAAATTTCTTCCGCGACGGACTGTCTTGCGCCAGTCTCTTCCATCCAACCATCTCCCACGTGGTCTTCTTCTGGGTCTTTTCCTGTCCTTTTGGAATGCAGTCTAAAATTTCGGTTGTTCATCGGTGGCCCGTTCTCCTGGCAATATGTGCCGTTTCCAGGATTTTACTCTGATCATGATATCTTGCACTCTTGTTATTTTCCTTATCCACGAGTTCCTCTTTTTATCTTTCTCGGTTACCCCAAGCATGCATCTCTCCAAGTTTATTTCAGTTGTCTGCAGTCATTGTATGTATTTTTTAGTTAAGGTCTACATCTCTGCTTCGTACGTAAGTACCGGAAGGATGCATTAATTAAACACTTTTCTTTTAAGACATAATGGCATATTGCTCTTAAAAATTGTACTGTTTCTCCCAAAAGCTCTCCAGGCAAGTTTTATGCGTCAATTAATTCCTTCATCAATGTGATTCTCTTGATATCTACTGCCCATCAATCGATAGATCTTCATTTTTTGTAAAAGCATTGTACATCAGTTCTGTCTCCTGAAAGTTCATTTTTAATCCCATTTCTTTACTCTTCACAGCAAGTTCCTGGATCATACTCTGCAGCTCTGCAGTATTTTTTCAAAGACTTCTGAAGCGTTCTTTGAAATATTTTTGTTTCTATTCAAAAATAAAACTTAAATTAAACCGGGTCGAAATCGGGTCAGGAGCACCTTGACCCGACCCGGTTGGCCCGCTGGCCTGTTTCCATCTCTGGTCGGAGGGCTTGATTAAACCCGATCGAAATTGAACTGCATGAGAACTTAGCCAGATACTCGGAGTACATTCCGGAACCATTTGCCGACATTTAGCACCAGTACACAAAGTGAAGATGGATAAATGGTTCCCACATGTGCTGACGAAGCTGCACGAAACACGACGATTTCATGTCTAATCTTCTTTGCTTATCTGCAGCCAAACGAGCGACATTTTGAGGTACAATTGGGACCCATTTTTGAATCTTCACTTTATTTGCTCCTTTAAATGTAGGGAAATGGTTGCGCATTGTACTCCGAGTATCATACCGTTCTATCTACACTGCTGGCCACCCAAAATGCAACACCAAGAAGGACACGAGATAGCAAAGCCAGATTTACTGGACACATAACAAAAGATGAAACGATTGAGCTTACAGGCCCGTGCGACTTGCGGAACACGCAGACATCAATAGTTCGTGTGGCCCCCGTGGCTGGCAATAACGGCCGCTACACGCCGTGACATCGAACGAAAGAGGTTTGGATGTGGGCTTGGGGTATGTCGGTCCAGGCTACTTCCACACGTTGCCACAGTTCATCAGGCGTAGCTGCGGGTGGTGCTTGCCGGGCCACTCAGTTACCAATCAGCGACCAGACGTGTTCGATGGGCTACATATCGGGAGAACAAGGGGGCCACGGCAGCAGTGACACCTGGTGGGCCGTGAAGAATTGTTGCACGATGCGTGCCGCGTTACACCCTGCCTTCTGTGCACCCTTCTTATAGTGCTTGTCGGCGGTGTGCCGGGGGCACATGATTTGCATATGCCCTGCAATGCTAATCGTTTGCATGTCCTCTCGCGGGCGACGCATGCTGCGAATTTCAGGCCAATCGGATGCTTCCTTCTTGGTGTTGCACTTTGGGTGGCCAGCAGTGTAGTATAAAACTAGGCCTAAGTTAAACATATCATGCAAATTTTATTCTTTTAGAGAACTAAGGCCATCCTCTTGAAATGTCTCACCATCTTACACACAAAACACCTAACTGCGGTGTGACAGTGTATAATGACATTTTCAAATTTATACGAAAACACGTCCTGCGGTGGAGAATATTGTGAATGTGGATTCATCTGACAACATTAAACCCTTCCGCATGCATAGGCAGTCCACGTTGTATGCTCATGACACCACTTCCATCACCGTTGTGCATTCATCCGGGTCACCAGAGGTTTTGCAATAGCAGCTGTACCATGAATATCTTAGTTATGCAGTTCTCTGCTCACTGTTTTTGTTGATACTTGGGTATGGAAATGCAGACTGAGTTCCGCACTAGTTTTCGGCGCCGTGGTCTTCTTATTACGGGTAACAGTCCTCTTCAATACTCCTGTCTATCAGACAGGGTCCTTTTCAGGCTGCTTTTGTATTTCGCAGACGAGGTTTTGTCACGAACATTGTATGTTATGATGACGCTATAACACAATAGCTCTCGATACTCCATCTACCCGAACGACTGTTTTCACGGAGGCACCAACTAGCCGCCCACAAACAACTAGTCCTCTTTCGAAGACAGTTAGGTAGCTCATTTCGTCGTCACCCTGAAAGAAATTTTGCAACAAGGCACTTTAAATGCCCTTAAACAGGATATTGGGGTTCTAAAGAAAGATATTACAACCGAAAAGTGGTGGATGCCTTTACATATTACGATACGCAGCTGCATTAAAAGTCACGTCCCAGAGCGTGGTGTTCACATTATTCTGTCCAACCCCTCTCTATATATACAAAATATATGTATTGCAACAGAACTGTGACAAGCTCTCTAACTATTCTATTTCCCACACAGCAGGTCCCATTTCATTACGCAGTAAAGGCTTGCAACCACAAATAAAAAACTATTTTGTAATCAAGATGAGATTTATTTTCAGTTTATCTTTACTCACTGGACTGCCAGCGAAGGAAATTTTTTTCGTCGCCTAAGACCGTTCAGTCACATCTTTATTCGTTCTCGTTGCTCCTTTGTTCTTTCAGCTTCGAACCTCAGAGTGATTTCCTTCTTTTTTCCCTATAGTCTTTCTGTATGTCTGTCTGCCGATGCCTAACAAGGTTTAAAATGAGTGATTCTTCTTATGAAGTTGTACTTCCCGGGAAAATAGAAATATGAGGTGAAGGGCCAAGCGACTGATTGTAAGTGGAGAGAAAATGCGGAAAGTGATGAGAATTATAGGAATAGCTACAAAAGCTGCAGCCCAAACAATTACCTAACCAACCTGGCTTACCTGAATGGCTAGAGAAGTGAGGGTGGGGGAAAAAACTACTGATGACGACAGCAGCTGAATGAATGGACAGTAATTCCTAGTAAAACCCAATGCAATTAATCTGGTGACCCAAGAGCTTCAAGAGAAGGGATAAATTAACTAGAAGAAAGAAGATTGATGATGGAATGAGGTCCTGCTCCTTTTTATTTTTTATTTTCAGGGTCTTTGATGATTCTTTTTATTTGTTCCCTCTTTCTTCAATAAGAGTTAAAATAAGCGATTGCTGGACTGGCGTTAAGAAAAATTAATATCGATGCCAAACGGGAGTATCAACCCGTGAAGATATTTTCACATCTTAACTACATCTGAGACACTGTACTTGTCAGATACCAGCATGAGATGCAAACACAGTGGGGCCACAGATGGTCTAGTTAATGGCCTTAGAATCCCTGGTCCGAGTTGTCTCATCACCAAGCACCCGCCGGGGCTCTGCAGTCACGTTAAGCCGTTGGCCTTGTGATAGACTGCTCGTTATAAATAAGTCCACCACCCTTTTCTTAGGGCTTCGACTCGACGGCGATTTAGCCTTTTTTGAAACATAACACGTAGTCTGTAATTTCACTTAGCTTAGATTTAGACATGACCACCTTAGTCTGAAGATCAGATCAGATCATATGTAGAGGATTTTAAGAAGGGAGTGTCTGACCCCAGGTCTTAAACAACCCTTAGAAATAGGAAGCCAGGAGATTTGGGCTAGAGTGCCCGATAAGAAAGTGAAACGGAAGCGAAATAGAAAAAGGGAGGAAGACGCCCTTATTTATTATCGGGAGACCAGTACCCGGGGTCCGACGGCTTAACGTGCCCATCCGACGCACGGCGGATATTTAATGGATCGATCGTTCGTACCTGCCTGGGATCGAACCTGAGGTCATTTCCGTGGCAGTCACGAACGTTGCCCACTAGGCCACCCACGGCCCCTTAGTCTGAAGAGTCAGTAAGGTCATGTATTAGTGCAGGAAGTGACGTAGCAACGGGTCGGAGAACCCTGACAGAAAATTTGAAAGATAGGAGGGCTTCGACTCGGCGGCGATTTAGCCCTTTTTGAAACATAACACGTAGTCTGTAATTTCACTTAGGTAATATTTAGACATGACCACCTTAGTCTGAAGAGTCAGTAAGGTCATGTATTAGTGCAGGAAGTGACGTAGTAACGGGTAGGAGGACCCTGACAGAAAAGTTGAAAGACAGGAGAACTCAGTGGGAAAACGGAAATCAAGGTGGTGACCTTATTTGTAACAGGGTTTTTGTTGTTGTTGTTTTTTATCCCGGGGTTAACAACTTCATGTCGTCTCCGAGGTACGTCGGATATTTTGCCGTTAGGTGGCTACTGGGATCGAACCCCGCAATCATCTGCCCGTCAGCCAGCTGCTCTAACCATATAGCTAGCCGTGATTGTGAAACATATATAGTCTGGTTACAAATCCCCACCGTGATCACCACCAGCTGATTCAAAGATCAGCTTATAGGGCTTCCGCTTTTAGAGCAGGTTTATGGTCGACTATCTACGCCTGTTACAGGCTCTTGAACCAAGTAGAGAAACGGAAGAACATTAGATGGAACCTAGAGGGCTACGATAGGAAATTTGGCAGAGAGAAGTCAGTAAATATAGCCACTAATGTGCGTCTCATGAGCTACTGACGTCACACGGAGTCAAAGTACTCACTAGTAGTAGGGGCCAGAGAAACAGGTGAGGGAGGAACAGACGCACTTATTTTTAACCGGGGGTTGGGGGAAGGAGTACTCTGGATACAACGGCTTAGCGTGTCTATCCGACTCACGGCGGATATTTAGTGGTTTGAACGATCCTACCTGATTGGATCGATCCAGAGACGTTTCCGTGGCAGTCAGGAACGCTAACTACTAGGCCATACGCGGCATGTGAAGCATAAGTATTGTCTGGTCAGGATTAACAAAGAACCGAACAAGGATATAGGAAGCTCAGACAGTAATGAAAGTCAAAACTGAGATTTCTTATCAATACAGAATAGCCGAAATGTATCACAGAAATGTAAGGCATTGTTCAAAACGTACTACAAAATTTGAACGATGTCATGCAAATGTCTGAGGTTAACATAGTCAAGATTATTGAAATAGGCGTGTCACCCTTCCAATGACAAACGTAAATCATCGATCCGTATCTCAATTAACCGAAAAGCACCGAAATCTGGATCGATAATTTCAACCGGATTAAAAGACTCAGAAGAAGATCCCCATGGGAGATGGAAGGATGAAATTCGAAAGTACGCTGGAGTGACATGGAAGAGACAGGCCCAAGGGAGACAATCGCGGAAGAAATTTGGGTAGACCTTCATCCAGCAGTGGATTGATACTGCTGGACGAAGGTCCCCCCCCCAGTTTCCTCCACAACGGCGTGTCTTGTGCCAGTCTCCTCCATGTCACTCCCGCATACTTTCGAATTTCATCCACCCATCACCCATGTGGTCTTCTTCTGTGTCTTTTCCTGTCCCTTGGAATCCAATCTAAAATTTCGGCTGTCCATCGATGGTCTGTCCTTCTGACAGTATTGGTAAGCCCAACCCATTGCCATTTCAGGGATTTAACTCTGATCATGATGTCTTCCACTCTTGTCATTTTTCGGATCCACGAGTTCCTCTTCTTATCTCTCCTGGTTACACCAAGCATGCACCTCTCCATGCTACTTTGAGTTGTCTGCAGCCTTTGTATGTCTCTTTTAGTTAAGATCCACGTCTCTGCACCATACGTAAGCACTGGAAGGATGCATTGATCAAACACTTTTCTTTTAAGACATAATGGCATATTGCTCTTTAAAATTATGCTGTTTCTTCCAAAAGCTCTCCAGGCAAGTTTTGTACGCCGATTAATTTCTTCATCAATGTGACCCTCACTTCATATCTGCTGTCCAAGATAAACGTACGTGTCTGTTATCTCCAGCTTTTCTCCATCAATCGATAAATCTTCATTTCTTGTAAAAGCATTGAACATCACTTTTGTCTTCTGAAAGTACATTTTTAATCCCACTTTTTTACTCTTATCAGCAAGTTCTTGAATCATACTCTGCAGCTCTGATGGGATAGTTGCAAAAATGACTACGTCATCAGCAAAACGAAAGTGGGTTAGATGATTTCCATTAATCTTTATCCCTTTGTTTTCCCAGTTCAGTGATTGAAAGACATTTTCCAATGTGGCATTAAAGAGCTTCGGAGATATGGTGTCACCTTGTCTCATTCCCTTTCCAATTTTTATGTGTGTTGTATTTTCAAACAGCCGAATCTTTGCACTTGCATTTTCATAGATGTTATTAATAATATTAATGTATGCATCTTTTAATACCACAGGTTTTCAGAGCCATTGCAACTGCTGATGGTTTCACCGAATCAAAGGTTTTTTCATAATCGATAAAAGCCATGCACAATGGAAGTTCATACTACTTTGCTCTTTCAATTAGTTCTCTCAGTACGTGGATAAGATCTATTGTGCTGTAGCCACTCCTGAATCCAGCTTGTTTTCTCGGTTGAGCCATGTCCAGTGTTACCTTCAAACGGTGTGAAAGAACTTTAGTGAAGATTTTATAAACCACTGATAGGAGGCTTATAGGTCTGTAGTTCCTGAGATCCTCAATGTCACCTTTTTTATGTAGCAGGATCATTGTAGCGTTGTTCCAATCCTCAGGAATCTTCCCTTCATTAAGGCATCGAGTGAAAATTTGGGCGAGTACTGTTTCGAATTCTCCACTTGCTTCTTGTATGATGTCTACAGTAATTCCATCTTCTCCTGGAGCTTTTCCCCGCTTCTTGTTCTTGATTGCATGTGCAACTTCTGCTTTGAGGACTGGGAGGACTGGAAGAACTCTGGTACCTTTCATGATGTCTGAAGTACATGTATCATTCCATTCATATTATTTGGAGTAGAAATCTTTCACTCTTGTCAAAATTACGCCTCTATTTCTTGTTACAGAACCATCTTCTTTTCTCAGTGCCATAATCTGTTTTCTTTCCTTACTGAGATGTCCCTTTGCTATCTTTAGGCTTTGGTTGTTTTCAATTGCTTTCCTTACTAGTTCACAGTTGAATTTCCTTACGTCTTCAGGGATACTTTTTCGTACTGTCTTGCATAGCTCTATATATTCCACTTTGGAAGTCACATCTTCTTTAGTTGTCCTCATCTCTCTTCTTTTTTGCGTCAACATTATCGGTTTATCCTGATAATTTGTTCACATGCAACTTGTTCTTAGACCCAGCTAATTTTGTTGCTGTTTCCATAAGAGCTTTGGTTACCGTTCTGTTAACTTCAGAATTATCCACTTCTTCCGATGTTAGGCCTTCTAAAGCAGAGAATCTGTTCTTCAGTTCCAACTTGAAGGTATTATGGTGTTTTTTAAGTTTGGTTATGCCAACACATTTTGTTTGTCTTATGAGCTTGCCACGTTCGAGTTTAGTGTTGAGTTACATCTCCCCAATCTATGGTCACTACCTGTGTTGAACTTGTTTAGCACACTGCAGTCTTCTATGACGAATTTTTTGTTACATATAATAAAATCAATTTCACTTGTCCTCCCATTTGAATGTCTCCATGTCCATTTCCTGTGTGGCTTTTTCTTGAAAAAGGAGTTCAAGATGAAAAACCCTTCTGCCTCTGCAAACTCAACGAGAGTATTTCAACGCTGGTTTCTGTTGCCGTGACCGAATTTACCTACCGGTTTCATTTTGTTGCCTTTGCCCTATTTTTACATCGAAAAAAGAAATATATGTATCTATATATATATACATATATTTTTTCGGAATCCAGTCTAAAATTTCGGTTGTCCATCGGTGGTCCGTTCTTCTGGCAACATGTCCAGCTCATTGCCATTTCAGTGATTACACTCTCGTCATGATGTCGTCCACTCCTGTGATTTCCCTTATCCACAAGTTCCTCTTCCTATCTTTCCTGGTTACACCAAGCATGCATCTCTCCATACCTCTTTGAGTTGCCTGCAGTCTTTGTATGTTTTTTTTTAGTTAAGGTCCATGTCTCTGCTCCATACGTAAGCACTGGCAAGTATATATATACACTAAAGAGCAATTGAATTAGAGATACCTGTCTAGTAATGTGTAGCACCACCTTTCACCCTGATGACGGCGGCGATTTGTCTCGGTATGGACTCGACAAGACACCGGAAGTGTTGGGAAGTCATACGGATCCACAACCCCTGAACAAGCTCCCACAGTTCACGAAGATTTGATGGAGGGAGGTCAGAGCCTCGAACATCTCTCTCGGTGGCATCCCAGATTTGCTCGATGGAATTGAGGTCAGGTGACCTACCTGGCCAAGGAAGCGAGGTCACGTCGGTGGAGTGTTCATCTAACCATTCGGATATGATTCGGGAGCGATGGCACAGTGCATTGTCTTGTTGCAGGATGAGGTCCCTAGTGTGATGTTGAAGACGTACAAACGGGAGCAAATGGTCGTCCAGGATATCCCGGCATCTTTGACCTGTGAGCGACGATGTCACACGTAGCAGGGGTCCCATTGCAGTCCACGTAAACAGTCCCCTGACGAGAATTCCACCCCCACCAGTTTGAAGAGTACCCTGCTGGCAAGAAGGATCCATCTCTTCATGTGGTTTGCGCCGTACTCGTATCCTGCCATCCGCATGTACCAACGTGAATCTCGACTCATCAGTCCAGGCAACATTTTCCTTCATGTCTAGAATCCAGTGGCGATGATTCCACGCCAATGCTAATCTTTGCATCCTGTGATGTGCGGTCAGCCGCGGTACCCTCGTGGGACGATGGCTTCTGTACCCCATAGCGAGGAGATGGTTCTGGGTGGTGTGACTGCTTACACGTTTTTGTGCACCAGCGTTAAATTGCTGAGTGATTTCTTGCTCTGTGGGCCGTCTATCCGCTGTTACAATGCGAGCTAGCCGACGATGACCCCGATCATCCACACGCTGATGTCCACGGCAGTTGGCCCTTGCAGGGATGGTTTTACCGGATTCGATGTACTCACGGTGCACCCGTGACACAGTGGCTCGTGAAAATCTCAGTGCCTGCACGACTTTCGAGATAAAGTGACCCATTCGTCGGGCCCCGACAATTTGCCCACGATCAAATGCGCTTAGATCCTTCGTCTTACCCATACTGCGTCCTACTCTTACTGATTCCCGTCGCATCACTTCTTATACTGTCGGATCGCTGCATACGTCATGTCGTTTTCGTTTACAGGGCCGCTCACAGCGCCACATTTGCATAACGCCAACTGTCTCTAACTTAATTGCTCTTCAGTGTAGTTTTGTATTTATGGAACCAATACTTTGTTAATAAACGTGTGTTTCAGTTAATTTTTATCAGGAAAATTAAATATTTTGCCTGCATATTTTTCTAAAAAGATTGTCAGGTCTTTATTTTTAAAGAACGGGGAGTGGCGATTGCCCTAATAGCCCCATGCTGGGTCCACCACTGATTACAAGTTTGTATGCAGCTATAGCTATAAAATTCACTAGAATGGAATAAAATCTTCGAAAGTCTGTCTCTGAAAACGTGCCTTGTCATTGCTTCAACCACGGAAGTAATTTTGTTCTTACATTCAATTTTACTACAAATATCTCTTGCTGCGGCCCAGGAAAATGGGTAAAACGGGTTTAGTTAGCAATTGCCTCAATACGAACTGTTCAGTAATTGGTATACTTGTGTTGAAAAGATGTTTAAACAGGAAATGCTGATATAGTCGTTGATTTTAGGGTCACTTTGATAATGTTTCCCAAAATTGGGCAGCAGAAATTTCGCTTCCAGGGCTGTTTATGGATCGCCAGTCGGGTACTGTTTACTGGCCTCACGTAAAAAAATATTTCTTTCAAATTGCACCTAACTGCAGACATTATAAACAGTGACTGTATTTTTATAGCCTTTTTGAGAATAGAAGATTTAGTGTCACTTAGAAGTGGAATGAGGCTTTTTGTTAGGGATTAAGGCGTTGCATTACCAAAAGCTTAGAAAATATTACAATATTTATTTATAATATTAACTGAATGATACTTTTTAAAAAAAATTACTAAGCTCATAGCAGAGAGAGAGAGAGAGAGAGAGAGAGCAACCGAAATCTTATTAAAAAAAAAAATATTGGAAATCTTTGAAAAGAAATTGAACTAAAAATTAGGTAAGGTCCAATTTTATGTCGCAGTGATGAAATTTCATTGAATGCAGCTGTGTGTGTGTGCGCGCGCGCCTCTTCTTTTAATACAGCGCAAAAGTTTGTTTTGCCATGCATCATTTTCCTTCTATGCTCACGTAAATTGGATCCTAAAGTTGACTCGACAAAGTGGTGAACCCTTTGTGTCCGTTTTTCTACAAACTTGACAACTTAAAGCAAAATCAAGTCCTTTAATCTCATAAACCTAGTCCCACAAACTACCCGAAAAGGGACAAAGCTGTCTCTCTTTCTCTCCTCTCCCCCCCCCCCATAAGACTTACACGTTTTTGATGAAGAAATCTTCCCCAAAATTTGGAAAAGCGGAAAAAAGGTTTAAGAAAAAAGTGAATGTCTCCCGCATACCTTTCAGCAAACTGTTTTATGCGGCACTTTCGGCAGCACTTTACGACGACGTGGGAGATTTAAGTAGTTTTTCTCCCTTTGAGCGCGAATGTGCCAGTGCAAGTTATAGACAATGCTGAGACAATGCCTTTTTTTTTTTTTTTCTTTTTTAGTGCGGTTTTTTGGCACATTACAAGCCCTGGATTTTGCACTGACAAAGAACTGATAAATTAGATGGCCCACAACGGGAGGAGCAGTGTGTTGTCTTTTACACTAATTCTTATCCTTTGTCACATGTCTAACACGCAAAGCCGCCCGCCAAGAGCCCTCTCCGACAAAGAAACTGCGCACTGGGTAAATGTTTTTCTCCTTGTTCCCTCCCTGTGCTTTAACCACCAGAACCCTGGGGGTCGGGGAGATTCATGAGACGAGCTAAATGGAAGAAAAAATATATATAGCTGTTGAGCCTGATGTGTTGCGAAGGAGTTCCCTAAAAACTAGTAAGCGGCTTACCATGACAGAAATAATTGGGGGTTTCGTCTCAAGTGATAAATGCTTTTTTACCTTATAATACCACAAGCATTGCATGGGAGTTGATCATTCGAGAGTACAAACAGATAAATCTCATGCTTTTGTTTTCAAAATCATCTTACATTTAGAAAGTTTTCGGGAAAAGCCGTGCTGAAAATTTTTTGTCTGTCTTTCGCGGCAAATGCTATATTTTGTTCCCCACCGTGCTTTAGTGCAAAATGGCATCGTTTTATAAGTCATTGCATCAGGCATTGCATATATATATATATATATATATTTTTACGCTTTCCAACCGCAAATTGAAGAAGCGTATATGCACCAGCTTTGTCCGTCCGTCCGCACGATAACTCGCGTAAAAATTGTTCGATTTCGATGAAATGTTAGTATGTCGTAGGGGACAACCTAAGGACGAACTCTATTGAAAATGGACAAACTGGGGTCAAAGATCAGGACATAGGAGTGGAATCCATTCCATTGCCCTAATGCGTCATAACTTCTGTAAATATGCTTCGATTGAGACAAAACTTTAGTATGTTGTTGCGGAGTTATACTGAACCGGTTCTGTTGAATATAATTGAAATGGGGTCAAAGGTCAGGGGCTTTTGCTTTTAACAAAACTGTTTTTTTTTTTTTTAATATATATGTGGTTTCTTCCCCACCATAAAAATCCATATAGTTTAGCAGACAGAGACCAAGCTGTAAAACTCGAAGATTTCATTACACTTTCTCTTTTTCACTGTTCACCGAATTGTTATCTGTAATGTGTATTTGGTTTCTTCTCCGCCATACAAGGCGTAATTGTTTATCACGATTTGGATCAAATACTTGACACATCCTTTGATTTACTGTTCATAGAACTATTCGTTCTAATGAATTAGATATCTTCCCTTAAATACAAGCCTGAATTGCTTATCAGACAAACGGACCGAATTGAAATAGTCAAAATTTCTCTTTTCACGGTCCACAGAACTGTTGCTTACTACTGAAATCTTGTAGTAGCTTTTGATCATCTCCGGACTATATTAAGTTCCGGAGGTTGTACATAGTGCATGATATCATAACAAAGTTTGTTTTTTTTTGTCTCTTTTTTTTCAATTCATGCCTCTATACTGCACGTTTTGAATCACGATTGCTACGAATCCACCCAACAATGTTTGAATCTTAAATGCTGCATTTGTTTTGTGTGACTTTTTTGTCATTTGTGTTTTATTGTACCTATGTGCTCTTCCTACTGGAGTAGGTTGTACTTTCTTGTGATGTCAAGCAACAGTGGTGCTGCCTCATCTCGGACGGTTGGTTTCAACCCTTGCGGGTGCGATTGTAGATACCTTTTGTAGTGTTTTTATCAGTGATGTTACTTTCTGCTTGTGCTTGCCCGGATCACCTGTTCCTTTTCCTTATGTGCTTCTGCAAATTTTACTCACGAGTCATGTCAGCGCGGCGCCTGTATGTAACCGTGTACATTGTAATATGGTATTTGTACATTGCTTGTGTTTCTCCGTTAGTGTTGTATGGCCTGTTTATTGTTATTGCGTCCTTTGAATCTATTACTCTGTCTTTCTTATGCTTGTCATGTGTGCTTCCTCGAGTCATACCTTACCTTTTACTTTGCTGTGCTCTCCTTCCAGACGGGGGACAATTTTTTGTACATATCTTTTGTCTTCACTGCGCATGGTATGATTTTTCTGTAATTTTTTGTTGGTGCATCTGCTGTATCTTCTTTGCACCTGTGATCAAGTGCCTGTCACGGAACACATGTCTTTTAACATTATATTTACTTTCCGGCCTCCATGGAGGACCGGCATTTGTATATATTACATGATATGTTCCTCCGATTTGTTACTTGTTGTTTTAAATGTCATGCAATTTTATCATTAAAGAATGTTTTGAACTGTTGCTTCTAGTATGCATTTAAATATGGTTTCTTTCCCACCATAAGTCTTTATTGTTTATTAGGCATAGAGACCGATCTTAAACAAAAGATACTTTCTCTCTTTACTGTTCATACAGCTATTCTTTCTAATAAAAATTTGGCTTCTTCTCCGCCATAAAAGTTTACATTGTTTATGAGGTATAGAGATGGATTTGAAACAAAAGTGTGACCTTTCTTTAATTTATTGTTCATAAAAAATGTACGTTCTAATAAATTTATTTCTTCCCCACCATACAAGTATGTATTGTTTATCATGCATAGAGACCGATCTGTAAGAGTCAAATATGTGGTACTCGCTCTTTTTTTAATGTGTTCACAGAACTGTTGTTTCTGATATTCTTTTACATCTGGTTTCTTTCCTGGCATACAAATCTGAATTGCTTATTACGCATAGAGATAGATTTTAAAGTAAACATTATTACATTTTCTCTTTTTACTGTTCACAGAACTATTCACCTTAACAAATTTGGTTTCTTTCCAGCCATTCAAGTCTGTAACGGCCCTCGCTTCCATTTTGTCACGTTTCGCAAAACTTGATCTGCCCTAAAATCCCTTGTGAATTGATTCCTTTTCCTCTGTGGAAAGACGCTGTTAGTTGCTCTTTCACTAAAATAAATCTACGAAACCAGTCAACTGAGCTCAAAGTAGATTCAATCTGTAATATACCCGAAATCTTTTTTAAAACTTAACAAAGTAATTTAATCGTTGCTCCAAGAATTATGGTTTCGGTTTCCGTGCTTTTCATTTCGTCAACAAATGTTTAAAACTTAAGCTTATTCTTTCTCCGCGGTCTCGATGACCCTTAACGTTGCTAAATCATGTCCACTTTGGAGCGAGAAAAATGCTCCCTCCGCCCCCCCCTCGAGGCGTAGTAGTCTAAGCGATGGCTTATGATCCTTCGTCCGGGAAGGGTCCGGGTTCGATCCCGGTTAGGCATGGATGCTGAATTTGTCTTACGGCACTGTCTCTCTCTCTTCCCTGGAACCTGTTACTCTAAATTAGGGACGGGCGACTGCTTATAGCCCATTGAGTTGCTCACGGCGGTCGTTAAACCTTTAATCCAAAAATAATGTTCCCTCTACTCCTTCAATACTGAGCGCTGACACCACACTGTACCCTTCAGCTGTCTCTGGGCTAACGCAAAGCGTTCTCTCTCATGTTGGACTTCGCGCGTCCTACGTCCAATGTCAACCGAAAAAGAAAAAAAAAGCTTCCTTCCTCGTCAAAAAAAGCCGCTGTCCGTCCACGAAATACTGCAACGACCAGAAAAGGTAGTAGTTGCTTGGGGGCAATATCTAGGGAATATGCTGGGTGCGTAGTAGCTTCCAGTCAGGTCCCTGATCTTGTGACAGGTCACGCGTGCTGTGTGAGGTCTCGCTCCCTCCTGCTAACCGAAGACGCCCTTGTGGTTCAGCAGTGCTTATCGTTTCAACGTGAGTGATGTGCATAGATCGTTGAGCTGACGTCGGCGGTAATAGTGGTGTTGTCCCACAGCAGCTCAAAAAACACATCAACTCATCAAAAAGCAACTTTGCATGCTTATGTAAAAAGAGCTTACAATTGTACCTCACACGAGACTTACAGGACTGCTGAATTGGAGAAAATTAAGAACCTTGCACCTAATAATGGCTTTAACCCCATTGTCATCGATAAGTTAACAACTAGACATACCAACACTTTTTGTACAACCTTACTCCCTGTCAAAGAAACTTAATTATCTAAATCTTTCCCGTCGATTACGGGCCTATTGCCGCAGGCTTGTCATAACATTCAATGATTTTTGGCTTACGCGCGAAAAACCTATTCACATATGTAATAAAAGACAGAGATTCGCCTAATATACTAGCATCTGCCGGTATATATACAGTATATATAATACCTCTTGTTAAAAAGAATCTTGAAGTGGAAGATATTAAAACTAAATACGTGGGAAGCACACAAGACGTATACGAAAAAGACTTTTGGAACATCAACGCATGATCAAAAACGAGACCCAGTCAATAGCGTTAGCAAGAGCCTGCGCAGATGAACAAGTAGTCTCCTTTGGTATGACATAAAACTAATAACTGGCTTCGCAAATTTGTGGACCTTGAGACACGGGGAAGCTGTAATTATTCAAAAACCATGGTTTTTCATGCTGTAACGACGATTAACCTGTTATCCTTCCCCAATCCGGAAAGTACCTCATTCCTACAGAAGCGACCCAACGTGGCTTTTTGTTTGTCTTCGCCAAAACCGGAAAAACGTGTAACTGCAACCAAACTTGTCCTTAACTCCATAACTGCGCCTGCATAATCTGGCTGACACCCCTGCTGGATCATACGTGTCACTTTCGACTTACGATTGTATCGTGCGACATGTTTTTAAAACCTCTGACTATGAAGTATAGTTTTTAATGTTTTAACTTTTTACACCTGAAGATGAGACCAATGTGAGAGTCTTGAAAGTGCTCGTGTGTTTCTTGTGAATAATAATTAACTTACCTAGACTGTTTTTTAACTAATCTTTGCAGGAAAGTCATAAGGAAGCAAGGGGGAAGAAGACGTCTTTATAATCTAGGGGAGCGGCAGTACCCGGGATCCGACGGCTTTACGTGACCATCCAACTGCAAGCAGGTGGTTAGCAGTTCGAGCACTCGTGCCTGCTAGAATCGATCCTGAGACTTCTCCGTGGCAGTCATGCACGTTAGTAGCACGTGGGGGTTTCCGGCGTATGATCTGTTTTCCTGCGGAGGCAACACTTTGGGTCACGTGGTAAGAAGAAATCGTCATGATCTGGATGTGACGGCATATATCGGCGTGCCCCTTTTTACTGCATGACGTCATATTCATGTGGTTCTCGTCGAAGCAACTTTTAATTCTGTGTATGATAGGATGGTTTTTTTTTTTTTTGGTTTTTTTGTCCGCCATGTTTTATTTTGAAATTTCTCAATCTGTTTTTCGTTTGGTGGGTAATTTAGTTGTTAGTGGACTCGGTAAATTTTTTTCAACCCTGGATTTATTATCGAAAAAATTGAAGAGTAGGTTTAGAACTGGCTAGACTCGAACCCAGGACATTTACGTGATAGTCAAATGCTCTACCGATTCGGGTACCGAGACATTGGTTGGGGTGGTCAAGTTGATTAAGAGACGTATTTCGCGTAATGGTGAAGACTGTCTGAGGGACTTGCTGTAGGCCATCATTAGATCAAATATGCGGAGGAGAGCGTATGCGGTATGAGCCAGGCAAAACATGCCCGTACATGATTTTCACAACCATGCACGTGTTTCGCCACAATGATGGAGTATGATTGCCGCGCCATCTGTTGGTCGTTTTAGGAATGAGAACATGGGGAGGGCATATGAATCATGTTAACAAGCACGGATATGATCTGCACATGAACGAACTGGCATTGTGATCTTGCTCTTTTCTTATTGGCTGTTTTTATGAAGTGGGAGGAAGGTTCTCTTGTTTTATTGGCTGTTGAGAGCACTCGATAGGAATCTGAACTGGACATTCTTCACTTCCTTGTTGGATTCTTAGTGCTTAAGACGTTTCTCTCGTTATCTGCGGCGGTGACTTGCCTGGATATTTCCCACTGAGGTTTCATCGTTTACAAGTCTTCGGGATCATGGACATTAATCAGGTAAGGGAACATATTTTTATTTTTTTCATATGACACAAACTTTTTTTGCTAAAGTTGCAAAAATATGATCTGTCGAAACTCATGCTTATTTGTCCGAATAGAATTTAATATTTCGTGATTATGATTTCGTTTTTTCACTCAAATTTTAACTTTTATGAAAAATAACCTCAAAGTGAGGTATTTAATTTTTCAATTAGAAGTTTTAATTCTTTTTATTTCTCCGTTGTCTAGTTAAAAATTCTAAGTTACAATATTCAGTTTGTTAGGAAATTAATGTGCGGATGTGCTGTACCTTAGCGATAAAAATATTTTTTGGAAGGAAATTACTATTAGTTTGTTTTTATTTTTATTTTATTTGGAAATAACGGAAATGTAAGAGAAATATTCATTCTTTGTTCAGCCGGGGTTTTTTTTTCGAAACAGATTTATTTCTTTGTTGGACGACAGAACATAGGAAACCTGTTAACGTTTACTTTTTAAGATAACAAACTAAAGCTTTTTTCTTTTTTTAAGTTATTAATTTATTTGTTCAAACGTTTCTGTCTCCGAAATTATTTTATACATCAGCTATAATCAACTGCGATAAAATTAATTTACCTACAAGATTTCTTACAGAAATATTCTACGGACTGTAGCGATTACGATTTGTGAAAACTTGCTCTTTTACCCTAAACTACCTTATGCACAGTGTTTGAACTAAATTTTTTGAATTATTATATTTCATTGCTTTGACCAGCAGGAAAAAAATCTAAACTGATTTTTTTTATTTATCATAATAATATATCAAAATAAAGAAAAAAATTCAGTTTTCATATTCGCAGTTTTTGAATTAATTTTTAAATCTAAATATATTTTCTGCAAATAACTTTGTCCTACATACAAAATATTTCTTAACCATGATTTTCATTTTTGATATTTTATCAGAAGGATATTGGAAAGTGATTTTTTAAAATTACACCTCCCGCAAATAAGTTTTATTCAGAAGTAAAAAATATCCAAAATATTGACTTTTGTTTTAGATTTTTTCATGAAAATGGTTTTTTGAAACTCCCCCCCCCCTTTTTTTTCAGGTAAAGGACATGTAATTACCGACAGAGGTTGCAGCTCTCCACTGGTGTTAAAAAACAGCATTTTCCCCACAGACAGACAAGACCAACATCTTCGTGGCAGCTTTTACAACAGCCCATGTCCGTCTGAAACTGTATTCATGGTTAGAAAAACTAGGTGAAGCCGTGCTGTATTATGTCACTGACTCCATAATATACGCTTCTGATGGGCTGAATTATCCGCCGACTGGTCCTCACCTTGGAGATTTCACAGATGAACTAGGAAGTGAAACTATCAGAACTTTTGCATCTGGTTAGTATTTCCTCTCACGTAGTGTTTACTTTTATTGTTTTTACAATCATATATATTTTTTTTTTTGTGGTTCTTTTACAAGCACGTGCATTTTCTGTTGTTAATTTTTCTGAATGTGGTGTGTGTGTGTGTGTGTGTGTGTGTCACAGAGAGAGATACAAAGGGAATGAATGAAGATTTTTTAGGCATGTATATTTGATAATGTTTCCTCATTGTCTTTTTTTTAACTCTTAGGAGGCCCTAAAAATTATGCTTACCGCACCAGTGGAGGGAACACTGTGTAAAATTCATGGATTCTCTCTCAATTACAAGTCATCTTTGTTTCTCAACTTCGATGCTATAAGAACATTTGTGAACTGGATGATTGGTCCACTAGAAAATGAGGAAGAAGAAAGCTGTGTAGTGTTTGTTGCACAGTACAAAAATTGCCCTAGATGCCAAAAAAATTAAAAATTTTGATATTTCTTGAAAAGAAAAAATACAGATTAGTATATGAGAAGAGTCATTAAGAATGATTTCATAACATACCCATATGGATATTAAATTAATATGCTTTATGTAAATATTTAAATCAGAATAAATAATGTTAATTTTTTCTTTGTGTTGTCTTTTTTCTCTAGAATTAATTTACATGATACTGAATTTTAGTTTGAAACATGCTTTATTTCATAGGTAATCCACTGAATACATTTTTTTGGTTTTGACAGAGATTGACCAAAATGCAATTTTTCTTCTTTAACAAGAAAATGTTTGTTTTTTACATATTTCGATGGTAAATTGGCTTCTTTAATAGCGTGACTAAATTCAAGAGCTTCAGGAATGGGTCTTCGCATTTTTTTATTTCTCAGTAAATTGTCCACGAGATCAACAATGTTGGAGTTGGGGAGAATTTTGTCTTTATACACGAATTCTCCGTTAGGAGTCCACGAAATAATCTTTGAATTCTTTCTGAAAACGTCTAAAATAAAATATTATGAGCATATTTTCTTAAATTATTAGGTACAGTCTGTAACACGAGATCTTTAACATCACTATCTTTTGTTGGTGAAACATCAGTTTTAGCTTTTTCAGGAGGTTTCCTTACATCAGCCGATACGTCCAAGAGTTCTTCAGATGAATGATTTTTCGTAGAAGAGTTTGTCATAGGCGGATTTAAGAGGGGCACTTGAATTCTTTTATTAAGCACTTGATTATATAATTTAATTTTAACATTGACAGGTTCTTTACTCAGGAAGATTTTCTTCATTTCTTTATCGAGGTCAGATAAAACTTCGTCCGTTGGCACATGTCTTGAAACTCTCTCCTCCGGGATGAGCACCATTTTCCTGGCGTATTCCATATTATTTGTTTAACAGCGTTGTTAAAACACTGATGAGCTGAAAGGGAGACATTGCCTTTTAAAGTGTTCAAAGCACATTCACATCTAGCTTTGATTCCACTGTTTAGCAGTTTCCTTAAAAAATCTCCCAAGTGTTTTTTAGGAAAAATCTTTATCAGACGCAGTTGCTCCGATAATGCCATGACGAAGAATAACGAACTTTATAACACACTTAAGCTTTTAACCACTCCGCGTATGTGACTGCTTTACGGAGAGCACAATGGTTTTTATCAGTTCGATGATGAACTTGACACAGCACTTGGACATCAGGGAGGTATACCACTTTAGGACAAAACAGAGCATCTAAGTCGTAAAAGATACCTGTTAGCAGAGGCGACTTTAGATCTTTTGAGGCCCTAGGCGCTAAAAGATTAGGGGGCCCCCTTCCCTTTTATCGCCTCAGAAATTTTCATTCAACAGAATAAAACCAGCAAGAAAAAAAGAAAAGGAAAGTCAAGATAAAGGTTTTTACGCTTTCTAAAATGGCATTCTATCTTTCTTTTATTAGAACGTTTTGTAAGAAATAGGGCTAGTGTAATCACTTTGTTTGTCCGTGCGCATTGAGCTTTTTGTTTTTAGAGATATGTAAAAAATATCTCTAAAAACAAAAAGCTCAATCCGACAGAGATGTTTTGTTTTCCCTTGGTTCGGAAGCAGCATGAAATCAATTTATAGCACAGCAGGCCAGTTAAGAATTCTCCTTAAACAATAAAAAGTGTGAGAAGCGTGAAACCTTCCTCCACACACCGCTAAAAGGAAGGCTACATTATTTTAGCTGTTCCTTTCAAAACAAGTACGTCAATAAGAACTCTAAAATTTGGAGTATCAACAATGCAAGAAAAAATGTACATGTGTTACTAACATCAGAAAGTGAAATATCAATAGACTATGCAAAGAAAGTGGTCGCTTTGAGGACTGATTTGTTTCGGTCCGTGAAAACTAAAACAAAACCGGCAATCCAATCATACGTTTTCGGGGCCCCTCAAGCTCTGGGGACCTAGGCGCGCTCCTAGTGCGCCTAGTCAGTAATCCGCCCCTGCCGGTTAACATTTCCAAGTACTTGCATTTACTTTGTCACTTGGCACAGAAAATTTCATTTTAAGTACAGAAGGAGCAGAAAAACTTTAAAAAGACGTTGTACTCTTCGTTTCCGCTAGCCCATGGAATGTGATGTATATTTCTAGCCGTCCAGGAACTGACATTTTTCCCTTGGATGCAGTATGTAGAAGGGGAACGGTGACAGAGGACAAATATGAGCTACTTACCCCGTCTGAAAACAACATGCAGCAAGCTCTTTCACTATGAATTCTCCGTTCTGAAGGAGAAATCCTTCTACGTTGACGACGACCGTCTTCATGGTAAATGAGGAGCTAATGCCGTGGTTGGTAAACATATTGAGTTTCTCCTGGCAGTATATTAGAGCGCAGGCGCATTTCTTCCGGTGTTTTTGGTTTGAGGTCTATCATTAAGTAGGTAAACTGTAATTTCGTAGCATCCAGATACACCTCTTGAAAAAATTTCACCTTGTTAGGGTACAGCTGTCTTCCTAAATGAGCGATTTGATTCACATCCCTACGTGACTTAAACAAAAGCAAATAATGAGCATTAAGGGAAATTTCACTCATTTCTTTGCCTTTATGGAAAATATTTTGGGTAATAAAAATAACGGATACATTATAAAGATGACTACCTCTGGTAAATAAATGATTTAGCCTTTTATCATTCCCACATTCTACTGTACCATCAAATCGTCTATAATAAACAGCGTGTTTTCTTCCAAATAATCCTTGAAATTTGTAGGGATATCGTCGACAAAAATAACACCAAGTATTTCATCATATAATGTTTGAACCCCATAGAACCAAACCCTATGTTGCGGTACTTGATGTTGAAGTAAACGTTTCACAAAGTGGGTTTTTCCACACCCCGTGGGACCCGCTATCAGAGCTGTAAAAGAACGATGCAGCTCAGGCACTTCCATATTGACAACTAAATGAAATAACAGGAGTCAACACAATTTAAAGGCATGACGCATAAAATAGTGATAAATAATTATATTTTTATTATTCACATTCTAAATTTTGGTAAAATTCGAAATTTCTTTTGAACAAAATGATAAACACGCACATCGTTTGTTTCACTTTTATAATTGAATATTTTTACAATGAAATATAAGCTTTTTCCGCGACAACTAGACTATAAGTAAAAGATGCAAAATTGGCCACATACACCCGTAAACGAACTTTGGAGAGGCAGGTCATTAAACTTCACATAGGTAAACTTGGAAACTAATCGGGAAGTAGGCCCTTCAAAATATTCTGGGGGATGTCCATAGGAATCTAAAAATTCCACAGTTATTGGGCTTGGCATAAACATGGCCATCCAGTGTTTCCCGGGACTCCCATACTGATCCGTGTTCACAATAACGCAGGCTGGGAACTTGGAAATTCTCTTAGGAATAACGGATACATTATAGTGATGACTACCTCTGGTAAATAAATGATTTAGCCTTTTGCAGGCAAACACACCGACGAAGGAACGACGCGTCACATGATCTTGCTTTAGAAGCCCAGTTATTTGCACACTGTTCATTTCTTTTAATTAGCAAAATCACAAAGAATGCTTCTGGACTTGGAAATTTCGATAATATTCTGGAACTCGGCGTAAATCAACACGGAAATGGTTTTTGACAAAGCTTTTCTAAATTTGATTTCCACCCTTAAATTTCCTTGCTGTATCAATCAAGTTCATATGTCCACCATCACATAAATCGGGACTAAAATCAAAAGCATACAGCGTGTAACCCTTGAAAAATTCTTCACGGTCGATAAAAATTCCTGTGTTTTGACCCAGTTTCTCGGTTCCTTTAAATAGGCTATGGTAGGAACGAACTGTATTTCCCTTTTCGAAGTTGGGCTGTAGCGGTTTATGGGGAACGGGTTGACCGTCGACGTACACGGTGATAAAGTTGACGTCATATTGACCGTCGACGTACACGGCGATAAAGTTGACGTCATATTGGCCGTCGATGTACACGGCGATAAAGTTGACGTCTTAATGCTTGAATTCGAAGGGGTTTGACTTATATGTACCATTAAAGGCATCGTTGTCCACACAGCCGATGACCAATCTCTTTGGCATTTGTCAGAGGAATACGTTGTCCTGCACGAACGACATGTTTCCTTGAGAGACGGAATACACTTTGCATAACACACGATCAATGGGATACTTCGCGGGATATTTTTCTAAAGTTTTGGCATGACCGATCGAAACAACTGGGCTGACTTTTACTTTCCTCACAAAAATTGAAGCATGTTCAATAATGACTCTATGGCTGGGCGACTCGGATGACGAAACGAGGCAGAAATCAGGTTGGCTTCGAATCAGTTTGATTTTCACGTCCACCAAATTGAGTAACAGTTTGTTGTGATAAAAAAAGTCACAATGCAAGGTTCCAATCATGTCCAACGTCTTGCTGTCTTTTTACGAGTTTGTAGCGTTGATATAATCCCTCATTCGTTGTAGCACTCGTGGGGTTAATTTAGTTCAGATGTCCAGCCGTATCCTTATAAAAACATTCGCAGGACAAGTATGTTTTCTTTGCTTTTTCTCCATAATTCAGTAGAGTTTCAATATAAGCGCTGTAAGGATATGTGTTGCTTGACAACGAAATCACTCTTTCGTTTAAACTGACGTCGACTTGAGAAAACAGAGAATGAAGAAAGCAGCTCACCGGACCAACGGGCTCTTTGTCGGGCATAATGGAACTGTCGGATTTCACGATTTTTACTTTCACGCATAGCTGAGTCGAAGATAAGTCCATGTATTCTTCACCACTCCCAGAAATATTGAATTCCAAATGGCCTCCATCCCTAATGTTGGCTAAAGGATGGTATTCAACCCATTGTCCTTTTTCTATGCTCGTTTGTGTGGGCGGTAAAGCAAATAAATCCAGTTCCGACTTTAGACATACGGATGAATGACTGAATGCGAGCCATGGTTTAGAGATCAAAAATGTTATGTGTTGCCCTTTTGGCTTTCTTTGAAGAAATGATGTATTTCTTCGCCTTTCTCTTCCTTCCACCCAGCATTTTCTTCTCTCTGTTGGCGGCTTTGTCGGTGAGTAGCCTTCCTGCTTCTTTAGCTCGTTGTTTGGCTGCCATCTTTACGTCCTTGCCTTAGATGACGTCACTAGCGAGATCCATTCCTGTTCGTAGAACTTGTTTTCCAAGAGTTTTTAGCGCCTTGTTTGAATAACGGCACAGCTGATCTAATTAGCGACCTAAACAATCTTCCAAGTCCGTAATCTTTCTGTAGTGGTACACCTTTGTAGTAAGTAGGATAAACCTTTCCCAGTTTGACTTACGTAATAATCTCAAAGGATTTCGTACAACAGTGGTACCGCTCGTACATGAACACAGAAGCTTGAGACGAAAATGAAGTTTCACGATCGCTCTTCCGCGTTCAAACGGCACTAGCTGACCTGTGTGATTCCTTATAACGATTTCGATGGTTTGGAAACTTTTTCTTGCGAGAGGCAAATAATGAGGTCGGTCGTACAAAGCGTTTGCCATATCTCCATCTTCTACGGTCATTTTAACAATGCGAAGGAGAGGTGCATACATGTCTTCCACAGGATGAGGTTCTACAATAACACTGTATACGTATAACAGGGAAAGCGACGAGTTGAGGTCGGCTTCAAAATTTCCATGAATCGTGAGATCACTCCCTTCTGTTGCTGAAAATAATCCGGGTTGGAAAGCTAGAATTTCAGCAATCCCTGGATATAACTCCTGTTGAGCACCATTCATTAAAGCTGTTTTGATACGTCTCGTGGTTTTATTGTAATACATAGTAATTTTTTTCGTCCAGTGATGGGGTATGGCTTTCACTACGTCGCTCACCGAATCATAATATCCAGCCGGAATTTTTCCCGCTTTCAGCTGACCTGGACCAACATCGTAAGCAAATGAATTCGAGTTAACATTTACATTGAACCAGGAATGATGGTAGATGAGTTCGACGAGTCCTACTTCCCAGTTTTATTGTTAGAAAAGTATCCCAGAGATCTATCACTGGGTAACGTTAAATAGAAACTCATCTTGCATACTGAACGTCTCAGGTAAGTACTTGAACTTTTATATGCTCACTAAATCGTTCGATGGTATCCATGAATTAAACTTATCAGGGTAGCCTCCAAATTTAGCAAAATATTCATATTTGTCTTTCCGTTTACGTTTGTTCAGAATCATTTCAATTGGGTAGTAGTCATTTTAACTTTCTGCAGTTCTTCGGCGTAGAAGGTTCCATTAATGTCTTCTCCCAGTAAATCATTAACTTTATACGCTGGAGATGATCTAGCGATGCGTCGTGAAACATTAAATAACTCTTCTGACCAATTCGTTTCATACCCCCTTTTCGAATTGTAATTTGGCTTTAGATAACCTCACAGTATCACCTGTATCGAATTTATAAACTGGATTATTTTCAGTTATATCGCCACAGACTGACATTTACTGGTTCCATCTTAATACTTCGATGATACGTTGCATTGTAACTATGCATCAGTTTCTGTAAGATGTTAATATATGTATACGTGTTTCGACTTGTAAAGTACATCCACATTTTTGTTTTTAGAATTCGAATAAACCTTTCTATTAAACTCGCTTTTGTCTCATTTCTGGTAGTACAGAAATGGACGTCGTTTTGTTTCAAGAAATTCTGAAATTCTCGATTTTTAAATTCAGAACCTTGGTTAGTCTGCAGGTTTAATGGTTTGCGTTCTTTAAATATTTTTTGAACACTTTGATCATGGATGATCCAGTCTTTTGTATCATAGGAACACACCATGCATATTTTGAAAACAAGTTGGTAAAATCATGCAATGCATTGATTATGATACGCTTTCCAACATACCAGAAATTATTACTCAAGTTATGAGGATAATGGCTGTGGAATAAATCTCGCTCCTGTGTCCTGACCTTTGGCCCTATTTCGATGATATTCAACAGAACCGGTTAAGTATACCTCAAGAATAACATACTAAAGTTTTATCGCAATAGAAGCAGTTTTACGCAAGTTATGAGAGTAATGGCTGTGGAATAAATCTTGCTTTTGTGCAATGACCTTTGACCCCATTTCGTTGATATTCAACAGAACCGGTTAACTATACCTCAGGAACAACATGATAACGTTTTGTCGCAATCGAAACATTTTTAGGTAAGTTATGATGCACAAGGGCAATCGAATGGTTCCCACTCCAGTGTCCTGACCTTTGACCCCATTTCCCCATTTTCAATAGCCAGTGGCTCCCTACCACATACTAAAATTTCATCGAAATCGAACCATTTTTACGCAAGTTATGACGCATAAGGGCAATGGAACAAATTCCGCTCTTATGTCCCGCCTGAGCTTTGACCCCATTTCGCCCATTTTCAATAGGGTTCGTGCCCAGGGGGTTCCCTATCACATACTAAAATTTCATCGAAATCGAACCATATTTTTGCATGTTATGACGCATAAAGGCAATGAAATGGATCCCAGTTTTATGCCCTGACCTTTGACCCCATTCCGCCCATTTTCAATGGGGTTCGTTCCCAGTGGCTCCCTACCACATACTAAAATTTCATCGAAATCGAACCATATTTACGCATGTTATGACGCATAAAGGCAATAGAATGGATTCCACTTTTATGCCCTGACCTTTGACCCCATTTCGCCCATTTTCAACAGGGTTCGTCCCCAGGTGGTTCCTTACCAATTACTAAAATTTCATCGAAATCGAACCATATTTACGCATGTTATGATGCATAAAGGCAATGAAAGGAATCCCATTTTTATGTCCTGACCTTTGACCCCATTCCGCCCATTTTCAACAGGGTTCGTTCCCAAGTGGTTATTTACCGCATACTAAAATTCCATCGAAATCGAACCATTTTTACGCAAGTTATGACGCATAAGAGCAATGGAATGGATCCCGCTCCTATGTAATGACCTTCGACCCCCACCACATACTAAAATTTCGTCGAAATCGATCCATTTTCACGTGAGTTATCGTGCGGACGGACGGACGGACAAAACTGGAGCATATACGCTTCTTCAGCCTGCGGTTGGAAAGCGTAAACAAGTCAATGCATGTTAATAAAGTATTTATATCCGTTATTATGTTGTTTCAGACTGGTCAAGTCAACTAAATCAGCTTGCTACTGTTCATCGATTCCCCCACAATGAACCGATTTCTCTGAAAATATTTTCTCGCAGGTTTATGAAGGGTGTAAGTTTTCTTCCCCCTCAGCCATTCCTCGATCTCTTTATTTTTCCGTTTACAACACGGTACAAAAAAGCATTTACACCACCGAAACTTCTTGGGTGAGCTGGATCTAGACAAGTCTTTTTCAAGAGGTCGTGATTCTCCATTACAACAACTGATATGTGTACTTTCAACGGAAACTGTAAAATTCATGCTTACACTAAAACATAGACAGCAGAAATGACACAAAAGGGTACTTACATGGGATTTTATTGATACATAGGGTCTTCCGAAATGTACAAATTTTTAGCATTTTCTAATACTTCGCAAATATTTAAGTGATTAAAAAAATTAAATAAGTGATTTTCGACATGAAAATTGAGTCGCTCACAAATTCATGTGCTATCCTTTTTAGATCCAACTTGGCTACGGCTTTATTGAACAATGCATGCACTTTACTTTTTCAAGTTGAAAATTCACAAGCGTGTTTAGTCCATAGCGATCTTCAATTTTTCACATAAGACAGTCGATGAGTCCACCGATGGTTGAAAGCAATGTTCTTTTTTAACACATGCCGAAGCGTCATTTTTAACACAAACTCTCCATCTACGGAGTCAACATTGCTATGCCCAGTTTTTTCAGCCACGTCGAGAACGATCTTCTGAAAGGACGATCCAAATATTAGTTAGTGAATGCTAGTCCTAATACACTGCCGGACAATTGCTAAGGACGGATGACAATAGCAACGATAGCAACCATGAAATGGAAGGCAGGAAAATGTGGAAATTAGCATAAGTGCGGGATACAGTAAGACGTCTTGTGCGTATGCAAATTTTGGATTGCCGAACTTGTTCGTGACGTCATAGTGCTGATAAGAGATATAAAGGATTTGACGCGTATTTACCGTTGTTGTTCAAACGCAAAGTTGAAAGGGAAAGAATCAATTGAAGAACTTGCAATTTTCAGTATGTCTTCCCGACATCACCTAGATGATTTTGCGCGTGGCCGTATTATTGGCAAGATTGAAGAAGGGCGAAAAATAACAGATGTTGCCAGGGAGTTCGACGTCAGCCACAATGTTGTTTCAAGGCTTTGGAAATCATTTCAAACAAATGGAGAGTGTAGCAAACGTCACGGGGAGGTCGTGTTTGCAGTACGACACCTGCAAAGAATCGGTACATAGTGCTATCAACAAAAAGACACCGGCGCAGCACAGATAGCGAGGTAGCAAATCAGTTTATGGTTGCTACTGGCAAGCGGATCTCCCGAAAAACTGTAGCCAGACGTTTCCATGGAGGAGGACTATACGCCCGCCGTCCTGTTGTGTGCATCCCATTGTCCAGACGTCACCATACCGCCCGTTTGCAATGGTGCCATCAACATCGCAATTGGACTGATAACGACTGGTCTGCTGTCCTCTTCTCAGATGAGAGTAGATACAGTCTATCGTTCGATTGTCGACGACAACTGATCTGGCGTGATAGTGGTACTGCATATTGTCCAGCAAACAAGCAGGAAAGGGACCGATATTCGACATGTAGTGTCATGGTAGGGGCTGGCATCATGATCAATGGCCGTACGTCCCTCTATGTGCTTCCAACTGGGACTATGACTGACCAACGATACATTAATGATGTTCTACTACCTCATCCTCATGTTCGCATGTTCCGTGGTGCTGTCGGTGACAGATTCATTTTCATGGACGACAACACAACATGTCATCGAACAGTCGCTGTCCAGGAGTGTCTTGAGAGCGAGGATATTCAACGCTTCGTATGGCCAGCACGTTCTCCAGATCTGAATCCCGTTGAAAATGTGTGGGATGCTTTGGGGAGAATTCTTGCTGGTCACCAATGCCCTCCAATAAACAAGGACACCCTCATCCGTGCACTGACAGAGGAATGGGATAAATTACCCCAACAGCTGCTTGATAATGTTGTGCAAAGCATGACACGACGTGTGAAATCTTGCATCGCCCTCCATGGTGGCCATATCCCGTATTGACATCTTACGCCGGAACGCCTGCGGACGGTAATTGCATTTTTTTTTCACGTTTACGTATTCTGCACAAAATGGCCTGTTTTTCCCTTGAACACGTTCCGAAGCCTTCTGGATTTCAGAGCACAATAAATTGTCTTTCTTGTAATGTCCTGGCATTCTGACATTATTTTATTTCACTTGGCATCCAACTACACTTACTTTTTTATGCGCTATATAGCCGTTTATGATCCGTCCTTAGCAGTTGTCCAGCAGTGTATTATCACTATATTCATTCAGTTTTTTCCATTGGTCTTCAGTCAGAGATATCCGGTTACGATATACTCATAGGAATCCGTTGCTGATATCAATGCTTTGAATACGCAGATGATTCACGTTGTTTTCTTTGTGCGTTGTGAGAAACAGTTGCTTGACAGTGCAGTGAGTCAAGTCTGAGTCAGCTGGATTGATAAACCACATTGTTTCGGCCAAATGTTTCCAAAGATTTGGCGTCATCACCAGTCCCCGAGTAGTTGGAAAAAATGTAAGTTATCACGTCTGTACACCCGAAGATGCACTTTGACAGAGTCCCTAAAATCGGTGACTACAGCAAACACATCAGCTCCAAGATGGAAGTGATTATTAGGTAAGTCACGAAAGGTGAAACATCTGGAACAGCTTTTCTGTAAAGGAGAAGTAGGACTTCCCGTAGAATTCATCTTTTCACAAATGCCGCCGCTACTACCTTTCATAACGGACAGACACAACAGTCAGAATCGGAAATATCCAGGTAAGTCACCGACAGCACACAGAGAGACGTCCTAAGAACTAAGGATCCAACATAGAAATGAAGAATGCCCAGTTTAGTATTCTATCGAATGCTCTCATCAACCAATAAGACAAGAGCACCTTCCTCCAACTTCATAAAAACAGCCAATAAGAAAAGAGCTAGATCACAATGCAAGTTTGTTCATGTGCAGAACATGTACGTGCTTGTTAGCATGATTCATATGCCCTCCCCATGTGCTCATTCCTAAAACGACCAACAGATGGCGCTGCAATCATCCTCCATCATTGTGGTGAAACACGTGTGTGGTTGTGAAAATCATATACGATCGTGTTTTGCATGACTCATACGCTCTCCTCCGTATATTCGATCTAATGATGGCCTACAGCAAGTCCCTCGGGCAGTCTTCCCCCATTACGCAAACCACGTCTCTCAATCGCCTTGACCGACCCAACCAATATCTCCGTACTCGAATCGGTAGAGCATTTGGCTATCACATAAATGTTCTGGGTTCGAATTCAGCCAGTTCTAAACCTACTATTCGATCTAATGATGGCCTACAGCAAGTCCCTCGGGCAGTCTTCCCCCATTACGCAAACCACGTCTCTCAATCGCCTTGACCGACCCAACCAATATCTCCGTACTCGAATCGGTAGAGCATTTGGCTATCACATAAATGTTCTGGGTTCGAATTCAGCCAGTTCTAAACCTACTCTTCGATTTTTTCGATAATAAATCTATGGTTGAAAAAAAATTCCGGAGTCCACTTACAACTAAATTTCTCAATACTTAAAAAGCAGATTGAGAAATTTCAAAATAAAAATGGCGGACAAAAAAAATGATTCTTTCACACACAGAATTAAAAGTTGCTTCGTCGAGAACCACGTGAATATGACGTCATGCAGTAAAAAGGGGCACGCCTATCTAAGACGTCACATCCAGATCATAACGATTTCTTCTTGCCACGTGGCCCAAAGTGTTGCCACCGCAGAAAAAACACTCATGCGCCGGAAATCCCCACTTACTACTCACGTTGACCACTAGGCCATCCGCAGCTGCTATTGGCTTAAAACTTAATATCGCAGATCTTGAAAATGGAATGTTGACAGTTCAAATACACTCACCAAGATCAAATTAAAGATATACTGTAATATCAGCAATGTAACAGTTTGGAGCCGTACCGATGGCGCAGAGGTTTAAGATCTGACTGCTGACCGTTCGTCTGGGCGGGCCTTTCTCAACCTCCAGATGAAGCCTGGGTGCTGTGCTTGTCTTACGTATTTTCGACCCCCTCACGATGGGTGCAACGAGTGTCTGAAAACACACAGGCTCGCCTCCTCCGAAAAAAGTCCGCCAAACCAAATCAGCTGGGAAGGTGATGATAATAATTTTCTTTGATCATAAAGATGTAGTCTACCAGCATGCCTCTCCTCCACAAATTACTGTCAATGCTGAGTATTACATTTCAGTCATGAAGCGTCTGCGACGACACATATCGATTAAGCGGCCGGAACTAGTGGGCAAGTAGACCCTACTCCATGATAGCGCCCGCCAAAATGTGGCTGTTTGTGTTCAACAGTTTCTTACGAAATGCAGTATTGAAATCATGGCACAGCCTGCCTACAGTCCTGATCTCGCATTTCGCCGTACAGCTAAGGAGGTGGTGGGTTTTTTTCCAACAATGAAGGAGAAGTTCCGTGACTCAACATTCAACACAGATGCTAACGATATTCAAGCTATACAGAGGTAGCTAAAGCAGCTTCGACAAAATGTCTTCGCCACATGCTTTGAAAAGTGGCCTCCGCGGGTAGCCTAATGGTCAACGTTCGTGTCTGCCACGGAGAAGACCTCGGGTTCGATCCCAGGCGGGCACGAACGCTCAAACCACTAAATATCCTCCGTGCGTCGGATGGGCACGTTAAGCCGTCGGGTCCCTGCCCCGGTAATTAATAAGGGCGTCTTCCTCCACCTTTCCACTTCACTTCCGCATCACTTTCGTATCGGGCCCTCTATCCCAAATCTCCTGGCTTCCTATTTCTAAGGGCTGTTTAGGACCTAGGGTCAGACACTCCCTTCCTAAATTCCTCTACTTATGATTCGATCTATGATCTGTCTTACGCAGCACTGGCTCCCAGTGCTGAGACGGGCTGAGCTCGAAAGCCCGAAGATGAGCATCAACCGGGCTCGGGCTCCATAATAATTACTACGGTTCGGACTTGGGCTCCATAATATTTTTTACGGTTCAGACGTGGGCTCCATAATATTTACTACCGTTCGGGCTTGGGCTCTGAATTTTATTTTTATTTTTTTAAACTGTGATTTTAATATGATCCAGCATTTAGCATTCGCAGCTTTGCACTTTCATGTTGGTAAATTGAATTCTTCTACAACTACGTCGGGGGGGGGGATAGAGACCAGTGAGAGCTATTTATTTGGGGCTTGGGGAGTAAATGTCATAGGCCACGCATTAGTGGATTTTTCTGCGGCGAAGAGAAAGCTTCTTCAAAAACAGTAGGTACCAGATAGTAGATACCACGCTTTCAAAATTTCCCCCGTCCCTAAGCAGCAACCCCGTGCTAATTTTATTGAACAACTTACCTAGATTGCATCATAACCGATTTTGTCATACGCCTGGCGAATGTCAAAGAAACTTTTGAGACTGTGCTATAGAACCAGATAGATGTCCCTTCCCTAGCTGAGAAAGACATTGATTTATGAAAAGGGGAGAAAAGAATGTAAATCTGTAAGAAGAGTTTTTATATATTAATGCCTAAACAGGTTAATCATATTTTCCGGGATCGTTCGGGCCCAGCAAGCTCTACCTTTCAATATAAAATTCGGGTTCGGGTGAGCTCGGGCTGATATACTTTGGGCTCGGACGAGCTCTGTCTCTTAAAATTGAGCCCGAACTCAGCAATGTTGGCTCTCTCCCTTCCTTGGAATCAATAGCCCTAAATTAGGGATCGGCAACTACTTATTGCCTTTCGAGTTGCTCACTGTAATCGTTAAACCTTAAAAAAATTTGGTACTTTTTACAGGAGATTTTCTTAAATTTCTTTAATTTCTATACGCCTTGTAGAAAGGAATACTTTTGTCTAGTGTTCCGCAAAATACTGCGGCCACATCTTTTTGAAGCAGAGAAACTGTCTCGCGAAAACACGAGAAGTTTGCTTCCTTCTTAAATTGACCAACCGAATTCAACCACTTCGTATGATAGCATAAACAGAAAGAGTTATCAACAGAGGGAATCAATTCAGAGAGTAATTACAGGATTCGCTACTGAGCCACAGCTTATTATCTGACCCAACACAACGCTGCTAAACGTGTTCGAGCGGCAAACTACTGGCACTGAAATAGTAAAATAACTTCTGAAAATCACGATTTGAAATTATTCTAGGAAGTAATTGTTGCGTCCTCTGCATGAATAAACCCGTAATTATTGATAAATCGGTTGACTTGTGGGGTACAAAAACCATGCATAAAATCAAAACGACACTCTTTTAGAAGATATCATCATCTTACTCGTTGATGTTTTGAGAAAATAATGAAAGATAACAAAAAAGAAGTACGACGACTTAGAAAAAAAAAAACATTAGTGCTCGTAAACTTGCCTTCCTCTGTTCTTATATCTCTACGAAGCGATCAAGAATTGCAAATAAATTGCAATGTACGACGTATGCCTAGGAATACAAATTATTATGTGACACCATACACATTAGGAGCGATACCTTATGAACTGTCGACCCCTAATCTGGCGTTTGGATTGTTTTCGGCGCGGCTATGTAGACGTGTGCAAGGTCAAGGACGTATGCACCGCTGTCTGTGGCACGTGCAGTATCAGTCAGAGTTGAAACGATGGTTGTAATGGGTAAAGAAGGTATAGTCATCTTATACAGATAAAAGGGTGTCAGTACCCGGGAAACAGTGGACATCGTCGGCTTTTCACGGGCTTCTGTAGTAAAAGACTACCGAGAGTGGGTGAAAAGAGGCGTCACGTATAACCGGTGTGAAGATGTCGGACGGTCACAGCTGCTTTAATGCTCTGGTAAAGAAGCGGCTCTGCCATATTGTTCAGAACATTAGGCGTGCTTACATTGGCACAGCTGACCTGGTCAGAGGAGTGCATTCACAGCTACAGTGCAACGATTCCTCCACCGTATGGGACAATGGATCAAACGCACGACTACAACATCGCTCAATGTAGCACATCATCAGCGAAAACAAGTGGAATTTTTTAGAAAATTTTGAATGGACCGTGGAAGATTGGTAGGAAATTTCGGTGAATCACGTTGCCTTCTACACCGAGTGGAGGCAACAATTGCTCAGAATATAATGTAAGATGCCGTAACTCCATCGGTAGAGCCAAGTGACATGGGTGTGATGTTCTGTGGGCTGTTTTCTTGAGACATTCTCATTGTCTTTATATCAGTGGATGGATCACTTAACCCGTCCATCATTGCAGACCAGGTTCATTTGTTTACGCTGTCAGTTTTTCCAGGCCGAAATGGGGCGTCCCAAAAGGACAACGTGTCGTAAAGCCCGTATCTTCCAGGATTGGTTCGAAAAACACTAGAATGACTTTCATGTTCTCCTATGCCCGCCCATGTTCCTTGACATGAACCCACTTGAACACATTTTTGACCATTAGGATTGGCATGTGCGTCGCATGAACCATTCACCACCGAAACTGCAGTTATGCGACAATGATACGGCATGCAAGTACACAACATCGAGACACTTCTGGAGCCCTTGCCTCGTTGCATGGCCGCAGTGGTGGCGGCTCAAGGAAGTTAAAGCAGAGACATTTAGTTCACCGAGTAGAATGCAGAGACAATGAGGCCCATACAGTAAAAAGCAGAGACCATTGGGCTCAGAGAATGAAAACCAGAGACATATAAATGGCCCACAGATTTAAAACGGAGAGACAACTGGCTCACAAATTCTAAAGCAGAGACAAATGACTCCGAGTAAAAATCAGAGACAATTGGCTGAGAGTAAAAAGCAGAGACAAGTGGTTCACAGAGTAAAAAGTAGATAACTGGCTCACATAGTAAATAGCAGAAACAAATGGATCACAGTAAAAATCAGACAATTGTCTCAGAGTACACTGCTAAATCTTTTGTGGTACGTTGCACCAAAAAGTGGTGCTACTCCAGCTGCACCACTTCCTGAGAAAAGATGCACCACTGTGTGGAGCAAACAAAACCCAACATCATGGTGCAACCTTAAACCATAATGTGGAGGAACCTTGTATCGCAACGTGGTGCAAAGTTGCACCATGCTGTTGCGTTTTGTTTACCCTACACAGTGGTGTATCTTTTCCCAGAAAGTAGTGCAGCTGAAGTAGTACCACTTTTTGGTGCAACTTACTGCAAAATTTTTAACAGAATAAAGAGCAGAGACTCGCATAGCAAAGAGCAGAGACTCGCAGAGTAAAGAGCAGAGACTCGCAGAGTAAAGAGCATACTCGCAGAACAAAGATCAGAGACTCGCAGAACAAAGAGTAGATACTCGCAGAACAAAGAGTAGAGACTCGCAGAACAAAGAGTAGAGACTCGCAGAGCAAACAGCGGAGACTCGCAGAGCAAAGAGTAGAGACTCGCAGAGCAAAAAACAGACTCGCAGAGCAAAAAGCAGAGACTCAAAGAGCAAAGACTCGCAGAGTAAAGAGCAGAGACGCGTAGAGTAACGAGCAGAATTGGCACGCAGAATAAGGAACAGAGGCAATTTCAAATGCAATACAGTATCACAAATACCTATTGAAATGATTAATAAGCATAAAAATGCATGCCAAAAGAACTGGAGAAAATTTCAACAGGAAAAAACTGGAAGAAATTCAGAAAATGTTGAGAGCAGTGGTTTGTCTTCTGCATGGACCAGCACAAATGACTCCTGCCACGTTTTCGCACAGACCTAGTGAACGCAGGTTTGTGCAATTTTACTTTTGTATGGAGAGTATATGTGTCATGAAATGGACGTACAGTATGAAAAATCCGCTTATTGGAATAAATATATACAGTATAAGAACACAGTGTAAGCTTTTACATACCCCACATTTTTGTTTAGAGTTAACGACTGCCTGATGAAGCCGCCCCCAGGCAGTCGTTAACTAAACAAAATGTGAAATGGTTTTAACTAAAAATTCAAATCTTAAACAAAAGAAAAATGGATCGGATATGTTTATTCGACACACAATTGGAGATATTTAAATTAATCTGAACAAACGTTTAACAAACATTTGTTTTTATGTCCCGTTCAGCAAGAAATAAAAATTTAACATTTCTTGTGCTACTTATCTTCTTTTCTTCTACACTGACGAAAAACGGTAGGAAATCTTATTGGATTGTTTTCTCAGTAGGGACGACATAACTTCTACAAGTATCATTCAACAAATTTTGAATTCCTTCCGTGCAATCATTTGGTTCTAGTGCTATAAAAGCGTGATTTTAAGGTAGAAAAGCAAAAATTTTCCCTTATAGTACCGAGAAATTAGTGGTGACTGCAAACAACAATGTGGATTTCAGATAAGTCATTCCTAAAAGAATACTAGGCAATCAGTGATTTTTGGAATTAATCTGTGAGCATTCATTATATTGTGGGCTATGCAAGTTATCAAAATAAATTGAACGTTTCTGTATGAAAATGCTTTAAAATAACGTAATACGAGTAACTCGGTTAAATATCATGGTTTATCACCCCCTAATGGGGGTTCAGTCGTATCTTCTGTTTACATTAGGAAAGAAAGAATGATAAGATAATGACTTATGAATAAGATAATCCTTTATTAACCTTGCCAAAATCTAGTCGTACAGTATAATATTTGTAGTGAAATTAGTTGAAGACAAATGGATGAAATCAGATTTTAATACTCTTAAACGCAACAACAAAGTCTTTTATAACAGCGTTTAGAGCAAGTCACTCGACGGTGAACACAAAACCCACACCCAGTGCTCAAGCAGTGGATGTGGGCTTTGTCTTACTAACCTGACTGCCTACCAAGAGTTGTTTGTTTTTTTTTCGATTGGAGGTTTAACGACCACCGTGAGCAACTCAATGGGCTATAAGCAGTCGCCCGTCCCTAATTTAGGGTCACTGGTTCCAGGGGAGGGAGAGAGCCAGTGCCGAAAGACAAACACAACATCCATGCCTGACCGGGATTCGAACCCGGACCCCTTACGGACGAATGATCAGAGGCCTGCGCCACCGGGGCGGCGCCAATAGTTTTCAAAAAGTGCAGTAAGCTCTTACGACGTATGACGTTAGGAAGAAAAAGTAAAGAAAAGTAACAATTTAAATAAAACAGAAAATTGAAATTGAATGTTGAATTAGAGGAGGCACATCACAAGTTCTGCTTCACTTTCTTAATTCTACATGCAAAGTTTATTCGCCTTGAACACTCATTTTCTAATCTTTACACAAAGCCATTCAAGATCACGCAAAAATAAGCAAAAATTCCTGAGTGAGTGGTATATTGTAAATGACCGAAGAGAAATATTGCATTTGTGAAATTATTCCACTTTATAGTTTAGCTAAACACATACAGGTAAATGCTAGTGGAAACCCACCATCATCGTTAGAAGAATCTTGTTTAATTTTTTACGCTTTCCAACCGTAGGTTGAAGAAGCTTATGTGCTCCAGCTTTGTCCGTCCGCACGATAACTCGCGTAAAAGTAGTTCGATTTCGATGAAATTTTAGTATGTAGTAGGGGACCACCTGGAGACGAATCCTGTTGAAAATGGGCGAAATAGGATCAAAGGTCAGGACATAGGAGAGAGATCCCTTCCATTATCCTTTATGCGTCATAACTGGCGTAAAAATGCTTCGATTGCAACAAAACTTTATCATGTTGTTCCGGAGATATACGGAACAAATTCTGTTGAATATCATCTAAATGGGATCAAAGGTCAGGGCACGGCGAGATTTATTCCACAGCCATTATCCTCGTAACTTGAGTAATGATTTCTGGTATGTTGGAAAGCGTATAATAATCACTGCATTGCATGGTTTTACTAACTTGTTAATCTTCCTTTTGATGTGCTTCGTGGTAGATTTTTTAGTTCTGCGGCGCAAAATAATCTCGAAAGTTCTTCAGTTGTAACGATGGGAAGATTTTCTATGCATGTTGTTGTTATGAATGGTTAAAACTTCACTTCACTTCTACGTCTGATACGGAAAGACAAGATGAGAAACGCTATGAATTTTATCATCACAATCATCATCAACTATTCTCAGCCAACTGCTGGATGAATGTCTTACAAGATATCTTTAACAACTTTGTTTTAAGCAATATTTTTTCCATGTCACTCCAGCACGCTTTCGAATTTCATCCACTAATCTCTCACCAGATCTTCTTTTGGTTGTTTTCTTGTCCCTTATTATCTAGCGTAGCATCTCAGTTGTCCAGTGCAGATAATGTTTTCTAGCAATATGTCCAACCTATTGTTACTTGAGGGTCTTTGCTTTGATCATATTTTCTATATACACTCTTAAACAAGCACAAAAAAGATCGACACATACAGATAAAATCATCTGTGAACCGAGAAAAACGCATCTTTCGTCATATAATCCGCTGATTATATATTGAAAATAGTTACAAATTTAGATATTGCGGATTTTGTACCGATGCGAATAATACGCAACTTTAAATAACGTTTTTCCGGCACTTCGATTTTTAAACAATCTGCGTCGTAATTGTCAGGAGAGGATTTGGAAAATTACGAGAAAACATCAATAACAGGAAAACGTAACACAGTACGAACGAAGATGGAGGTTCGCAAGCAGTTGAGAAGAACTTTTTTTTTTTTTTTACCTTCGATCATTTTGAAAAGAAACACGGTGCAACGATTGCTACATTCACGAACAATGACATGCTGTGAGAAATGCAGCGTACACTTGCTTAAGGAGAATCTTTTGTCTAAAAATGTATGTGAGTCAATATCTTTTGTCTAAAAGTGTATGTGAGTCAATCTTTTGTCTAAAAGTGTATGTGAGTTAATCTTTTGTCAAAAAGTGTATGTGAGTTAATCTTTTGTCAAAAAGTGTATGTGAGTCAATCTTTTGTCTAAAAGTGTATGTAATACATAAGCACAAACTGAGGAGAAAAAACCAGATAGCATCTACAAGAAGCTTGTCGTCCGTTCGTTAGTCTTTTATTTCATTAATTATTATTATTATTTTGGACAATGGGACTTCGCTTCTAAATGCCCGAACTGAAGAGAAGTTTTCCGTGCATTAGATTCAGAAAATTTCTGTTCAGTTGTATTACTTCGAACACGATACTTCTGCTTTTAGAATCGGAATTCAAAAAATTTCTGAATGAGACAGAAAAATCACCTCGGATTTTAAACAAAATCTTTCCATTCCTCTATTTATCAGTTCATACGATGCTTTCTCTTCAAGAAAGAGGACTGGAAAATTTATTTTCGTATGAGAGAAAAAGAGCGTAAATTATTGCTTTTCTTGTTTCCTTTTGTTTGGGATTTTCCGGCTTTTTTCGGTGTAGAAGCTTCTTACCATGTGGTAAAATATAAAGAGACGCACATAAAGTATTAAATCTGTTAATTTTTGTGGTGTAGTGAGCACAAAGATTCGCCAAGCTTTCGAACTCCACTGGAAGACTTTTCCAAAGCAATGGTAGACATAAATGTTTACCATTGCATAAATGTAGACGCAATGGTAGACACGAATGTCTACTATTGCCTTGAAAAAGCCACTACAAAAATAAACGGATTTAGTACGCTATATGTGTCTCTTGAATGGGATGCAAGGTCAGGTGATGCGTAACATCACAGCCTCTCCTTGACAAATGTCAACCCCGCCTTCTCGTGGTGCATCCTGTTCCCACTAAAGGGGCTCTGACGACCGCCCATAGCGGTATAACTATTCCATCGGGATCAGAGGAAATTCTATCCCACACTCACCAACCCGCTTGGCCAGCGTGGTGAGTTATGGCCAAACCCCTCCAAAATGATTCCACAACTTAAATCTTGGCCCTCAGTCTCCGGCAGCTGGAATGTACCTGGCCAAGGCAGCGGCCAGTGCGACATGAAGGCAGAGGGTGCTAAGAATCCCCGGAGGACCGGACTAGGCTGCCATCTGATGCTGACCTTGGCTACTTACAATGGACGCTCCTATCTTCTGATTCAAGGCTTCTTGAATTGGAAGAGGAACTACAAAGGATCAAGTGGGACATCGTGGGGCTAAGTGAGGTAAGGAGAAAAGGAGAAGATCTCATCGAACTGAAAAGTGGACATCTCTTCTACTATCGTGGGACAGATACTGGCAGAACTAGTGGTGTTGGATTTATAATAAACAAGAAACTGAAGGATAAAGTTGTAGAAGTTGAAAGTTCCTCTGACAGAGCTGCACGACTTGTTATCCAACTCTCGAAAAGATACCAGGCTCAGATTATTCAAACTTATGCACCCACCACAAGTCATCCTGAAGAAGAAATTGAAGAATTTTATGAGGAAATTTGTCATCTAAATAATAAAGGTAAGCAGCACTTGAAAATAATTATGGGAGATTTCAATGCAAAAATAGGGCAACGGCAACAGAATGAAACTTCAGTAGGTAAATTCGGTCATGGCAACAGAAACCAGCGTGGAAATACTCTCGTTGAGTTTGCAGAGGCAGAAGGGTTTTTCATCTTGAACTCCTTCTTCAAGAAAAAGCCACACAGGAAATGGACATGGAGACATCCAAATGGGACGACAAGTGAAATTGATTTTATTATGTGTAACAAAAAATTCGTCATAGAAGACTGCAGTGTGCTAAACAAGTTCAACACAGGTAGTGACCATAGATTGGTGAGATGTAAGATGCACCTCAACACTAAACTTGAACGTGGCAAGCTCATAAGACAAACAAAATCTATTGACATAACCAACCTTAAAAAACACCATAATACCTTCAAGTTAGAACTGAAGAACAGGTTCTCTGCTTTAGAAGGCCTAACATCGGAAGAAGTGGACATCTCTGAAGTTAACAGAAAAGTAACCAAAGCTCTTATGGAAACAGCAACAAAATTAGCTGGGTCTAAGAACAAGTTGCATGTGAACAAATTATCAGGAAAAACCAAAATGTTGATGCAAAAAAGAAGAGAGATGAGGACAACTAAAGAAGATGTGACTTCCAAAGTGGAATATATAGAGCTATGCAAGACAGTAAGAAAAAGTATCACTGAAGACGTAAGGAAATTCAACTGTGAACTAGTGAGGAAAGCAATTGAAAACAACCAAAGCCTAAAGATAGCAAAGGGACATCTCAGTAAGGGAAGAAAACAGATTATGGCACTGAGAAAGAAGATGGTTCTGTAACAAGAAATAGAGGCAGAAATTTTGACAAGAGTGAAAGATTTCTACTCCAAATTATATGAAAGGGATGATATATGCACTCCAGACATCATGAAAGATACCAGTACCAGAGTTCCTCCAGTCCTTCCAGCAGAAGTTGCACATGCAATCAAGAACATGAAGCGAGGAAAAGCTCCAGGAGAAGATGGAATTACTGTAGACATCATACAAGAAGCAAGTGGAGAAATCGAAACAGTACTCGCCCAAATTTTCACTCGATGCCTTAATGAAGGAAAGATTCCTGAGGATTGGAACACCGCTACAATGATCCTGCTACATAAGAAAGGTGACATTGAGGATCTCGGAAACTACAGACCTATCAGCCTCCTATCAGTAGTTTATAAAATCTTCACTAAAGTTCTTTCACACCGCTTGAAGGTAGCACTAGACATGGCTCAACCGAGAGAACAAGCTGGATTCAGGAGTGGCTACAGCACAATAGATCATATCCACGTGCTGAGAGAACTAATTGAAAGAGCGAGGGAATATGAACTTCCATTGTGCATGGCTTTTATCGATTATGAAAAAGCCTTTGATTCGGTGAAACCATCAGCAGTTACAATGGCTCTGAAAACCTGCGGTATTGAAGATGCATACATTAATATTATTAATAACATCTATGAAAATGCAAGTGCAAAGATTAGGCTGTTTGAAAATACAACACACGTAAAAATTGGAAAGGGAGTGAGACAAGGTGACACCATATCTCCGAAGCTCTTTAATGCCACATTGGAGGGTGTTTTTCAGTTGCTGAGCTGGGAAAACAAGGGGATAAACATTAATGGAGATTATCTAACCCACCTTCGTTTTGCTGATGACGTAGTCATTTTGCAACTACCCCATCAGAGCTGCAGAGTATGATCCAGGAACTTGCTGACAAGAGTAAAGAAGTGGGATTAAAAATGAACTTTCAGAAGACAAAAGTGATGTTCAATGCTTTTACAAGAAATGAAGATTTATCGATTGATGGAGAAAAGCTGGAGATAACAGACACGTACGTTTATCTTGGACAGCAGATATCAAGTGAGGGTCACATTGATGAAGAAATTAATCGGCGTACAAAACTTGCCTGCAGAGCTTTTGGAAGAAACAGCATAATTTTCAAGAGCAATATGCCATTATGTCTTAAAAGAAAAGTGTTTGATCAATGCATCCTTCCAGTGCTTACGTATGGTGCAGAGACGTGGACCTTAACTAAAAGAGACATACAAAGGCTGCAGACAACTCAAAGAAGCATGGAGAGGTGCATGCTTGGTGTAACCAGGAGAGATAAGAAGAGGAATTCGTGGATCCGAAAAATGACAAGAGTGGAAGACATCATGATCAGAGTTAAATCCCTGAAATGGCAATGGGCTGGACATACTGCCAGAAGGACAGATCATCGATGGACAGCCGAAATTTTAGATTGGATTCCAAGGGACAGGAAAAGACCCAGAAGAAGACCGCATGGGAGATGGGTGGATGAAATTCGAAAGTATGCAGGGGGTGACATGGAGGAGACTGGCACAAGACAGACCGTTGTGGAGGAAACTTGGGAGACCTTCGTCCAGCAGTGGATTGATAATGGTTGACAATGATGATGATGATGATGTGTCTCTTGAATATTCACAGTGTGTTGTATTTATAATTATGTAAAATATATCTATTTTATGTAATATATGAATTATTTGTATGTATGTACGCTTGCGCTATATAAATTAGGATACTTGGTCTTTTTTCACTATGCAAGAATATCTGTTTGGAAATAACGAGTCGAAAAACTTCAGAGTATTTCAGATGATCGACAAACAGTTTCCATTTTTTTCGTAGAAATAAATTTTCTTGCTAGGAACTAGTTTTTCTTTTTTAAGTAATATTTTTTGTTCTATTTTAAAAGAAGTGCTCTTTGTGCCCTGATCTTCAGTGGTATTCCTCCCTTTTATTTATTATTCGTGTGTGTGTGTGTGTGTTATATGCATTTCCTGTTTGTAACACCCTTTTATCACAATACTTATACAGAATCAGTTGCTCTTTCCAAAGAGCCGCTTTAATGCAATGGAATTGAAATCCTCCATTCCATCCGCCATGGGAAATTTAAAACCCTATCTTGCTCTCGGAGGTCAGTACTAAGTTTTGAGACAGTTTGTTCTACACAGCTTGATTGACATGAATCACCGGATTCTTTTGCGCAGAAAGGAAAAAAAAAGAAACAAAAGATGCAGCAACTTCCTTATGGTCAACTTAAAGCTGTTTTGTTGGCGGATGAGAAGTTTTTCTGTTCAGCCTGGGCGATTGCATCGATTCGCAGATTGCAGCAGCAGAAGTCGTCCTGGCTGGGAGATATCCTTCGGGTATTACGTCTTTCCTCGACTCCAGCGATTTGAAGGCCCAAGATCCAGAGGCACGTTGTGCCTACCTGGAGGTCCACCAGGAGACCGCCGCCATCTTCCTAATGACCCAATGGGGTCACTGTGGCTCCATTAGCGAAGGACGTGCGGTACGGACATGTTTATCGGCGCTCCGAACAACCGGAGTTGGAGTACTTCCAGAGCGAGAAAGGTGCTGGGCCATTTTTGCGCCCCGGGAATAGACGCGTCATTCCCCATCAGAAAATAACCTTTTGCTGGCTGTTGCTATCCAGAAAGGGCAAGCCATTTATTGGTTGCTTACTTCTTACGTACGGAAGCGACAGGCATATGAAAATGCACCATCTGCAGCGAGCTAAGCTACGCGTGGGGCGACCATGGAGCATGTCGTAAAAGTCATGTAACCCCGTAATATTAATATAAGTGGCAAAGAAGTTGTGAAATATTTCGGAACCCACGCCTATACCAGAAGACAGAATGGGTCTTAAAACCAGACCGATTCACCGATTCTATCCACATCTTCCACATGGTGTGTATATATATACAAGTTATCTATAAAATATGAAATATATTCGAGGAATCTTTTGCTGTTAGGACAACTAGACAAAGGAAAGCAAACTTTTCTGCGAGGACAATATTAATTCTCATAAAAAAACAATAAATTGCTAAGTAATGCTGATATCTTATTGCTTTAAACGGTGGCTCTTTTTATGATTATTTCGGCTGTAGTATACAAAATCCCGTTTAAATTTTGGGGAAAAATTTCTCTCTGCATGCGTAGCGGATTTACAGTTGCCTGGATCCTGTGCGCAGGGTTAGTTTCGAGAGCCACTCACTTTTTGGCCATCCTTGAAAACAGAAAACCATCTTTTGTCCCCCCTCCCCCATTTTCCCATATTTACTTTCTACTTTCTCATACTTATCTATTAGAAAGTTCTGTATTCTAAAAAAAAATCGACTTCGAGACTTCAACAACAGAAATCTGCATTTTAGGTTCCCTCGAACATAATTTGACTTTTTAAAGTGGTGTCTACAAATCAGTCTCTCTCTCTCTCTCTATCTATCTATCTATCTATTACTGGTTTTGTAATACTCCGATGGGGAAGAAATAATGAAAGTTAAAAGTGGGAAAGCATCTGTTAAGAAATATAAATTGGAATTTGTATGAGGATGGTCGCTGAAGCACAGTACTACCATTGAACATGTTACATACGGTTAATTCGTAGCATTTGCTTTAATTGACATTTATGCCATGCGAGGTGGGATCTGCTGCCGTATATCAGATTCCACTTCACTGACCCTAAAGATCCAAGAAATCGAGTAGCATATCCGTAAAACCAGCTCTTCCAATGACACTTTCCTCGTGTGGTAACAGTCTTGCAATAGCCTCTTAAACTGGACAGTCTGACAAAAAAGGTATTTTAAAGTAAAAATGCGGTCCTGTTAAATACGGAATTAAAAATTAAAACTTTCATGGTATTCTAAGCAAATTGGCCTGAAATTACATCTCAGTCTCTGAGCTCAGTTGTAGTGAAATACTAAGATGCTCAGTTGTAGTGAAATACTTTTAAACTGATTTTTAGTCAGTCTGCATTTCTTCTTCTTAGCCTGTTGGCACCCACTGCTGGTTATAAGCCTCCCCCAGTCTTTTCCAACTTCCGCGATCCTTAGCATCAGCCAACCATTTAGCACCTCTAAATTTCTGAAAGTCGTCTCTCCATCTTTTTTTCTCTGGCTCTCCCTTCGTCTCTTTCGATCTTTCGGTTGCCATTCTGTTAGTAATCGTGTCCATCTTTCAGTCTTCCAACATGTCCAGTCCATCTCCACTTTGATTCTTCTATAACTTTTATAATATCTATTATTCCTGTTCTTTCTCTTAAAAGTTCATCTCTAACTCTGTCTCATTTTGTTATTCCCAACATTCTTCTCTCTAACTTTCTTACCGATTCTCTTATTTTTTTACATTGTCGCTCTGTGATACTCTACGTTTCATTCACTTCCATAAGTAAATACGAGGTGACACATGCATTGAAGAGTTTTCTTTTTAAACACAATGAAAGATCGTCAGTCTTTAAGTCTCCAAAAGGCTGTATTACCTTGGATAATTCCATTATTGAGCTCTTTCTTATCTCTCTTTAAAAATGAATACTTGATCTAATAAATGTATTAGTCTGCTTTTTCGCTTTCTTTTCCTTCTACACTGGCGGAAAGTGAAAAAAGAACACCAAGAAGGAATTGGCGGATGATCATGAAATTTACATATGTTAATGGAGTCGAGTTTACGTAGGTGTGATGTTAATTTCGGGACCAACCGGTGAGCGCTTACGCCACAGCACGGCATAATATGCAAATTATCGTCGGTGATATTTAAGGAGTACGGCGAAGTTAATGCCATCAGTCGTCGGCGTACTGACACGTGCGAAGACCCTGAAGAAGCTGCAATGCCTGGAGATGGAAGACGTGTATGATTTCAGCAGTTATCAGACTTTGAGCGAGGTCGTCTAGTCGGACTCCGGGATGGCCGGGTGGTCGTATCGTCGTATTGCGGAGCGAATTGAATAGGAAGTATCGGTGGTGGCGTAGGTGGTCCGAGGAACATTCCCACACGCGAAGACGTGGAACAGGGAGTCACAGACGGACTGATGAGCGGACCGATCGACGCATAAGGAGAGCGGCGTTGTCAAGCAGAGCATCCACTGCGACGCAAATCCGAGCTGCCGTTGCACCTGAGGTGACTGTGCGAACAATCAGCAACCGTCTACTGGATGCAGGACTACGTGCACGTGTGCCTCTGGCATGTGTACCTCTGACTCCAGCCCACCATCAGGAACGGCTGCAGTGCTGTCGCCAACGTCTGCACTGGAGGACGCAATGGCAATCTGTCGTGTTCAGCGATGAAGGCAGATTCTGCTTGGGAGCCTCCGATGGCCGTATGCGTGTTCGCAGACGCACATGGGAGCGTCTCCACCCTTCTTGCATCCGCCAGCGACACACAGGGCCTACACCCGGTCTCCTGGTGTGGGGAGCGATCAGCTATAACTCCGTACGCAACCAATGTTTGTACCGGGTACGTTAAACAGCACCTCCTACATCAACAACATCATTCAGCCCGTTGTTGTGCCATTTGTAAGGTCGGTCCATCGTGGTGTTTTCCAGCAAGATAACGCACGCCCACACACGGCACGTGCAACGCAACATGCACTTTAGGGTGTGAGACAATTTCCATAGCCTGCACGTTCACCGGATCCGTCCCCCATTGAGCACGTGTGGGATTTTATGGGACAACGACTTATCCGGTCTCCACGGCCAGCCAAGACCATCCCCGATTTACGCGTCCAGGTTGAGGATGCTTGGAACTCAATACCCCAAACTTACATCCAACATCTGTACGACAGACTCCATACCAGAATTGCACAGTGTGACGCAGTTCATGGCGGTTCAACCTCGTGCTAACCATGTTACATGGAAATATTATTTTTCAGTTTACCAGCAAATACAGCTGTATTTTGCCACAATGTTTTGATCACGTTATCCTCTGTATTCCGTTTTTATGCTGTATAAATTTCCTTGGTATCAGACGTCTCCTTCTTGGTGTTCTTTTCTCACTTTCCGCCAGTGTATCAAAATCTTTTCTGTATCCTTTTCTGTATTATTCATGTATTTAGTTTTTGCTGTATTTGTCAGATTTTTTTCAACACTTTCCATTCATAAATCTTTTATCATTTTTTGCATTTCACTATTGCTAGTTGTAATGATGGCTTATATTTAGGCACTTAGGTTTATGACGTGATTTAGGTAATTTCCATTTCTGTTTAATCCTTTTTCATCCCGTTTAGAATTCTGAAAATATCTTCTCATACAGAGTTAAAAAATTTGGAGACAGTGGATCTCTCTGCCTAATTCCCTCTGCATTCTGAAAGCCGAGTCTAGCCTCTCCAACTCTATTGCTGTCGTAGCCTTGCCATATATTTTATTTATTAAGCTGACATATTTTCCTTCCAATGTTTTCTTTTAATTGAAGAACTCATTTCCTTTTGATATATAGAATTAAAAACTATGGTATAGTCTACAAAAAACACCTAAGGGAACTTTTTTCTGATATTCATTTGGTTTTTCTACTAATTGGTTAATTACATGTATATGGTCTATTGTAGAGATGATCTATTGCATTTAAGATAGTAAATTAGTACCGTACTTGTAGATGGCACACTTCGAGTTCGGGGGCAATCATGCTCTCAAAATCCAGAAGAGGGCGCTCGCGAGCGAGCGAACTTCTCCCCCACTCTATACTTTTTTACTCTTTCCAACCGTAGGTTGAAGAAGCGTATATGTTCCAGCTTTGCCCGTTTGTATGTCTGTCCGTCCGTCCGCACGATAACTCGCGTAAAAACGGTTCAATTTCTATGAAATTTTAGTATGTGGTAAGGAACCACTTGGGACGCACCCTATTGAAAATGGACGAATTGGAGTCAAAGGTCAGGACATGGGAGCGGAATCCATTCCATTGTCCTTATGCGTCATAACTTGCGTAAAAACAGATCCATTTCAATGAAATTTTAGTATGTGGTAGGGGGCCACATGGGGACGAACCCTATTGAAAATGGGCGCAATGGGGTCAAAGGTCAGGACATAGGAGCGGGGTCCCTTTCATTGCTCTTATGCGTCATAACTTGCGTAACAAAAGTTCGATTTCAATGAAATTTTAGTATGTGGTAGGAGATAACCTGGAAACGAACCCTATTGAAAATCGGCGAGATGGGGTCAACGGTCAGGACATAGGAGGGGATTCATTCCATTGCTTTTATGCGTCATAACTTACGTAAAAATGCTTTGATTGCGACAAAACTTTATTATGTTCTTTCGGAGATGCACTGAACCGGTTCTGTTGAATATCATCGAAATAGGGTCAAAGGTCAGGGCACAGGAGCGAGACTTATTACATAGTCATTATCCTCATAAGATGATTAAAAATGTTTCTATTGCAACAAAACATTAGTATGTTGTTCAGGAGGTACACTGAACCAATTCTGTTAAATATCATCGAAATAGGGTCAAATATCAGGACACAGGAGCGAGATTTATTCCACAGCCGTTACCCTCATAACTTGAGTAATAACTTGAGTAATGATTCTGGTATGTCGGAAAGCGTATCATAATCAATGCATTGCACGCTTTTACTAACTTGTTTTTCTCTTATTTTGAGAAGCAAAATGAAAATAAATAAATAAATAAAAATTGCTATTTGGAAGTTCCCTGCAACATCGCATTACCCCGGATCTGGGTTTTGTGGGCTTTCCTGTAAATTCACCCCTGCTTTGTATTTTTTACGCTTTCCAACTTTAGGTTGAAGAATCGCATATGCTCCAGCTTTGTCCGTCTGTCTGTGTGTCTGTTCATCCGTCCGAACGGTAACTCGCGTAAAAAATGGTTCGATTTCGATGAAATTTTAGTATGTGGTAGAGGACCACCTGGGGACGAATCCTATTGAAAATGCACGAGATAGGGTCAAAGATGGGGACATAGGAGGGGGATCCATTCCATTGCCCTTATGCGTCATAACTTACGTAAAAATGCTTCGATTCTTACAAAATTTTAACATGTTGATCCGGATATACATTATCTACCAGCAAGAAATTGGACATCTGTGATAGCAAAGGAACACGAAGTTTATTCACCTTCAATTGTTGGTGGAGCCTCCACGAGCAGTGATTAAAGCTGCGACCCTCCGGTGCATACTCTCAACCAGGCGTTGTACGACGGCTAGCGGTATTTTCTCCCACTCGGCTTGGAGAAGACAGGTCAGTTCCTTCACCAATATCGGACGGTGGGGGCACCCCTTAAGTCGACGCTCCAACTCGTCCGAGAGGTGCTCGATAGGGTTACGGTCCGGGCTCTGCGCAGTCCTGTCCATTCGATTAAACCCATTGTCACCATACCAAGCCATGGTGGACCTCGCAACATGACAGGTGGCATTGTCATCCTGAAAGCAACATGGGTCCACCCCGTAAAACTGCCACAACGTAGGAAGCGCATTGTCATCCAAAATGGCGCAGTAGGCGTTGAGTCTACCAGAAATTGCGACCAAGGGTCCCGTGCCATACCAGGAGGAACACCCCGATAGCATAATTCCACCGCAGCAGAACTTCACCGTTGGCACAATACATTCCGGCAGGAGGCGTTTTCCAGGCAGACGCCAAACACAGACCCTGCCATCCGAACGGTAGAGGGTGAGCCTTGATTCGTCGTTCCAGAGAACCTGTTTCCACTGTTCCACGGTCCACTGTCTACGTTCTTTGCACTACGTTAGCCGAGCAGCGCTATTGGACTTGGTGATCAAAGGCTTGTGGGCGGCAGCACGTCCATGATAACCGAGCATATGGGCTTCCTTACGGATGGTATTCATCAAAATAACACTCCCGGATGCCTGTTGAAACTCCTCGCGGATGTGGCCCATCGATTTGCTGCGGTTCGTCCGAATTTCTCTGGCCAGCACCCGTCGGTCTCTAACTCCCAGTTTTGTGTGTCTGCCGGGTCGGGGCACATTATGACAGTCACCTCTCATCTTCCACTTGCCAATCACGTAGACCACTGTCGATTTTGGGTACTTCAACTCGTTGGATATGTCACGTATGGATCGAACATTTCTGTGATACCCGACGATTGCACCTTTCTCGAAATCAGAGAGCTCCGAACTGCGTGGCATCTTGCATGCGACTGGTTGCGTTGCTGTTTCCCACACGATATTTAACGGCGGCGGCCGTGACGTGTATCAGGACTTCAGACATCGTCGATTGCAGGGGTGTCCAATTACTTGTTGGTAGATAGTGTATACTGAACCGGTTCTGTTGAATATCATCGAAATGAGGTCAAAGATCACGACACAGGAGCGAGATTTATTCTACAGCCATTATCCTCATAACTTGACTAAAAATGCTTCAATTGCGACAAAACTTTAGTATTTTGTTCCGGAGGTATGCGGAACCGGTTCTGTTGAATATCATCGAAATGTAGTCAAAGGTCAGGGCACAGGAGCGAGATTTCCTCCACGGCCATCCACATAACTTGAGTAATAAATTGAGTAATGATTTCTGGTGTGTTGGAAAACGTATCGTAATCAATGCATTGCATGATTTTTCTAACTTTTTATTCTTTGCCACTTTTCATTTCTTTGGAATCTTCCTATTATTAGAAAGAAAATCCGTTAACCGGAACTGCGCTTAAGGGACTAACACGATGTGGTCTGACATTGCCATAACTTTATCTCTTCAGCGCTTTAAGATGGTGAAAGACAGCTTAAATTGTCAGAGGCGTAGAGTTCTTTCTAGTCGGAGTCCTGAATGAGGCATGGGTTGTGCTGGACTCATAGCGTAGACAATTTCCCTTTTCTACAGCCAGTGTCTCGAAATCAGGCAATGATGACTTCTTATAGTAATCCGAGTTGCTCATGGTAGTCGCCAAACCCCTAAAAAAATAAAAGAATTGTGAGAGTTCTTACCCAGAAGCCCTGTATGCAAAAAATCGGTTTGTTACAGGACTGTTTACAGGACTTCTTTTAGTGTCCTGTAACGTGCGTTCTGTGCTATAATTAAGCAGGTCTTGTGTTTTAGCAATTTCTACCTTTATGACAAAATGAGCGAATTACTACACTATCTACCAACAACTAATTGGACACCTGTGATGGCAAAGGAAAACGAAGTTTATTCACCTTCAATTGTTGGTGGAGCCTCTACGAGCGGCGATTACAGCTGCGACCATCCGGGACATACTCTCAACCAGGCGTTGTACGACGGCTAGCGGTATTTTCTTCCACTCGGCTTGGAGAAGACAGGTCTGTTCATTCACCGATATCGGACGGTGGGGGCACCCCTAAAGTTGACGCTCCAACTCGTCCCAGAGGTGCTCGATAGGGTTAAGGTCCGGGCTCTGCGCAGGCCAGTCCATTTGATTAACCCCACTGTCACCATACCAAGCCATGGTGGACCTCGCAACATGACAGGTGGCATTGTCATCCTGCAAGTAACATGGGTCCACCCCGTAAAACTGCCACAACGTAGGAAGCGCATGATCATCGAAATTGGTGCAGTAGGTCTCGGCGTTGAGTCTACCAGGAATTGCGACCAAGGGTCCCGTGCCATACCAGGAGAAACACCCCCATATCATAATTCCACCGCCGCCGAACTTCACCGTTGACACAATACATTCCGGCAGGAGGCGTTCTCCAGGCAGACACCAAACACAGACCCTGCCATCCGAACGGTAGAGGGTGAACCTTGATTCGTCGCTCCAGAGAACCTGTTTCCACTGTTCAACGGTCCACTGTCGACGTTCTTTGCACTACGTTAGCCGAGCAGCGCTATTGGACTTGGTGATCAAAGGCTTGTGGGCGGCAGCACGTTCATGATAACCGAGCAGATGGGCTTCCTTGCGGATGGTATTCATCAAAAGAACACTCCCGGATGCCTGTTAAATCTCCTCGCGGATGTGGCCCATCGATTTGGTGCGGTTCTTCTGAATTTCTCTGGCCAGCACCCGTCGGTCTCTAACTCCCAGTTTTGTGAGTCTGCCGGGTCGGGGCACATTCCGACAGTCACCTCTCATCTTCCACTTGCGAATCACCTAGGCCACTGTCGATTTTGGGTACTTCAACTCACTGGATATGTCACGTATGGATCGACCGTTTCTGTGATACCCGACGATTACACCTTTCTCGAAATCAGAGAGCTCCGAACTGCGTGGCATCTTGCATGCGACTGGTTGCGTTGTTGTTTCCCACACGATATTTAACGGCGGCGGCCGTGACGTGTATCAGGACCGCAGATATCGTCGATTGCAGGCGTGTCTAATTACTTGTTGGTAGATAGTGTATAACTAACCATAAGAAACTATTACGAGACGCAGTTCTTTGTTCATGCTGCAGAGAGTGGTCACAACTTGTTTAAAGAAAGTAAGAAATGCTAAGTGAATTTTACTACACACGCTGTTTTGTGGGTTGATCTCTCATTTACTTAGCTTTATATTTCGACTAGAGATCTACATATTTCCATATTTCCCCCATTCAGCGATGAAACTGCCGCCGTAGACTTATCGCTGTTCCATCACCAGAGGCGGAGAACGTTCGCTGTAGCGCAGGACGATGTGGTTCGAATCCCACTGACGGCGAAGGAAAAAACATTTAGCTCCCGGAAAAAAATTGTGTGATGGCACAACGTAAATTAATAATAAATTTAAATTTTTCAGCAACGGAATGTTTGCCAAGTGTTTCTGTAAGTTATCCCAAAACCTGAGCAATTTCGCACAACTGCTTTTCTCGGATTGGAAGTGTGGGTGATGTGACGTATGAGTCAAATGGAAAATGAAGCAGGTAGATCAATCGGGAGAATATAGTAGGAAGATGTGGAGTCTGATGCCACTGTCAGTAAAAGAAAGGTTACAGTGTATGCTAACTGTTAGATAGAGTATTACTCATACAGGATAAAGTCCGATAGAAAAAGAAATTCGGTACTTTCTTGCAGGAAATTCTGGAATACGAAATTGCACACCCAGCGGATAATTCCGCATCACAGGAAGTAGAAAATTCACACAAAATAACCTTCATAAAATATATTATATGGTGAAAAAAATGGCCGCCTTGGTGGCACAGTGGTCTAAGCGATGGCTTCTGATCATTCGTCCGAAATGGGTTCGGGTTTGAATCCCGGTGAGGCATGGATGTTGTGTTTGTCTTACGGCACTAAGACAAACAACACCCCTGGAACCAGTGGTCCTAAATTAGGGACGGACGACTGCCTATATGCTATTGAGTTACTCATGGTGATCGTTAAACATCCAATAATGAAAAAAAAAATGCTTGTGATTCAGAAGCTGTACTACGGTCACAAACGGGAATATTAATTTACGCGCACCCAGGACAAAACTGTGTATCTTTAGAGGAAGTGAAGGTAAATATTTGTCATGGCGGCAGATATCCTACGCGAAAAAAAAAAAAAAAAAAAAACGATTCGGAGTTTCACGTAGAGGTATTTCAAGCTGAAATATGCATTTATACAGCTTAGCGGAAAACTATGCCTTGTTTTAAACTGAAAATCTGCGAAAATAATTTTTCACGGCGAGACGTACCTGAGCAATTTTTTTTATTTTTTTTTTTTAGTCCGGTGTTTAGACTCATAATATTTATGCGTTAATATTGTACAGACAGAAATGTGCGCTTACGTTCCGTAGTTGCAAAACTTTTAGACATGGAAGATTGAAAATGGAATTCTGTTAACCTTAAGCACATATTTATGTCATCATCATCATCATTGTCAACCATTATCAATCCACTGCTGGACGAAGGTCTCCCCAAGTTTCCTCCACAACGGTCTGTCTTGTGCCAGTCTCCTCCATGTCACCCCTGCATACTTTCGAATTTCATCCACCCATCTCCCATGTGGTCTTCTTCTGGGTCTTTCCTGTCCCTTGGAATCCAATCTAAAATTGCAGCTGTCCATCGATGATCTGTCCTTCTGGCAGTATGTCCAGCCCATTGCCATTTCAGGGATTTAACTCTGATCATGATGTCTTCCACTCTTGTCATTTTTCGGATCCACGAGTTCCTCTTCTTATCTCTCCTGGTTACACCAAGCATGCACCTCTCCATGCTGCTTTGAGTTGTCTGCAGCCTTTGTATGTCTCTTTTAATTAAGGTCCACGTTTCTGCACCATACGTAAGCACTGGAAGGATGCATTGATCAAACACTTTTCTTTTAAGACATAATGGCATATTGCTCTTGAAAATTATGCTGTTTCTTCCAAATGCTCTCCAGGCAAGTTTTGTACGCCGATTAATTTCTTCATCAATGTGACCCTCACTTGATATCTGCTGTCCAAGATAAACGTACGTGTCTGTTATCTCCAGCTTTTCTCCATCAATCAATAAATCTTCATTTCTTGTAAAAGCATTGAACATCACTTTTGTCTTCTGAAAGTTCATTTTTAATCCCACTTCTTTACTCTTGTCAGCAAGTTCCTGGATCATACTCTGCAGCTCTGATGGGGTAGTTGCAAAAATGACTACGTCATCAGCAAAACGAAGGTGGGTTAGATAATCTCCATTAATCTTTATCCCTTTGTTTTCCCAGCTCAGCGACTGAAAAACACTCTCCAATGTGGCATTAAAGAGCTTCGGAGATATGGTGTCACCTTGTCTCACTCCCTTTCCAATTTTTATGTGTGTTGTATTTTCAAACAGCCGAATCTTTGCACTTGCATTTTCATAGATGTTATTAATAATATTAATGTATGCATCTTCAATACCGCAGGTTTTCAGAGCCATTGTAACTGCTGATGGTTTCACCGAATCAAAGGCTTTTTCATAATCGATAAAAGCCATGCACAATGGAAGTTCATATTCCCTCGCTCTTTCAATTAGTTCTCTCAGTACGTGGATATGATCTATTGTGCTGTAGCCACTCCTGAATCCAGCTTGTTCTCTCGGTTGAGCCATGTCCAGTGTTACCTTCAAGCGGTGTGAAAGAACTTTAGTGAAGATTTTATAAACTACTGATAGGAGGCTGATAGGTCTGTAGTTTCCGAGATCCTCAATGTCACCTTTCTTATGTAGCAGGATCATTGTAGCGGTGTTCCAATCCTCAGGAATCTTTCCTTCATTAAGGCATCGAGTGAAAATTTGGGCGAGTACTGTTTCGATTTCTCCACTTGCTTCTTGTATGATGTCTACAGTAATTCCATCTTCTCCTGGAGCTTTCCCCGCTTCATGTTCTTGATTGCATGTGCAACTTCTGCTGGAAGGACTGGAGGAACTCTGGTACTGGTATCTTTCATGATGTCTGGAGTGCATGTATCATCCCTTTCATATAATTTGGAGTAGAAATCTTTCACTCTTGTCAAAATTTCGCCTCTATTTCTTGTTACAGAACCATCTTCTTTCTCAGTGCCATAATCTGTTTTCTTCCCTTACTGAGATGTCCCTTTGCTATCTTTAGGCTTTGGTTGTTTTCAATTGCTTTCCTTACTAGTTCACAGTTGAATTTTCTTACGTCTTCAGTGATACTTTTCCTTACTGTCTTGCATAGCTCTATATATTCCACTTTGGAAGTCACATCTTCTTTAGTTGTCCTCATCTCTCTTCTTTTTTGCATCAACATTTTCGTTTTTCCTGATAATTTGTTTACATGCAACTTGTTCTTAGACCCAGCTAATTTTGTTGCTGTTTCCATAAGAGCTTTGGTTACTTTTCTGTTAACTTCAGAGATGTCCACTTCTTCCGATGTTAGGCCTTCCAAAGCAGAGAACCTGTTGTTCAGTTCCAACTTGAAGGTATTATGGTGTTTTTTAAGGTTGGTTATGTCAATAGATTTTGTTTGTCTTATGAGCTTGCCACGTTCAAGTTTAGTGTTGAGGTGCATCTTACATCTCACCAATCTATGGTCACTACCTGTGTTGAACTTGTTTAGCACACTGCAGTCTTCTATGACGAATTTTTTGTTACACATAATAAAATCAATTTCACTTGTCGTCCCATTTGGATGTCTCCATGTCCATTTCCTGTGTGGCTTTTTCTTGAAGAAGGAGTTCAAGATGAAAAACCCTTCTGCCTCTGCAAACTCAACGAGAGTATTTCCACGCTGGTTTCTGTTGCCGTGACCGAATTTACCTACTGAAGTTTCATTCTGTTGCCGTTGCCCTATTTTTGCATTGAAATCTCCCATAATTATTTTCAAGTGCTGCTTACCTTTATTATTTAGATGACAAATTTCCTCATAAAATTCTTCAATTTCTTCTTCAGGATGACTTGTGGTGGGTGCATAAGTTTGAATAATCTGAGCCTGGTATCTTTTCGAGAGTTGGATAACAAGTCGTGCAGCTCTGTCAGAGGAACTTTCAACTTCTACAACTTTATAATTCAGTTTCTTGTTTATTATAAATCCAACACCACTAGTTCTGCCAGTATCTGTCCCACGATAGTAGAAGAGATGTCCACTTTTCAGTTCGATGAGATCTTCTCCTTTTCTCCTTACCTCACTTAGCCCCACGATGTCCCACTTGATCCTTTGTAATTCCTCTTCCAATTCAAGAAGCCTTGAATCAGAAGATAGGGAGCGTCCATTGTAAGTAGCCAAGGTCAGCATCAGATGGCAGCCTAGTCCGGTCCTCCGGGGATTCTTAGCACCCTCTGCCTTCATGTCGCACTGGCCGCTGCCTTGGCCAGGTACATTCCAGCTGCCGGAGACTGAGGGCCAAGATTTAAGTTGTGGAATCATTTTGGAGGGGTTTGGCCATAACTCACCACGCTGGCCAAGCGGGTTGGTGAGTGTGGGATAGAATTTCCTCTAATCCCGATGGTATAGTTATACCGCTATTGGCGGTCGTCAGAGCCCCTTTAGTGGGAACAGGATGCACCACGAGAAGGCGGGGTTGACATTTGTCAAGGAGAGGCTGTGATGTTACGCATCACCTGACCTTACATCCCATATTTATGTAATGTGACGTATATTCTAAATTAACTTTCCTTTTTAGTTTCTTTCCCTATGTAAATCTTGAGTTTATTATGTTATGCTTCACTCTTAACGTGATATCTTTTCTCTCGAACGAATACTGTTGGCAACATTTCACGTGACGTATGCCTGTTTTGATAGGAACGAGAGATAAAAGCGACGACTAAACTGTTGTAAGAGAGCGGTTATTGAGGGCGTTGAAGGAATGCGTTGTAAAGCGAGCGTTGTGTTAAGAGCTGTGAAGCTGTGTGGTGTGTTTAAATATTGAGAGCGTTGAAAGAGTGCGTTGTAAAGCGAGCGTTGTGTTAAGAGCTGTAAAGCTGTGTGGTGTGTTTAAATATTGATATCGTTCTGTTATGGACGTGCTACAACCTTGAATAAAGCATCTTTTCCGTAAGTTTGACTTCTGTTGTTTACATGTTTCGTCTGGCCGTTAAGGTTTCTTTCATTTAGGAACTATTTCTTAGTATGTTGATGTTTTAAATTAACGTAGAAGTACGAAAAGACTTCTACGTCATAGTAAACAGCACATTGTTCGCCGCGTCTGTGTTTTTAAAATCCCAACCGAAAGAAAGAAAGAAATATGTGACTAAATGACATTCACAACGGAAAATACTCTGCGGATCTTTCTTTTCAATGGAGAACCTATTACGAAAGGTAAGTCCCACACTTCGAAAGAGTAATTTGTCATCTCAGCAGGCGTAGGTTGTAATGTTGAGTGGAAACGCAGTCAGGTTGAGAATTCTAAAATTCTGATACAGTAGCCATGAATATGTTCAGTTAAGCGGTTAGAAGGTATTAACTCAGCTAGACACAAAATGGATGTTTGGCAGCAGTGTTTCTCTCGTAACAAAACGAAAAACTGCAGTACGTGGATAGGGCTGACAGCTGTTGAGAATAACGTTCAGGATAGTAACCCTAAAGGATATTCAGAGCTGCTGCTTCCAGTCTGTGGTAAAGGAACTGAAGATAACTATCGCGTCAGATTATCAATGAGATGAAGTGCTGTTTTTATGATGTGCAAGAAACTTGTTGTTTTTTTTCTCATGTTTCTATTATAATTTTCGTGGATACCTTTTTTTTTTTTTTTTTTCTGGGTCACTTTGGTCATTTCTAGTGAATTTCGTAACACTTAGCGTGACAGTTTTTTGTTAGCATATTGTGACCCCATTTCGCTGGCTAGGAACAAAAGAAAAGCACAAAAAATCTTGGCATCAATTATTGTCTTGAGATAGCGATTGTTTCATCACGTTCTCCGCCGCATTTCAATGAAACATAAGAATTCAATTCGCATATTTTATGTTAGATTATTTATCGTGGCAACAGAAGATCTCATGAGTGAAAAAGGCGGACAGGTAAACGAATTCCAGCATTTTTCAGCAGAAAATAAAAATGCACCAAGAGACAGATGTTGTAGAAAAACAAATTATTGCGACCTGAATTTCCACTTCTTCAAATCGGTTTAATAGTCAGCCGCTGAATGAAAGGTCAAAACATGAGCATTCCCGTGTGGTTCCCAACGCATTAGTGAATGACTGGTGAGGGTTTCGCTTCAGGGGTGAAGTGATTGAGTGGATCAGTGATCCTCCTCCCCTTTCTTCTGTCCCGTACAACTGGTATGCGTGTGAGATGGGGAGCGAGCTGTTGCTATCGCGAGCCTCATCCCAATGCGGCATCTCAGTCAATGGAAGGGGAAACTTCTTTTAAATGAAAGCAATTTATACACACGCTTTTTTTTTTTTTTTTTTGTTCTTTTACGAAGTCTGAATGTTTTCGTCGACGAGAATGAAATGCCTACTGGAATGGGTTATCCTTCAACTCTGTAATAGAGAGGATTAGACTATTTGGAATAATGTTTTCTCATCCTGAAAGTTGACTTAGTGAACAATATAGCAAGTGTGTTATTATATGCTCTCTTCACTTCTTTCTCCTCCTTTTTATTTCCTTATGAAATCATCATTTTATTAACTGGTAGGAAAATTAAAGATGAGCCTCTATCGCATTCCATTTTCTTTGTTTTGCAGAAGGAAACAGCACATATCTACAAAATGGGTAGTACAACACCAATTTGATTGCGGCCGCGAATAATCATTTAAATGCAGTAAATCCTTTCCTTACACTTCCTTGCTGTACGTGGTTGTACATATGCTACAGGTGTTGGAACGAATATAAGACAACTGGCCACGTTCAGTTTTACGGGGGTCATAAAAAAGTTCTGCATACTGTCCATTTTTGAGAAAAGTGTGAAATAACGGAGAAATCTTACCTGCCGTTCAATATAATCCCTTCCGCTGCTAATGGCTGCTTGCCAGAGTCCTGGATGCGCTGTAGTGCGCCATCTTTGTTCAGCTGTCGTATTACTCGGGTCACGTCCAATGACAGTTCGTCCAGCGATTCGTAGCGGATGCCACGGAGCCGATTTTTTAGCACGTCTTTTTGTAAAAAAAAACGTGTTTATGTTACCGGTTTGTTCGTCCGTCCGTCTGTACCCACGATATATCTGCAACTATTAGTCCAATTTGAAAAATTCTTTTTTTCATTGGGAAGCTTGAAATATACGAATGATGATCCTTCATTTCGTTTTTTTTTTTTTTTTTACGATGTACAATTTCGCCACTAGAGGGCGTAAATGCAGATGATGTCGAATTCAAAAATACGTTTTATTCCACATATTTGCTTCTAAACATCCGATTGAAAAAATTATTTTATCTTTCGATTCCATTTATGTCGAGGAGTATTTTAGATATAGTTACTTTTTCAAATTACGCATAGATTTTTTCGCTAGGGGGCGTAAAAGTAAACTATTTTTTCCCGATAACCCTTCTTCTAAAACTCCGATTTGAAAATTTTTTTCTTCAGCGGATACACCTCCTGATGGAAAATCTTTAAACTAGACTAAATTTTATTTCTTGGGCAGATACCGCTCATATTGAACAACCTCTTGAGAATACTTTCTTCCTTAAATAATGCATGGTTTTTCCACCAGGGGACGTAAAGTCACATCTCATTTTTGTCGATATCTCTGATTTGAAAAATTCTTTCGGTGTTGGAGAGCGTTCCCGGTGCGAAATGTTTCTGATATAAATTCATGTTTTTTTTTTAACGCAGAAATCTGCAACCAGAGGGCGTAAGCTCACGATTCCGTTTACAGCAATATCTGAGGGATTAAAAACCCGATTGAAAATCTTCTTTCTTTGGTGAGATACTATTGTTTTCCATACCGGTTCCATTGACTTTGAATAGCTTTGATAAATTTAATTTGCGTCAGAACGGATTCAAAAGACGTGCTTATTACACCCGAAAATTCGGTTTAATCTTTTTTGCTAACTTTGGAAAAAGATCAAAGTCTGGTGGACTGAGATCAGGGCTATACGGTGGGTGGGATAAAGTTCCCCAGCCATATTTTGACAAAAGTCACCGTACCGAATTTTCAGTCTCAACTTTGTCCTCAGAAAGAAATTGTGCTTCGATCAAGAGTCCCTTCCTTACAAACTTCTTGCAAGGCAGTATTGATATGTGCCAGAGTCCCCCCCCTCTCAGAGTTTCTGTTTTCATGTACGAGCGCCGGTCTAACGCTGTGACTCGATCTGAGGAGCTGCACGTTTCCGTTTCTTAACCCTCCCACGCCCACCCACCAAATGATTGCGCGTTGTTCTGACACCATTGCGTTGCAGAGAGTCTGACTTTGACATGACGCAGTCATTTTCCCCATTGCATCATCTGCTTCCGTTTTAGATTAACGTGGCAGAACTTTTGTCATGACCCTCGTAGAGCCATGAAATTGCATTACATTAAAAATTATAGTGGTTCGATAATTATCCTTACTTGAGTAACTGGTGTGAAAATTTTTTTCCTCATACCTCGTTATCATTAAGAAATTAAGAAATATTTCCGATTTTCTGTCTTAAAGAAGGGGCGAACAACTGGGCACAAAAGTTTAAGGAGCAGTATAAAAATTGCAGTTTCTTGGCTCTATAATGAGAACTGAATTGAGTTAACGTTCTATGTAAGCCAAGTGAGAATTGTACAGGGGAACTAAAAGTTCATTCGTGAATGCAAAATACACTGCCGGACAATTGCTAAGGACGGATGACAATAGCAACGATAGCAACCATAAAATGGAAGGCAGGAAAATGTGGAAATTAGCATAAGTGCGGGATACAGTAAGACGTGTTGTGCGTATGCAAATTTTGGATTGCCGAACTTGTTCGTGACGTCATAGCGCTGATAAGAGATATAAAGGATTTGACGCGTATTGACCGTTGTTGTTCAAACGCGAAATTGAAAGGGAAAGAATCAATTGACGAACTTGCAATTTTCAGTATGTCTTTTCGACATCACCTAGATGATTTTACGCGTGGCCGTATTATTGGCAAGATTGAAAAAGGGCGAAAAATAACAGATGTTGCCAGGGAGTTCGACGTCAGCCACAGTGTTGTTTCAAGGCTTTGGAAATCATTTCAAACAAATGGAGAGTGTAGCAAACGTCACGGGGGAGGTCGTGTTCGCAGTACGACACCTGCAGACGATCGGTACATAGTGCTATCAACAAAAAGACACCGGCGCAGCACAGCTAGTGAGGTAGCAAATCAGTTTATGGCTGCTACTGGAAAGCGGATCTCCCGAAAAACTGTCGCCAGACGTTTGCATGAAAGAGGACTATACGCCCGCCGTCCTGTTGTGTGAATCCCATTGTCCAGACGTCACCGTACCACCCGTTTGCAATGGTGCCATCAACATCGCAATTGGACTGATAACGACTGGTCTGCTGTCCTCTTCTCAGATGAGAGTAGATACAGTCTATCGTCTGATTGTCGACGACAACTGATCTGGCGTGATAGTGGTACTGCATATTGTCCAGCAAACATACAGGAAAGGGACCGATATTCGACATGTAGTGTCATGGTATGGGCTGGCATCATGATCAATGGCCGTACGTCCATCTATGTGCTTCCAACTGGGACTATGACTGGCCAACGATACATTAATGATGTTATGCTACCTCATGTTTGCATGTTTCGTGGTGCTGTCGGTGATAGATTCATTTTCATGGACGACAACGCAACATGTCATCGAACAGCCGCTGTCCAGGAGTGTCTTGAGAGCGAGGATATTCAACGCCTCATATATCCAGCACGTTCTCCAGATCTGAATCCCATTGAAAATGTGTGGGATGCTTTGGGGAGGAGTCTTGCTGGTCGCCAATGCCCTCCAATAAACAAGGACACCCTCATCCGTGCACTGACAGAAGAATGGGATAAATTACCCCAACAGCTGCTTGATAATGTTGTGTAAAGCATGACACGACGTGTGGAATCTTGCATCGCCCTCCATGGTGGCCATATCCCGTATTGACATCTTACGCCGGAACGCCTGCGGACGGTAATTGCATTTTTTCATGTTTACGTATTCTGCACAAAATGGCCTGTTTGTCCCTTGAGCACGTTCCAAAGCCTTCTGGATTTCAGAGCACAATAAATTGTCTTTCTTGTAATGTCCTGGCATTCTGACATTATTTTATTTCACTTGGCATCCAACCACACTTACTTTTTTATGCGCTATATAGCCGTTTATGATCCGTCCTTAGCAATTGTCCAGCAGTGTAAATGACTTAGTACATTTTTAAAAACTACGGTTCGGCGAAACAAATTAATAGCAGCATGGCTCATATACTATGTTCGGAAAAGGAAGAGAAGGTGGGAATTTTAAATAACGCTGCACTATGCGACCCCTTAAGCTTTTGTGGCTAATTGTCCATGTGACTAGTTGTACGGGTTGCTAATTGTCCGAACTCCGTTGGAACTTGGTCCTTTCGGTACAATGTATGATAAAAAGTATCAGGATACCCCTTTGACTAGTGGATTTGCTCATATACGTCACAACCATGGCCCATACATGTGTAAAGAGATACACGTGGCCTGCACTGTAAAACATTTTCTAAAATTCAGAAGCCACTTTCCGTCATTTTTTTCGGGAATTAACGAAGCATATTTCTGAAGCAACCTTTTCCGTCAAATGACGGAAAGAAACCCGAATTTCACGGATTTTTCGTGCCATGGAAAAATGCTGAATTTTGAGATACCTTTCCGCAATTCCTTTCGTATGTTAACGGAAAAACTTCGTTCTCACTTTTTCCGTATCCGTAGGACGAGAAATTGCCGGTAACAGGAGCGATTGGTGAGAATACTTGGTTTGATTAACTTTTAAATTTCAATCGTCTGTTGAATTTTGAAGTTCCGTAGCAAAATCGGATATTGTGCATAGCATATCGCATGAATTTCGTTTATTGTGGCACAAGATATTTCTCTCCCCTCACCTATTTTGTGCACTAGCTGTTTAATATACTGTTAACTGGTTTATGTTAACTTTCAGAGTCTTGCGTGGTTGAAGATAATAAAACAGCTTTAAGCAATAATTTTTATGCAATCCTTTTAAATCTCTTAACAAGTTAGTAAAATCATGCAATGCGTTGATTATGATATGCTATCCAACATACCAGAAATCATTACTCAAGTTATGAGCATCATGGCTGTAGAATAAATCGCGCTCCTATGACCCGACCTTTGACCCCATTTCGATGATGTTCAACAGAACCGATGAAGTATACTTCCGGAACAACATGAAAAGTTTTGTCTCAATTGAAGCATTTTTACGAAAGTTATAACGCATAAGGGCAATGGAATGAATCCCGATCCTATGTCCTTACCTTTGACCTCATTTCACCCATTTCCGATAGGGTTCGTCCCCAGATGGTCCCCTACCACATACTGAAATTTCATCGAAATCGAATCAGTTTTACGCAAGTTATTTCGCATAAGGGCAATGGAATGCGTCCCGCTCCTATGCCCTGACCTTTAACCCCACTTCAACTATTTGCAATAGGATTCGTCCTCAGGTGGTCCCCTACCTCATACTAAAATTTCATCGAAATCGAACCCTTTTTACGCGAGTTATTGTGCGGACAGACAGACGGACAAAGCTGGAGCAAATACGCTTCTTCAACCTACGGTTGGAAAGCGTAAAAAAACACTTTATTGTTTTCTTTACTTAATCGCAAAACAGTTTTCCTCAGTTTAGTAATTCTTCCTCCCTGTTCCTCTGAAACCAAGATCCCCTTCCCTAAATCTTTCTTCGGTCATTCCTTCGTCTCCCTTTTGCACCTGAGGAGAAAAACTCCATTTTTCCGGTCAGCTTAAGACCTGCTTCCTAACACCTAAGGCGCTTCCTCGCCTCCTCCTTGCGACTGCTCGCTTTCATACCCTCGAATCGACTCCCTAACTCTCCCTATGCCCCCCACACAAACTCACCCCTTTATTTCCACAAAAACCCAGGGGAAAACGCCGGCGTCGGCTTCACAAAACTTCAAGATCAAAATTATGAGGGCTTGCGCTTTCTGTCGGCTGCTTTGAAATTAACAAGGCAAAGATTAAATGAGCTGGACAATACCAGTGCGTCTACGAAACACAAAAGTTTGGCGCATTTTCGGGCTGAAACCCTAAAATGCGACAAACCGGTGTCTCTAAATAACCCGTGTTTCCGATGTTTCAATATCGGGTGACACAGCAAAATTTTCTCACGTGTCGTGGAAACAAAGGAAATGGAGCACTGAAGCGAAATAAAAGTTGCGAAATTAGATTTAATATTTTTGCCTAAAATTCTAGTATTAAATTTCCGTAACAATACACTCAAGGACAATGAAATTTGCGCACCTAGAAGAAAACATGTTAAAACCGCGAAACTTTGCAGATAGTTAGAGTGCGTGCTGGTATGCAAATGATCCACGTTTGGTGCGATTGCGCATGACCGCACACCCTGTGTTGCCGCTGCAAGCAATAATAAACAGCCTTATAAACCGGCGTGTTGTCGATGCCCCATCAAAGCGAAAAGCACCGGCCGACGCAAGCAAGAGTACAGAGTGACAAGAATGCCGGGTAGACGCCACAGACGTCGATTTACGCAACTTACGGACCTTGAGAGAGTCCTGATCATCAGGCTGAAAACCGCAGGGTGGTCGGCGCGCCGTATAGCCCCCCCCCCACATGAATCGTTGTGACCATACCGTTCGACTGTGTTGAGAACAGTGGATACGTGACGGCACTGCCACACGGCGGAGCGGCTCCGAACGGACCAGGAGGACCACCGGTAGAGGGGATCGACGGATCGAGCGCCAGGCACGAAAGGATCCCACGAGGACCCGGTCCACTATACGGGCACATGTAGCGGCTCCTGTGTGCCCACGAACCATTTCCCGACGCCTCGCGGAAGCGAGGATCGCAACGCCCCTTACGTCTGCTGCCATTAACACCAGAACATTGCAGCGCCGTGTGCATTAGTGCCAAGGCTAAAGCGACGTGGTACGTCACAGACTAATGACGTGCGGTGTTTAGCGATGAGTGCCACTTAGTTTTGGGGACGGATAAACATTGTGTCTGGGTGTGGAGGTCCCCGGGTCAACGGCACAATCTCAACCTCATTATCGAGCGCCACAACTCCTCCTCTGCAGGCATTATGTTCTGAGGAGCCATAGCCTACTTTAGCCGATCAGCTCTAGTAGTGGTACGTTGATCATTGACGGGACAGCGGTATGTGGATGAGATCCCATGTGCACCCATTCCTGGCCGGGATTAAAGGTGCGCTATACCAGCAGGATAATGCCCGCCCGCACAAGGCTCGGGTTGCTCAGGAATGCCTACGTCATGTCCAGACACTTTCATGGCCTGCCCGATCCCCAGACATGTTCCTTATCGAGCATGTGTGAGACCAGTTGAAACGCCAGTTGCCCCCGTGCCGCACTATCCGGGATTTTGAGCACACCGTCCAACACTGTGGGCCAGTCTGTCGCAGGGCAACATCAGGCGTCTGTTAACCTCCATGTCGGACCGTATTGCAGCATGTATCACCACACGAGGCGGTGCAACGTGCTATTGAAGATGATCGGACTGCGTGCCACAGATCCCTCTGTAATTGTCCCGCAGTTCTGTTTTTGCCATCATGTGTATCATTCATCTGTATCATTACGTTCATAAACTTTCAGTTCAATCCCGCATGCTTCCTTCTTGATGCGTAAATTTCCTTGTCCGTGAGTGTGTATATATTGTGTTACTGTAAGAAACGGGATATTTAGAGCCGCGGATGGCTTAGTGGTTAGCAGTTCAGACTATCGATGCAAGGTCCTCAGGTTCCAACTTGGGCTGATCTTTCAGAGATGGTATGATTTACTAACAATCGCTGAATATCCGCCGTGCATCGGACGAGCACGTTAAGTGACGGCCCCCAGGCTGGACCCACTGGTTAAATGGGTATCCTTTCCTATCCCCCCCTGAAATTCTCTCACTCCTCTATGTGCAATATCGTACTTGTACGGTGGCGCCATCTACTGTAATCTCACTACAAACTGTTCTGTCAAATTCGCTAGACTTGCTCTTATTCCTTCCGTTTCTGTGTCCTGCCCAAAAGGCGATCTCGCTGTAGGTGGCTGGGACCTAAACTCTACTCACTGTGGACGGAGGTCCTACAAGAAAATGACAAATACTGTAACGGAATATTTAATTTATGGCACAGATGATTATACGATGTCTAAGGATCAGTCTTTGGACAACTTAAGAAAAAAGCTATTATAGCTATCAAAAGTAAATTTTATGTTTAGTTGTGTGTGTGTGTGTGAAATAACAATATAAAAAAGTACATTTCACCTTCTTTAAAGATAATTGAAAGTCACTATCAAATTGCAAAGCATTTCGTTGCTTCGAAAAATCAGGAAGAAAAATGCTTAATTCGTAAAAAGTCGTCCTACAGAAAAAAAAAAAAAAAAAAAAACATTACGAACCTATTCTGAAAAATAATAAGCTTGAACTGAAAATATGACTAAATCACTCGTATTAATGACCAAAATTTTCTTTATTGTCGCGCAATTTATTTTACGATGCACGTTAGTCGAATTTCCGAGTGTCTGTGACTCAGTGGTTAAAGGCCTGCTTTACCTGTTCAAGCGGCACGCGGCTTCAATCCTGAAGCAATGCTAAAGCGAAAGGATTATATGAGAAAAGGGCTGAAAAATGCAGGGTCGTCGATTTTGCGGAATTTCAGTTTAAATATGGTAAAAAAAAAAAAAAAAAAAAAAACTGAAATTATTTTTTCTGAAATAAACGAAATTTCTGACTACGAAAATCTGTGAAAATACGGAAGTTAAAATAAACGGGCACTTTTAAAAACGGAAATTTCTGAAAAACACGGATGCCTACCGGCAACTTTGCTGCACGTTATTTTCAGAAATTTTCCGTGAATTCACTTCACTTATTTTTAGCACGTCTTTTGTAAAAAAAGATCGTGCTTATGTTATCTGATTGTCCGTCCGTCCATCCGCCTGTACCCACGGTATCTTTGCAACTATTAGTCCGATTTGAAAAATTCTTTTTGCACTGGGAAGCTTGAAATATGCGAATGATGATCCTTTATTTCGTTTGTTTTTACGATGTACAATTTCGCCGCTATAGGGCGTAAATGCAGATGATGTCGAATTCAAAAATACGTTTTATTCCACATATTTGCTTCTAAACATCCGATTGAAAAAATTCTTTTATCTTTCAATTCCATTTATGTCGAAGAGTATTTTAGATATAGTTACTTTTTCAAATCACGCATAGATTTTTCGCTAGGGGGCGTAAAAGTAAATTACATTTTTCCCGATAACTCTTCTTCTGAAACTCCGATTTGAAATTGTTTTTCTTCAGCGGATACATCTCCTGATGGAACAACTTTTGCATATAATTTCGAATTTTTGGTAAAGAATTCTTAGGTCACCAGGGGGCGTAAGTGTTAATTTTTGCTTCTGATGTATTTGCCATAAAATAGGAGCTTCTAAAATATCGATTGAAAAAATGCTTTCGTGGACTGATGCCACTCATAAACCTTTTTGGAATATTTTTTTCCTAAAATATTCCACAGTTTCTCCACCAGCGGGCGTAGATGTACATCTTATTTTTATCAATATCTCGACTTCTAGGAGTCTGATTTGAAAAATTCCTTCTTTGTTGGATAGTGTTTTCAGTGTGACATATTTTTCCTATAATTTCAAAATTTTCAAGTAATTCATAGACTTTCCGCTAGGGGGCGTAGAGGTAAATTGCGTTTCCCCCTATATCTCTGCTTCTAAATCTCCCATTTGAAAAATTCTTTCTGCACCGGATACAGCTCCTGGTGGGAAATCGTTTGCACATAATTTCTAATTTTTGTAAAAAAAAATGGTTTGGCCACTATGCGGCGTATATCTTAATTTCCACTTCTGATGTATTTGCAGCAAAATATGAGCTTCTAAGTTCTCGATTGAAAAAAACATCGTTTGTAGACCGATACTACTCATGTCGACAAACCTTTTAGAAACATTTTCTTCTTAACATAATGCATGGTTTCTACGCCAGGGGAGTAGATGTATATCTTATTTTTGTCAATATCTCTACTTCTAGGGGTCCGATTTAAAAAATTACTTCTTTGTTGGATAGTGTTTTCAGTGTGACATGTTTTTCATATAATTTCAAAATTTTCAAGTAATTCATAGACTTTCCGCTAGGGGGCGTAAATGTAAATTGCCCCCCCCCCATATCTCTGCTTTTAAATCTTCGATTTGAAAACTTCTTTCTGCACCGGGTACAGCTCTTGATGGGAAATCCTTTGCACGTAATTTCTAATTCTTGTAAAAAATGGCTTGGCCACCAGGGGGCGTAATGTTCCGATTTCTGTTTCTAATGGCCCGATTTAAAAATTCCTTCTTTGTTGGATAATTTCCGGTGCGACATATTTTTCATACAATTTTCAAATTTTCAAATAATTTATAGACCTTCCTGTAGGGGGCGTTATGGTAAATTGCATTTTTCCCGATATATATGCTTCTAAAACTCCGATTTGAAAAATTCTTTCTGCACCGGATACTTATCCTAATGAAAAATCTCTTGCATATTTTCTAATTTTTGGAAAAAATGGTTTGACCCCAGTAGGAGTTGATATATATCTTATTTTTTTCAATATCTCTACTTCTAAAAGTCCGATTTGAAAAATTCCTTCTTTGATGGATAGCGTTTCAAGTGCAAAATGTTTTTCATATAATTTCAAATATTTTAAGTAACTCATAGACTTTCCGCTAGGAGGCGTTAAGGTAAATTGTGTTTTCCCCAATATTTCTGATTTTAACTCCGATATGAAAAATTCTTTCTGTATCGTATACCGCTCCTGATGCGAATTGATTTTCATATAATTTATAATATTTGTTAAGAAATTATTTGGCCTCCAGGGGAGAAAGGGGGTAAGCGTTAATTTATGCTTCTGATGTATTTGCAGCAGAATCTGAGCTTCTGAAAACTCGTCTGAAAAAATTATTTCTTAGACCGATACCGCTCACATGGAAAAACCGTTTGAGAATCCTTTCTTCTTATAATAATGCATGTTTTTCCCGCCAGGAGGCGTAGATGCATAACTTATATTTGTCTATATCTCCGATTCTAAGAGTCCGATTTGAAAAATGATTTCTTTGTTGGAGAGCGTTTGAACTGCGGAATGTTTCTCAAATAATTTCACATTTTTCTTAACGCACAAGTCTGCAACCAGAGGACGTAAGTTCACGATTTCATTTACAGCAATATCTGCGGGATTAAAAGTACGACTGTAAAAAACTTCTTTCTTCGGTCAGATACTTCTGTTTTCCATACCGGTTCCATTGACTTTGAATAGCTTTGATAAACTTAATACGCGTCAGAACGGATTCAAAAGACTTGCTCAAACGCCCTGAAACCATAACCACGCAATCTCGACCTGGTAGGCCGCGTAAAATAATAGGGCGGGAAAGTCGAGTGCTAAAGCGGTGCGACAAAATCTCCTGTTCTCAGCTGCAGCACTCACCACTGAGTTCCACAATGCCTCTGGAAGCAATAACATTACCATAACGGTTCATCGAAAGCTGAAGGGAATCCTTCAGCTTTCGATGAACCGTTATGGCAGAGCAGCGGAACACAAGCTTAACAACGGCAAGATTAACTTCAAGCGTCGGTTGGAGTGGTGTCAAGTTCGGCGTCAGTGGACTCAGGAATTAAAATCTGGACCCAACTCGGACGAATGACCAGAAACCAGCGCTTAGATCAATGTGCCACCGGGATGCCATAGCGTAGCTTCGCGTAGGAGGGAAAAGAGGAGAGAGAGAGACACTGTATATATATACACTGAAGAGCAATTGAATTAGAGATACCTGTCTAGTAACGTGTAGCACCACCTTTCGCCCTGAAGACGACGGCGATTCGTCTCGGCATGGACTCGACAAGACACCGGAAGCGTTGTGAAACCATACGGATCCACAACCCCTGAACAAGCTCCCACAGTTCACAAAGATTTGATGGAGGGGGTCAGAGCGTCGAACATCTCTCTCGATGGCATCCCAGATGTGCTCGACGGGATTGAGGTCAGGTGACCTAGCTGGCCAAGGAAGCGAGGTCACGTCGGTGGAGTGTTCATCCAACCATTCGGATACAATTCGTAAGCGATGGCACGATGCATTGTCCTGTTGCAAGATGAGGTCCCCCGTATGATGTTGAAGACGCACAAACGGGAGCAAATGGTTGTCCAGGATATTCGGGTAACGTTGACCTGTCAGGGACGATGTCACACGTACCAGGGGCTGCATTTCAGTACACGTGAACCGTCCCCAAACGAGAATGCCACCCCCACCAGCTTGAAGAGTACCATGCTGGAAAGAAGGAGGCATCGCTTCATGTGGTATGCGCCGTACTCGTATCCTGCTATCCTGCTATCCGCATGTACCAACGTTAATCTCGACTCATCAGCCCAGGCAACATTTTTCCACATGTCTAGGGTCCAGTGGCGATGTTCCCGCGCCCATGCTAATCTTTGCACCCTGCGACGTGCGAACAGTAGCGGTACCCTCGTGTGACGAGGATTTCTGTACCCCATGGCGAGGAGATGGTTCTGAATGGTGTGGCTGCTTACACGTTTTTGTGCACCAGCGTTAAATTGCTGAGTGATTTCTTGCACTGTGGCCCGTCTATCCGCTGTTACAATGCTAGCTAGCCGACGATGACCCCGCTCATCCACACACTGTTGTCCTCGGCAGTTGGCCCTTGCAGGGATGGTTTTTACCGGATTCAAGGTACTCACGGTGCACCCGTGACACAGTGGCTCGTGAAAATCCCAGTGTCTGCACGACTTCCGAGATGGAGCGACCCATGCCCCGACAATTTGCCCACGATCAAATGCGCTTAGATCCTTCCTCATACCCATACTGGGTCAGACTCTTACTCATTCCCGTCGCATCACTCCTCATATTGTCGGATCGCTGCATACGTCATGTCGTTTCCGTTTGCAGGGCCGCCCACAGCACCACATTTGCATAACGCCGGCTGTCCCTAATTCAACTGCTCTTCAGTGTATGTATGTATAACGTTAGAATAGAAGTCGAAAAAAAGACAGAAAGAGTTCGTACGTTGAAGCAGAGCAGCAAACTGTAAAACAAGAGCGAAAATAGGAGAGGTGTTGTAAGGTGCTAACCGTGGTTTTTAGTATTCTTATTTTTCAATTCAGTAGTAGTATCATACGTTCACATCTTCATGTACCTTGCATTAAAATAAAATACAATAAGTGATGAACTATGGGTATTCCTGTTGGATACTTCAAATTTATTTTTGCTTCCCAACATTGCAGGAATGAAATGCCGGCAAAGGTAAGATTTTAGCAACTATGTGTATATACATGATATGATAAAAGCTGTGCTGAATAACAAACGGAATAGTAAACAACAAGAAACATTATTTAGAACTTAGTACTTGCTTTAATGCATGACTTTCGGACAATTCGTTTTACTAAATACTTATGTACTACACAAGTAAATACCATTAGATTATATTTAAATTGGTATCGGTTGCCACGAAAAGGACAGTTATTTAATCCTGGGCAGGAAGAAACGTTCGAACGACTGACTGTCCGCCGTGCCTCGGACGCGCACGTTAAGCCGACGGACCCCTGGCGCTGACCCCCCTCCGGCAGGTAGTAAAGTTAAGGGCGTCTGTTTCTCCCCCTTTCTACCTCGCTTCCGTGTGACGTTCCTGTCATGCACTGTAGCCCAAATATCCTAGCTTCCTACTTCTAAGGGTTGTTTAAAACCTGGGATCAGACACTCCCTTCCTAAAAACCCCTGCATAAATCTCTGCATCTTAAAATGATATTATATTCAGTTACTTAGATTTTTCACGGCAGTACTGTAGGATTCTCGGACTCCGTTTTGGTGAAATACATAAATATATACACTATAGTGTCAAAAGTCACCGGACACTCCTTCAAAAGCAAATGAACGGATCCACTGCGGTGTTAAGATGCGCGGTACAGCTGCAAACGGTATAAAAACAAGCCTGCCGGTGACCGCGGTCATATCGCATTGTGAGGTTGAGTGAAAATGTCGCGGCGGAAGAAAACAGCCTTTCGGAAAGGAAAGATTGTTGGGTGCTATATTAGTGGGTTGTCCATAAGAGAAACCGAAAGGCATTTAAACATACCCAAGTCAACTATTTTGGATGTACTGAATAAGTGGGAGACGCATGGCGTGCCTGAAGCAGCAAAACATACCGGGAGACCAAAGAAAATCAGTGATAGAGGACGTCAAAGCCTCAGGAGAGTCGTTACAGCTTATCCACGAAGTACTTACTGCACAAGACTTCCGTGTACAGGGGAGTAAAAATGCTGGAACCTCGGTATGTACACGTACCATTCGCAGAGAACTTCATTCCGTGGGTTACCTTGGTCGTGCGGCTACTCATAAGCCTTTCATCTCCACTCGGAATGCTACTCGCCGTTTATCATGGTGTAAAGAACTTTATCTTGAACCGTAGATCAATGGAAACGGGTCCTATGGACTGATGAATCCAGATACACGATCCATCAGTCTGATGGCTGTGTGTGGGTATGGCAGCAGCCGAGGAAACGCAATTTACCCCAGTGTACTGTTCCTAAGGTCAAGTTTGGAGCTGGCAGTGTACTGTTGTGAGGGTGTTTTTCGTGGTATGGTCCCGGCCCATTGGGTATCATGGCCAAACCTGTTAACCAGCACGTCTACTTCGATATTCTGGAAATTATGCCCTACCAACTCTGTGGCGATACTATGGAACCGAGCCTTGTTGGTACCAGCAGGATAATGCACCGAGCCATAAAGCAAGGACTGTTACGGCGTGGCTTGACGATAATTCCGTATCGTGTGTGGACTGGCCAGCACAGAGCCCTGATCTTAATCCCATGGAGCACCTATGGGATGAATTAGAGAGCCGCATAAGAAGTTTGGAAACAAAACCTCCAAAACTTTGTGGAAAGCATGCCTGGGAGGGTCTGTTCATGCATTAAGGCCAACGGTGGACCAACAACGACTAATGTGCTCCAATAAATCCTATGTTGTGTTTCTCTTCTAGGTACACGGTGACTTTTGTCAATATAGTATATATTCATATTTTATGTATCTGCAAATTGATTAGAAATGTCTTTGTCTGCACCATTTTGTCCAGACAGAGAAACACCAAAGCGGGGCAGATGGTATGCGCCAGTAGGGAAAATGGGGGTCCAGACATTATACATCAACCATCGGACTAAATCCCAACGGACACTTGCTCACCGGATAGTTGCCCACCCGGACACTTGCTCACCGGATAGTTGCCCACTCGGACAATGGCCGACCGGACACTTGCCCACTATGGATTATTTGTAGATAATACGTAACGTCGGGGAACGTTTCCTACCTACTGTAGGAAAACTTATCACATAAACATTTATGAACCGTATAAAAATTGCACTTTGTTTTAGAAATGTTGAAATTTAATTGGGTTACCCCTCAAACCTAACCTTTTGTTATGGGTTCAAAAAGCTCAAACTTAAATCATTAGACAACGCTATCAATAGACAAACAACGGACTTGAAATTTGGAAAAGTTTAAATTTTAGGGGGTGTTAACCCTCTAAATGTAAACTAACATATAGAATCTTTTTCATGGGCTCTAAAAAGCTCAAACTTAAATCATCTGTTCGATGAGCTGCCATCGAACAGGTGAAACAAGTCTATTTTAGCTGCCATAATTTCTGGCGGTGATTTCTGTACTCAGGGGTTGGTCATTGTATAGTATTATGCATGTGAACAACAGGAGGTTTAGAGGTCAATTAAACTGAACTAGTTTTTACGTTGGGAAGGGAAATTTCAATTTTGATGTCGCGAGGCAGTCAAATGATTTCGTCCACAAAATTTCATACCAGCTATTTTTATTTTTTAGTTCAGAGAACTAGTTATCGATAAATTCCAATTTATTACTGATCATATAGTGTACCAGGAGCCTGAAGAAAATGTCTTCCTTTGAGCGTGGTGGCAGGTTTGACTGGGCAGATGGTATAATGGCCGATGTAGATGGAGATCGGAATCATATCTGTTTGTGCGCTACTTATTATTAGGTGCTTGAATTAATTTCCGCTGTTGCCCAATAGAGCGCAGCAGTAGTGCGTTGTGACCTGGGTCACACGTGACCTCCCTTGTGCACGCATGTACCGTCCGTAGTCTGGGCGAAGCAGTGTGTGACACGCGATCGGAGGACATAGAACACGAGTTTGTGTTGCATTCACCATGTCGAGTTTCCTACCAAAAAAGGAGCATTTGCGCGAAGCATTACTCTTCTGCTTTCATCTCAAGAAATCTGCAGAGGAAAATCATCGTTTGCTAGTGCAGGCCTATGGGGAATATGCCCTATCGGAAACAACATGCAGAGAGTGGTTCCGATGCTTCAAAGCCAAAGAATATGACGTGAAGGACAAAGAGCGCCCTTGGCAGCCGAAGAAGTTCGAAGATGGCGCATTGTAGTCCTTATTGGACGAGGATTCATGTCAAACGCTCCACGAGTTGTCTGAAACACAAAGGGTCGAAGAGTCAACGGTTAGCAAACGTTTAAAGGCAATGGGAATGATCCAGAAGCTTGGAAACTGGATCCCACATGACAAGGTTATTTTTCTCCACGACAACGCTAGACCTCATGTCGCCAAATCCGTGGAGGAACTCTTGGAGGCACTTGGCTGGGACTTCTTACCCCAACTGTTTTATTTCCCGGACATTGCTCCCTCGGACTTCCATTTGTTCCGGTCGCTACAACATGGCCTGTCAGAGCAGCACTTCCTTTCTGTCGCTGATATCCAAAAATGGCTCGATGAATGGTTCGCCTCGAAAGAACCTGCATTTTTCTACCGCGGAATCCATTTGTTACCCCAACGGTGGGAAAGGGTCGTAACTGCCAACGGACACTACTTTGAAAAGACTATCCTCTACCGTTCTGTGGCTACACACAGGTGTTTGTGTGGCAAAAAACATCGGGAATGAATTCAATCACTAATAGTAACATAGAGTACCTCCATAATGGATTAAAAAAACTCACAAAGTACCAGCCTTATATTTATCCACAAAATAAAAAAAGGAAAACGTCTCCCACAAAATACCAGCCTTAACAATAAAAAAAACAAAAAAAAAACAGTTGTCTTGAAATTCCTGAAAAGTATTGTGCTTTTGTAAGAAGGGTAGGAACTGTTTCGATTAGGTATAATAAAATTAGTCTTTCTTTAAATAAAGAATATATAAGGGGAAGGGAAAGAACGGAATAATATATTTTTACACGTATATTGTTTGATGTATGTACACTGAAGAGCAATTGAATTAAAGACAGCTGGCGTTATGCAAATGTGGCGCTGTGGGCGGCCCTGTAAACGAAAACGACATTACGTATGCAGCGATCCAACAATATAAGGAGTGATGCGACGGGAATCAGTAAGAGTTGGACGCAGTACGGGTAAGACGAAGGATCTAAGCGCATTTCATCGTAGGCCAATTGTCGGTGCCAGACGAATGGGTCACTCCATCTCGGCAGTCGTGCAGGCACTGGGGTTTTCACGAGCCACTGTGTCACGGGTGCACCGTAAGTACATCGAATCCGGTAAAACCATCTCTGCAAGGGCCAACTACCGTGGACAACAGCGTGTGGATGAGCGGGGCCATCGTCTGCTAGCTTGCATTGTAACAGCGGATACACGGGCCACAGTGCAAGAAATCACTCGGCAATTTAACGCTGGTGCACAAAAACGCGTAAGCAACCACACCATCCATAACCATCTCCCCGCTATGGGGTACAGAAGCCATCGTCTCACGAGGGTACGGCTGCTGACCGCACATCACAGGGTGCAAAGATTAGAATGGGCGGGGAACATCGCCACCGGACCCTAGAGACATGTGGAAAAATGTTGCCTGGACTGATGAGTCGAGATTCACGTTGGTACATGCGGATGACAGGATACGAGTACGGTGCAAACCACATGAAGCGATGGATCCTTCTTGCCAGCAGGGTACTCTTCAAGCTGGTCAGGGTGGCATTCGCGTCTGGGGACTGCTTACGTGGACTGAAATGGGACACCTGGTACGTGTGACATCGTCCCTCACAGGCCAACGTTACCGGGATATCCTGGACGACCATTTGCTCCCTTTGTGCGTCTTCAACATCCCACTGGGGGCCTCATCCTGCAACAAGACAATGCACCGTGCCATCGCTCCCGAATTGTATCCGAATGGTTGGATGAACACTCCACCGACGTGACCTCGCTTCTATAGCCAGCTAGGTCACCTGACCTCAATCCCATCGAGCAAATCTGGGATGCTATCGAGAGAGATGTTCGAGGCTCTGACCCCCCTCCATCAAACTTCGTGAACTGTGGGAGCTTGTTCAGGGGTCGTGGATCCGTAAGTCTTCTCAACGCTTCCGGTGTTTTGTCGAGTCCATGCCGAGACGAATCGCTGCCGTCATCAGGACGAGAGATAGTGCTTCACGTTACTAGACAGGTATCTCTAATTCAATTGCTCTTCTGTGTATAATGTAAGAGCTAGGGTCCTTGTGCAATTTATACTAATGTAGAGATGCCCGAACAATACCGTTTGATATTGTTTACTTTAGAAATACAAAATATCTAGGTTGTAACTGAAAATCTAAAACAGACCACGGCCTAGGGTCTTGTAAATAATCCGTACAGTGCTTTTTATTATGTTTTATGAAATGTTTACAAATACAAAATATCAAGGTTGTACTATTAAGGTTGTAATTTAAAATCTTCTAAAAAAACCCTTAGCGTCGGTATCTTATCAACACCTGAAGAACCGATTCATTGAGTCCCTGTAGATTAGCCTTTATTGCATGACATGCGAAATATTAAAATCATAACTCAAGATTTAGTGAGTCGCAAAGCTTCTTGTGACCTTGTGTCATTATGATCTTACGTAAGAGGCATCTATAGGGTACCAAAGCTTCTACTACTTACCTTGTGTCATTATGATCTTACATACGCACTTATATCCCTAGGAAAACTCCCACACTTTGACAAGATCCTGGAACGAAACGCAATTTGTCATTTATGGAATTTGTATACGACCCCGTAACGTCGCAGAGTCTGGTGCCAATCAATCTCTCAGATACGAATTTGTCGTTTCCCGTAGGGATATGGTGTGTTGTTTTTGATTTGCATGCGGCGTGCTTTATTTTGGGATCTTAAACCTCAGCACCCTCCTTCCAGCTGAGACAATTCGAATTGTTTTCAAAACGTGCGTTTGGGTCACACTGCATACAAATTTAAAATTTCGGCAGGTGTACATGATCTCCCAAAATCAAAGCAGGTCATGATGATTAAATTTCGAAAATACGGTAGCAATTTTTCCTAAAGTTACTGTGTTAAGTGTGCTCAAGTTCAGTGGGCAACTGTCCGAGTGGGCTCTTGTCCGGTGGGCATCTTGCCCGTTGGCAAAAATCAGACATCGAGAAAAGTGTTGCAAGGGATTGCGCATACCATAAACAACTAACGAGTGGACCACCCAATATTTAGAGGATGTAGTATTGCTAAAAGAGCAGCATACGGTGTGTTATTCACTATTGCATCGTCAGCGTATTTGTCGGCTCTGTATCAGCAGATGAGAATGCACTAGGAGGTGTCCCAATTAGCGCTTTCAAAACTTCCGTTATACACTAAAGAGTAATTGAATTAGAGATACTTGTCGACTAACTTGTAGCACAACCTTTCGCCCTGATGACGACGGCTCTTCGTCTCGGCTTGGACTCGACAAGACACCGGAAGCGTTGGGAAGCCATACGGATCCACGACCCCTGAACAAGCTCCCACAGTTCACAAAGATTTGATGGAGGGGGTCAGAGCATTGAACAGCTCTCTCGATGGCCTCCCAGATATGCTTTATGGGATTGAGGTCAGGGGACTTAGCTGGCCAAGGAAGCGAGGTCACGTCGGTGGAGTGTTCATCCAACCATTCCGATAATATTCGGGAGCGATGGCACGGTGCATTGTCTTGTTGCAGGATGAGGTCCCCAGTGGGATGTTGAAGACGTACAAATAGGAGCAAATGGTCGTCCAGCATATCCCGGTAACGTTGACCTGTGAGGGACGATTGTCACACGTACCAGGGGTCCCATTTCAGTCCACGTAAACAGTCCCCAGACGAGAATGCCACCCCCACCAGCTTGAAGAATACCCTGCTGGCAAGAAGGATCCATCGCTTCATGTGGTTTGCGCCGTACTCGTATCCTGCCATCCGCAGGTACCAACGTGAATCTCGACTCATCAGTCCAGGCAACATTTTTCCACATGTCTAGGGTCCAGTTGCGATGTTCCAGCGCCCATGTCCAGCGGTACCCTCGTGGGACGATGGCTTCTGTACCCCATAGCGAGGAGATGGTTCTGGATGGTGTGGCTGCTTACACATTTTTGTGCACCAGCGTTAAATTGCCGAGTGATTTCTTGCACTGTGGGCCGTCTATCCGCTGTTACAATGTGAGTTAGCCGACGATGACCCCGATCATCCACACGCTGTTGTCCACGGCAGTTGGCCCTTGCAGGGATGGTTTTACCGAATTCGATGTATTCACGGTGCACCCGTGACACAGTGGCTCGTGCAAATCCCAGTGCCTGCACGAATTCCGAGATGGAGTGACCCATTCGTCGGGCCCGACAATTTGCCCACGATCAAATGCGCTTAGATCCTTCGTCTTGCCCATACTGCGTCCGACTCTTACTGATTCCCGTCGCATCACTCCTTATATTATCGGATCGCTGCATACGTCATGTCGTTTCCGTTTACAGGGCCGTCCACAGCGCCATATTTGAATAACGCCAGCTGTCTCTAATTGCTCTTCAGTGTAGGCTAGAAGCCGTTTGAAGATATGACGCTGGCCTCTGACCATTCGTCCGTAAGGGGTCCGGGTTCGAATCCCGGTCAGGCATGGATGTTGTGTTTGTCTTACGGCACTGGCTCTCTCCCTTCCCTGGAACCAGTGACCCTAAATTAGGGACGGGCGACTGCTTATAGCCCATTGAGTTGCCCACGGTGGTCGTTAAACCTCCAATCAAAAAAAAAAAAAAAAAAAGAAGAAGATGTGACCATTTGCAACAATAGGTAGGAGGATTCTTTTACGTTTTCTTCTCTCGTGCGTAGTGCGCGGTCAGGAGGCTGAAATGCTATCCGTGATGCCCGGCGGAGGATTCGCCAAAAGATGAATTTCTGGCAAGTAGAATCCGAACGAACGGAAAAGCAACCGCGGTGTCATATATTGAAACGGATAACGCAAACTTTTTCCCACCAGGAATGTGGATCGGGAACGTGGGAATTAACGAGACGACGAGGATAGTGGAAGTTTAGATTACTCCATTTGTAGCGAAAAGCAACGAACTCCATTTTTTTAAAAGCAATAATTAAATCGTTTCGTTATGTTTTAAAAAGACGTAGAGTATTATTAGAGACTGTGTGACGAACACCTAAATATTAACTTTCGTCTTAACAACTCATATTTTTTTTTAATCATTTCGTTTATAAACCACACACACGCCACCGTGAAAATAGTCAAATAATGTTCGGGAAACCTAAAATGCGCATTTCTGTTGAAATTCAGAATTCGAATTTCTGTGTGTGATCATAATAGTTTCTCATATTGATGTATAAGAAAGTACAAATACGGGGATTTTAAGAGGAAATAGGTGGCAACAAAAAAAGGGGAAAAAAAAAGATCATTTTTCAAGGATGGCGGGTAAAGTGAGAGCAGGTGTTCGGTAACCGATGCTGCGGGCAGGGCCCAGGGAGCTCTAAATCCACTACTGGGGCTGATTCCTCTCCAGAGGCGTAACTAGGGCAGGGCGGCTGCCCCGGTTGCAACTCAAGAGAGGGTGACAAAATCCCTGCTTCCAATCTGGTTAAAATTAGAATTGAAACTTTTGCACTAGTATTTATTACATTTTTTTTCGCGCCATACTTAGCTTTTTCCATTTCGCAAATTTGCTTAAAATATGTTTCACCAGTATCGGCAGCCTTGCCAATTCAAAGTTCGCATCTCACCCACAAAGTGTTCAGGGGACAGTAGTTGCTGACATTCAAAAGTGAAGGTGCGGCTGTATGTACGGTGCAAGGTAAGGATGTCGTTCAAATTGTTGAATTGAAAATTCTTTGGGGCTATTTTTTCATCATTACTGCAACTAAGAATCAAAACTTCCAGCTGCAAGCTTCTTCGGTCCATTTGGTGTGGTACCGAATGTCTGAAGTTTATACACTGGCGGAAAGTGAAAAAAACACCAAGAAGGAGACGTCTGATACCAACAAATTTATACAGCATAATAACGGAATACAGAGGATAACGTTATCAAAACATTATGGCAAAATACAGCTGTATTTGCTGGTAAACTGAAAAATAACATTTCCATGAAAAATGGTTAGTACGAGGTTGAACCGCCATGAACTACGTCACACTGTGCAATTCTGGCATGGAGTCTGTTGTACAGATGTTAGATGTAAGTTTGGGGTATTGAGTTCCAAACATCCTCACCCTGGACGCGTAAATCGGGGATGGTCTTGGCTGGCCGTGGAGACCGGATAAGTCGTTGTCCCATAAAATCCCACACGTGCTCAATGGGGGACAAATCCGGTAAACGTGCAGGCCATGGAAGTTGTCTCACACCCTGAAGTGCGTGTTGTGTTGCACGTGCCGTGTGTGGGAGTGCGTTATCTTGCTGGAAAACACCACGATGGACCGACCTTACAAATGGCACAACAACGGGTTGAATGATGTTGTTGATGTAGGAGATGCTGTTTGACGTACCCGGTACAAACACTAGTTGTGTACGGGAGTGATAGCTGATCGCTCCCCACACCAGGAGACCAGGTGAAGGCCCTGTGTGTCGCTGGCGGATGCAAGAAGGGTGGAGACGCTCCCCTGTGCGTCTGCGAACACGCATAAGGCCATTGGAGGCTCCCAAGCAGAGTCTGCTTTCATCGCTGAACACGACAGATCGCCATTGCGTTCTCCAGGGCAGATGTTGGCGACACCACTGCAGCCGTTCCTGACGGTGGGCTGGAGTCAGACGTACACATGCCAGAAGCACACGTGCACGTAGTCCTGCATCCAGTAGACGGTTGCGGATTGTTCGCACAGTCACCTCAGGTGCAACGGCAGCACGGATTCACGACGCAGTGGATGTTCTGCTTGACAAGGCCGCTCTTCTTATGCGTCGATCGGTCCGCTCATCAGTCTGTCTGTGACTCCTGGTTCCACGTCTTCTCGTGTGGAAATGTTCCTCGGACCATATACGCTACCATCGTACCACCACCGATACTTCCCGTCCAATTCGCTCCGCAATACGACGATACGACCACCCGGCCTCGCGGAGTCTGACTAGACGACCTCGCTCAAAGTCCGATAACTGCTGAAATCGTACACGTCTTCCATGTCCAGGCATTGCAGCTTCTTCAGGGTCTTCGCACGTGTCCGTACGCCGACGACTGATTACATTCACTTCGCCGTACTCCTTAAATACCACCGACAATAATTTGCATATTATGCCGTGCTGTGGCGTAAGCGCTCGCCGGTTGGTCTCGAAATTAACATCACACCTACGTAAACTCGACACCATGAACATATGTAAATTTCATGATCGTGCGTCAATTCCTTCTTGGTGTTCTTTTTTCACTTTCCGCCAGTGTATATAAACTTCAGACGTTCAGTACCACATCGTATTTTTCGCTTTGTAAGTCGATATGGAGTATAAAACGAGGCTAGAAAAAATGCTGTTAGTGTTCCGAAATCCTTTTACTATATTTTTAGGGGTTCAGTAAATATTAAAAGAAACAAAATGAGAAAACTTTCGTATTTTTCTTTTCAGAAACATGCTAAGTTCTGTGAGCTTAATTTATATCGTATGAACTGACACTACGGTATTTCTTCACTCCTACCGACCAGTAGCAGAAGCCGCCGGGAAAAGGTAAACAAAAAAAGTAAGGTCACATAAGTGTGCCAAAAATAAGTGATACTTACAGAGGGAGTTTTCGTTCGCTGCTTCCTTACAGAGTCCTACTGAAATCAGAAACCAAAAGAGCTTTCGATTTCAATCGGAAACGTGAAATAAATCAGAATAAGCCTAATAAATGGAAGCAATTGTTGATTTTCATTCAGTTGAGAGATTAACAAAGGGAAAAAAGACTGCCTTCGCTAGCCGCTGGTCCGGTCGTTGTTATTCTTAAAGCGCATGCATGGCCGGCTGTGAACACAATTGTCATTAGGCAATCAACTGCGTAATAGCAGCGTGTTTCAGAAATGAGGTTCACTCGTTGTAGTTCTGGCGGCTTTGCAGGACCAGGGATGAATGTCATCTACATGATCTTGGAGGGATCTCCAGGGATATGCAATTAACATACCACAGCTGCCACTCCAAATCGGGCACGGCGAATATTCGTGTCGAACGGAAATTTTCGTTTCAATAGCTCTTAAATAAGTTATTTACTTAACGGAATATTACTTTTATTGTACTTTCGGAATGGCTTTTTGTGAACGTAAATACTGCGTTTCAGGTGCACAGATTACGACCAAAATCGAGGCACAATTTTATTTTTCTCATTGAGAAATTTCAATGAACAATCAACAGATAAGTCAATAAGAAAAAATCTCTCGTCTTATACACCGAAAAATAAGCTTGTTGGGGAAAGCCGTAAAAAGAGTCACAGTACTGTACAAACAGTCGTTGAGGTGGGACGTCAATTTCGTTTTATCTAGCAGTATATATATATACTGGTGTTCAAACCTTAACGATGAGGGGCCGCGGGTGGGCTAGTGGTCAATTTTCGTGACTGCCACGGAGAAAACCTCGGGTTCGATCCCAGACAGGTACGAACGCTCGAACCACTAAACATCCGCCGAGCGTCGGATGGGCACGCCAAGCCGTCCGGTCCCGGGTACTGACCCCCTGTAATAAGTCAGGGCGTCTTCCTCCCCCTTTCTACCACGCTTCTGTGTCACTTTCTTATCGGGCACTCTAGCACAAATCACCTAGCTTCCTATTTCTAAGGGTTGTTTAAGACCTGAGGTCAGACACTTCCTTCCTAAAATCCTCTACATATGATATGATCTTAACGATGAGCCAGGTTTTGGCCTGTTGTGAATCTGGATATGCAAATTTTTGACCTGTAGCGGTCTGGATATGCGAATGACACAACGGCCGATGTTAAGAGATATAGTGGAATTTTTTCAGAATTGGCTACATAACACTGGGGTCCATGATACAAATGCATCACCGTCAAAGACTGTACGAAGGGAAGAGGAGGTCCTCAGTATAGGGGATATGACCACCCCTAACGTCGATGCGTGATTTGCACTGTCTGTCCATATTTCGTACCAAGTCCTTCATGGGTTCTTGCGGTAACATCACCCATTCTTCCATCACCGCCGCCTTCAGCTGTTGGATAGCTTCCGGTGTGTGTTGACGTGTCGCAACGCGTCTCACTAAAGCGTTCCACACATGTCCTATGAGGTTTAGGTCAGGGGAACGTGCCGGCCTATCCATCCACTGAATGTCTGCACTTTACAACAAATCGCCAACAGCCACCGTACGATGGATTGGGGTTTTGTCGTCCATTAACGGGAACTCTAAGCCAGCAATAGCGCCTCGGAACACACGAACACGGGAAAGGATTACCTCATTGCAATAGCGGGCACCAGTTACATTACCTCCTTCCAGTATATTGAGCTCCGTACGTCCATCGATTAGAATACCTCACGCCAGAATTGTTAGGGAGACTAAATCTATTCTCATTAGTAAAGAGTACCGTACCCCACTGTTCTGCTGTCCAGTCATTGTGCTCTCTGGACCAATTTAAACGGAGTCTCCGGTGAGCAGTAGTTAACAGAACATAGATTACTGGTCGACGGACAAACAGATCACTTTCTTGTAGTCGCCTTGCCACTGTAAACCGCAATGTTGTGCGTCCTGGGCTCATGTTCAGTTGTTTTGCAAGGTCACGTGGTATCTGGTGTCAATCCCTATTGGCCTGTAGGAGCAGATAGCGGTCCTCACTGAGGGTGGTTTTTGGTGGACGACCTCCACCTGGCTTTCGCACAGCTGTACCTGCAATCCTGAAGGTCAACCTCGCACGCAATATGATTCTATGGGCGACACCATACTATTTTGCCATACTCATCGCAGTTCGTCTCTTCTCGAGCATTCCAATTATTCGGCCACGAGTAAAATCATCAAGATGTTCTTAACGAACAATTTCGTCGTCTCTCTCACACAATGAACACAGTCGAATGTCTGTAAAACTTATGCACACACCGTCCGGTGGCTTCTGTTCAGTTGATGCTATTAAACTGCGTAAGCGCATTTTGTTTTCACATCACGAAAACCACATGTCATACTCCATTATTACGCATGCGCTATTGCTCCTGTTCCCAGACACGGTCCTGAGCTAATTTGTGTTTGGGTGCTGCAGCTATTTTTGTTATTTTTACTTTTTCCACTTCGTTCTTAAGTTTTGCACACCAGTGTACATAAGAAAGAGGGGGGGGGCACAATATTGCAATATTTTGTGATTCGCCCAGGTCGCAGAAATGCCTAGTTAGGTCTCTGCTCCTTTCGTTGCAGTTTCATTTCCATGATTGAAGGTTTCTACCCATGGAAAAGAAATACTACGGCCATACCGCCCTTAACCAATGAATGTCAGCTAGTGACACGCTTTTTTCCAAAGTAAACATGGTGTCCAATGTTGTCTGTGACAGTCTTATTCCGTGTCATTGTCCGCCCTGTTCTCATCTGAGAAATGAGTGCGCTGTAAGCCACATTGTGACGTACTACAAAAGGTAAAGAGCGTGTCAAACGACAAATCTGCAACGATACATTCCACCGGGGTAGTTTAGTGGGTTAGAACAACTGCCTCCGGAGTAGGGAGGCGTGATTTCTATATTCGTCTCCGACAAATTTTTGAATTTCACATTGGCGTTTGATTGTGGAAAATGGTTCTACTGGCCGTTGGGTTCTTCAAAAAGTGTGTTATGTTTGTTCAACACATCTTCTGGAATTAATGAAAATTCTTTTTTCGCTTCAAAAAAAAAAAACCCAAAACAAAATAGAAGAATTACGAGGGAGATGATATGACGTATACTCTAATCTTTCATTTTTAGTTATCTTTTTCTATGTAAATTTTGTGTCCATTCTCTTTAAACGTTCCTTCCTTGACGTTATATTTTTCTCGCTTACGGAATGTTTTGTGGCAACAGTCTTGATGTCAGAGTGCGTGAAGTGTGCTTATGGGCATGATAAGAACGAGCTGTATAATGTTGGAGCAAGCAGCGAAAAGTGTGGCGAGGTGTGATATTATTGATGTGCTATTGATAAAGTACTGTAGCAAATTGTTGCAAGTGGTGGATCAGATATGAACTTCCTGAACCTTAGAGATTCCGTATTCTGTATTGTACTGATGACGTCGTTTTGTTGAAGTTGCGCTCCGGAAGTACCATGAAGTTACAACAATAAAGACTGTTTTTCTTATAAGTTGTTTTCAAGACTTTTCTCCTGGCCGTTAGATCGCCTAATTTAGCTCAGGGTGTAATTAAGATTTATATATGTAATAGGATGTAAGGTCAGGTGATGTGCAAACATGTAGCCTCTCCTTGACAACTGCCAACCTCGCCTTCCCGTGATGCATCTTGTTCCCACTAAAGGTGGAGGGGGCTCTGACGACCGACAAATAGAGGTAAAACTATACCACTGGAATTTGAGGAAATGCTGTTCCACACTGACCAGCCCGCTTGGGCCAGTGTGGTGAGTTATAACCATCCCCCCCCCTCCCCGAAAAAAAGATGAATGATGATTGCATTCTTGGTGTTACCAAGAGGGATAAGAAGGGGAACTCGTGGATAAGGAAAATGACGCGAGTGGGAAATTACAAGAGTGGAATGACAAGAGTGCATCCTCTTCCTACTGAAGGGGCTCTGGCGACGAACAGATGGTGGTATCTATACCACCGGGATTAGAGGAAATGCTATACCACACTCACCAGCCGGCGTGGCCAGTGTGGTGAGTTATACCCCCACTCAAAAAAAAAGTTGACAATTCTTGTTCTTGGTATAACCAGGAGAGATAAGATGAGGAACTCACGGATAAGGAAAAATGACAAGAGTCGAAGACATCATGATTAGAGTAAAATTCCTAAAACCGCAATGCGTACTGGATTACAAGGGACAGGAAATGACCCAGAAGACTGGATTCCAAGCGACAGGAAATGACCCAGAAGACTGGATTCCAAGCGACAGGAAATGACCCAGAAGACTGGATTCCAAGCGACAGGAAATGACCCAGAAGACTGGATTCCAAGCGACAGGAAATGACCCAGAAGACTGGATTCCAAGCGACAGGAAATGACCCAGAAGACTGGATTCCAAGGGACAGGAAATGACCCAGAAGACTGGATTCCAAGGGACAGGAAATGACCCAGAAGACTGGATTCCAAGAAACAGAAAATGACCCAGAAGACAGGATTACAAGGGATAGGAAAAGACCCAGAAGACTGGATTCCAAGGGACAGGAAATGACATAGAAGACTGGATTCCAAGGTACAGGAAAAGATCCAGAAGACTGGATTCCAAGGGACAGGAAATGGCCCAGAAGACGACCACATCGGAGATGGGTGGATGAAATTCGCAAGCATGCGGGAACGGCATGGAGGAGACTGACGCAAGACAGACCATTGTGGAAGAAACTTGGGGAGACCTTAATCCAGCAGTGGATTGAAAATGGTTGAAAATGATGATGATGAAATGTATTTGCTACATGATGATGAGTTTTAGCTATCCGAGGATTAACAGTACGAAGTTCCAGAGATACAGCGGATGGCACGAAGGTAATTTTTAAGGAGTGACATATTAAGAAAACAAAAAAATAAACATAACATAATCGAACCTCCGCTGCCATTTTGTGAATAAATTTGGTACTAACCGATGGCTATCGAGTGTTGATATCTAGCTATCGTGTTGTTCTGCTAATAGTTCCATTCATTTATGAACAACCCTCGTACGAAGCTTAAATTAATTTAGCATACTCAGATCCTCTGCTGTATTAAAATCCTTTTCATAGTAATAATCTCAGCTTTATCAGACATTTTCCCTGTATAATCAACATAAAGCGAAATACCACTTGTTGTTTGATTTTATGATTTTCTATCAACTTTGCGTGAGCCATATCTTGTTGTTAGTAAAATTTTAAAGCAATTTACATCGAACTTCATTTTGCTGATTTGAAATTTACAATAATATGTCGTAATAAATAGTCTTACCTAGATATCACTCATTTGAGAACAATTTATTTTTGGAAAATGTAACAAAATTTAATTCCTATTATAAAACACTGAACAGAACTAAATTCGAATCCTAATTTTTTCCATTCATTTTTTTTTATCATATGCTTTCATCAGCGTATGTTAGAACAAATAAAAATGAAAACCAACTTTGAAAATTTGCATAACTCTCATTTCTGCTAAAAGGAAACTGACGTTCCGCTATTAAAAAAAAAAAAGTCTAGTATAGTTAATTAATTACTGCATAAAAATAAAAATAAAAAATAACAGAGAGCTGATAAATGAGATAAATAATTGTGTGCCACTATTAGGGAATGAGATAAATAAATTAACGCCCTTTATTAATTGCGTAAATATAATAAATATGATGTGCTGGCTCTTACAACGGAGAAAAAGCGCTTAGGACCATTAAACGAGAAAGAAACAAGGTGGGCCAATAAACTTCGATAGGAAAGAAATCGCAGCAACTTTTTCCCTCTTCTTTTTCTTTTTCCTTCCCATTCTTTCTGGGCATACGAATTATGTTTCATATCGCCTACGGAGTAGTAGCCTTCGTGACCTTTCTGTCCCCTCCACCTCCTCCTCCTCCTTCTCTTCTTCTCTCTCTCTCTCTCTCTCTCTCTCTCTCTGTCTCTCCCTCTATCCCATGAGTCCACGTGGAGCTCGATAATGGGAGCAGCTGCTGCCAGATTCCGTCATTGTTTTTCGAGGTTATAAATGAGAGGCGCCGGTGCCCCTGTGAAGCTCAATGACAGCATCCCCCTCCGCAAACGCCCTCCTCGATTAGTGGTGATAAACGAAGGACCCCCGGCCACTCGGGGAAGGGGGTAGACACTTGCGGCAGCGGGAAACATACACAAGCATGAGAGCGAGCGAAAGAGTCGGCAATTTTTAACGCGATGTCTCCTATCTGCCGGCAGATATTTTTTCTCCCCCATTTTCATTTTTTCCTGATGCAGCGCGGATCGGTCGGCGAAATGAGAGTTCACTACGGTCCATCAGAAACTGTCACTGTCCAGCTGATGCTGTGGATCCAGGTGATCCTTCAGCTCTCCGTGCTCTTTTTTTCCTGCCCCCCCCCCCACTCTTCCTCTCATTTTCTCCGAAAGCATCCCAACTGCAGCTTGTTCATCAGCGGAGCACAGGCAATACGTTATTGCGTTCCCTCCACTGTTCAATATGAAAACGGAAAACAATAAAAAAAAAAAAAAAAAAAAAGCGAAAGACCTGCAGGATATTTTACTGAATTCGGTCTTCATCAAGCAATTCCTTTGATAATTTAAATTTTTATTGCAAAGATAAGGTTTGTTATGACAGCTTTCGTAAGAAAGAGCAGATTGTTTTCCTTATTCAACAAGCGCAATCGTCCCGAACGGGTTTGTTTCATTTTTTTCTTTTTGTTCTTTCCTACCTCTGGGCCTGAGTTCGAGTCGAGTCCTGAGGAAATGCTTGGATGTCGTGTTTGTCCTTTTGCCTCTGGTTTTCTTCCTCGCTGGAGCCAGTTGCTCTAAAATAAAGATAAGCTGCTTATACAGGGTGCGGCAGCTTTAATAGCGTATTAATAAAATCACACCGTAAGCGTACAAATGTTTTTTTTATTTATTACTCTCTATGCCAGACAAGGTGACACCATATCTCCGAAGCTCTTTAATGCCACGTTGGAAAATGTCTTTCAATCACTGAACTGGGGAAGAAAGGGATAAAGATTAATGGAGATTATTTAACCCACCTTCGTTTTGCTGATGACATAGTCATTTTTGCAACTACCCCATCAGAGCTGCATAGTATGATCCAGGAACTTGCTGACAAGAGTAAAGAAGTGGGATTAAAAATGAACTTTCAGAAGACAAAAGTGATGTTCAATGCTTTTACAAGAAATGAAGATTTATCGATTGATGGAGAAAAGCTGGAGATAACAGGCACGTACGTTTATCTTGGACAGCAGATATCAAGTGAGAGTCACATTGATGAAGAAATTAATTGGCGTACAAAACTTGCCTGGAGAGCTTTTGGAAGAAACAGCATAATTTTCAAGAGCAATATGCCATTATGTCTTAAAAGAAAAGTGTTTGATCAATGCATTCTTCCAGTGCTTACGTATGGTGCATAGACGTGGACCCTAACTAAAAGAGACATACAAAGGCTGCAGACAACTCAAAACAGCATGGAGAGGTGCATGCTTGGTGTAACCAGGAGAGATAAGAAGAGGAACTCGTGGATCCGAAAAATGACAAGAGTAGAAGACACCATGATCAGAGTTAAATCCCTGAAATGGCAATGGGCTGGACAGACTGCCAGAAGGACAGACCATCGATGGACAACCGAAATTTTAGATTGGATTCCAAGGGACAGGAAAAGACCCAGAAGAAGACCACATGGGAGATGGGTGGATGAAATTCGAAAGTATGCGGGAGTGACATGGAGGAGACTGGCACAAGACAGACCGTTGTGGAGGAAACTTGGGGAGACCTTCGTCCAGCAGTGGATGATAATGGTTGACAATGATGATGATGCTGATGATGATGATGATGTCAAATAGTAGTTACAAGAATGCCACTGACCAGTCAATATTTGAATATGACCCCTGTCAAATGGCGGCCCCGCTGCACCACATATTTTTCTAAGCGGCATTGGAAGGAGTCCATTACTCGTCGTAACATATCGCCAGGGATATTGGTAACGGCGGCTCTAATACGGCCCTTCAATTCTAATATGGTGGCACAATGTGTTTGGAAGACTTCCTGCTTGAGGTACCCCCATAAGAAAAAATCAGAACGTATTAGATCGGGGGACCGGGGCGGCCAAGGGATGTCACCATAACGAGAAATCAACCTTTGTAGAAAGGTCTGTCGTAAAATATCCATGCACATGCATTCCTTGTGCGCGGTCGCCCCGTCGTTTTGGAACCATAAATAGTCCATATCCACGTTCAGCATCCGCAATTGAGGCAGCAAGATGTCTTGCAGCATCCGTAGATAACGTTCCCTGGTGATAGTTACAGCGACACTCTCATCGTCCTTGGAAACATACGGCCCGATAATTCCAAAGGAAGCAACTCCACACCAGACAGTGACACTGGCGCTGTGAAAGGGCTTGATGTGCAGTTGACCCGGGTTTACATCACTCCAATAGCGCACATTTTGTTTATTCACCGAAACTAACTCGAAGTGTGCTTCATCTGACATAATCAAGGTGTGTAACACATGTGAGTTTTCACGAAGGAGATCACACATGATTGTGCAAAACTGTCCGCGTGCAACCAAATCTTGAGGCTTAATTTCTTGCACAATTTGGAGCTTATAAGGGTGAAAATGGAGATCCTCATGCAATATTCTCCTGAATGAACGATCGGAAATGTGCAAAGCTGTAGAGTGTCACCGAGAAGATCTTTTAGGGCTACGCAAGATTGCAGAACGAACGTTTTCAATTATTTCCGGTGACCACACAGTCCTTTCGCTACCTCCTGGTTTATGATTACAAGCCGATGTTGTTAATCTAAAGGAACTTACCCACCTTGTGATGGTGCGACCAACTGGCACATTCCCATGACGTCACACTTTTAAATGTCGCCTGAATAGACGTTGTGTAGCAACTATGCAATCGTTATTCTTGAAAGCACGATGCTCAGCCGTCCACCTCGCCATGTCGAACAAAAAACAAAATGGCAGCTCATTGACAAAAGAACGCCGCGTCATCAGGTGCGCACTTTCTCTTTGATGGCATTGTACCACACGCGGCGAATTATCCTATGAACGCTCCCGCACCCTGTAGTTTTAGACAATGCCAGTTTAAGGGGGCGGAGGGGGTCTCGTAGGGCTGTAACCTAGGGGCCCACCATTACCAAGGGCCCAGGAGGCATGCGCCGCATATAATACACAGCTTGTGTATTTATATGTAGAAATAAATAAAATAGTTTCAGTTTTGTTTCGTATGATTTCCACTCGATCACAAGCAGTTACTAGAAGACGAACAGATTTCAACTCACTAAATGGAAACGTTTCATGTCGCTGTGTATATCGGGGTCGGCGAGACAGTTTCAGCTTTTTCACTACCGTCCACCCACGCCTCCCTGTTTGCACTTGGAACTGTTAATGGGCAAAGTCCACTGTAACTTCACATTACATAGCAAAACAGATGCACAAAGAAAAGTGTGCAATCCTAAATTATTAAAAATTCCACGACAAAATCTAGAGTATTAAAATTTTAACTCATGTTCTTGTGAGAAGAGTGGAAAATACAGTGACTTTTTATGAAAACTCTGCAGATAATTTATTAGTTTGAAGAATGCACTACGCATTAGTTATCACAAGCATGTTGCTAGAGTTTCATGTTTGAACGGACTTCAATAATGATTCTCCGTCATAAGTTCTTTAGGGGCCCGCTTAGACGTCTTAGCCTTGGGAGCTGACTCAGATGTCTTAGCCTAGGGGCCCATGCCTTAATCCGGCACTGATTTTAGATGTTCATAATCATTAACCATTTTTAATCCACTGCTGGACGAAAGTCTCCCCAAATGTTTTCCACAATACGCTGTCTTGAGCAAAACTCTGGCATGCTTTCGAATTTTATCCACCCATATTTCATATGCTCACCTTCTTGGTCTTTTCCTGTCCCTTGTTATCTATGCTAGTATTTCAGTTGTTCAAAGTCGGTCAATTCTTCTAGCAATATTTCCAGCCCAATGCTATTTCAGGGATTTTAGTTAGATCTTGATGTCATCCATTTGTTAACTTGGTTTACCATTGGCTTCCTTCACGACTGACCCCTTCTATCTGTCCGAGTTGACTGCCTTTTCCCTTCGCCACCTCGCCCCTGGGAGAAAGCTGATTCTAACCTTCCAACACACACACACACACACACACACACACACACACAGTGATACTCCACTCCCGCGGATTAAAAGCGGCGTCCCAAGACAAAAGCCTCAAAGATGAGGATAGTCTCTCCTTGCTTCAGTTACCTTTGAACATACATGCTGAAAAGGGCTAATAGTATTTGACAATATCAAATGCGGCTACGAAACACAAAGCCAAAATTTTAAATGTTTTTACTCATTGTGATACCTTTGTAAAACAAACATTAAAGACACGACAGCTTAGCGCCCTCTGAAAATCCCTACTTCCTGACAACGTGAAAAAGGTGACACTTTCTCAGACCTGTAGGAAAAAGGGAAATATGAGGCAGAAGAAAGGTTGTGAGAGATTTAATATTTTCCTAAAATTCTTAATTAAATCTCTATAATACATTCTTTTCATTTTTCTGATCCATGAGTTGCTTTTCCTGTCTTTCTTCGTAAAACGAAGCAATCGTCTCTCCATGCTTCTCTGAGTTGTTCGCAGCCTCTATGTGTCATTTTTAGTTAATGTCCATGTCTCTCATCTAAAGGTAAGAACTGAAAGCATGTATTAAGTATTTTTCTTCTAAGACATAATGGTAAATTGCTCTTGAAAATTGTACTGTTTCTTCCAAATACACTCCAGCTTACTTTTATACGATTACTAATTTCTTTACCTCTGTAACTCTCGCTTGATATCTATTGTTCAAGGTATAGACCTCGGCATCAGTTACTTATATATTTTCACTATTAACTACTAAATCTCCAATTTTCGGAAGAGCATTGTGAATTAGTTTTGTTTCTGTAAGTTCATCTTTATTCCCACTTTTTTACGCTTTTCAACTGTAACTTGAAGAAACATATATGCTCTAGCTTTGTCCGTTTGACTGTCCGCACGATAACTCGCGTAAAAATAGTTCGATTTCGGTGAAATTTTAGTATGTGGTAAAAGACAACCTAGCTGGAAAGGAACCCTATTGAAAACGGACGAAATAAGGTCAAAGGTCAGGACATAGGAGTGGGATCCATTCCATGCCCTTATGCATCATACCTTACAAAAAAATACTTCTATTGCACCAAAACTTTAAGTATGTTATTCCGGAGGTATACTGAACCAATTCTGTTTAATATCATCGAAATGGGGTCAAAGTCCAGGGCACTGGAGAGAGATTTATTCCACAGGCATTTTCTTCATAACTTGAGCAATGGTTCCTGGTATGTTGGAAAGCGTATCATAATCAATGCATTGCATGATTTTACTAATTTGTTTATTGTTATCTTCAAATTTCTGGATCATTCTCTGCAGCACTGAGAAGGTGCTAGCATAAATGACTGCTGTTGGTAAAACGAAGGTGAGTAATATTGGTATAATGTAGATCTTCAACACCGTGGGTCAGGAAAAGAATTCCGAGTAAGACAAAGGAGCATTCAAAATCACTCATTCTGAAAAGACAACTCAACTTGGTCTTCTAATAACTTACGACTTTGTTTACAAACAAGCAAAACATCGACGAATTTCATCAAGGGTAGAAATGGCGATCCATATCCTAAATGAACACATAAAACAGCTGTCGTCGAAGGATAACACCAAGCATGAACACAAAATATTTGCTCTTTTTAATGCGGACACATAACACAAAGTTAACGGCCATTATTTTCCGCTAAACACTGAATGTCTCTTTGTCAGCGGGGATGAAGTCTGACGTCGTCATCTCGTGCATCGTTGCATATCCTCGAGTTTGGTAGAATGTGACGCGTTACTTGACGGCTGCCGCTATTTACATCGCACAGCATGTTTTCGTAAAACAATCTCTGACGCCCCCGAAGCTCAGTGGTTTAAGCGCTGGCTTCTGACCATTCGTCCTAAATGGGTCCTCGTTTGAATCCCGGTGATGCATAGATGTTGTGTTTGTCATATATCACTGGCTCTCTCTCTTCCTTGGAATTAGTAACCCAAAATTAGGAACGGGTGACTGTTAATAGCCTATCGAGTTGCTCATAGTATGCGCTCACCTACACCCTTAAAAAAAAAACAAAAAAAACTTCATTAATCTTCATCTCATTGTCTTCCTAGCTCAAAATTGAAAGGTATTCTGCAATCTGACAATAAATAGTTTGTGAGACATGTCACTTGTCTCACTCCCTTTCTAATTTTTATACGTGAGGAATCGTTAAACCCGGTAGCGAATCACCCCCCCCTTCCAGTTTGCTTTCTTTGCAGAAGCCATTAGTCGCGCCGGTGGTGCAGTGGTCTAAGCGATGGCTTCTGATCATTAGTCCGAGATAGGTCCGGGTTCGACCCCGGTGAGGCATGGATGCTGTGTTTGTCTTACGGCCTTGGCTCTCTCCATTCCCTGGGAACACTGGCCCTATATTAGGGACGGGCAACTGCTTATAGCCCACTGAGTTGCTCACGGTGGTCATTAAACCTCCAATAAAAAAACAAGTTCGTAAAATCATGCGATGCATTGATTAATTATGATAAGCTTCCCGACATACCAGAAATCATTACTCAGGTTATTACTCAGGTTATGAGGATAATGGCTGGGAAATAAACCTCGCTCCTGTGCCCTGATCTTTGACCCCATTTCGATTATATTGAACAGAACCGGTTCAGAATAACTCCGGAACAACATGAGAAAGTTTTGTCTCAATCGAAGCATTTTTACGTAAGTTATGACGCATAAGGGCGATGGAATGGATCCCGTCCTATGCCCTGACCTTTGACCCCATTTCACCCATTTTCAATATGTTTCCTTCCCAGGATGTCCCCTACCACATATTAAAATTTCATCGAAATCGAACAAATTTTACGCGACTTATCGTGCGGACGGACAGACAGCCGGAAAAAGCTGGAGTATATAGGCTTTTTCGCGTCGCGGTGGACCACTCGAGAAATGGCACGCTTCGTGTTTTTTTTTGTTTGTTTGTTTTTTTGTCTGGATCTTTTTTTCTAACCGTAGGTTGAAGAAGTGTATAGCTTCAGCTTTGTCCGTCCGTGTGTCCATCCGCGCGATAACTCGCCTAAAAGTGGCTCGATTTCAATGAAATTTTAGTATGTGGTAGAAGACCACCTAGGGAAGAACCCTTTTGGAAACGGACGAAATGGAGTCAAAGGTCAGGACATAGGAGCGGGATCCATTCCATTGCTCTCATGCGTTATAACTTGCGTAAGTATGGTTCGATTTCAATGAAATTTTAGTATGTGTTAGGGGTCTACCTGGGGACAAATCCTGTTGAAAATGGGCGAAATGGGGTCAAAGGTCAGGACATAGGAGCGGGATCCGTTCCACCACCTTTATGCGTCATAACTTTCGTAAAACTGCTTCGATTGAGACAAAACTTCGTTGTTGCGGAAGTATACCTAACATGATTTCTGGTATGTTGGAAAGCGTATCATAATCAATACATTGCATGATTTTACTAACTTGTTCTTTTACTTTTCTTTCTTTCTTTTTTTTTTTTTTTTTTTTTCGTTTACTCTGAAGTGGTATAACAAAATGCACTGGACTTGCGAGAAAAACGTGACATCGGACCAAGTACGCTATTGTAAATTAAGTTAAAACCAACTGCAGTTTGAGGCAGGTTGTTGGAATTGGAGCCCAGGGTAATAGGTATGTCCTACCCTCCCTTTGTAATCTTGAAGGAGACAGTAGTATGACCCCATCATCCCAATCTCTCTTTTCACAGACCGGCAGAGAGCGATTACCCGGCAAAAAAATTCAGAAATCCGTTTCCCCACCCGCTACATTTATTTACGCTTTCCAACCGTAGATTGAAGAAGCGTATATGCTCCAGCTTTGTCCGTCTGCTCGTCCGCACGATAACTCGCGTAAAATTGGTTCAATTCCGATTAAATTTTAGTATGTGGTAGGGGATCACCTGAGGACGAACCCTATTGAAAATGGACGAAATGGAGTCATAGGTCAGAACATAGGAGCGGGGTCCATTCCATTGCTCTTATGCGTTATAACTTGCGTAAAAATTGTTCGATTTGATTAAATTTTAGTAGGTGGTAGGAGACCAACTGGGGACGAACCTTATTGAAAATGGACGAGATGGGCTCAAAGGTCATGACATAGGAGGGGATCCATTCCATTTCCCTTATGCGTCATAACTTACGTAAAAATGCTTCGATTGCGACAAAACTTTATCATGTTGTTTTGGACGCATTCTGAACCGGTTCTGTTGAATATCATCGAAATGGGGTCAAAGGTCAGGCCACAGGATCGAGATTTATTCCACAGCCATTATCCTCATAACTTGACTAAAAATGCTTCTATTGCAACAAAACTTTAGTATGTTGCTCCGGAGGTATTCTGAACTAATTCTGTTTAATAACATTGAAATGGGGTCATAGGTCAGGGAACAGGAGCGAGATTTATTCCACAGCCATTGTCCTCATAACTTGAGTAATGATTTCTGGCATGTTGGAAAGCGTATCATAATCAAGGCATTGCATGATTTTACTAACTTGTCTTAAAAGAAACAGCGATTTACGAGAACTGGTTCATGCATCAAAATATTGGATAGGCTTAAAAGTGGAGTCTACACAGGCAGGAGATACCAATACCATTGCGCGGTACGCGATCAGTACGTAAATAAATATAAAACTGCGTAGGGAAATTACCATATGGGCACTTTGACTTTCAGAATGATCTTTATTGTGAGTTAATTGGAAAATCTTAAAAAGACCAATGATTTGTTTTTTTTTCAAAACCAAATTTTGTAAAAGAAAATGATCATGAATTTTTTTAAAAAAACCGTTTGAGCACTGTCTGATGCTACATTCAATAATGGATGGGTTTTTAAAGTTATTTTATTCGTTAAATTGTGGCTAAAACTTGTTCACGAAAGAATTCGTCTCACAATTTTTTCAAGACTGTATTTGAGGTTTTAGTATTTGAGGTAATGTACGTAGTTTGTTTTGTGATGTACCGCAGGACAAATTTCCGGCCTGGTTTGTTCGCTCCAATTCGTCCCAGAACAGAAATCGTGATACGTGGCTGATCCGATTCCGGAGACAGTTTCAACAGATGGATGTTCGCAATCGACCAAGATAAGGCTGTCCCAGAGCCACAACTGCTGCAAGCGATAGATATTGGACAGAATGTGAACACTATGCTAAGAGACGTGACTTTTAATGCAGCTGCGGATGTCGCAACAGGCAAAGGTTTCCACCACTTTATGGTTACAGTACCTTTGTATAGAACCTCAAAGTCCTGTTAAAGGGAATCTAAAGTGTCTTGTTGCAAAATGTTTTTCAGGCTGACGACGAAATGAGTGACCTAACGGACTTCGAAAGAGGACTAATTGTTGTTGGCCGGCTACTTGGTGCCTCCGTGACAACAGTCGTCCGGATAGAGGGGGTATCGAGAGCTACTGTGTCTATAGCGTCATCATAACATACCATGTTCGTGTCAAAACCTCGTCTACGAAACACAAGAGCAGACTGAAAATGACCCTGACTGATAGACAGGAGAGCATTAAAGAATGCTGTTACCCGTAATAAGACCACGGCACCGAAAATTAGTGCGGAACTCAGTCTGCATTACCATACCTTAGTAACAACGAAAACAGTGCGTCTGGAACTGCATAAACAAGATATTCACGGCAGAGCTGCTATTGCAAAATCTCTGGTGACCCGGGTGAATGCACAACGGCCGCGGCAGTAGTGACAGGAGCATACAACGTGGATTGTCAGTTCATGGAAGTATTTAATGTTGTCGGATGAATCCACATTCACACTATTCCCCACCGCAGGACGTGTTTACGTGTGGAGAACAACGTCAGAAGCGTGCAACCCAGACTGTCTACTCCTAACAGTGCATGGTGGTGGTTTTGTCATGTTCTGGGAGGTCATATCGTGGTTTTCAGCAGGTCCCCTGATCAACCTGAAGGGACGGATGACTGGCAGGGCGTCTGAAATCATTTTGGCCGACCAAGTCCATCCAATGGCTCAGGCATTGTTTCCTGCAGGGGATGCCATCTATCAAGATAACGTCCCTATTCACAGAGCTGGGAATGTTCATAGTGTTTGAGGAACATGAGGACGAACTTTCACACCTTCCTTGGCATCCCCAATCACCAGACTTAAGCATCATCGAGCCACTGTGGTCTGTGTTAGAGAACAGAGTAAGATCTAGTTGTCTCCCTCCTGCATCTCTCAAGGACTTAGAGCAGTTTCTGCATGAAGAATGGTGTAACATCCCCCTAACCACCATCCAAGATTTGTATGCGTCCATTCCAAGGAGGATTCACGCGGTTTTGAAAGCCAAAGGTGATCCCACACCCTATTAGGTATGTAAAAACCTTCTTTTCCCAGGTGTTCACCTTACTGTGTCCAACCCCTGTACATGAGTCTGATTACTAGATGGAACAGACAGATGTGTGCTAGGAAACTCGCTTTGGAGCTTTCAGCAGCTACAGAAATCAGGGTTTCAGTGCATACCGTTTGTGGAAGAATTCTTGAACAATGGTCTTTATGCAAGAAAACCACTTATTTGTGTCCCTCTATTTGGCCCTCTTGCGAGCTCGTGTTATCGCCAACGTTACACTTGAAGTCTAGATCAATGGGCGAATGTTCTTTTCACATATGAATCGTGATTCAGCTTAAATACTTGCTCGCATTGTAGTCTCATCTGGGGAGAACCAGGCACCCGTAGCATTCCCTCCGACATCAGAAAAAGGGACTATTCTGGTGGCGGTGGCATGATGGTCTGTGCTTGTTGCAAAATGTTTTTCAGGCAAGAATCACGAAGAACGGGCTCACAAACCTGCACATTATTTAGAGTAGCTCTGTTACTACCCTCCTGTACACAAATGAGATTTTGAAACCATATGTCAGGCCATTTAGGTGAACCGTCGGTCCAGATTTTATTTTTACGGATGAAAATGTCCAACCACATCCAGCTAATTCGATCAACGATATTCACAAAGAGGAAGATGTTCGCCGAATGGAACAGCCACCCAAATTCCCTGATCTCAATCCTATTGAGCATGCATGGAATATTCTAGGGATATACATTGGAGAGAGAGAGAGAGAGAGTCACAACACTTCAAGATATCAGAACAGCTTTTGTTGAGGAGTGGTAATCAATCCCTTAAGACTTTATCCATACCCTCATAAACACTGAGACCATCCCAGTGGTGCAGTGATCTAAGGGCTGGCTTATGGCCATTTATTCCTAGTGGGTTCGGGTTCGAATCCGGGTGATGTTGCGTTGTTCGCGGTGTTCGTTAAACCTCCAAATAAAAAAATACTATGAGAATTCGTTGACTGATCTAGATGTCTTCAATCATAAAAGTTTCATGCTAAAAATAAAAGGCTAAGCATGTGGAAACCCAACCCAAAACGTACAATTAGAATTTTGCTACTAAGAAGACATATTAGGTAAAAACAAGATATTTCGCTACAGGCGCCCTGTGCGTCATCAGGTTAAAGAACTGGCGCTAGGAGAACACACACACTTAATATATAGGTAGTCCCGAAGACAACAGCGATCCTGGTGAGTGACATTATATCCGCGTCACAACTCGGTTACAGCGAGAGACAAAGCTGAGAAAGAAAATAACACTTAATAGGAGACCAATACATACTCACCGAAGTGATAAGTAAGCACAAGGTCCGTTGTCAACCCTCACAATAGGGTACTTCGCACGACACAAGTTAAATAAGCGAATCCATGGTGCATGTACATGTGTAGGTAAGCCATCGTTACAGCTTACGTCCTTAAAAACGTCAATGTACAATTTTTCGGCGAAGAGAGTCATATACCTATCTCTGGTCTTAAGTAACAAATAAGTCACGGACCAAAAGGGCAGATGAGTTCCAGACTTAACCAGGCGTGCAAGGGCAGTAGTGGTAGATCCAGTCTTTACAGTGTACTGATGTTCAGTCACTCTAATTCCTAAATTGCAAAGAGTGGATCCTATGTACCATGAATTAGGAGTGGCAGCAATGTCAGCCCTCAAGGGCACACAGTACACGCCCCACTGTTCTTGAATGGGTTTGGGCTCACGATCCTTCCTCAGCATATTCCGAAGGTTAGAGGCCACATCACCAAAGTCTTTTATGTGTTTTTTGTACATTCTCCGTAATGCATTAGTAATCGGTGGAAGAAAAGACACCGAACCCAAGTAACTAATCTGCTGGCGCTCAACACATAACGAAGTCGAATTGCCTCTCCTATGCCGAGCGCACAACTTTTTTACAATACCAACATCATACCCATGTTCCATCACAATCGTCTTAATAAAAAGAAGTTATTTATTCCTAGCAGCAATGCACGAGGAATGGGTATACACTCTATTCACCAAAGCCGAATAGCTGCAAGTTAGCCGGGTGGAAAGAGGCGTGTGGAATGATATCAGAAAAACCCACAGCCTTCCGATACACTTCAAAAGTCAAATAATCCTTATTAACATATCTGGTAATTAAAAGGTCCAAGAAAGGGATTTTAAAATTTTCCTCCCATTCTATCGTCAAGTTAATAGTAGATTATTTAGACGACAAAAGGCTTCTAAAAGATAGCAAAGCATCACCAGAATGTAGCCAAATGACAAAAATGTGATCGATGTAACGCAAGTACAGTACTGGAACCTTCTCCGCCCTGGCTAAAATATCGTCCTCCAAATCTTGCATGACCACCTCTACCAAGACAGCATAGAAGGGGCGAGCCCATAGTAGTGCCACCACCCTGACGGTTAATAGTCCCATTAAAGCGAAAAAAGGATCATTTTGCTATAATATTTAAAGCATCGGAGACTGCCTTAACCTGCATTGGGGGAATAGTCCCCAAATCGGACAACTTAGAAATAATCAAATCGTTGGCAACGTTCAATGGAACACTCGGATATAACGATTCCACATCCAATGATGCCAAAATAAAAGAGGAGCCCAAGCCTCTGAAGTTTCGAATACTGGCAACGGCCTGGAGGGAACTTCTGGTGATGGAATAAGTTGAGGATTGGACAATAGGCCGAAGGTAACGTGCCAAAGCTCTCTCCAATGGTCTTAAAGGACGGTTACAACTAGAAATGAGCGGGCGAAGAGGTAAACCAGGCTTATGAGTCTTAATGGTGCCGAATATATTGGGAATGGCAGGGCCAACAACACTCCCCAACATAGACTGAATCACACTGGCAACAAACCCTCTCTTTTAAGGGCAGAAACTTGTCTAATAGTAGCCGAAGTGGGGTCAGAAAGGACAACTGAGTGAGGAACAGTGTTAATCACATTGTTCATCTTCTGAATGTAATCCTCACGATTTAAGATAAAGATGTCGTGAGCCTTGTCTGCAACGGTGAAAAAAATTTTTTTTGGTAAATAGGGGGCGTACCGTAACTCTTAATTTCCGATTCTGATGTATTTTCAGCAAAATTTGAGCTCCTAAAATCTCGATTGAAAAAATCTTCCTCGGACCCATACCGCTCACATAGAAAACCCTTTCGAGAATGTTTTTTTTTCTTAAAATAATGCACAATTTTTCCGCCAGGTGAGTACATGCATAGCTTATTTTTGTTCATAGACGTGCTTCTAAGAGTCCGATTTGAAAAATTCTTTTTTTGTTGGAGAGCGTTTCCGCTGAAAAATGTTTATCACATATTAATAATTTCAATTTTTTCTTAACGCACAAGTCTGCCACCAGATTTCGTAAATTCACGTTTTCGTTTACAGCATTATCTTCAGGACTAAAAACCCGATTGAAAACCTTTTTTCTTCGGCCAGATACTACTAAGTAAGCAAACTGTGTCCATATTTTTTCTCCGGAACAATGCGCAGTTTTGTCCCTAGGGCCGCAAAGGCTTAATCTGTTTTCTCAATATCTCTGCTTCTACATATCCGATTTAAAAAGTTTTTCAACACCGGATGCCATTTATTTTGCAGAACATTTTAGGTTAGTGTATGAGGAATATTTAGTTCACATTTCTGTCGGTAGGTGGTGTTTGTGTACTTCAGTTTGCGGCTGTATCGCAGCTTCTAAAAACACCATTGAGTAATTGTTTTTTTTACTGCATGCCATTCGCCACAATAGAGATGTGGAGCATTATTCTCTTTAAATAACGCCAAGATCTCCCGGTAGGTGCGTAAAGAGCGAAACTTTTATTTTCGCTATCTCTGCTACAGGGAGACGTATTTGAAAAGTCCTTTTCCCTTAGCATAGCTCTTTCTATGAATAATATTTTTCGCCTATTTTCAGCTTTTCCATTTTGCCAAATTCTTCGGCTAACAGAGGTAGACTTATGTCATGTTTCCTTTTCTATATTTCTTTTTTTAACTGTTCAATTTGAAAATCTCTTTGATACCTTTCTTGTGCTATGAGAAACTTTTTGAGCGCCATTTGTTAATTTTCGTAACATAATTTTTGCCGTTGCGGGAACTAAGTAGATGTTTCTGTTTGTTGATGTCTTATCGATTGTATAGTATAAACCGGTTGATCGTTTTCCTAACCGGTTCCATTGACTTTGAATAGCATTGATAAATTTTATTCGCGTCAGAACGGATCCAAAACACGTGCTCATTACAATCGAAAATTCGGTGTCATATTTCTTATTTTCACCTGAATCGAAAAATTCAGTATCCAACTTCTCAGTTTTCTAGCTAAACTTTGGTGCAGCGCACTTTTCCCCGTACTCTCAAAATAATGAGATTTTATTTTTATGATTTTATTTTATGAGGCAGATGTGTGAGTAGTATTATTTTATTTTTATGAGCCAGATATTTTATTTTTATGAGCCAGATATTTTATTTTTATGAGCCAGATGTGTGAGTAGTGTGTCGCCATTTTCTTGGTCGTATTTCTCTTAGCCACTGATGGCAGTGTGTCATAGATAGTAACACCAAAAAAATTATTTCATACTTTAGATATTGCCATGTACTGCTTGGAGGTAACTACATTTGTGTACGTAGGAATTTTCGTACAAAAATACGAGCCAAGATGTTTATTTATTTATTTTATTTTATTTATTAGAACTCTTTTGCTGTACAAAATCACAATACAACACCGAAAAGAACGAACAATATATCACATAATCTAAGATTAATTATAAAATAATATACAGTACACCAGTTAACCAACATAAGTTTGGCAATTTGTCAATTTTCAACCATACCATCACCATGTAACAAGGATAAACGCTTTACAATTTAAAATGCAAAAATAATACACACTCAAATGATGTCAATATACACTGAAGAGCAATTGAATTAGAGACAGCTGGCGTTATGCAAATGTGGCGCTGTGGGTAGCCCTGTAAACGGAAACGACATGACGTATGCAGCGATCTGACAACATAAGGAGTGATACGACGGGAATCAGTAAGAGTCGGACGAAGTATGAACAAGACGAAGGATCTATGCGCATTTGATCGTGGGAAAATTGTCGGGGCCCTACGAATGGGTCACTCCATCTCGGAAATCGTGCAAGCACTGGGATTTTCACGAGCCACTGTGTCACGTGTGCACCGTGAGTACATCGAATCCGGTAAAACCATCCCTGCAAGGGCCAACTGCCGTGGACAACAGCGTGTGGATGAGTGGGGTCATCGTCGGCAAGCTCGCATTGTGACGGCGGATAGACGGACCACAGTTCAAGAAATCACTCGGCAATTTAACGCTGGTGCGCAAAAACGTGTAAGCAGCCACACCATCCAGAACCATCTCCTCGCTATGGGTACAGAAGCCATCGTCCCACGAGGGTACCGCTGCTGACAGCACATCACAGGGTGCAAAGATTAGCATGGGCGTGGGAACATCGCCACTGGACCCTAGACATGTGGAGAAATGTTGCCTGGACTGATGAGTCGAGATTCACGTTGGTACATGCGGATGGCAGGATACGAGTACGGCGCAAACCACATGAAGCGATGGATCCTTCTTGCCAGCAGGGTACTCTTCAAGCTAGTGGGGGTGGCATTATCGTCTGGGGACTGTTTTCGTGGACTGAAATGGGACCCCTGGTACGTGTGACATCGTCCCTCACAGGTCAATATTACCGGGATATCCTGGACGACCATTTGCTCCCGTTTGTGCGTCTTCAACATCCGACTGGGGACCTCAGCCTGCAACAAGACAATGCACCGTGCCATCGCTCCCGAATTGTATCCGAATGGATGGATGACCACTCCACCGACGTGACCTCGCTTCCTTGGCCAGCTAGGTCACCTGACCTCAATACCATCGAGCACATCTGGGATGCCATCGAGAGAGATGTTCGAAGCTCTGAACCCCTCCATCAAATCTTCGTGAACTGTGGGAGCTTGTTCAGGGGTCGTGGATCCGTATGGCTTCCCAACGCTTCTGGTGTCTTGTCGAGTCCATGCCGAGACGAATCGCCGCCGTCATCAGGGCGAAAGGCGGCGCATTGTCCTTCTACACGTTACTAGACAGGTATCTCTAATTCAATTGCTCTTCAGTGTAACTAAAACACCTCCAATATCAATTTAAAAAGTACAGTAAAAATTAAAAAATTAAAGCTGTAGTATTAGAATCATCCTGATGCAAAGAAGTTATTGGATCAAAATTTACAAACCGGACCTGTGTGTAATTTTTCATAACTGTCGGATTCAACAAAAGCTACCGCAAAAGAATTCCTTTCCCCCTCTCATATGAGTACTAACCATCATAATTATCTTTAGTGATAAGTGCTCGCTTCTAGCCTTTCATTCTCTTCTTTATGACCCAAGGCATGATGGGGAAGAGCTAATCTTCCTTAAACGTACATCATAATTGTACAGAAAGAAGGAACTCAAACATCTTCTCTCTCTCTCTCTCTCTCTCTCTCTCTCTCTCTCTCTCTCTCTCTCCTTCCTAAGGTTCCTTGACGTTGTTATAGCCCTTTCAGCAGGTAACCAGTCAAAAAAGATTGTTTTCAATCATTCTTCTGAATGACCAATTTGAATAACAAAGCATAGGAGAAAGCAACGATTTCTAATGCTTAGGCTCTCTCGTTCCTGCTGCGTTCGGCTTATAACTTAGACACCGAATATAGTCGTTCGAGCTAATATCAGCCCATTTTTCTAACCCTGAGTTAATTTGTTCCAGCAGGTAAAAGGCTTAAATACAATTGGTCTATCCTTCTGTCCATACCTCTGTTAATGTAAACTGTGAATCTCTCTCTGAGTCCATACACAGACTCAGTTCTTGATTTCGAAGGATTTCTTTATCTGTTGAACATTAAAAAGCATGTAGAAGAGTTCTGCTGTAATCTTATATTGTTTCGGTAGGGAATGGGGAATATAAAAACCACCATTAGCAATCCTAAGAGCTATAAGTAGTCTCCCATCACTACTTTAGGGTTACTGGTTCCATGGAAAGGAGAGAGCTCGTGCCACAAAACTAACACACCACTTGTGCAGGACTCGAATCTGGACCCAATTGGTCTAACAGTCAGAAGTCAGCGTTTGGACCACTGCGCCACCAGGGCGGCTGATATACACTCAACGAACAAAAAAATAGAGATACCTACCTAATAGCTTGTTAATCCTCCTCTAGCGCGAATAACAACCTGTACACCCCGAGGCATTAACTCCACCACATGCCGGGGGATTTCTGGAGGTAATTCCAGCCATGTCTGTTGCAGCATTGTCCACAACTCCGCCAGGGACGTCGGTCCAGGATACATGGATCTGATGTTATTAGCCATGCCTGTTGCAGCATTGTCCACAACTCCACCCGAGACGTCGGTCCAGGATCCATGGATCTGATGTTCTCAGCCATGCCTGTTGCAGCATTGTCCACAACTCCACCCGAGACGTCGGTCCAGGATACATGGATCTGATGTTCCGCTCAATGGCATCCCAGGGTGCTTCCACAGGGTTTAAATAAGAGAACCTTGAAGGCAACTGAATTGTTCCAAACTGAGATGAGTGTCTCTTGAACCATTCCTGGGTTATTGCAGCCCAGGTTGGCGGCGCATTGTCCTTCTGCAACAAACCATCAGCCACAAGATGCGCAAAAGCCATGAAAGCGTATTGCTGATCAGCCAGTGCGTGGTGGTAGCACGCAGCGGTTAAGGACCTCTTCAGACACATTAAGGGAACTAATGTGTCCTATGAGAAGGCTCCCCAAACCATCATAGAGTCAACACCGCCTTCAACAGAACCGACTGACCTGGCACGACGGGACCATGGCGGCATGCTGTCGACTCCCCTCCCGCACACTCCTGTCAGCTCGGTACAGCTGAAAACGGGATTCATCTGACCACACGACGCGGCGCCACTCTGCAAAGGTCCAGTTTTGATGTTTCCTGTACCAGACGAGGTGTAATGTCCGATGACGAGCAGTCAACAGTGGCACACGAATAGGGCGTCAACTCCCATAGCCTATGGTATGAAGCGTGCGTCGTATCGTTCACTCGTTGACGCTGCTTGGGACTCCAACATTTAACGTGGATGTGATTTGCGCTGCCGTTGCCAAGCGGTCAGTCTGTACGAGCCTGAATAGTCTACGTCAACCTCTGTCATCAATGACGTGTGGTCGTCCACCGCTTGTTCTCTGATACATCCGTCAAAAATCTTGCGGTACACCATTGATATAGTTGCACTTAAAAATCCCAAAGTTCTTGGTGATAGAATGACCCCATCTGTCTTGCGCCGACAATGCGTTAACGATCAAAGTCGCTCACATCACTACGTTTTCTCATGAACTTCGATTACGATACAATGCTGGGAAGATCAGATCATATGTAGAGGATTTTAGGAAGTGAGTGTCTGACCCCAGGTATTAAGCAACCCTTCGAAACAGGAAGCTAGGAGATTTGGGCTAGAGTGCTCGATAGGAAAGTGACACGGAAGCGAGGTAGAAAGGGGGAGGAAGACACCCTTATTTCTTACCGGGGGCCAGTACCAGAGGCCCGACGGCTTAACGTGCCCATCCGACGCACGGCGGATTTTTAGTGGTTCGAGTGTTTGTACCTGTCTGGGATCGAACCAGAGGTCTTCTCCGTGGCAGTCACGAACGTTGACAACTAGGCCACCCTCGGTCCCACTGCTGGGAAACTCTTCTGTCCGTCTATTTATCGCCTACGCTCAGTTTGGGTCTGTTCCATTCCGCGCGGGGGATGCCCATGTCAACTACCCATCACCCCTGTCTCTAATATTTTGTCTAGTGAGTGTATACTCCTAGACAAAATATTAGAGACAGACAAAATATTCTTTCTGTGCAACATTTTAATATCCTAGGCATTTCTTACTAGAAGACAGGCTGAAAAAAATTGTTTTGGCTAGAGTAGGGATGAACATTACCAGTACGCTCCGTTAGGTGAACGAAAGTTATAAAAACATGAGAATAAACGAAGGGGCGAGGGGGGGCAGACTTTGTCTTGGAAGGTTTCATGTAATTTCCTAAAACTTCATAAGCTTCGAGGACATTTTAAATTTGATTTTTTTTTTAATTTAATTGTCAAAGAACTTTCGCATTACAATCGAGAACTAACCTGCATCTATCCGTCGCAACACTTAAGACACACTGCTGGCCACCCAAAATGCAACACCAAGAAGGACACGAGATAGCAAAACCAGATTTACTGGACACATAACAACAGATACAAAGATGAAACGATTGAGCTTACAGACCCGTGCGACTTGCGGAACACGCAGACATCAATAGTTCGTGTGGCCCCTATGGCTGGCAAGAACGGCCGCTACACGCCGCGGCATCAAACGAAAGAGGCTTTGGATGTGGGCTTGGGGTATGTCGGTCCAGGCTGCTTCCACACGTTGCCACAGTTCATGAGGCGTAGCACACTGTAAAAAAATTACTGTAGATTTTACGGTTTCAAACCGTTTTCCAGGGTGCCAACCCAAAACAGTAAAATCAACAGTTTTATGCAGTGTTGGAATAAAACTATACCTTTGCTCCAACACTGCATTTAATGAATAAAATTGCAAAGAATTTGGCTGGAGCAAGTCACAGTCCAAATAATCACGAAAACACAAAAATTTAAGTGGAACGAATGTGTTAATTGTGTTCGAGCAAAGCTGGTAGCTTTGCTCCAACACTGCATAAAACTGTAGATTTTACGGATTTGTGTTGGCACCCTGGAAAACGGTTTAAAACCGTAAAATATACAATAATTGTTTTACAGTGCAGCGGGTGGTGCTTGCCGGGCCACTCGGCTGCCGATCAGCGACCAGACGTATTCGATGGGCGACATATCAGGAGAACAGGCGGGCCACGGCAGCAGTGACACCTGGTGGGCCGTGAAAAATTGTTGCACGATGCGTGCCACGTGCGGTCGCGCATTGTCCTGTTGAAACGAGGCCGCTGGCAGGTCCTGCAGGTAAGGGAGGACTACAGGCTCCAAAACGTCGGAGATGTAGCGGTGGCTGTTGAGTGTACCGGCGATGCGTACCAGAGTGGTGCGGGTGTCATATCCAATTGAGCCCCAAACCATAACGCCAGGCGACGGACCGGTACGGCGATGCATAATGCAGGCGTCATACAGTCTCTCGCCACGGTGCCGCCACACGCGGATCCGACCATCGTGGTATTGCAGGAAGAAACGGGATTCGTCAGAGAAGACAATGTCTAACCATTCCGTAGTCCAGGTGCGGCGTTCAACGGCCCACTGCCGCCGCACTCGCCGGTGGTGTAACGTCAATGGTAATCGGAGCAATGAGTGCCGTGCGACAAGTCCTCACTCCTGCAGACGACATCGAACGGTACGTGCTGACACAGGTAGTTGCGCAACGCACCCTAATTCCTGCCCTAACGTTCGTGATGTGGCGGTGCGAGCCCCGTCAATGCGCGCCGCACAACATACCGGTACTCTCGTTCGGTGGTGTGCCTCGGCTGCGGCAATCGCTCACGTCGGTCCGTCCGTCCCTCTTACACCCACCGAATCCATACTTACCTCACTGTGGCTGGATGTCGTCCCACACGGGCGCCGATGTCTTGGTACGATAAACCGCTGTCGCGATAAGCCACTATTCGTCCTCTGTCGAACTCCGAAACGTGCTGGAATGACTGCCGTATTCTGCGACGAGGCATTAGAAAGCTTCCCACGCACAAGTCCGGCAGCACAACACACTTCCACTACTTACACCCCGCCTTCTGTGCACCCTTCTTATAGTGTTTCTCGGTGGCGTGCCGGGCGCACATGATTTGCATATGCCCTGCAATGCTAATCGTGTGCATGTCCTCTTGCGGGCGACGCACGCTGCGAATTTCAAGCCAATCGGATGCTCCCTTCTTGGTGTTGCATTTTGGGTGGCCAGCAGTTTATGAATCGCGTTATAATTTAATTTGTTTCCCCGCTTGCGGGTTTAATTTCAAATTCTTCGTAAATAAACAAATCATACGCTGCTACACATGTAGCAATTTAACCACACGGAAACGCATTTATCAAAAAATAAAAATAAAAATAGAGTTGGCGAACTGATGTTGTCAGTTTTTTCATAAAAGCTATACTTGTGGAGGGCTTCGGGAATAAGAATTTGCATTTTCGTGAAAATTTTTACAATTTCACTATTGCATTTTCAGTTGAGGAATTCCAGAAAATGTTATTGTAGTTTTTGTTTAGCGATTTTAGTGAATTTCACTTTTTGGACACATCCCTCTTCTGCCGTCTAAAATTTTCTCATTAGTTCTTACATTAAACGAAAACAAGAAGTGCGAATATTTGTAAAGGTTGACTAAATAAGACAGGATTCTTTAGCTAAGGAAACATAATGCGAAGTTTTCGTGTGAGACACTTTCAAGCCGGCACAAAAGATCGAAAGATGTAACTTTAGGCTGCTTTTCTTTTTTGGTCGACATCCCGGTGTCGATTCGGTAGCACGTGTGTGGGTGAATAAGTTTTCGTGTGTCTAAAGAACTCTCCCTTTTAAAACGTTCTTTCTTCCGCAGTGTTCTAAAAGCAAAGTCAGAAGGTCAATTCAACCCCCCAACACCTTTTTGGATCCACCTCTAATTTTACCAGACGGATGAAAACAGAAATGAAAAAGGGGAAGAAAAAACAGAAGACAGTCACTTTAGGAAGCCACCTGACAATCCAATAGAAGGCAGTTTGTCGCTCTCGTGTAGAGAAAACAAACATTCCCTGTGGAACCACCCCCTGTACTAATGGAGTGACAGAAAATAGACTGGATATCGGCAGGACAAAAGCAAGTTTTCTTAGTGCAGGTAGGAAAGACTGAAAAGGATGGCGGAGGGGGCAGAAACACTTGAAGTTCTCGGATCCCTCCCTTTCTTAAAGTAAGATTCAGTGGGCTCTTTGTGGAACGTGACTGCAAAGTAATGTGTTTTACGGGTGCGCTGAAAAAGAAGTACTCCATCTGCCAGGACCGTCTTCGTTGAAGTTGGTGACTTGTTGACTCTGGACTTCTCCACATTGTTGGAGACCAGCTTTGTCATTCACTGTACCGCGGTGGTCCCCTGTTCAATCCAAACATTCTGTTGGACGGAGATTTTCTTCAAAGAACCTCACGTTACGTTTGTTTAAAGAGAGGGCAAGAAGGTGAAATCCAGTCGCCAAACCTCGCAGTAAAATCAACTTTCTGAAGCTTTGAATGCCACTAAAAATTGATCTAATTAAGGGAGAAAATTAAGGGGAAACAGTTGGTTTTTTAAAAAAACGTTTACGAGTACGATGCTGGTGAATGTGTTATTTTGATTGAAGTCTTATAGTGAAAGATGGAACCTATGTCACACAGAGCAATAAACGGTTTTATTTTATTTTATTGTAATAGAAAGCTATTTAAAAAAAATAACTTGCTTTCGTTAGATTTAAATACATAGAATGAGAGGCGTCTGTGGGGCACTGGTCAAAGCGCTGGCTTCTGATCATTCGTCCGCAATAGGCTTGGATTCGAATCTATGTGTGGCGTGGATTTTGGGTTTGCCTAACGGCACTGGCTCTTTACCCTCTATGGAACCAATGGCGCTAAATTAGTGACGGGTGCCTGCTCCTAACCCATCGACTTGCTCACAGTAGTTAACACCCCGCCCCCTACCGAAAAGGTTTATGAGAACACACGTTTGCCGGTGGCGACAGTCGAATCTCATACTTCTGCTCTGGAGCCGAATGCTCTCTCAATAAAGCTACACTGACAAGTGCTTATCAGTGCTACTTGCCGTCTTCACATGTGCGACACCTCAGTAGTACGTCACGTATACCCCCCCCCCCCCGCCTCAAGAAACGGCGGGGTCAGGAAATCGCAGGCTTCAGGTGCACCACAAACCATGCTTGAAGTAACTTTCTGTAGAAGAAGGAATTCTCCCTAATTCCAGACGATGTGAAGAAGAAGCATCACACATTTTTCGAAGCGAAGTAGGAATTCTTATTAATTCCAGACGATGTGTGCAAGGAACCTCTCGAAGAACCTAACGGCCAGTGGATTTATTTTTATGTTCGGGTGCCAATGTGAAAAACATAGATTTCTCGGTGGCGAATCTTTAATCCGCATCCTTCTGCCTGGGAGCTGAACAAGGTTAGTAGAATACAAGGTTATGCTCATCCCGCACTTCCGGTTATTGCTTTGTGGCGTCACTGTCCAAATCGCCATCGTAAGACTACCTAATCGATACGATTCTCTGTATTTGCACCATAGCAGGCAGCGTCTCGGAATTATTATTCGTAAACCAGTTGGAATAATCTTCATAAATTCCATCAGATTTTTTAATGCATAATGTTTTCAATTTTTAATTTAAAAAAAATTGAGAATGTTGCCGATATGCCTTTCTTATTCCTCATAAAGAAATTATTTATTATATGACAATAATATGTCCTGCTGTACGTTTTCCCTTCTAAATTTATATAGAAACAGCAAATATTCCCCCTTGTAACTAAATTAACATTTAAAAGTATAACCGTTTTCCCGCCCCTTTACGTAACAAAACTGTGCGGGAGGTATTTTGAAATCTCCGTTACTTAAATATCCACATCCCTGTGAATTTCTTCTGTACTTAATATAAATGTGCTTTTCCAGAAGCCTTTGTTCTGTGCTTGAGTTATAAAAATTGTTGACAAGACATCTTTCTCCCTAGCTACAGGATGGTGATGTCACTCAGTGACGTCTCGATTATTAATCTGCGAGGAAGGCGGGATGAGCAAACCTTGAGAGCCGAATGCTTTCCCGATTAAGCTACACCGATAGGTGCTTAACACTGCTACTTGCCGTCTTGGCATATGGCTCACAGCTGTAGTATGTAATAGATTGCAGTGTTCAAAGCAAATATTGCCGGCTAAGGAGTTTCAGAGTTTTAATGTAGCTTGAATGAATTTTTAGGAAAAATATTATAGGAGAGTGGTCAGAGCCCCTAATCGGACTATTGGGGTCCTAATTGTCTGATTCGGGTTCGAGTACGAGTCTCCGGGCGATGTATGGGTGGTGTGCCTTCCCTGCGGCCCTGGATCTTTCCTTTCCCTGGAATTATTTACCCTAAATTTAGAAGCAAGCGGCTCCATAAAACTAGATGCTCATGAAGACCGTTAAGTCCTGAAAAGAAAAAGAGGACAGAAAAGAGGGGGCGGAAGATATTGTCAAGCGCTTACTCAGATGGACGCTATGGACGCTCAGTGACCCTTTCGCAGTCAAATATGAAAAGTCGGACAAAAGCCAATGTTAGTACCTGTAAGAGATTCATAGGATTGCCACTGCCGGCCAGTATGGAAACAAAATTTAAGTACATCATTGACTGTTAAAGATTCACAGAATAGCTACGACAGTCTAGTGTGGGAACGCGACTGAAGTGAATCGATACTTGCTAAAGATTCGCAGAACTGCTAGAGTGGGGATGGGATTGAAGTAACAAATGACTATCATACACTGTTCAAAATAATCAGGAAACATGCGATTTTGGCGACGTTATGCTAGCCAGTCGTGTGATACCTTTCCGAAACGTAGAAAACGCAAGTCGAGTACCACGTAGACAGCAGATTCGTCTATATCCTTAAGCATAGTCAGAGTCTGGGATACAAAACTAAGGTTTCCCAAGAGCTCCCTTATTTATTCGGGCTTATCGTTACATTGCGTTTCTCGAAGTTTTCGGTTCGAACGATGTCTCAACAGCATGATTTATCAACGGCGTGGAGAAGAACACATGAATAACCTCACTTTTTGGTTTAAATTTTTTTCCATTACAACTGAAAAATTGGCAGACTATGGAAGCAGGTCAAGCGCAGCGAGTGGTAGCAAAAGCCATTGCGGTGTCACGAAGTGTCATTTTCGACTGTGGACACGATTCGAGGATACGGGAAATGTTCGAAAAAAGCAGAGCCAAGGCCATCCACGAGCAACTACAGCAAGGGACGACCGTTATCTATTAACAGCCCATCGGAACATGAGGGAAAATGCTACTCAAATCCAGCGAAAGCTTCTTGTGTCAACAGGACACAGGTTGTCAACTTGAACTATCCGCAATCGCCTTCACCAAGGTGATCTTTATGCACGTAGACCAATGGTGTGGGGCTCTTTAACCGCATGATACCGTACAGTCCATAGAAACTGGGTCGAGGAACATCTTGGCTGGGGAAACGACGAGTGGAAACAAGTTCAGTTCTCTGACGAGTCCAGATTCAGTCTGGTGTCTGATAATCAACGAGTTCTTATGTGGAGAGAACCCAGCACATGAAATAACCCAGCTTTTGTACAGGAAAATCTGGGTTATTCATGTGTTCTTTTACATTATGGTCAGTGGCAGTTGCTGTCGTCTTATAAAAAGACGGATAGAGAGACTGTACGATGAATCTCTCTCTCTCGCGCGCACACGCACAGAGGCAAAACTGCCCTTTCCTGGCATTATACGGTTTTTTAAAACTTTTCAATAAAAAAAAACAAAAAAAAAAAACAATTTAAATCAAAAAGTGGGAAAAACAAATGAAAATTCAGCACTATTTTCCTGGCTTTCAATTTCCTGCTTTGCGAGGAAACGAGCTTCGTGCTTTTTTGTTATCAAGTCTGGATGGAACCTTTCAAAACAAATGTGAGCCCTCTATTCATACAGCTTCATTTAAGAGAAAAAATTCCAGCTTGAATGATCGAATCGTTCCTATGCAGTATGACTAGTAATTCCTCTTTAAACTATTCATTTATTCTTTCTCAATGTGCGATTATTACTTCTTTTGAAAGGAACTTCTGTTAACTTCACTTCATCAAGCCATTCCAGCCCATTCGTTGTGTTACTGGTGATTTTCTGTCGGCCGTTTGCGGAAATATTACACAAAACAAAGCATACCCACTGCTTTTCGTGATCAGCTAAAATCTCTTTTCCCTTCTGCTCTCAGCTGCCCTGTTTCAGAAATTCTGTTGGGTTTTTTCTTTTTTCTGTTCTCTCTCTATCTCTCTAAAGCTAGATAAGAACACTTAACCTCCAAATTCGCAGCAAATTTTAAAAAATTAATTAATTAATTATTTATGATCTTTGACCATTTATAAAGTCTGTTTTAGGAGGCGGCATTCGGCCCAGTCGCCCTTCGCCGGATCCCCTTAGTAATTACAGCGAACATGGATTGATGGTCTGGGCAGGTATGTGTAAGTACCGGTGGACATACGGACCTGTACGTCATCCGAAACTGCAGTCTGACGTCCCAGAGATAAGAGACGAGATTCTTAGACCTATTGTGATGTGGTATGCTGCAGTAGTCGGTGATTTGCTCTTTTTCATGGACTATAACGCTCGACTTCATAGACCTCGGCTAGTGGGCAACATGCTTTAATAGAAGGGAATCGAGCATATGGAGTGGACGGCATGCTCCCCTTGACTTAAATCCAGTTGAGCATGCGTGGGACGGACGTACTAGGCAGAGACATTGCAGCTCGGTCGGCAGCTCCATTGACTCTTTGTGACCTGGAGACTGCTCTCATCGAAGAGTGGCGAAGACACTCCAAAACCTCCTCGATAACCTCATCAATTGCATGCCAGGTGTGCAGCAGTCTTAGCCATTCGAGGTGACCACACACTCTATCAGAAATCAGTTAAACTTTCAAAAAATAAATGTTCTTGTTTTACAAATACGCATATTGCTGTATAGCACACCGCATCGGGTGCATTAAATGCTAATATTGCATAAAAATTACCTAATGTGCTTTTCCTTACCCATATTACTGAATATTCTACTGTATCTTACATAAAAATAATATTTTACGTTCAACGACGCCAGTCGCACGAGGTTTTCCTTACAATATCTTTTACTCCCTTATTCTTTTGAGCAGTGTAGATTCAGAGAATTGCTACAGCCATCCAGTGTGGGAATGTGATTCATGTAAATCACTACTTGCAAGAGATTTACAAAATTGCTATTGCCGAATAGTGTGGGGATATCATTGAAGCGGATCAATGACTACAAAAGATACGCAGCATTGCAACCACCGGCCAGTCTGTGAACGGGATTTAAGTGAATCGCTGGCTGTTAAAGATTCGCAGGATTGCTACGCCTGTTCAATGTTGGGAATGGACTGAAGTGAATTAAGTTGGAAATTGTTGGAATGAGACTAAAGTGAATCTGTCACTGATGAACAATGCTGGAATGTGATTCAAGTGAATCAGAAATGTTAAAACTTCACAGGATTATAACTGCGGTCAATGTTTGAAAGGACTATAAGTGAATTATTTACTGTAAAAATGATCAAGACGAAACGCCCTCCGTCTCAGATGTTGAACAAATTTTGAGGCTGATTTAATGTGTAATAATACCAAATGGGATAACAACTCGCCAGAGTTCAGCGAATTTGCGAATTACATTACTCCAAAAATGGTACAGATGAAAAATTTTATCTGGCTGAAAGGACAAGGGGGCGTAAATGCGTATATATATTTTTAATAAATTGAAGTCGTATTTACACTTCCAAAAACCTGAATGAAAAGGATATTTTAGATCATATGCCACGCATTGCGGAAAAGATTTCAAGTACACAGACATAAGTAAATAGGCACCTGATTTGTTAATAATATTTATTTTCTGTCAGCGTGGAATAGAAGGAGCTGTAGTTGTAGCTGGATTTAATATCTGGTAGCCATACCATTTGCAGTACGTAGAGCTTTCACCCCGTCAGCCATTGTGGAAATGAGATCAGCAATGGTGCTTTGTAGAGTTTGAGCCCACGATTCACGTAAAAGACCAGCAAGTGTGCCTTGTTAATTGGTTTCTGTGGCATCCGTCGTAATTTTCCATCCAGTCTGGCGCACAGGTTTCAGTTGAGTTTACATCAAGGCTCTGGCTTGGCCACGACAGTTTCTGGATGGCGTTTTGTTCGTGCCATGTTTGGGTACATTTTGCTTTATGACATGGAGCACCATCCCCCATGAACAAGGCTACCAATATTCTCCAAATGGTCAGATGCCTTTGACATCTGACCACTTGGAGAATATTGGTAGCAGGCCCCTCTTAAGGATAGTTATGTAGTTTTGTGCATTGATATTGCCTTCACATTCTATGAGAACTGAAAGACCAGCATCCATATGGCTCTCAATACCATCACTGAAAACCGCATGTTTCACAGTTGGCTGTAGGTGCTTCAAGCTGAATTCCTGGTTGAGTAATCACCACATCCAGACACTGCCACTGTCTGAAAATTGTGCAAATTGGGACTCATCAGAGAATATGACACTGTGCCGAAATGTAAATGGTTTCTCAATGATGCCAATCTGCGACGAATATCTGCTTTTCGCAAAAGAGGTATATGTCAAGCTGCTCTTCCATGATGGCCAAGTCTGTGAAGATACCACTGGACAGTTTTGAAAACTCACTTGGAGCTGTTCTGCAATTTCAGCGGCCTTGCTACGAAAATTGGCTTCCACAGAATGCATGACAGCTCGAAGACACCTCTGTGATGACCCAGTGCGACTCGTACGTGTGTGATGCTGGTGCTTCCTTGCTTGCCTTCTTGAATTCCACTAGCACTCGATTAATTATGGCAGGAGGAATTTACAGGTCTGCAACAATCTGACGGTGGCTGGCTCCGAGATCCGATTGTTCTCGATTCGTCCTCTCTGAAAGTCGCTTAGTTCCTTGACTCCCTTGCGGGTCGAGGCACTTCCGTTTAGTGTCGCCTACCCACTGACGTTGTCCTGCAAAATATATTAAAGAGAATTCCAGCACAATTTAATACAGACTCCAATACATAGCAAAAATGTCATTACGATAGGTGTCTATTTTCTCGTTAGAGCGAGTAAATGCATACACTACTGTTTTCTTATCAGTTCATCTAAAAGACCGATTTCAAATATTGTTTTTACATCGAATACAATTTACTATGGGGGGCTACTCTGCGCAAATTTTCGAATTTTTCAGTTCTGACACTAGGCAGCGTAAGCATGTGTCTCTGTTGGAACCCATATTTCCGCTTCTGTCTCTTTGTACTTGTGACGCATACCTCTAATTTAACCTTGCTTTTCAGTTCCTGTGTTCTTACATAAATTTGGTTTCGTCTCGTTAAATATTTTCTGAAAAAGTTCCGTCCGATAAATTTGATATTGACAATCGTGACAGAAAGTCAAAAGGTAATTCAGGGCCGGATAAAGGCCTTAGTAGGTTCCTAGGCTAAGACATATGAGTGGGCCCTTAGGCTAAGACATCTGAGTGGGCTACCTAGGCTAAGAAATCTGAGGGGGCCCCTAGGCTAAGACATCTGAGTGGGGCCCCTAGGCTAAGACATCTGAGTAAGTTACCAAGGCTAAGACATCTGAGTGGACTACCAAGGCTAAGATATATGAGTGGGCTACCAAGGATAAGACATCTGAGTGGGCTACCTAGGCTAAGAAATCTGAGGGGGTGGCCTAGGCTAAGACATCTGAGTGGGGCCCCTAGGCTAAGACATCTGAGTAAGTTACCAAGGCTAAGACATCTGAGTGGACTACCAAGGCTAAGATATATGAGTGGGCTACCAAGGATAAGATATTTCAGTGGGCCCCCCAAAGAACTTTCGAAGGAAAATCATTTTTAAATCCGTTAAAACACAAAACTGTAGCATTGATGATTAATACGTAGTGCATTCTTCAAACTAATAAATTACCTGCAGAGTTTTCATAACAAAAATACAGTATTTTCCACTCTTCTCACAAGAACATGAGTTCAAGAAGACATCTGATTGGGGCCCTTAGGCTAAGACATCTGAGTGGTACCCCCAGGCAAAGACATGTGAGTGGAGCCCATAGACTAAGACATCTGAGTGGGCCCCCTAGGCTAAGACATCTGAGTGGGAGCTCTATGCTAAGACACTTGAGTGGGGGCCCCTATGCTAAGACATCTGAGTGGGGCCCCTTTGCTAAGACATCTGAGTCGGCCCCTCAGACTAAGACATCTGAGTGGGCCCCTAGGCTAAGACATTTGAGTGGGCTACCAAGGCTAAGACATCTAAGTTGGCTACCAAGGCTAAGACATCTCAGGGAACTCCCCAAAGAACTTTTGACGGAAAATCATTTTTAAATCCGTTAAAACACAAAACTGTAACAGTATGCACTTGATGATTAACTCGTGGTGCATTGTTCAAACTAATAAATTACCTGCAGAGTTTTCATAAAAAGGCAATGTATTTTCCGCCCTTCTCACAAGAGCATGAGTTGAAAGTTTAAGATTGGTAGATTTGTTCTTGGAATTTTTAATAATTTAGCATTGTATACTCTTTTGCTGCATCTTTTTTGTTATGCAATGTGAAGCCACAGTGGATTTTGCCCATTAATGGTTCCAAGTGCAAATAAGGAGTTGCTGGTGAATGGAAGTGAAACTACTCGTTGTACACAGCGACATGAAATGTTTACCCTCAGTGAATCACTGCCTTGAAATCTGTTCGTCTTTTAGCCATTGTTTGCGACCGAGTGGAAATCATACGAGACAAAACTAAAAGTATTTTACTTCCTCTCTATATAAATATACAGGGTGTTTCACGAACAGCATCCAAAAGGAATAGAAAACTAACTGTTGGTCGTAGCAGCAAATGCAAAATACGAAACAGATGACAGTCCAGCTGTCATAATTGCAGCCTTCTCCCCCGGAATGGATTATTTCCGAAAAATACGAAAATTAAATATTTGCACTGCCCCCACGGAAACCAAAATCAATTAGTAAAAAACGTGCCGCGCTGATTTAGGGGGAAGAAATTTACCTAGACGATTTAGAGGAATATTTCGCTGAAATATACACATTAGTGTGATTCAATATTTGTTGTTATACAATGTGTTCTTTTTGTACAAATGTTTTCCTGTTTGTTATAAAGTAAATATAATGCATAACATGAACATTGTCTGACTCAGAACCACACAACATGTCGGTTGTTCTTTTTCGAACATATTTGTAGATTGCCCCTATATGTGCCATTCGCGGACGTTAACGCTGCACATGTTCACTTCAAGCAAGCTGGCATACATCCAGAATTTCAACTATCGATATTTCAGCGAAATATTCCTCTAAAGCGTCCGGGCAAATTTATTTCCCCCGTAATTCGGCACGGCAAGTTTTTTACTGATTGCTTTGGGTTTTCGTAAGCAGCCGTATAAATTTTTAATTTTCGTATTTTTCGAAAATTATCCATTCCGGGGAGTGCAACTATCACAGCTGAATTTTCCTCTGTTTGCTGCGTATTTTGCATTTTTCACTTTACTACTACGATCAACCGTTACTTTCCTATTCCCATCGGGCACTCTTCGTAAAACACCTTGTATGAGCTGTGTAATTATCTGTGGTGTAGCGGCATGCCTCCTCCTCCTCCTGTTGCAATGGTGGATCCCTAGGCTCTAGCACCGTTAGATCCCTCCCCCTTAATCCTACCCTAGGGCAACCTACAATTAAAGACTGCTCATATAAGAGTTCGATGTTCAGTGTTAGAATGTACAATGTGCGTGCAGTTTTCTGTTAGCATTTGTTAAACGATTTACAGCGATGAGCCATTACATTATGACCACTCCCAGCCTAGAGAAACGAGCGCGCCGGGAGACCGAACGGTGGCGCTGGTTAAGTTCACACAGAAGTATATATACAGCCCGAGGACCAGCTTTTGATTTGTATAGTGTTCGGTGTCAGAATGGGAAAAGCTGCCGATTTATCGGAGTTTGAGTGATGGCATGGTGCCTCGGAACTACGATCTCGGGAAACAGCGTGGTTTGTGGGTTGTTCACGTTCCGCTGTAGTGAGTATGTATCAAAAGTGGTGCACAGATGGCCAAACGACGAACCGTCGTCCAGCCGTGTATTGTCCGCAGCTTACTGATGTCAGAGGGGAGCGGAGACTGTGGGGCATTGTTCACAGCGACCACAAGGCCACAGTGCGACAAATCACCTGCAGCTACAACAGTGGTGATCAGGACAATGTGTCGCAGCCTTATGCGCATGGACCTGCATAGCCGAATACCCAGCCGGGTCCCTTTTCATGCACCAACAAGGCATGGAATGGGTCTAAGATCATCGAAATTGGGCCATGGATGATTGGAAGAAAATGGTCTGGTCTGACGAATCAAGATTCATGATGCATCACGTAGACGACCCAGCGCGGATACGCCGATTACCAATGGAAACTATGGCACCTGGATACACTGTTGGGCGAAAACAGGCCGGATTAAGATTCCTGGTGCATCTCGTAGACGAACCAGCGCGAATACGCCGATTACCAATGGAAACTATGGCACCTGGATACACTGTTGGGCGGAAACAGGCCGGATCAAGATTCCTGGTGCATCTCGTAGACGAACCAGCACGGATACGTCGATTACCAATGGAAACTATGGCACCTGGATACACTGTTGGGCGGAAACAGGCCGGATCAAGATTCCTGGTGCATCTCGTAGACGACCCAGCGCGGATACGCCGATTACCAATGGAAACTATGGCACCTGGATACACTGTTGGGCGGAAACAGGCCGGATCAAGATTCCTGGTGCATCTCGTAGACGAACCAGCGCGAATACGTCGATTACCAATGGAAACTATGGCACCTGGATACACTGTTGAGCGGAAACAGGCCGGATCAAGATTCCTGGTGCATCTCGTAGACGAACCAGCGCGGATACGCCGATTACCAATGGAAACTATGGCACCTGGATACACTGTTGGGCGGAAACAGGCCGGCGGCGGCGGTGTTATGCTGTGGGCGATGTTTTCTTGGAACACTTTTGGACCCATTATCCCAATAGCACAATCCCTGACAGCTGTCAGGTATCTGAACATCGTTGCTGACAAAGTTCATCCATTCATGGCAACTTGTTCCCTGCTGGTGATGGCCATTAACAACAGGATAATGCGCCATGCAACGCTGCCAGAATCGTCAAGGAGTGGTTCGAAAAACATGCTGGTGACTTTTTGTTAATGCCGTGGCCTCCAAATTAATCTGACATGAACACAATCGAACATAAGTTATGTGGTTCGATTTGGAAAAGCGGGTTCGCGCTAAATCACCGATATCCCGAAATGTACACGAACTGGAGGATCTGCTGTTGACATTATGGTACCAGATACCCCAGGATACCTATCGCCACCTCACCGAATCGATGCCTCGCCGAGTGGCAGCTGTTTTGCGGGCTGAAGGGGGTCCTACAGCTTATTAGGTAGGTAGTCATAATGTAATGACTTATCGGTGTATATTGATGTAGAGAGAGAGAGAGAAAGAAAGAGACAGAGAGCTAGCTTCACGAATATGTAGATGTTAAAAGAAGATTGTCGTACGAAGAATTTATTTTCGATTATATTCTTGTAGTGGGTCTATCAGTTCAAAGAGTGATATTGTCAGATTGTTGAAGAAGTTAGATAGGTTTCATGTGTTGTTTCCAGCACAGTAAATGATGATGTGGTTTAAGACTAATAATACAAAAGAAAGTGAAATCACAACTACACTTTGTATTTCAATAAATCTTGATTGTTAGTTTGAAAGTGTATATTATGTAAAATTAAGTCTTCCATACAGAAAATAGCTTTAGAAACGCTGACGTCGGGAATCCAATTTCCTGTTCAAAAAAAAAAAAAAAAAAAAAGTAAAAGCTATTTGAAAGAAGATAGAAAGCTTAATTTTTTTTTTTTTTTTGAAAGTTAAAACAGAACATTGTTTTTTACTAAAGCCAAAAGTTGGCGTTAAAGTTGAAATTAAAGGTTTTCACAAATAAATACACAAAAGCTACAGAAACGGATGTAGAAACAAAAACAATGTTTGTTTTTATTGTTATTACATATTCACATTTAGACGATTATAAGAAACTACCCTGACACCGATGAAATGTTATGTCTGGTGTTTCAAACGTACTGTCGAGGATCAGCAAAAAATGGTGTTTCTTTAACTGAAAATCAAGTAAATTTGGCAATAAAACCATAGGTGTAACGGATGGGGCACTGAGGGAAACGTGCCCCCAACTTTAGAAAATTTAAATGCGAGGGCAACCTACGATGGGGCAGTTAATACGAGTGGCAGAGTTTATGTGGTCGCTACGAAATGCAAGGAGGAAGGAACAAGAGCTTTATACACACAATGTTATGCGCACCTTTTTCATTTGACTATGATGCGTTTTTGTCAGGAAGTAAAACCACGGGTAAATGGTATCATTGTAGAGAACTCGTTATATCGCTTCCATTATTCATGCATCAGTAAAGTTTTTTTTATGCAATGCATCTTTTCCAACAGTGGTGAAGCAAATCCCTAGAAAAAATGTTTGATGTAACGGAAATGGGTAACGGAAGTAGTCAAAAACATTGTTGGAATGTGATTTTTGAATGCTGTCTCATGAAGTGACTTAACAATAGTTAATTTCATTGTTACTCAAATGATATATTTTACTAAACTATCGCCGAACATTATTTCATCACGTTTTGCATAAACGTAAAAATATGTCATTGCAATCTGGGTAAATTACGACAGCATGATGCTAAATGGGATAAAAGCCATTACAAAAATGCATTTTAGTTGCTATGAAAGTATAGTGCGTCATAGAGATATTTGACTTGTTCTCGACCGCCCCAAAGGGGGCGGTTACACCTGCTTAAAATTGATGTACTGTATAATACGATAGGGTGTGTAACCTGTAGATATTCCCCCTAGACCAAAAGTTACCAATCCCTCTCACTAACACATTTGCGATCCAGCTTTTCTTTCAACCTTGAGGTCAAATTTTAGCTTACGCATGCGCAGATGGACGTTCGTAACTACATCGCATTTCATCAGTGTCAGGGTCGTTTCTTACAATCGTTAGTCCATATATTTAAAACACAAGGCCGTTTCTCTCAACAATCTGCCAGCGCCACCCACTGGAGCGATTTTCATGATTTTTTTTTAAATGAAAGCTACTGACCCACATATATCTCATTGCTAATTTTTACTGTCATAAGTAATTTTTTTTTATGTTACCATGGCATTTTCTTTGCACAATCCGCTGTAAGCAGAACGATACACGGGAAACTGGGAACTACCTGAAAGCATTCTGATTCGGTAGTACGGCGAAAAATAGTAAAAACTAAACGACATAGCCTATGTCCCCCGGAAAGAAGTAAGCTTTCCAACGGTGAAAGAATTCTCCAAATCGATTCAGTAGTTTTCGAGATTTCCTTAATCACACAAAGTTTCTCTTTTTATATATTAATATAAATCATATAATGATACCAAAAAAAAAAAAAAAAAAACAAGTTAGTAAAATCATGCAATGCATTGATTATGATACGCTTTCCAACATACCAGAAATCATTACTTAAGGTATGAGGATAATAGCTGCGGAATAATTCTTGCTCCCGTGCCCTGACCTTTGATTCCATTTCGATGATATTGGACAGAACCAGTTCAGTATACTTCCGGAACAACATACTAAAGTTTTGTCGTTCAATATCGCTTTATTAGACAATTAATAGTGTACAATAAAACGGGGGCATATAACATGGGCAAAAGGCCAAAAACACGTGGACAAAATCACAGGCTTACACGTGAGGCATTGAGGAGAACAAAACATAAGAAAAAGAACTATGGGCGCGCAGGCCGCTCTTTCAAACAGAGAGATATTTTGAGGAACATGAAATATATAGGACATTAAGCCTGGCAAACTTCAAGCAGGAGTCTAAGGGCTCAAACACTGGAAGATGCTGGAATAATAAGGAACTGGTGTTAGCGAATAAGGGAAGGAGAAGTCTGGACATTTATACATAGCACGTTTCACCCAACGCTCATAAGCGCGATAATAATCACCATAAGAAGCAAAGTCTTGTTGTGAAGGAGGATCTGGAGCAGGAGGCTTACGCCGCCGTCGGGAACGTCGAGTCGTAGAAGATGTACCAGTAAGGAAAGTACTATAAGCAGAAGTCGAGGAAGGCAACAATGGAGCATGATGAAGCACAGGTGAAGAAGCACTGGCAGGAACAATCGATGAGGCAGGAACAGTGGCTGAACCTGATGGAAGGATAACAGGAACGGCTGTAGAGAAAGATGACACGTCAGAAGCCAAATGAGCACACTGTGAGTCGGAGGATGCAGGTTCAATGGACATGACAAGAGTTGCTGGGAGTGAAGAACTCACAGAGACGATCGGCATGAGAGAGCTGTTAAGAGGCAGAGTAGGATCTTCGTCCGGTGACTCAGGAGTTGGCGAAGTAGAAGTGTCTAGAGAAAAATTCCAAATGGAGACATCAACAGAAGACAAGTGCAACCCAGAAGACACTACAGGGCTGTCAGTGGAGGGCCCTGTAGAAAATAGACTTGCTTGAAGAGAGCACGGCGGTGAACATGAAGTTGTAACAGGAACATCTAGGAGTGAGGACTGGAGGTGATGAGCAGGAGGCGAAGCAACATCGGCCGTCGGTAAAAGAAAATGAGATGACGTAGAATCTGGAGGCACAGAAACAGATAATTTGCACTGTGGCGGTGAGGAAGCAGGAGATATAAGGCAACTGGTAGACGCTGGCTCCGTGGAGACGAAGAGCGGAACCCTAGAAGCGGAGACCGCAGTCAAACATGGAGACAATGGACTGACAGGAGCAGGAGATGAAGGCGGAGAAGGCGACTGAGGGCATTTCAACGAGATCTGGGCAGAAGACGGGCTCGATGGAGGCGTGCAAAGTGGTGTAGTAGGAACAGAAGGGAGAACATCCAGGAGAGCTGTCGGTAGTAGATGATCAGGAAAAATATTCTCGGGAGAAACACGTGAAGTAGAAGAATCAGGGGCCGGGAACAAACCACTCGAAACCGGAAGCTGCGAATATGCAGAAGGAAAAGTCGACAAAGATGTGGATGATAAAGAAAAGTCACACGATTCTGGCAAAGCAGAAGGGCGAATGGAAGTCGAAAATTTCCGAGTTGGACAAGAAGAACTATGGTGACCGGGCAATTTGCAAGAAAAACAATGATAGGCGGTAAAAACATTGACAGTGCGAGTGTGTGGACCGCATATAACGTGGAAAGCTGTCGGACAGGAAACAATGGACTGTTCGTTAGGAAAAACGACGAGAGCTTGACGTCGAAAACTACGTATAATAGGGACGATTCCCTTGATCGTCTGAAGCAGCAGGCAAAATCTTAGTAGGGCCAATAACTAAACCACATTGAGAAAGGAAAGCATGCAATAAATCGTTGGAGAGTTCAGGAATAACTGGAGATAAACTAACGAGAGTAGGGCAATGAGCAAGAGGAATTGCGAGCAAACTTTGGTCGCCGACTGAAATTGGAGAAGAAAGAACCAACTCAACTTGAGCGGGATTAGAAAAATAAACCAACACCGAGCGAGGCTTTCGTGCGATGTGCGTGGTGGCATCAGGTGGAACAATCTGATGGAGTGCCCAAGTGTAAGCTGTAAATTTAGTATGTGGAAGCGCGGAATATTTTACTCGGAGAGCTAAAGAAGCGAAGAAAGACTTCCCCGGTGACGACGACTCTAATAAATGAGCTGTTAAAACGGAGTAGGTACGAGAAAACCGGAAGCACAAGACAGTTGAGAGAGGATCCGAGGGGAAGGCAGTGACTGCGGGCGAAAAGAGATGAGTTGAACTGTCAAGTAGTACATCCGGAGAAGGCGTCAGTGGTCGAAGAAAAGCAGTAGACATAGTAACAAATCAGAAACTGTAAAGCAAAGCAGCACAATCTCGAGAGCGTAAGACGATGGAGATGGCAAAAGGCACGTAAAAAGGCGGACGATGGGGAAATGCGATGTAATGACGTCACTGGAAGAACGGCGAGAGACAGATGGAGCACAGTAACGATGACGTCACCCAAGGACCACTATCAGAGGGTGACGTAAACGGGAAGGCGTGTAGATAACAGGAAGATAAGCACAGAAAGCAGCTGAATAGAATGCTGGTGAGAAGACAGAAGAAAGTCAAGGCAAGTCATGATGGGCAGATGTAAACATACCCATCGAGATGAAAACTGAAGGAATATCGGTATAAAATTCACTTACTGGTGCTGAAAAGTAGCTGGGAAGATTGCTGGCAGCCTATTACTTGAACAGGGTATGCAGGAAAGGAACAACAGGCACTGGAACATGTACTTGGGTGCACACTTCAGAAACGCAGTAGGGTGTAGTCGGCAGGTAATACATTCGAAGTAAATACGTACTTTCTGACTCGGTAAAGTAGCAGGAAAGGTAGCACATACCCTTAGACACACACGGAACACAGGAGTCGGAAGCAATGGGCTTTTTGACTCAGCAAACTGGGCGAAAATTGAGGAGCTCGAGAGGGCACGTCCAACGACAGTTTTGTCGCAATAGAAATATTTTTAGTCAAGTTATGAGGATAATGGCTCTGGAATAAATCTCGCTCCTGTGTCCTGACCTTTGACCCCATTTCGATGTCATTGAACAGAACCGGTTCAGTGTACCTCCGGAATAACATGATAAAGTTTTGTCGCAGTTGAAGCATTTTTACGTAAGTTATGACACATAAGGGCAATGGAATGGATCCCGCTCCTATGTCCTGACCTTTGACCCCATTTCGTCCATTTTCAATTGGGTTCGTCCCCAGTGGCCCCCCTACCACATACTAAAATTTCATCGAAATCGAACCATTTTTACGCGAGTTATCGTACGGAGGGACAGACAGACAGACTGACAAAGCTGAATCATATACGCTTCTTCAACCTACGGTTGGAAAGCGTAAATAAAACCAAACTTGCAAAATAAAACACATTTTAACCCCATTGTGTAGTTATTCAGATACGATATCATTTCGGGTCACTGAAAGAATGCCTCAATACTCCAATGCTTACCCGTCAGCGACGGGTAATCACATGTTTATACAATAATGAGGAACGTCATCGTTGAATTCCTATACGAGTAGTTAGAAAAACTAATGGTTATATCACGAAAATTTTGTTATTGGTGTGACCCTTCTTATACACTGTCCATTAATAATTCAACCGTTTGTTATAGTTATGCATTTTATTACGATTCGTGTTATATGACAAGAAAAAATTTCAGTCAGAGCTTTTACAACCGTGCATGGCACAGGTTACGTACTAGTTTTAATAATAATAATAATAATAATAATAAAGATAAACATTGATTTTGAAAATTAACAGCCGCAATACTTACCATTGCCGCTGCCATAGTTTAGTAAATAAATATTCACTTTTATGATTCACGTATCCTTTTTCATATGCTTTACGAAATAGCACTCAATAATCCACATACCAAAGTGTCGTTCAATGTCAGGAATTACTAAGCCTTATTGTTTGTTGACATGATTTAATTCCACTTAGTATGTACCGAACTGTGGCTCGATGTGGTCGTGAGAGACGCGAATAAATGCAATGTGTTGTATGTAAATGAACGTATATTCTCGAATCACTCGTTTTATTTCACACCCACAAAGATCTTGGCGTACGAACGATGCATAGCATGAATTATCTACGAAGAGTGCCAAGATACTCGCTCGATTCTTTAATACTTAAAAGCATATGTGAGAAAAGGACTTCGTTTTCAAAAAACACAGCATCTTGTGAAAAATACGCTTGACCTTTCGTCATCGTTAATTATCAGCAATAATTGAAGAATAATGCAGGGCAAAAAAGTTTTTGCTGTGCATTTAAAAGACCCAAATTTTGGGACATTTACGGTGAAACTGTTCCCCGTAAAGAAAATCGTCGGTTTACACTTGTTCGTGTGCCCACCTCCTCCCCATACAATTTGTTTGTCACGCCATGCATACGACTAAAACCCTTGTTACTGTGTTAACCAAATTATGATAAACTGGAGGCAATCTGGACGCAAAAAAGCGGAGTTTTATGTGTTCAATTTTAATGCTTAAGTATATGTCTAATGAGGAAGACATTTCTAGACTAGTGGTGAGCAAAAATTTGCTACATCAAAAATAAAGTGCTACGGAATAACATAGTCGATTTCTTATCCAAAGTTTAGAAAGTTTACGTTTGCGAGTTTCAGTTGCGTTGATGCCGAGCAGCCAGCCAGTGGTTCGTTGCAGATAATTATGGGATCACGACCCTGGACAATTGAGAGCTTCGATGTGTGTGAACACGTTATTTGTTGTTCTTACAAAAGTGCTCTGAAAGAGTGGTGATAAAAGGACTATCGCTGGAATAAACCGTTTTTGTGTCAAAAGCCGAAGGAATATTAATATCAGGTAAGACTGTTTAAAACAGACTAAATATAAAGCAAAGTCCGATAACTCATTCGTTTTATGTTTAGTATTATCAGTCAACTTTCATTAGCGTTTTAGTTGTATGTTTAGTCAAGAATAAATAACGATTAATTTTCATTTTAGAAGTCTGTCGATTATGAACGTTGCAAATCATTTCTTAGTTTTTAACTTACGCCATCAAAATACATTGTGACAAGTCCTCGGTGACGGTTTATTCGAAACTTCACTATTGTTGCCAACAGGAAAGACTTGAAGCTAAAACTTGGGTGATGACTATATGCCACGATTAACCAGATTCTTGACTGTTGGGTTGCCCTAGACGACTTTCTTGGTCAAATAATGTTTTTCAGGGAATATCACATGGAATGTAGCCGTTGCAACATGTGTGTGTTCATTGACAAGGGTGAACACTCTCAATAAAGAGTAGTGATGACAAATTCTTTGGTGTTGAAGTAATCTGTGATTCAACACCAAAGAATTTGTCATTACTACTCTTTACTGAGAGTGTTCACTTTTACCAGTGAACACACATGTTGCAATGACTACATCCCGTGTGATATACCGCTTCCATGGAAAGCATTGTTTGACTAAGAAAGACGTCGAGGGCAACCCAACATTCAAGAATCTGGTTAATCGTGGCATATAGTCAATATATCACCCAAGTTTTACAGAATATTCAAAGCAAACTGAATTTGCTCGTACCACTTACTGGTCATCCATGTTAGCATACTCGACCGATAATCGGGAGAAGCTGGGTTCGCTTCCCGCTCCAGGACGATTGGAATTTTCAAATTTTCTGAGAACTGCTATATGGATGACCAGTAAATGGTACAAGCAAATTCAGTTTGCTTTGAATATTCTGTCGATTTTCCATCTATTGTGAAGAATATTTCTTCCTTCATTGATTTACCCAAGTTTTATTTTCAAGACTTTCCTGTTGGCAACAATAGTGAAGTTCCGTATAAACCGTCACAAAGGCTTGTCACAATGTATTTATTGGTTGAAAATTGACACACTTCAACTCAATGGTCTGAAGATGGCCTCAATGTGAGGCCGAAAGTTCTTACCTGTACATGTTTTTAGTAAATGTTTTTAACTAGTATGTGTTTTGATCCTGATCAGTGTGAATCGTGTTTTGAGGGTAAACTATTATCAAACTAGTAAAATAGAAATGTCACACCAGTTGGCACCACCGAAATGTTATTCTTTTTTTTTTTTTCAAATTGAACTTTTAGGAGCGGAAATGAGATGTACCAAACACAAACTTTTGAATTTCTTTGTCCTACACTGAGGATTTTTTTTTTTTTTTTTTTTTTTTTGGATTGGAGGTTTAATGACCACCATGAGCAACTCAATAGGCTATAAGCAGTCGCCATTTAGGGTTACTGGTTCCAGGGAAGGGAGAGAGCCAGTCCCGTAAGACAAACACAACATCCATGCCTCACCGGGATTCGAACCCGGATCCCTTTCGGACGAATGATCAGAGGCCATTGCTTAGACCACTGCGCCCCTGGAGCGGTACACTGTGGAATGATGATGACGATGACAGTGAATGCTTGATGATGACGATGACAGTGCTTGATGATGACAATGACAGTGAAGTGGTCACACTTCAGCGTTGACAGAAATTAAGAAGCCGCCCCGGTGGCGCAGTGGTCTAAGCGATGTCTTCTGATCACTCGTCCGAGATGGGCCCGGGTTCAAATCCCGGTGAGGCATGGATGTTGTGTTTGTCTTACGGCACTGGCTCTCTCCCTTCCCTGGAACCAGTGACCCTAAATTAGGGACGGGCTACTGCTTGTAGCCATTGAGTTGCTCACAGTGGTCGTTAACCTCCAATTAAAAAAAAAAAAAAAGAAAGAAAGAAAAGTCAAGAGGTCAAAAATTGTGACGCGGACAAAGCTTTAGATCCAGAAAACCAATTTGCATGAATAATTTACGAGATTTTAAAATAATTTAATGGGAGTAGTAAATGTTAGTGGACTATATATAGATAGCCTTCAATGTACACCGCAATGAGTTCCCTGACGAACCAGCGTAATAAGTAGAAACGATTTTATAATGTAAATCAATGGAAAGTCAATGGCATTTGTTCCTGGCACCCAAACATTGACGAATAATATACTAATTGCATTACATTTGAAGCTCTGAAATAACGTAAATAAAACAACGCAAACACATTTGCTCACAGTTTTTAGCATATTCAATGCATGAACAAAAAGCAAACTGAGATCATTTTATCGATCCATTGTCTTATCTTCGTCATACTCCTTTCCATGACAGATACCTAATTGGGGAAAAAACCCCTAGGAGCGAGTAGAAAGGGAACCAAAACAAACTTTTCATGCTCCTTTTCTAGGCAGGAGTAAGAAGATTCAACATGAGTGACTATCAAGTGACTGTGGTGAAATGGTGTTGGTTTTTGAGGATATTGCATCTCACAATCAATGAGTGGGTGCGCAATTCGTTGGTCCCTGTGATTGGCATCCATTTTTGCTTGCATTCATGTAAGACGCCGACCTATAGGAAATCGCGAAATAAAAATAACCCTGGAACCTCCGCAGGGATTAAATTTATTTTTTGAAAGGTTAAAGCGCCAAGAATGAAACCGGATAAGAGTAAACTTGCATATTCAAAAGTTTTCATTTTACAAGCAGCTTTTACCGATTCATCGATCTCATTAGAGCAAATTCGCGTTAACGAAACATACGGAATTGCAGAGATGACTGCATTTATAATTTTTATTCAAAATCCGCGATGTAGGAATTACGATTTAGTATAAAAAGCAGTAGGAGAAAATTTGTAAAACGTTATAAATAAAATATATTTCTGTCACGTTTTGACCTTCTGGTTTCAAAATCGGCATTATTCTTAATCGGCAGAAATGAGGTCTGCCTGTATGCTGGCAATCCCCGTAAAAATGAATGACAAATTAGTTTAAGGATCCCGGAAAGTTTAAGGCGAAATGGAGTCATCTGTCTCAAATTTATAGTCCTTAGTTCAAAGAGGAGATAGACAGCCAAATCCTAAAGATAGAGAGAGAGAGAGTAGATCCATCTGGTTGCTAGTTTCGAACTCAAGACGAAGAAAGGACCCCAAAATGCCACTCAACTATCACGAGATAGCAAAATTAAGGCAAAGTGAAAAACTATTAGTTACTGCGAACCATGTGATGTAATTTTTGCAGTAAATTTCCCGTGCGGGTGTAATACGCCTAATGTACATATTTCGCTTTTTTGAATCCACTCGATTCGGATTTTTCCGACACATGATAGACATGGATGTTTTTCATTACATAAAGAGAGCAATCAGTTTTTTATTTTCTGTACAACGATAAACTACTGAGAAGAACTGATCTGATAGCAGTGATAACGAATTTAACGCGCTTTTATGATATATACCACCTAGAAATTTGTATTCAGACTAGAGCCCTGCAGAGGCAATATTTTTAGGCCCGAGCCCGGCCCGGGCACACCAAGTTAATGCCAGGCCCGAGCCGGCCCGTTCCCACCCAATTAATGTCACGCCCAACCCGGCCCGGTGTTTTTTTCAGGGCCCGGCCTGGCCATTCAGGTCTAGCATAGGCTTTATTTGCGTGACTGTCACTTGCTTTAACACAGACGGTATTTGTACTGTAACTTCTTGAACTAACTCGAAACTCGTGTAAAAAGAGGGCATAAGTAAGTTAACTAAACCACCAGTAACCAGAAATACGGCAAATACAATAAATAGTATTTAGTGAACTTAAGTAAATTATCGTCATTTCATAATCGAACCCTTCCTAGGGTCAGATCACTGTTTATACGAGTCAAGTACTGTCTCCTTTGACACTTTTGCCCAGAACATAATATAAATTGATGCTCAGTTACACACACGCACACACAATAACATGCTTAACGGTTAATGGTTAATACAACAAACTCTCGTGTGCATAATATGATTCCGTTCTGTTGGCCCGATGTCTTTGATTTTAATTTTTCAGGTTTAGGATATAACATCCAACATCCAAATGTAACACAATTTTCCGATTGTTTTGCTCCTCGAACCCCTAATTTACCCAAACCAATATTCATCCATATTTAAAACAAAGCAAGTAGCAAATCAAATTTATAAAGACAGAGCCAAAGAATAGTTGACTAGCACATATTTAATTAATTCCTAATTCCTATAAATGCAAATCATCGTACGGAGCAAGTGTTTTTCTGGTGTAAACTTCCGAAATAAATGAAATATGGATTCAAAGGGGAGTGCGATTGCCAAAGATCAAAGACGAAAAGACGCGCGCAAATTAAATAAATAAATAAATAACAGCACAAGGCGGGAGAGAAGAATGATTGCGAGAAACAAGAAATGTGATCACGGGAAGGGAAAGACATAGACTTCAAAAACAGAATGACCTAAATTTATCAACAACATGACTACACGGTACACATGCAAGTGCAGGCCCGTCCAAGCCTGCCTACGAAATTGTAGGCCCGGCCCGTACAGCGCTCTAATTCAGACCACTCTTGCTTGTGTCTGTTTATAGGAGCTCTCGAATTTGATGTAATATTTCAGATAGCAGTTACGACAAGGAACAGAACGCAAGGGATGTTGAGCTAGTCAAATTTACGTGAAACACGCCAAATTGGTATTGCTTCTTTTATTGCGCTTCAAGGACGTAGGGTATCAAACGCAATCTGTTTAGCAAATTCTTTTTCTAAAATTGAGGAACGATCTAACTGTATGAACTCCTTAACTGTATGAATTCAATGCATTTAGGTCCGTGGGAGTATGGATCTTTTAAGTTTTGGACTATCCCTATCCTGAATAATAGTGGTCTTGAAAACAGAACTTCCATACACTTGAAAGTTATTGAATAACTGATTGTGAATTTCGGTGTTCAAAGGTGGTTTGGTCATGTTGAAAGAATGAGTGATGAAATACTGACAGAATTTTTCAGCCCAACTGGCAGGAAAGAAAGGTAGAGAAAAGCGAAGGAAATCATTGGAAGACCAGATTCAGAAATATCTGCATGAGAAAAAGATGAGGAATATAAAGTACAAAAGGTATTGTGTAAGACGTGTGATGGATGTCAGAGAAGCTCAAATTCGTGCCGCGATCGCTGTAAATGAAGACGTTTGATACATCATCAGCAACAAAAATTGGGAAGGTCGGAGGGGGGGGGTTAAACCCCCCGTATTTTAAGAGTTGAGAACCCCCAATGTAAAGGACCCCCCCCCTCCCCGTCACTTTTTCCGGAATATAATGATATAATGCACACTTGTTTATGATGTGAACCAACTAAATTTAATAATATAAGATTGTAATTTTTCGTAGAATTCAAACACGTGTATAATGTGTATTTAATAGAACAGCGATGTCGATTCCTAATATGCAAAGTCAGTTCTACAACTTTGTAATTTACATTTCTGTCCTATCTATCATAGTTTTACAGTTACGTTCGCTAAGTTCCACAATTCGCCAACAGAGGAGCCGATGTCGTTCCCGTTAGATCGCGTATCAGCAGCTGCTTTGTTTCCGCGCGCGGGCTTGTGGGTGTGTGTAAGGGGAGGAGGTCCCAAACTCTATCTTATAGAGCATGTATATAATATTATGTGTGTATGTGTGTGTGTGTGAACTAGTGAGAAAAGCAATTGAAAACAACCAAAGCCTGAAGATAGCAAAGGGATATCTCAGCAAGTGAAGAAAACAGATTATGGCACTGAGAAAAGAAGATGGTTCTGTAACAAGAAATAGAGGCGTAATTTTGACAAGAGTGAAAGATTTCTACTCCAAATTATATGAATGGGATGTTACATGTACTCCAGACATCATGAAAGGTACCAGAGTTCTTCCAGTCCTCCCAGCAGAAGTTGCACATGCAATCAAGAACATGAAGCGGGGAAAAGTTCCAGAGGAAGATGGAATTACTGTAGACATCATACAAGAAGCAAGTGGAGAAATCGAAACAGTACTCGCCCAAGTTTTCACTCGATGCCTTAATGAAGGGAAGATTCCTTAGGATTGGAACAACGCTACAATGATTCTGCTACATAAAAAAGATGGCACTGAGGATCTCAGGAACTACAGAACTATATCAGCCTCCTATCAGTGATTTATAAAATCTTCACTAAAGGTTTTTCTCACCGCTTGAAGGTGACTCTGGACATGGCTCAACCGAGAGAACAAGCTGGATTCAGGAGTGGCTACAGCACTATAGATCATATCCACGTACTGAGAGAACTAATTGAAAGAGCGAGGGAATATGAACTTCCATTGTGCATGGCTTTTATCGATTACGAAAAGGCCTTTGATTCGGTGAAACCATCAGCAGTTACAATGGCTTTGAAATCCTGCGGTATTGAAGATGCACACATTAATATTATTAATAACATCTATGAAAATGCAAGTGCAAAGATTAGGCTGTTTGAAAATACAGCACACATAAATATTAGAGAGGGAGTGAGACAAGGTGACACCATATCTCCGAAGCTCTTTAATGCCACATTGGAAAATGTCTTTCAATCACTGAACTGGGAAAACAAAAGGATAAAGATTAATGGAGATTATCTAACTTCCCTTCGTTTTGCTGATGACGTAGTCATTTTTGCAACTACCCCATCAGAGCTGCAGAGTATGATCCAGGAACTTGCTGACAAGAGTAAAGAAGTGGGATTAAAAATGAACTTTCAGAAGACAAAAGTAATGTTCAATGCTTTTACAAGAAATGAAGATTTATCGATTGATGGAGAAAAGCTGGATATAACAAATACGTACGTTTATCTTGGACAGCAAATATCAAGCGAGGGCCACATTGATGAAGAATTAATCGGCTTATAAAACTTGCCTGGAGAGCTTTTGGAAGAAACAGCATGATCTTCAAGAGCAATATGCCATTATGTCTTAAAAGAAAAGTGTTTGATCAATGCACCCTTCCAGTGCTTACGTATGGTGCAGAGACGTGAACCTTAACTAAAAGAGACATACAAAGACTGCAGACAACTCAAAGTAGCATGGAGAGGTGCATGCTTGGTGTAACCAGGAGAGATAAGAAGAGGAACTCGTGGATCAGAAAAATGACAAGAGTGGAAGACATCATGATCAGAGTAAAATCCCTGAAATGGCAATGGGCTGGACATACTGCCAGAAGGACAGACCATCGATGGACAGCCGAAATTTTAGATTGGATTCCAAAGGACAGGAAAAGACCCAGAAGAAGACCACATGGGAGATGGGTAGATGAAATTCGAAAGTATGCGGGAATAACATGGATGAGACTGGTACAAGGCAGACCGTTGTGGAAGAGGCTTGTTGATACCTTCGTCCAGCAGTGGATTGATAATGGTTGGCAATGATGATGATGATGATGATGATATATATCATCATCATCATCATTGTCAACCATTATCAATCCACTGCTGGACGAAGGTCTCCCCAAGTTTCCTCCACAACGGTCTGTCTTGTGCCAGTCTCCTCCATGTCACTCCCGCATATTTACGAATTTCATCCACCCATCTCCCATGTGGTCTTTTTCTGGGTCTTTTCCTGTCCCTTGGAATCCAATCTAAAATTTCGGCTGTCCATCTATGGTCTGTCCTTCTGGCAGTATGTCCAGCCCATTGCCATTTCAGGGATTTAACTCTGATCATGATGTCTTCCACTCTCGTCATTTTTCGGATCCACGAGTTCCTCTTCTTATCTCTCCTGGTTATACCAAGCATGCACCTCTCCATGCTTCTTTGAGTTGTCTGCAGCCTTTGTATGTCTCTTTTAGTTAAGGTCCACGTCTCTGCACCATACGTAAGCACTGGAAGGATGCATTGATCAAACACTTTTCTTTTAAGACATAATGGCATATTGCTCTTGAAAATTATGCTGTTTCTTCCAAAAGCTCTCCAGGCAAGTTTTGTACGCCGATTAATTTCTTCATCAATGTGACCCTCACTTGATATCTGCTGTCCAAGATAAACATACGTATCTGTTATCTCCAGTTTTTCTCCATCAATCGATAAATCTTCATTTCTTGTAAAAGCATTGAACATCACTTTTGTCTTCTGAAAGTTCATTTTTAATCCCACTTCTTTACTCTTGTCAGCAAGTTCCTGGATCATACTCTGCAGCTCTGATGGGGTAGTTGCAAAAATGACTACGTCATCAGCAAAACGAAGGTGGGTTAGATAATCTCCATTAATCTTTATCCCTTTGTTTTCCCAGTTCAGTGATTGAAAGACATTTTCCAATGTGGCATTAAAGAGCTTCGAGATATGGTGTCACCTTGTCTCACTCCCTTTCCAATTTTTATGTGTGTTGTATTTTCAAACAGCCGAATCTTTGCACTTGCATTTTCATAGATGTTATTAATAATATTAATGTATGCATCTTCAATACCGCAGGATTTCAGAGCCGTGGTAACTGCTGATGGTTTCACCGAATCAAAGGCTTTTTCATAATCGATAAAAGCCATGCACAATGGAAGTTCATATTCCCTCGCTCTTTCAATTAGTTCTCTCAGTACATGGATATGATCTATTGTGCTGTAGCCACTCCTGAATCCAGCTTGTTCTCTCGGTTGAGCCATGTCCAGTGTTACCTTCAAGCGGTGTGAAAGAACTTTAGTGAAGATTTTATAAACCACTGATAGGAGGCTGATAGGTCTGTAGTTCCTGAGATCCTCAATGTCACCTTTTTTATGTAGCAGGATCATTGTAGCATTGTTCCAATCCTCAGGGATCTTCCTTCATTAAGGCATCGAGTGAAAATTTGGGCGAGTACTGTTTCAATTTCTCCACTTGCTTCTTGTATGATGTCTATAGTAATTCCATCTTCTCCTGGAGCTTTCCCCGCTTCATGTTCTTGATTGCATGAGCAACTTCTGCTGGGAGGACTGGAAGAACTCTGGTACCTTTCATGATGTCTGGAGTACATGTATCATCCCTTTCATATAATTTGGAGTAGAAATCTTTCACTCTTGTCAAAATTTCGCCTCTATTTCTTGTTATAGAACCATCTTCTTTTCTCAGAGCCATAATCTGTTTTCTTCCTTTACTGAGATGTCCCTTTGCTATCTTTAGGCTTTGGTTGTTTTCAATTGCTTTCCTCACTAGCTCACAGTTGAATTTCCTGACGTCTTCAGTGATACTTTTTCGTGCTGTCTTGCATAGCTCTATATATTCCACTTTGGAAGTCACATCTTCTTTAGTTGTCCTCATCTCTCTTCTTTTTGCAACAACATTTTGGTTTTTCCTGATAATTTGTTTACATGCAACTTGTTCTTAGACCCAGCTAATTTTGTTGCTGTTTCCATAAGAGCTTTGGTTACTTTTCTGTTAACTTCCGAAATATCCACTTCTTCCGATGTTAGGCCTTCTAAAGCAGAGAATCTGTTCTTCAGTTCCAACTTGAAAGTATTATGGTGTTTTTTAAGGTTGGTTATGTCAATACATTTTGTTTGTCTTATGAGCTTGCCACGTTCCAGTTTAGTGTTGAGGTGCATCTTACATCTCACCAATCTATGGTCACTACCTGTGTTGAACTTGTTTAGCACACTGCAGTCTTCGATGACGAATTTTTTGTTACACATAATAAAATCAATTTCACTTGTCGTCCCAATTGGATGTCTCCATGTCCATTTCCTGTGTGGCTTTTTCTTGAAAAAGGAATTCAAGATGAAAAATCCTTCTGCCTCTGCAAACTCAACGAGAGTATTTCCACGCTGGTTTCTGTTGCCGTGACCGAATTTACCTACTGAAGTTTCATTCTGTTGCCGGTGCCCTATTTTTGCATTGAAATCTCCCATAATTATCTTCAAGTGCTGCTTACCTTTATTATTTAGATGACGAATTTCCTCATAAAATTCTTCAATTTCTTCTTCAGGATGACTTGTGGTGGGTGCATAAGTTTGAATAATCTGAGCTTGGTATCTTCTCGATAGTTGGATAACGAGTCGTGCAGCTCTGTCAGAGGAACTTTCAACTTCTACCACTTTATCCTTCAGTTTCTTGTTTATTATAAATCCAACACCACTAGTTCTGCCAGTATCTGTCCCACGATAATAGAAGAGATGTCCACTTTTCAGTTCAATGAGATCTTCTCCTTTTCTCCTTACCTCACTTAGCCCGACGATGTCCCACTTGATCCTTTGTAGTTCCTCTTCCAATTCAAGAAGCCTTGAATCAGAAGATAGGGAGCGTCCGTTGTAGGTAGCCAAGGTCAGCATCAAATGGCAGCCTAGTCCGGTCCTCCGGGGATTCTTAGCACCCTCTGCCTTCATGTCGCACTGGCCGCTGCCTTGGCCAGGTACATTCCAGCTGCCGGAGACTGAGGGCCAAGATTTAAGTTGTAGAGTCATTTTGGAGGTGTTTGGCCATAACTCACCACGCTGGCCAAGCGGGTTGGTGAGTGTGGGATAGCATTTCCTCTGATCCCGATGGTATAGTTATACCGCTATTTGCGGTCGTCAGAGCCCCTTTAGTGGGAACAGGATGCACCACGAGAAGGCGGGGTTGACATTTGTCAAGGAGAGGCTGTGATGTTACGCATCACCTGACCTTACATCCCGATGATATATATATATATATATATATATATATATATATATATATATATATAACCTGCGGTATTGAAGATGCATACATTAATATTATTAATAACATCTATGAAAATGCAAGTGCAAAGATTAGGCTGTTCGAAAATACAACACACATAAAAATTGGAAAGGGAGTGAGACAAGGTGACACCATATCTCCGAAGCTCTTTAATGCCACATTGGAGGGTGTTTTTCAGTCACTGAGCTGGGAATACAAGGGGATAAAGATTAATGGAGATTATCTAACCCACCTTCGTTTTGCTGATGACGTAGTCATTTTTGCAACTAGCCCATCAGAGCTGCAGAGTATGATCCAGGAACTTGCTGACAAGAGTAAAGAAGTGGGATTAAAAATGAACTTTCAGAAGACAAAAGTGATGTTCAATGCTTTTACAAGAAATGAAGATTTATCGATTGATGGAGAAAAGCTGGAGATAACAGACACGTACGTTTATCTTGGACAGCAGATATCAAGTGAGGGTCACATTGATGAAGAAATTAATCGGCGTACAAAACTTGCCTGGAGAGCTTTTGGAAGAAACAGCATAATTTTCAAGAGCAATATGCCATTATGTCTTAAAAGAAAAGTGTTTGATCAATGCATCCTTCCAGTGCTTACGTATGGTGCAGAGACGTGGACCTTAACTAAAAGAGACATACAAAGGCTGCAGACAACTCAAAGTAGCATGGAGAGGTGCATACTTGGTGTAACCAGGAGAGATAAGAAGAGGAACTCGTGGATCCGAAAAATGACAAGAGTGGAAGACATCATGATCAGAGTTAAATCCCTGAAATGGCAATGGGCTGGACATACTGCCAGGAGGACAGATCATCGATGGACAGCCGAAATTTTAGATTGGATTCCAAGGGACAGGAAAAGACCCAGAAGAAGACCACATGGGAGATGGGTGGATGAAATTCGAAAGTATGCAGGGGTGACATGGAGGAGACTGGCACAAGACAGACCGTTGTGGAGGAAACTTGGGGAGACCTTCGTCCAGCAGTGGATTGATAATGGTTGACAATGATGATGATGATGATGATATAATGTGTGTATGTGTGATCGGACCGCCCCAGATTTTGAAACATGGTTACGCCACTGATCAGCAAGTAAAATCTAGCTCCATCGGTTTTAAACTTTAACCTGATAGGTGAGCTTTCTTTGAGGAGCAAACCTGTGAATCTCAGTTTAGATGTATGTATGTATGTATGTATGTAACAAAGCGAAGTTAAGTTTGTCTTCAGCCATTTATTTCTAACGGAAATGTCGCCATCGCCTCCCCGGTGGCGCAGTGGTCTAAGCGATGGCTTCTGACCATTCGTCCGAGATGGGTTCGGGTTCGAACCCCATAAGGCATGAATGTTGTGTTTGACTTATGGCACTTGCTCTCTCCCTTTCCTGAAGTCAGTGGCCCTAAATTAGGGACGGACGACTGCTTATAGACCATTGAGTTGCTCATGGTGGTCGTTGAACACCAACTTAAAAAATAAATAAATAAATGGCATCGACATAACATGCGAGTGCTTTTAATAGTAGCCAGGTAATGTTCACGAAAGTATGTCATTTTTCGGAATGATAAAGTAGAGAGATAAAATAAAATGTACCCAATTATTTCCCCATTTTTTATATGTGTTGGTAAAAATTTTACTCCTTTGCAGAATCGTTTTAACATTCTTAAATCGCGTTACAACATTCTAACTCTTGAAAATGGAACCACTACAAAAAAAAAAAAATATTGCTTTCTCTTATATTTATGGAAAAGTGCCAGACTAATAGCATTGTCTGCACTGTTTTTCAAGAAAAGTGTATGAAAATCTGCCTTCCACTTGGCTGTTTACCTAAAAAAATAGGTGTGAGAAATTTCAGTTTTGTAGAAGAGATGATCACAGTTTGTTTCTGTAACTACACCGGGGAAAAAATAATATAAATAAATCCGAAATCGCGTGATTCATAAATTTTCGACAGCCAGAATCTCTTCTTTAGTCCAAACTTTGACAACCAAACTTTGATTCCAGGGACATTCCTTTCTCCGTACCTATCAAGAACACATATTGCAAACGCCCCGATCCCATAACAATGTGTCGTGCAATGTCACGTGAGAACGTCGTGCGTCCAGAGATGGCAGGGGCGGAGTCAACCTTGTCTCTCAACGTCCATTGGTCTGCGACGGCAGGTACACCAGGTGATGACTCCGCCTTTAACAGATGACGACGGTGCGACATCTTGGTCGCTTCCCCTTCGGAGTCGTTCCTTCTGCTAACATCATAAATAAAAACAAAACACAATTGAATCCTGAATTCTTCCAAGACAGATGATTATTGACAAGTCGCTAAAAAATTCTCGTTCGGAATAGGAAGCAACCAGTTCCTTTCAATCCATCGTGCACGTGATAACTAAGCTTTGAAAACAACGGTCGGCAGTGAATGCATTCTGTCTGAGAATTTAGCCGCTTGAGGGCGGTAGTGATGCTCAGTCAGACCCCGATTCACGGAGCAGACGATAAGTGGGGGCTTTTCTGAAGCAACGATTGGAGCACGCTACCCAACAGAGTGGAAATTGTGCGTGCTCTTTCCTGTGCATATCCATGAACCGTGTAACAAGGCATGGATTCCCACGTGCGCGGTTACTTCAGCTTCGATGCGTTGTTGTGATATGAACTGAGGAAGCCCTCCGATGCAGAGATCAGCTGCCGGGGAATACGAATACCCACAACTTGGAGACGGGAAAATTGTTGCAATAAACAGGGAAAATTTCTCTAAGCTGGTGGCGATTGTGCTCTTCGGAGAACGTTCCATTTTCACGCCAAATCAATGAAAATCATCTTTCTGAGCATAATTCGTGTTTAAATATTGATTTGTAAAAGAATCAAGGTTCGCAAGGCTAAAAACTGAATCACTTCCTTTACTGAATATTTAATTAAAAAAAAAACGGTATAAAATTTAGACGTCTTAGTAACAGCTGAAGAAACATTGAAAAGTGTTCGAACAAATATTAATGATTGGAAATTAGAAAGCAAATTGCTACATATTTAGATTTACGGACTGAGTAGTAAAAGAAATTCGCTTTAATTTTCTTTGGAAGGTGGTAAAACAACGCTGCAAAATTTTATGTAAGAAGTGTTATGCGTAGCTTGTACCAGCAAATTTAATTTAATTCTTTTTTTTTTTTTTTTTTACATGAGCAGCATGTGTAAGAATTAATGTTTTCTAAACATCGCAAAACTGATCTTTCAGCGTTCTTCTCCTGCAACGAATGTTATGAGATCTGAAAACTCTTATTGTTGTTGTGTAAAGAGAGAATTGGACAGCAGTATTATTTTGCTATCTCAGAAAAACTGCTTCAAAAAAAGAGTTTGAAATGGGAAAAGCTTATTTGTCGCCAATAGCATTCCGCAAGTGTTATGGATAATATGCATTTATAGAAATAGCTGCTGAAATTTAATGATCTGAATGAATCGTGCACACATAGAAAAAAAAAAAAGGCATTCTTCCATTAAATAAATTGTGTGATTATTAAGAAAATTGACTGAAGACGATTTTTTCACTTATAAAAAAATAAAAAATTGAAGTTATTTCGCAGCTGTAAATGAGTTCAGAAAATCATAGAAAATCTAAAGTAATTATTGGCTGAAAATGTGATCTGGAATCTTCTATTGTTCTTGAAGCACGTAATATTTTTTTTTATTTTCCCAGTCAAATGAATTTTGGCAAAACTTATTTCCAGTTCAAAAGAAGAGGCTAGGAACTAAAGTTGAGTAGCAAGGAATTTCATAAGAAGTTACCACAAGTAATACTTCATTATTAGGAAAAGTAGCTAATTACATTTCCGGAACCTATTGATTAAGTACCCGAGAGTTGAAGAAAGCAGTGAATCTTTCAAGATCCTTGACAGCCATTACCGTGGATTTAGCAACCCGTATGCTGAGCACATTGTTTGACTATAATTTGTCATACTTGTATTACAAGCAGCGAGACTGGAAGCATCATCAGAAAGAAGTAATCAGGCATTAGCGTAATGGATCAGCACCGGGGAGATTAAGAGCACCGCGCCATCCACCTGACTGTCCGTTCCTTCCTGGCCGCGTTATCGCGACTTGCTTGCTGGTGGTGTTTGTGGTGTGTTGAGTGTCTGCGTTCGTCTGTCTCTTCGAAGGAGGGTCGACGAAGGAGGAGGAGTGGCCTGTGCTCGGGTGATGTACGGGCTCTGTGTCCCGTGGCACCATGCGTGCCAGGTTTCCCTTCCGCCCGGCCCCCCAGCCTCGCCCAAGGGTGACAATCCGCCTCATGACCTGTTCTCTGTTCCTGCTAGGGGACGGAAAGCTCGACGGAGCCTGCAGATCTCGGACTATCCTTGGGGACGACCGCGACGGCTGCTGCTGCTGCTCGGTGTGCGGGAGTGCAGCGGACTACGGCCGCCTCCTCATGAGCCCTGCCGGTGGAGAACTCGTGCCCAAATGCGGGCCGCACGGCCAGCGGCCCCCGCTTCTCATGGACGTGGTGAGTCATCTGGATTCTTCTTCATTACTACCGCATTTTCATAAATAAAAAAGAAAGGAAAAGAAAAAAAAAGTGGAATCGTAAAATAAAGTAAAAAATATATACCCTCAGGCGAAATGAATTAAACACCGGAAAACCGTTTGCATGACTGTTAGTCGCTTCATGTCAGAATCACTAAAGCGGTTTTTTTTTTGTTTTTTTTCAAACCCACATTGCCATAAAACAACCTACTTTGCTTATTTCGTCTGCTGTTTTTGTCACGTAAAGTTCATAAAAGTTTGAAATTTCAACGAACGAAGTATGATTTAAAAATTTAATTTAATTAATTATATATTTACCTGAGAGCTTACGGAAAGAAAAATATCATACCTTTTCTCAAGATACAAAATTAACATCGATGGGCAAAAAAAAAATGCTGTTAATTAATTTATCAGCCTTTGTGCTTTATAAGACGTGAAATTATTATTTTTTTATGAAAACAGGCAAGGCAGGATTAAGCAGTAAAAAAAACGGCTCAAGAAGACTGCGTCCAATTTAACATCAAACGACTTGAATATGATGGGAAGTTCTTAAACTTGGAGGGGGAAACCGGGCACAATTTTTCAGTGTCTACCAGAAAATGAAAGCGGAAAGAAAGGATAGTGGTGTCTTATTTTTGCTTTTTCTTCTGTCTCAATTGTCTATCCTACATGATCATATTGAGAAAAGCAATTAAAATTTCATTCTACCTTCTACAAGCGCATTCGTCTTATTGAAATTAATATAGTATATTGTTTATACCGATACAATGTGAAATATTTAAACGCTGTTGCAATTAGATTTCATGAAGGACATAAGGAATTAGAATTCTATGTTTCCTTTTTTTATATCACACCGCTATTAAAATGTAATAAAATTTAAATATACCAAAATTTATCAATGGAATACACGTTTCATAGGTGATCGCGTGTAGAAAGAAAAGCATGTTCTCCACCTCTGCAATATTTTCAATCCAAAATTTTTAATATATCTGATATTAGCACTATTATATGTCATTATGTGTAAATATATCTACTCGGCATTTAAATTATTTTCTTCAAAAGATTGGCAAATGGTAACAATCTTCATTAAGTATAGTATTCTGCTGAGCAGCTTACAGCAAAAGTAAATCCAATGTTCATAATAAACTGGTTATGTATGTTACAAAGTTCATGCATAAAAAATATGAAAAATTTAATGAATCTTTAATAAGCTTTCTTTATTTAATTCAGTTGCTAATTTTTCAGTAAAGCATCTGATGGAACTTATAAAAATCTGTCCTCTGTAGTATTTCTACTTCTTAAATATTAACTTTTAGTAAAAACGAACTTAACAAAACTTGTCCATTACAGTATTTCTACTTTTTTAAATATTAAGTACTTTGGCATAAAAAAATTAGAAACAAAGAAACTGAGTGGTTTCCAGAAAGCAGGTTAAGGTCAAAATGCAAAAAAGACTTGAAAAAATGGGTGGAGGAAAGCTGCTGTGAGACAAAGTTGAAAGATTTGCGAAAATTAATATAAAAGTTGAGATTTGATGTCTATTTTTTATTTATGGCAATGCGGAAGAAAATATTAGTTAAATAAATTTATCTTCATCATCGAGAGAAATTTATCCAAATTTTGGATAAAACATTTACTGCACAGAATAGTGATTGCATGAATAGTGACTGCTACACTTCATTCCATTTTCGTCAAAATAAGAAATCCATTTTTCTCCCGAATCATTAATTTGGTATTTTTACATGCATGAAATCTCGAAATACAGTATACACGAATTTCCTAATTGTCTTGTTTTGAGTTTCTATACCATTTCTTAAGTGACTTCTTTCTTCGAAACAAAAATTTCGTAATATTACACGACTAGTATTTTTTTTTTTTTTACAGTATCCTTTTCCAGAGAAATAACTAGCATGAAAAAATACTATCTCCAATGATGAATATTAGATGATATTTTTCTGACATGCTAGCATTTGAGAATCTACTTTCAGTTCTTAAATTATTCCCTTAAAGAAAAACAATGTGCACACTTATAATGTGGTTCTGCAAATTTTTAATGCAAACTTTAACAGAATTTCATCTATTTCCCACGTTGTTCCCTCTAATGTTTCAAGGAATTTCCAGAACTGTTTAAGAAAGTTAGTTCCGCGATTTCAAAAACTCGTACTTACAGCATCGATCGAAGGATAATTGTGTGACTGACTAAATTAATACTTCACTTTACCTACAATGAGATGACAGGATTACTGATTTCAAGAAGTCAGCAGGTCTTAGATGAAAGCTTCAACAAGTTGCGATTCTTCCGTGGATTTTAACTCCTGTTTTATTGCAAAATATTGTTTTCATCAAAACTCAAGGCTTAGGCTGTCTGTCTTCTGTTGATGTTCGCAAAACTAATTTCGAGTTTTCTTATCATTTTAGTGCCCGCCCGCTTATTTTTTACTCTTGAAAGGTTTTTCTGGGCTATGCTTCTCAATTAATCTTGTCTTATTCTACATTACTTTCTTTTTTTGTTTACTCTGTTCTCTTTTTCATAGAGATCTACTCGCCTAGGAAAAACAACTGAACAGAGGTTTTAAATTTAAGAGAACTTTATCTTCCCATAACTTAGCTGAGCAAAAAAAATTTTTTAAAACACTTCGGTCACCGACACGAGTACAATTCCCACTGTAACAAAAAAACTTTACACAATTATCATCGCAAAGATTATAAGCTGAGGTTGAAACGTAGCTACATTTCTAGATTTTATAACGTTTCGGAAAATCAAGTATTCTTATAATTACAGATCTTGGTGACCGATGAAAGAAGGTATTATTTTGTTCAGTATACTGCCTTTTGATAAATCTCGAGAACTAAATTTCTGCAATCTCTCAAGATGTGGTATGAATTTACATTCGTAAATTTCTTTTGTTTGAGATGCATGTTATTTTTACTTAATTCCGTTACACACAAGCTTTAAGCGGCTGCCCTGAGAGCAATTTAAAGACAGTACATTAAATATTGCTACACAAAATCGTTATTAGATTGTAAGAAAAACAGTTTCTCTGCTTCTCAGCTATTAACTCATCCATGCTTTTTGCATCAGAACTTAGGAATTTCTTATCAGACAAGGGATTTCATTCAAAATTTGAAAGATATCGCGGTCTACAACTATTTTAATAAAAAAAAATAGCAAGCCAACTAATTAAACAGGAGTTTAAACATCGATTTCAAGCATTACCTTTTTAAAAAGTATATGTCTAAAAAAGAATTGGTAAGGCCGCTTGCATTATTCTGGTTTCATAATTAGTTTTTCTGAAAGCACATCTTCACATTTGTATTTGACCGGGTGTTATGTAATCAATAAATGAAACATGGGAATCAATTTTGTTCATGGAAAATCATTTTGAATTTCTGATTACATGGAACACACACACGTGCGCGTGCGCTCTCTCGACTAGACTTTGGGATCACAGCAATAAAAATTGCCTTTTAATCATTAAGTTCACCCTGCCTCAAGTTTGATAACTATCATGAAGAAACAAATGAACGAATAAGAATCGTCAAACTTTTCGAAATTTGTTTAAAACGCACACTCTTTCATTAGTTGTCCAGCAAGTTATAACAGTAAAAAATCAGAAATGTAAGGTTATTTTCGACAACAGCAGAAGAGCATTTTTTCAGAAATTTAGGAGTTCTCTGCAGAGAAGGATTCATGACAAATTTAGGACTGTCTTCTACAGCAGAAGAGTCTCATTCATACACATTTAGTGTTATCTCTGCAGCAGACTCGTAGCATTGTTATCTACAGTGGAATGACTTCTTTCCAGAATTTGATATTTTCTTTGTTAGAGGAAAGACAACATTCCAAGGATTCTTTAAACATAATCTGTTCCAAATTTACAAGCTTAGCAGAGAAAATATTCTTCCTGGCGTTTCTTAATTTCACGTTTCATTCTGTCTTTTCTGCATTTAACTTTCACACGAACTTAGTTAACTTTTCTGCAAAGCTTTTTTTGTGATTTAATTGAAGAAAATATTAATATTAATATAAAATAATTCACGAAACAGTTCTATGTTTAAAATGACCTATTGTAAAATTAGGAGCAGTTGATCGTGTTTTACTGAAACTTCTAACTTTTCATATTTTAAACAGATTTCTCTAAAAATACCATTTGCTTTAAAGTGCTTATATGCTGTAGTCATCTGAATTAGATCAACCAATTCAGATGAAAAGCTATGGCAAAAAATTCCTCGATGCCTTTATTTTAGCATTTGTAACATTGTTTCTTTTCCCCTTCTCACAGCACATTGGTGCACAGAAACTGTCCATTCTTCTTCGTACACAGCCATGAGAAACTTCAATTTACTAGTACGACATTTTATTGGTAAAAAAAATAAAAAGTGTCTGCGGTTTAGAAACACTGATGTGCGAAACTTAAAGAATGTCCTCCGCTTTCCATCAAAGGGAAAATACATTTTTGTTCGACGACGCTACATTTTCAATAGATAAAGTTCACAAAAGTATCGTTGAAATGAAATCAAAACTCAAGGAACGCTTATATCGTAACAAGGAACCCTAAGTCCATTCATTTTCGTGGTGTAAATTTGATAAAGATTCGCTAAGCTTTCACTTTCCACTGGGAGGCTTTTTCAAGGCAATGTAGACATAAAATGCAGGGAATTAGAACACGTAAGAAACAAAGATGATTTTTTGAAAGTGACGTGGGTGACATCAGACTGTTTCCCTGATGGCAGTCTCTTTAAAGTTCCTGCAAGGGGCAATTCTTCTAATACTATTCCATACAAGAGCGGCCGAGCAATGCATAACCTATCTGGGGGAGAGCTGTATTCTACATGTTCTGTTGACACTTCGCACGTGTTCTTTATTTTTTTTATTTTTTTTTTTTTTTGATTGAAGGTTTAACGACCGCCGTGAGCAACTCAATGGGCTATAAGCAGTCGCCCGTTCCTAATTTAGGGTCACTGGTTCCAGGGAAGGGAGAGAGCCAGTGCCGTAAGACAAACACAACATCCATGCCTCACCGGGATTCGAACCCGGACCCCAATCGTACGAATGATCAGAGGCCATCGCTTAGACCACTGCGCTACCGGGGCGGCACGTGTTCTTTACATCTAGTATCCAAGGATTGATTTGTCATTCCAAAACAAAACAACGAAATCAAAACAAAAAACAATGTATCAAAAGCATTTAATTTTTAAGCGATTCGTTTAGAAAATTACGAACATTAAAATCTGATCCAAGGTCTGTTCTCTACGTTAAATATTCTGCAACTACACTTGATTAAAAACAATGAAGAAATAGAACCTCTTCTGTAATAGTTTATTCGTATTCCATTAAGCATGAAAGAACGCCTATTTATTGTCACGACGGCCTAGTGGTTAGAGGCGTAGGTTTCCCGCCAGTCTCCCAACTTGGGTTCGAGTCTCGGATGAGGCGTGGGTGTTTTACCTCCCTCTCTTGGAACTAGTGGCCCGAATTTAGGGACGGACGACTTAAAGCATTTAGAGCTGCTGTGGTTGGTAGACTTCGAAACAAACAAAGCACTGATTTTCTTCGATTTTTAAATCTCGGGTGGAAATTATAGCTTTGTAAAATATAATCCTTGTGCTTCTGTTTTCATATTATTTACAAGATCTAACATAAGCACTCCTCAATGAGGCTTTTTCGTAAAAAATAACATATTTTTAAAATGAATGTAATTTCACTTTATCTACCGCAGAAGAAATGTTGAGATGCGAAACCGTTTGTGCGGAATACTATCTGCTTCTTCACTGTCAAAAAATATTAGTATGCATGTTGAGAGAGAGAGACAGAGAATTTGAAAGAGACTTGCTGTTAACGCGTGTATTATGCATAAAATACTTTATTGTCATCAACGCTTCTTTATTTAAGGGAGGCATAAATAAATTTGTTCGAAGCACTTAAATCGAAATTAAACATTTTAGGAAAGTATGAAAAAGATTACTACCAGATAACCCGAATGACAGAGCTCCGAAAATCAATATAAATAAGTAGATCAGATATTCTTTGCTTGACATATGCACCACCTTACAAAAGTACTGCATTATCCGATGTAATCCGCAATACGAAGTAACACTTAAATCTACTGGTATTTCAAACAGTACCAGTATTCTACAAACTGCTATTAAACACCGAAGTAAAATTCAAATCAATACAATCGTGAGTCCCTTTTTTGTAAAATATTACTAATGATTAGCTTTATAAAATAATGCTCGCCATTAAAACTAATGATGATGTAAATAATGATGGCATTTGCTTTTGCTTTTGAATATAGTCCCAGTTGGATTGGTCCCATTTCTTGTCCTCCTAAAAATAAATAGTTATATATATATATACTTACACACTTCTTTCTAATAAACGATACCCAGATGTTCCCAAAGTACGTGAAATAAGTGTTGTACTCAAAGTATCATTAACACAAATATCATACTATAGACGTTTTCCAAATATTCTGTGATTTAAAAAAACTAGGAAAAATCGTTGTATATGACAGACTGATATGTTATCCATAATAAAAGAATATTCAATGAGAACCAGTATCAATTTTTAAAAATAATGGGTAGAAAATGTTGAATAATTTTTGTCTTTGTCAGAACATTCTCTTCAGGCCGGTTCTGAAGTGAGCCTTGTCGATTGGATCAGTAGATAGAGAGAACTGAAATAATGCAAACATTCCTAGACAGCATTTCGCTAAGTGTGTAAGTGGCCTTAAAACAGAAAAAAAAAAAAAAATCCGTAGATTACAAAACCCTATCATTTGACTGTAGTCAAAATCAGTAGATCTACTGATAAATCAGTGAAACGGTAACACTGCCATAGGCGTAGATAGATTCTTTTTCGTAGGCGGGGGGCGACGAAAAGTGGAAGTTTTTGACATACACCAAGACAAAATAAAAGTTAGTGAAAAACAGCAGAAAAGGTTGAAGTAGTTATTCTAATGTAAGTTGATGCATTTTTATTAACCCAAATTTTTTTTTCTAATGTAATTCTCATTTTTAACCCAAAACATGAAAAAAATGGAACACTTTCAGGGAAGCAAGTCCCCTATTGCCCCGTCTAAATACGCCCCAGCAGAGTACTAAAGTAATTCTTCCGTAACAAGCTGTATTGTTTCTTTTCCAAGTTTATGTAAATTTAGAGAATTTGTAGAGGTTTTGGATTATAAATGAAGTTTCATCGAAGTTCGATTTCTAAGTGAAGTTCTCTTGTGAAAAGTTTTACGTCGTCAAAGGCATTATGGTATACATATCAACCCATTTTAATTGAGAAAAGTCATAAACTGTCCCAAAGTTTATATCAATAAGAAGTGCTACTAATTATGCAAAGATTTCTTTGGGAAGTTGGGTTAAAAGCGTCAAGCATTCCTTTTGTGACCAATATTCTGATTTGCAATTAAGACATGAGGGATGCAAATTATAAAAAGTACATAAAACTCTTTACCGTGGGTAACAAGTGATGGTGATGCTAACAGGAATTATATTTAAAAGCAAACTGATAAAACGAAAAATAATATGCATGAAGTGTACAATTTAATAAGCTATCACTTGAAATTCATGGAAAGAAAATGTCTGCATTAAATGCGTGTTATATAAATTTTTGAATTGCTCAAAAGATGGAAGACATTATAAATTTTTTGATATAACTGAAAGCAAAGCACTTACTACGTAATAGTTTTATAACTTCAGATCTTCAGTCTATTTGAGTCTATGTCATTTAGAAGTCACTGATTTCACCTCTGAGATAAGTTTGGCCCAAAACTGACAACCAATCAGTTATCATCAACACTCAAATCTGAAAAATAGTTAATCAGCCTGATCGCTAAAAAATGATGGTTAGTTAACGGCAACGCCCAACAAATGATATTACTCTCAACGCATGAAACTGACAAACAGTATTTGGCTTCAAAGCTCAAAACTGATAAATAGTTAGCTTCAAGGATTAAAACTGACAAATCTGGGTCTGGTTGCAGAGGTTTTCTCGTACCACATCAGCCATTCTCAATCCAACGCCTGAAAATTAACAAACGTTAACCAGCCTCAACGTCTAAAAATCGACGAACGATAACAACCAGATCACTCAAAACTGACAAATAATTAGCTTCAATGCTCAAAATTGACTAATAGTTAGTCAGCCTCAAGACTGAAAAAATCCCTCGGCTTATCCTGTGTGATATCCCTAATAGTAAGTTTTCTTTCCCGCATCATTCTGCTGAAAGTTTTCTCGGCTCTAGCAGTACCCACAGGAATACTGCAAACTATCAGGGAAAAATCCCTCAGCTTATTCAGTGTGATTGCTTATAGTAAGTTTTCTTCCGTAGCACCATTCTACTGAAAGTCTTCTTGGCTCTGATAGTACCCACAGGAATACTGCAAAATATCTCAGATACTATATGTAAATGGCTCGCGTTGTAGCAAAAAATAGAACTAAGTCGAATTGAAGAAAATATATATTTGCGAGTGCACAAAAGAAATAAATGCAAATAAGCTGTAGTGGCCGCACCATTACATTATTATTATTTTTTTTCTGACGTTTGAAACGTCATTTAAAGCTACGACCGAGAAAATTTTCCCGGCAACCCCCACCCTCTCTATGGCCCAGGTGAGGTACCTCTTGAAGTAACAATTGCACGCAAGGAATGTATACTAAGCAAAATCTTTCTGAATTAATCAAGTCCATCATCGCTTGTTTATCACAATCCTGGTCTGTGGAAACATAAGTATATATTTGTTTCTCTTATAGATTCGGTTCTTGTTTGAAACACAGTAAAGTCATTTTCTGTTCGAGTAAGAGCGGAACGAAAAATATTTCTTTTAAGATTCGACAAAATCAGAGCAGAAATCGTTGTTCTCGGAAAAGTGGTCTTAAATACGTTCTTGCTGTTTAGTAACAGATATCATATTTCGGCACTGTAATTTACATGTCTTTATTCATGATTTTTAGGAAAACTCTACCCCCTCCCCCCTCCCCCTCCTTTCTCTCTCTCTTGTATTTTAAAAATTGCATCGACAATATTTTTATGGGCACAAAATGAGGATTAATCTAATAAAATGGCAGATAAATATATATAAACAAACAATTAAAGCATTAGCACCCTAACCGGTTCCCAGTGCGATAAAATCGACCAGAGTGATGTTCGATTTAAATGAATTTTTTGTGTCGTTTTCACTCTCAAGTTAGTTGACGTTTGTGTTTGTCTGAGAAGTGGATATTAAAACTAAAACTTTCAAATGATTACGGTCACGAAGATCTGAGTCTGTTTCTAAAGGTTTTCTCATCATCATCAACCATTCTCAGTCCACTGCTGGATGAAGGTCTCCCAAAATCTCTTTCACTACTCTCTCGCTTGAGCAAATCCCTTCCATGTAATTGAGGATTTCTCATAGATGTGATTAAAATTTGTAACAGTTTTTCGGAAACAAATTTCCAGAATGCTTTTGTATCTACTCAATCTGAACACTCAAAAACCTAAAGAAATTTAATTTTTAAGCATGTATTATGATGAGTTCGGGAACTTCTGTGGTAAATTTGGAAAACTCCCACTTTCCTAAACAGAAAATGGATTGGTGAATAGAGAGAGAGAGAGAGAGAGAGAGAGAGAGAGTTGTTTTTCTTTACTTACATATGCGTGAACTGAGCGACTTGAACAATACTGCAGTATTGTTCAAATAGCTCATCCTTGTTTTGTCTTGTGCTTTGTTTTATTACATACGCTTCATCTGCAGCGCACCGGAAAAGGGGTTTCACATTTTCTTGCAGTCAAAATTTTGCGGAATAGTTTCAATTCTGGCTTGAAATGGCATACACCTTTTCAAGCTTTAATCGGATTTTGTTCGGCGTCATAGTGTGACAAGAAAAGACCACAGAATATGAACTGGAAAGCCTAAATCGGAAAGTTCAACTTTGCATTGTAGAAATTAGCATTGCACTGCGTAAAGTCAAAGGGAGGCTGCCCCGGTGGCCGATTGGTCAGAGGCGTAGGTTTTGGGTCGATCATTAGTTTGGCCCGAGTTTTAGTTCCGAATAAGGCACGGGTGGTGCGCTTATCCCCCCTCCACCCCTCTCCCGGAAAAGAGTCAGCGGGAGCCCGTGTAATTAGGTGAATCAGCAGAGATCTCAGACCTAATGGAAAACCCGTTACCCGTTATGGGTTGGATCGGCAATGAAAGTAGTAGTCCTGAATGAGGCGGCACCTTTTGATGCTATAATGCACTCAAGGAAGTAAAGGTGCAGAACGAGTTGTAATTTGGTTACAGTTACAAATGGGGTCATTTACACTTGTTCACTGGATTTCACCGCACAGTTTCAATTTCAAACTGTATGCTTCAAAACTGGTTGATCTGGGAGGCTTTGCCATTTTGCTTCACATCCCATTAAAATGTATTGTATTCTCTGCCAAATTCAGTTGAGCGCATTTCCAGCAAAAGTACAACTGGATCACGTTCTTTTCTGTGTTTACATCACTTCAACCGTCCCAGTAGCTCAGTGGTTTAAGCGCTGGCTTCTGATCAGTCGTCCGAGATTGGGTCCGGGTTCGAATTCTTGAGGCATGGACGTTGTGTTTGTCTTACGGCACTAGCTCTCTCCGGTTCCTCGAACTAGTGGCTCTAAATTAGTGAATGGCGACTACTTATAGCCCATCGCGTTGCTCATAGCGGTCGTTCATAACCGAATCGCTTGATCATTAACACGGCAATTATATTAGCCTGAATTTCCAAGTTTACTGTTCATCATATAACATCACATTATAAAACTTGGAAATTACATCACGCTGGGACCGGAATCGAACTCGCATCTTCTGATTTCGATTCGAGTATGCTGACCTTTACACCACACTGGACAACAAAGTTCCAACTGAAGATAAGGAAACTGAACAAACACAGATTTCCACCAATCAAGGCAATCGGATGCTTCCTCATACTATAATTCACCAGTATCTCAGAGATTTGAATTGTGGAAGAAACGTTCCTCACAAACACGTGAAAAACAACAGGATTATTAACATGTTGAACCGTAAAATACAGTACGCATTCCAGGCTATTCTGATTATCTTGTTAAAAATCCGGTAGTTGTTCCTGTATTTGTAAAGAATATGTCTTCCATAATTTCTGTTACAGTGGACACCCCCCCCCCCCATCCTGAAACCAAGCTACAAGCGGAAAGAAGAAAAGAAAGAAAAGTGAAAAACCACTTCGAACATTGCTGCTTCCATCCGCATTCGAAAGCACATTTCCCTCGTTCGTTTTGCAGCCCCTCTAAGACACTTGAGATAGGAATTTTTATGTTTCACTTCAGGGCTATGTGTGAGGTCTAGCAATTCAAAATGGCAAAAATATTGCGTTTCTTGCCTTCAAAAGCATTGGAGCGACTTCCCAATTATCCCGCAATTTTGTTAATTAATTTAGAGAACAGCCGAAAGAAAAAACAACGTAAATGAGAAATAAATAAAAAAAAAACTGAACTGTAAAAGAACATGTGAGCCTGCCGAACTGTGATTCCTAGCTGCCTGATACAATACGCGACATGGCGGACAAATTTTAAAGTTTTCTTCAGGTTTTCAGGTTTTAGGATGGGGGGGGGTGTCCACTGTAACATTTCCGTATCACTCAATTCTTTTCTAAAACTATTTTGCGTTAATTATATTACATTCTTGCAATATTGATTTTTGTCACTGGCTTAAGAATATTCTTAGTTTATTTAATATCTCGAAGTAAAGATAATCAAAAGGGGAGGAAATTTCAATAACAGGCTTCATATTTGCAAAGCGTTTTGGAAAACGTTCTCTGAAAAACATGTGCGTTTTTTTATTGCAAGCATTTTTTTTTTTTTTTTTAAAAACACAGTATCACGCTTTTTCTTTTTTTCTTCATAAACTGCGTCTTTATTCGTTTATTTTTTCGGGGAATTTTCAAAATAGAAATAAGCGAAATGTGTTCAGATTTTATTTCATTTTTATTTAGGAAAATAAAAAAAAATGTAGCATTCTTTATTATCATATAAACATCCCTTCCGGTTCGTATTTCATATTTGTGAGCAATGAGATGCTAGTGAAAGTTCAACAATCACCACAATGACATAAGTATTATATAAATAATATGCGCATAACTTGCATACCAAGAAATTTTAGAGTTTAGAATTTAATTTCTAGAAGATGACTGTAATTAAACTGGTGAAGATGAAAAACGATTGCCAGACATATTTCATTGGCAAAACTTTAAAGTATTTCATGAATGTAGAGAAGGTAAAACAAATAGAGTAAGACCGACTTGAGAAGAAATTTCATGAATGTAGAGAAGGTAAAACAAATAGAGTAAGACCGACTTGAGAAGAAATTTCATGAATGTAGAGAAGGTAAAACAAATAGAGTAAGACCGACTTGAGAAGAAATTTCATGAATGTAGAGAAGGTAAAACAAATAGAGTAAGACCGACTTGAGAAGAAATTTCATGAATGTAGAGAAGGTAAAACAAATAGAGTAAGACCGACTTGAGAAGAAATTTCATGAATGTAGAGAAGGTAAAACAAATAGAGTAAGACCGACTTGAGAAGAAATTTCATGAATGTAGAGAAGGTAAAACAAATAGAGTAAGACCGACTTGAGAAGAAATTTCATGAATGTAGAGAAGGTAAAACAAATAGAGTAAGACCGACTTGAGAAGAAATTTCATGAATGTAGAGAAGGTAAAACAAATAGAGTAAGACCGACTTGAGAAGAAATTTCATGAATGTAGAGAAGGTAAAACAAATAGAGTAAGACCGACTTGAGAAGAAACCTGCATATAACGAAAACCTTCCCAAAATGGAACTCTTTTTGAGTCCCGAAATGAAGGACAGAATATAACTGCTATTTAACCTGTCTAAAATTAAACATGCCAAACGTGTAAACGGAAAGGGCATGAGAGTAAATGAACCTTGTAGAAACGGAAAGTTCTCATGTGTTCTTGGGCAGTCAGGTATTTTAACTGAATTACACAATAAAGTGCAATGATTAATTCATACTTAATAAATTTGCTTGAAGTTGAAGATAAAATAACTAAACAGAGAGATTGCTTTTGGGTTGTTTACACAAACACACACACACACACACACACACACACTGCAGAATATCCACTGTTTGGCTTAGGACGACTCAGATTTAGGTCATGCAATCGACATCGCTCTCTTTACTGGATGTCGGTCGCATGATGTTTGGAGTTTGCATCCAGCAAAGAGAGCGATGTCGGTCGCTCTCTTTGCTGGATGCAAAGTCTTCAAAGCTGGTTGTTCGTACAGATTTCAGGAGACCCTCCGTTTTAATTCTCTAACATTTGTTTATTGAGATGATCATTCACAGCCTTTGCTTTTTGTGAGTCGCGTCCTTTCGTTTGCCTCATGCTATGGAGCAAAGTAAGAACGCTCTCGATTTGGATACAAAAGTTAAAATTATTGAAATACACGAAAAAAAAAAGTGTGCGAAACTCTGTTATTACCACAACAAAAGTTCAAATGTTTATATTTCAACGGCTTTCATGGGTAAACCTGTGTTAAAGGGAAACTTGTCTAAAAAGAGAAATAGTTGAAGTCCCTTGGATTCCGTCTTTGACAGATATCAATGTATTAACGTTGACTGATGTTTCTTATCCGTAAAGAAAAGGTAACAATACACAGTATTTGAATTTTTCTGGGTAAGAGAACTGCTGTATTAGATCGACTAGAAACTGTAATTATAATGTCGCTGGAGGACAGGCATAAGCATAACTGCTTCCGAAACGCATTTCTAGGATACTAAGTATTTGAAACTGTGCTGTAAATAAAAACAAAAAATCTTTATGACTGGAGTGTATCAAGAATGTCGAATTTTAAGCCAATTCATATCTGTTCTCTAAGCCACTGACTACTTTTAAAAAAAGGGCTGCCTACGAGATTAAAGTGAATTTATTTTGGCAGTGAGCGCATTTTTATCAAACCTTTTTCGTTTAAAATAAAGTAAGATTTCAGTGACGGCCGCCTTATATGATGGCTATCAATATTTTTTGTCTCCTCCTTGTAATCTCCAAGAAAAATAAAGCTCTAATCAACTTACATATAAACGTATTACCTTTTCCGATAACTAAAAGGGAATTTTTCCTGGTTCTTATATCTTTAACATCATTATCACTTGAGAACAGCGCACTTTCGTCTAGTTATCCAGCGTGTATTTTTCGGATGTAGCGTGTGAAAAACACCCTTTTGCTTGATATTAGGTCCTCCATAAAGCAACAGCATCACTTCATTATCATCGTGAGCTGTTTAACGGGCTATTTAAGGCACAGCTGTCACCACCACCAAGCTTCATCACTCTCAGCCACTTGTTTCTTTAGGGGTTTTATCGTCATTCTTCTCAGATCCCGAAGCACTACGTTCAACTGGAGAAGAGCCACGAGTTCCATTGCTATCAATGAGATATATGGTTTTCCTTTAGTTGAACAGAATATACACCCACCTAGTCCTGGGTCTTCTCCTCGGCATTGTCTTATTTATTTTATTCACAAACACTTTCTTCACAATTTGTCCATCTGTTCTCGACACACACACACATGTCCAAACCATTCTGATCTCTCACTTCAGCCAAATGCGAGGATGTCTGGCTTTTTATAGAACTGCTGAATTTCCTCATTTTGTTTTCTTTCATATCTTCCCATCTCCACATTGTACAGAGCGCGACAAATCTTTCTCAGTACTCTTCTCTCAAACGTCGTGCAGCAATGTTGAAAAAAGAAACTTATTGGCGAAGGGAATTCTTATCCAGCTTTTACAATAAAGTTTATTAATATTAGTGATATCTGAATCACATCTGATGTAATTAACAGATATTGATCCATTCGTATGACAGGATGTCTGGCATAAAGTACTGATCCATTCTTATGGCAGGATTTCTAATGAGAGGACGTCTGGCCTTTCATAGATCTGCCCAGTTTTCTCATTTTTTTTTTTTTTTCATGTTTTCGCGTCTCCACATTGTACGGTAGGCGATACAACGTTCTCAGTGCTCTTCTCTCTAACACCATGCAGCGGTGTTAAAAAAATGGAAACGTATTAGCCAAGCGAATTCTTATCTGTCTCTACAATAAAGCTTACTGACATTAGTTGTGATGTATAAATAACAAATACTGATCCATTCTTGTGACAGGATGTCTGGCATAAGGCACCGATTCATTCTTATGACACGATGTCTGGCATAAGATACCGGCCTATTCTTATGACACGATGTCTGGCATAAGATACTGATTCATTCTTCTGACACGATGTCTGGCATAAGATACTGACCCATTCTTATGACACGATATCTGGCATAAGGTACTGACCCATTCTAATGACACGATGTCTAGCATAAGATACTGGCCCATTCTTGTGACACGATGTCTGGCAAAAGATACTGATCCATTCTCATGACAGGATTTCTAATGAGAGGACGTCTGACTTTTTATATAGATCTGCTGAATTTTCTCATTTTGTTTTCTCTCATATCTTCCCGTCTCCACATTGTACAGAGAACGATGTATCTTCTTCAGTATACGCTTCTCTCAAACGTTGTGCTAAAAAAATTTAAACGTATTAGTGAAGCTAATTCTTATCCATCTTTTACAATAAAGCTTATTGGCATTGATTGTGATGTATAACAGCAGGTACTGATCCATTCTTCGCTGAGTTTATTGGAGCCTTGAGTGTTGGCGAGTGGAGCGAGCAGGAGAGGATTCTATTTATTGTCTTTTAGCTTAGGTAGAACGCTTCATCTTTATTTCTTAATCATGTTTTTAGCACGTCTTTTGGCAGTTGTTTAGAAATGTTCCTTAGTGTATTCCTTTGCCCATCTGGCCAGTAGCAGATCTAGAAGCTCATCTTAATGGAAGGGAGTAGCAGTTGCTCCGCTCTAAAAGGAGAGAGAGGCTGTGTAAGGCGTGTACACACACACACACTCTTTCCTCTCTCTCTCTCTCTCTCTCTCTCTCTCTCTCTCTCTCACTATAAACCTTCTTGGCATCGCAAATTGTTTTTAAAATTTATTGTTAAAAGCGTTGTTCTAAATGTTTTAATCACAAACTGCGAGCGAGAACTGAAAAATCAGCACAATTTAATGACGTTCAATTTGCCCGCTTTTCGAAGAAACCAACTTGATACTTTTTAAAGCTCACGTCTGGAAAAAATCTTTCAAAAAATAAAGATTGATTTCTTCTATTCGGATGGGTTAATTTAATAGAAAATTTTCCAGCTTTGAAATGTACTTGCTTTTGTTTATGGCCCAATCGAGGTACGTACCTCGCTCTCTCGCCCACACCATCTCACACACTCTTCAAAGTCTATCCCACACGGTGACTTCCCTGCTTTCAATTACTAATGATCCCAGACAATACTAAAAACAGAATAAAGCTCACCCATTGCTTTTCGTGGTCAGTCAAAATCTCCTTTCACTTTCTCTCTCATCTTTTTCTGTTCCTGAACCTCTAGCTTGTTTTTGTTTTTTTCTGCCGAAGCTAGAGCAGATTTTTTATCTCCAAATTTACAGTACTTTTTATTTATGAAAATTTTACGAAAAACTGTGGATTTATTACTATAATTTTACAAAAATAAATGTATTAGTTATTTAGACATTGGCCATCTGAAAAAGAAAAATCTGCTTGGGGAGGGGAAGATCGCCCCGTTCGCCTCCCGTTGTATCCGCTACTGTTTTCGGCCGCATGTAGAGCTGTTCTTCGAAATCTATTAATCAGATTCGATAAATCAATTTATTTTTGCGCATTAGGTGGCTGGGATATTTTGAATGACAACCCTGGAATTTCCCCGCTGCCCCGATGCATAGCTTTTCTCGTTAGGTTGAATAAATTCATTTTAATGCTTTTCAAGGTCGCCCCGGTGGCGCAGTGATCTAATCGCTGGCTCCTGACCATTTTTCCGAGTTGGGTCCGGGTTCGAATCTCGGACTACATGTTGTGTTTGCCTTATGGCACCGGCCCTCTCTCCCCTCCCTGAAACCAGCAGCCTCCCTGAAGCCCCAATAAAAAATAAATAAATAAAAGCACCTTTTAAGTTCTTTCCACTTCTAAAAATCAAACTGTGAAAATTAGTTTTGCACCGATTAGCTGAAACTATGAGCAAAGCGTTTCATGTTACTCCTGCGTGCGCGGATTTTTACTGAAAGTGTATTCCTGCGAAGTAGTGCAAATTTATATTAGCATTTCTTACGATATCATCGCTGCTAAAAGTCCAATTTCAAAACTTTTGGCATTCGAGTGCTGGGTATTATGCGGAAAATTTTCGCACATTTTTGGTCTTTTCTTTCTACAAAATTGTGCTGCTAGATTGCGCAAATTTGGATTTTTGGTTAAGTCCATTTCAAATTAAAACACAAAAACTTTTAACATCAGCTGGATGTAACTGCGATATGAACATATTTTCTGATACTGTACGAGCCAGTGGCGTAGCCAGAGAGGGGGGTTGAACCCCTCCTTTGAGGGGAGACTGAGCACGAATTTAAAATGATTATACGTGTATAGGAGGCTTTCACCAATGAACCAAACCCATGGACTCCCCCCTTTAAGAAATTTCTGGCTACGCCACTGGTACAAGCACAAATTTCCGCAAGGTGTCGCGGCAGTATATTTGAGTGTATTATATGTTGTCATGTTAAAATCCATTTGAAAAATTACTTTTCTATGCATGCCAAAGTATCCGCGAGATGGAGTTGGTTTAGGTTTTTATTTCGAAGACATCTTCACTTGTAATTGGCGAACTGAAAAAAAATCCCTTTAATATCGGCGTGTTGCAACCATTGCTAATATGTTTTCACATATTTTGTGATATATACATTTTCTGTAGCGCTAGGATTTCACCTTGAATTTCATTCAATCAACGTTTGAAGCTTCTATTTTAAACCAAATTTGGAAACGTAAAATGAAATCTTTAAGACTGTGCTAGTCTCCTATGTTTCCATGATGGATGAAAAATGGAATTCTCATTGGACTATTAGTATAGGTTTGGTCTAGCTGCATACAGAGGAGATTTTTCATGAAATTGTGTTTTCACGGGTTTCGTATGTCGTCGAATGCACTTTTCCAGAACATAACTGGAAGGAATTGCCAAAATTCAGTATATCTAAAGCTACTTATTAATTTAAGTTGCAGCCGTTGCTAATATTTTTCATTTATCTCTTGATATATATCTTCTGCAGCGCCATGATATTCCCTAGAATTTCAACTGACGTTTGAAGCTTGTTTTTTTTTTTTAAAATCCAAATTTACAGACGTAACAAAAAATATTTATGACTGTGCTTAGCTCCCTTATTTCCACAAACGATGGACAATTATCTTTCTATCTGGGCTATTAGCATAGGTTTGGTCTACTTGCATACCGGGAAGGCTTTTCATGAAACTTTGTTTTCAAATGTTTTATCGGCTCCGAATTTTTTCGTAAACAAAACTGAAAGAAATGTAGTTGTTTATGTAGAGGATTTTAGGAATGTAGTGTCTGATCCTATGTCTTAAACAACCCTTAAAAGTATAAAGATAGGACATTTGAGCTAGAGTGCCCGACAGGAAAGTCACACGGAAGCGAGGTAGAAAGGAGGGAGGAACCCTTGTTTAAAACCGGGGGTCAGCACCCGGGGTCTGACGCCTTAACTTTCCCATCCAACGCAGGGCGGACATTTAGTGGTTCGAGCGTTCACACATGCTTGGGATTGACCCTGAGCCTTTTCTGTGGCAGTCACGGACGTTGACCACTAGGCCATCCGCTGCCCAACTGAAAGGAATTATTAAAATCTAGTTTATTTAAAGCTATTTATTAGCTTAAATTGCTAGGATTACAGATTACAATTGTTTCTAAGGTATTTTAGGCAGGTTTTATTATTTTATTAATGTTCTTGTCTGAGGTTTTAATGAAAAGAGTCTAAAGTTATCTTTAATCGATTTAACTTTTTAAACGAAAGCTATAAGGAAACAGGAAAAAAAAAAATTCTAGTGTTTTCTCATAATTTCATTTTCTGATAACAGTATTTCCTTATAATTGCATTTTCTGATAATAGTATTTTCTCATAACTGCATATTCCTGGCAAACTTGTTAAAGAAACCAGTAGAATTCTCTTTGTAAGGAGAGATATTCGAAATTCGATTGAAAATCGCATTTTTTTAATTTTTTCTCTCTTCTTCCTTTCCGTTTGAAGCACGATAAAAATGCCCTTAAGCAGCACACATTAGAAACACCGCTAATCTCATTGCGAATAAGTGAACTTTGTGTCTAGGGTAACGTTAATAAACCTTGCTTTTAATGGATTCCTCTGGAAAGCTGCTTTTTTTTTTTTTATGCTTTTAGATTTAGAAGTCTCAAATACTTTTCTTTTTTATACCCACTAACACTTCCGAATTGTTGAACTTAAACGTGCTTTTTAAAACAAAAGATATATCGGCGTAGTTGTGATGCCATCTTGGAAAAAGAAAATGATTCCTCTGACACCGACATTTCTCTTTCTTTCCTTCCATCTCTTTCGAAAGAAGTTCAAGGATTTTCCATATCTTTCATGTTTTCTATATCAGAGATTTGCAAGCATTTAGAATATTTTAAATGTCATTAATCTAGAATTATCAGATTTATTTTATTTCCCTAAAATTTTGCACTGCGTTGTAAATTTCGATGAGAAAAGGGAAAATATACACGATCGAGTCACATTTTGGGACCACCAGCTAATATCCAGAGTAACCGCCGTGTGCAGCGCGGACAGCAGCAAGACGGGCTGGGAGTGACTTAGTAAGGTGCTGGAAGGTGTTCACAGGTTTGTGGAGCCATGCTGACTGCAGAGCATCTGACAGCTGCTGGAGGGTGCGTGGTGGAGGATCCATAGAGCGAACAACACGATCGAGGTGGTCCGACAGATGCTCAATTAGGTTTAAGTCTGAGGAATTAGGAGGCCAGGAAAGTACTTTGAAATCTTCATCGTGCTCTTCCAACCATTCTCGGACATTTTTCTCTGTGTGATACGTCGCATTGTCATACTGGAAGATCCCATCCGCCCCATAGAAGACAATCAGCATGTATGGGGGTACGTGGTCTGCAAGGATGGATTCATAACGAATTCGGTCCATAGTGCCTTCGACAGGTATGAGTGGACCCAGAGAATGCCACGAAAACATTTCCCAGACCATAACGCTGCCCCCACCAGCTTGTGTTCTTCCAGCAATGGTTGACGAATGTTTGTTCTCCGATGTTTCTCGCCTTATACGCCAACGTCCATCCTTTCGATGAAGCAGAAAACGTGACTCATAGGAGAAGGCAATCCTTTGCCAATCAGCGGAAGCCCAATTCCGATACTGCCTTTAAAATGTAAGCCTTTTCTGGCGATGCAACTTCGTTAGCATAGACGCAGTGACCATCCGTCTGCATCGAAGCCCCATACGCAGCAGGGTTTGCTGATCTGTCGTTGTAGACACATTACCGGTAGCCCCCTGGTTCATTCGGCCAGTGAGTTGTTCCATTTTAGCGTGTCGATCAGCCCTCATGCACATTCGCAGCCGACGTTCACCTCTCACATCAATGGCCCGTTGTGCTCCGCAGTTTCCTCGTCGCTTATTCGCGATAGTGCCATTTCTCCAATCACCCTACACTTTAACCACAGCAGCTCGCGAACAGTTCACAAACTGTGCTGTTTCAGAAATACTGCCACCCTTGGCCCGAAAGCCGATAATTGCCCCGTTTTGCAAATCTGATAAATCGCTCCTTTTATCCATGACAGCAACGAGTGATACGTTTTCAGAATGATGATGATGATCATATGAAAAGGATTTTAGGAAGGGAGTGTCTGACCCCAGGTCTTAAACAACCCTTGGAAGCTTGGAGATTTGGGCTAGAGTGCCCGATAGAAAAGTGACACGGGAGCGAAGTAGAAAGGGGAGGAAGACGCCCTTATTTATTACCGGGGTCCGACGGGTTAACGCGCCCATCCATCGCACGGCGGATATTTAGTGATCGAGCGTTCGTACTTGCCTGGGATCGAACCTGAGGCCCTTTCCGTGGCAGTCATGAACGTTGCCCACTAGGCCACCCGCGGCCTATGTTTTCAGAATGCCCACACCAAAACCTTATATATACCCTCCAAGTCAGCTCACGACACGTGCCTTCTTTCATTGGCTAGACGCTGTTGACGTCAAAAGTAGGAGGTGATCACAATAATGTGACTCGACTGCGGATATTTCATTTTATCTTTTAAATTTATTTTAAAGAAATTGGTGTGTATTGGTAGATTCACTTCGTAAGTTGTTTTTTACTTCAGTTCTTCTCATTTATATTTTTATACTACATGTGAGTTTAAGCGTGCGTGCTTGTATATTTACTTGCTCGAAACTATCCAGCCGAAAAAAAAAACATTAAAAAACATGTTTTTTTTTATTAAAAACATATTTTTATCGTGATGCAGATTAGTAAATGGAATTTATTTATGCACGAACTTTAAGATATAAAAATGGACAGTTGCAGTTTTTCTACAGCTGTTACAATCCCACTATTAATTGAAGGTAATACAACAGATATAAATTTCTTGATATCACAAAATGCTATATTGTTTTACAGTTGTGTTTATCCTGGCTGGAGTTCTGTATCGTGCCAAACTATTAGGATTTATCATAAAGCCCCAATGATTAGAGGTCTATGTCTTTTATTTTTTAATACACATCCGTTGTCTCTAAAAAGTTATTACTTCATGGTTTACATCAGATTAAGAAAAATATCTCTTCTTACTTAAATTTGTTTACCGTTATTTCAGAGCTGTCTCATTTTGTTTGCTCTTATTCTCCTCGATGCTAAGTGTGGGATGATTTTCATGAGGAAATCAATTGTGTGTGTTTTTTTTTTTTTTTGTTTTTGTTCGTTTGATTGTTTTATTCTGAAACTGTGGGCCGGTTGGTAACTAAGAGTCTTCAGGTTTTTTTTTTTTTTCATTCCGCAGTTATAATTTGTCATTTCTAAATCAGTGTGTTTCTGTTGTGTTTCATAACATTACCTCGAAAATCCTTTATTTCGTAAGTTCATCATCGCTTCATATACACCTAGATGATCCTGTGATAAAAAGTTTAAAATTTTCTCGAAATAAATAAATTTTTTGGGAAAAGTATCTGCACCATCGGAAATATAGTTCTTTTTTCACATTTAAATGTCATTTACAAGCAAAGAAAAGGAGCAAACGGCTTACGAAGTATTTCTCAGTTTCTGAGATTTCTTCCTCGGGCTAGAGTTTTATACGGTAGTTACGTGTTCGTTTGCTTATGTAAATTTCAATATTGCGAACTGAAAATATAAAAATATATGTTTCGAAGACAGTATTTATTGACTTGTCTCAATTTCAAATGCTGTATTTTTGCAAAAAGCTTTTCAGATCTTTCGAAGTTGTTCTTAAATTTAATTCCGCAATTAAATTTTTAAGAACAACTTTACTGAAAATAAAAAAACAACAGATAAATACCCAAGGGCAAACGGTTGTAAATATCAAGTTAAACATAAAAATTATGTGAACACTGACAACACAGCACATGCAGAATGAAAACAAGCAAGCACAGAACGAACGATTATCAGGTAATGAACAGAGCAATAGCAAGACGGTTTCGGGTTAGGGCTTAGAAAAATTCCATTCAAGGTTAAACGTTCAGAGGAACTTTCGGCAACAGCGCATATATGACTAATTAGCACAAATGCCTAATTAGCTCTTCCTCTCTATGGCTAATTTGGAAAGGTCATGGAGGTTAGGCATACCAGCATATTGTTTTTTATGATACCAATCGCTGTTTCGGACGATTGCATTCATGCATGTAAGGGGGTGGATACCTCACACTGCAGGTTGATCTGTACCCTTGTTAGGGCCGCGGAATACTGCCTGTAGCTAACCATTGAAGAACAAAATACTGAAGCGTATAACTTTTTTATGAGTTAAAATTTACAGTAAATTTATTCACACCCTGTGCATTTCTATTTTTATGTTCCTCAGAGCAGGACCGTAGCAAGTAGGAGAACGAGACTTGAAATTACGTCCCTTCGAGTTCAAAACTGCGCCCTTTCGAGTACAAAACTGCGCCCTTCGAGTTCAAAATTACGCCCCTTCGAGTTCAAAATTACGCCCCTTCGAGTCCCACTCAATTAATACGTGGTTTTTACTTTCTCACACACCGCCGTTATAGGAAAATATTATGATTGTTCAAAATCGCACTTCAGGTTTTTGACATAATTTTAGTAAAAATGTAAAAACTAGGTAAATACCCAAGAATCGCAGGTTGTAAATACCACATGAAGCGTAAACGTTTCCTATTGTTACATTCACTATCCGATACTCATTCGTTCTGCGCAGGCTTGTTTTCCGTTCTGCACACAAATGCAGAACGGAAAACAAGCCTGCGCAGAACGAATGAGTATCGGATAGTGAATGTAACAATAGGAAGAAGCTTTAGAGGTAAGGCTTGGAAAAATTCTGTTCAAGATTAAACTCTCGGAGATCTTTCTGCAACAGAGTACAAATGATTAACTAGCTCTTCATCCCAACGACATGTTCGGAAATGTCGTGGAATTTAGGCATATCAGCATATTGTTTTCAGCGCCTCCATTCACTGTTTTGAAAAATTCCCTTTACGGATATGAGATGCTCACACCTCATAGTGTATGTTACTCTGTACTCTGGTTAACTGCATGGAATACTGTATGAGACTAACTAAAGTCTTTAAAAAGAAAGTGCTGAAGAGAGTAACTTTCTTTTTTTAGTTACAATTTCTACTTTTTACATCCCCCAGAGCATAAATTTACTCCCCTGATATGACCACTGTGGGAGGGCTCTTTGCCCTCCCGGTAACTACGGCCCTGGTTGTGACTACTTGCTATTATTTATTTCTGTGACTTCTCTAAATATTATTACAATATAAATGATCTCTTTACACTGATACAAAGAAGTGTATGGATAAACGGTTTCTACGTCGATCCTTTAGCTGCTTGCTTTAGCCCATTTTGTGACTGTTTCTTTCTTCTTTTCATCACCGTGACTTTTCTAAATCTCCTGAACACTGAATTATTGCTGCATCATTCACGTGACAGATAAGACTGATCTAGTTCGTGGCCATGCTTTTTTTTATTTATCAGCGAAATTTTCCTGAAGGGTCCTCACGCTAAATATTTACATCATCAGTTCTTTCATTTTTGATCAGTTTTAGTTCGTGATTATTGATTCCGTTGCCTCATAGCTACTCTCCTAAAGCATATGATATATTTAAATATTAAGCATCTGTATATAACAGTTTGACCATGTATATCATTTCACTATTGTTTCATCACTATCTTAACTGCTTTGATTAGTCCATTCTGAGACTGTTTATTCTTTTTTCATCAGAAGTATTTTTGATTCACTTGCGTTGACTGAAGAATCATGATTGATAAGATAAAAATTACGGATTTGCGGTGTAAGAATTTATTAGCAACATTTTGGATTGTTGAATTAGCTAAAAAGAGTTATAACTGAACCCTATGCGAAAAACTGACGCTGCACGAAGGATTGAGGATGTTAAATCAAAGTTCGAGAAAGCCATACGCCGCGTTTGGAAAAAAAAAAAAAAAACAACACCTGGGTTTTTCATCAGTAGGGACAATCTTCACATGGTTTTCTTGCTTCTAAAAGGGCTTTCTCATTTTTGTCGTCATGGAATGCTTTGCAACGGTACGTATACTACTGCGTAAAAGATTCCATGTATTATCGATTCCTAGAACACTTGAACGTTATCTCTGTAACCTTAGCTTCGTTAATTTTCTTAAAATCATTTCTAGCGCTTATGACTCATTCAGCATTTTGTGTTTCTTCTCACTTTTAGTTTTAGGTTGAAAAAATTCATCCACCCCAATGGCACAGTGGTCTGAGGGCTGGCTTCTGACCGCTCTTATGAGGTCCGGGTTTGAATCCCGGTGAGACATGGATATTGTGTTTGTGTTATAGCACTGGCTTCCTCCCTTCCCTGGAACCAATGGCCCTAAATTGTGCACGGGTGACTGCTTATAACCAATCGAGTTGCTCACGGTGGACAGTAAATTCACACAAAAAAAAAATAAAAATAAATAAATCACGAGGACCACTTTCAGGATTCAGTAACGAACTCTACACTTAGATCGAGTCTTTTTAAACGAAATTTCTGGAAAATGTCAGTTACTCTTAAAACTGGTTTCAGTTTTAAGTAGAATATTCCGAATGTTTGTTAGACCCCCCCCTTCCCCCAGTGATGGGTCACTTTTTCAGTGCTCATTTCGTCCACATTCACTCGGTCCAGTTCATTAGCCCACGGTTCACTTTGTCCGCGGTTCGTTTAGTCCACAGTTCATTTCGTTCACTGTTCACTTTGTCTGCCGTTCACTTTCATTTCGTCCTCAGAATGGATGGAATAACGTGGAAATTTTCTGTTTTAATGGGATTTTTATTACTAGGCAGAATAAAATGGCAGCGGACATTACACTCGATTTTTTTTTTTTTCCTGTTTAAGTTTTTCGATTAAAATATAAGAATTTCAAACGTTATTTAAAGTAAACCAAGGAACTGAACTTTGAATAACTTTTTAACTCTTATGTGTGGTACGATGTCAGTCAATACGACATAAATTAAAGTTTTACAAAAGTTTTAAGGTTTTGAAATGCATCTTGTATATTGTTTTCATAGAGTTCTTAGCTTTTCAGTATTTTTATTTTGATTATTATTTGTAATTTCCTCATCCGCATTAATGACTTTCATACGAATGAACTATAACGCTCTCTATACGTGTCATAGCTTTATAATACGAGAAAAAATACATAAAAGTATAATGGTGAAAAAAATTATAGATTGATATATATTATGAATTTGCAGTGTGAAAGAAGAAAAATAGATTTTTTACATAAAGGAGAAAGAAGGTCTAAAAATTTGCTCTTCAATCCAACACATGGCTATTAGAATAAACTTTTTCAAATTTGATTTTGCGAATAAAATGTAATATTGCTTAATTAATACTTAATAAATAATAATGATAAAATTATTATCATTATTATTATAAAATTTACTATAACGGGGTATCACAATGTACACAGATTTTTTTTCATGTTTTGTGACTCCGTAAAGACAACATTAACTTGACTGGTTATGTAAACGTTAGCAATATGAGCATGGTGCTTTATGAACTGAAGAAAGTGCCTGGGCCAAAAATTAATATTACCCATTCTGTGGTCGAAATGAACGTGGACATAGTGAACGGCGGACAATATGAACGGTGGACAAAGTAAGCCCTGGACGCAATGAAGTTGGCCAAGTGATCGTGGTCGAAATGAACACGGACAAAGTGATAGGGAACCGATTCCTCTTTCCCCCTGTATATGTGTTGTGGCTGTAACGTAATTTGTTTTTAAAAATGAACGTTTGCAAAATTTGCCCTTACCTTTAGTGTAATTTATATTCATTTTCGTGAAAATTTTCCGTTAATTATCATGACTTCCCAACACATGTTTGACTTTTACAGTAAAAATAAATTGCATAAATTCTCTAAAAAATTCTAGTTTCTTCATGGGATGAAAATGTAGATAATAGTTCTGCGAAAATTTTTCATTGCTGCTTTTTTGTCTTCTTTCATTTACACCATAAGTCGCAGTTTATCTTCCATGGGCGTCAGTATTTTGGAGTTCTATAAATTTATAGAATTATTGCATGCGTTTCTGATATCGTATTCATTTTGACAATTTTCTGTAATTAAGTTTTACGTAAAATTATCGTAACTTTAGTTATTAAGGTTTGATTAAAATTGCAACTAAAATTTTTCTCGTAGAAAACACTACGAGAGCTAGTAAGTTTAATAGAAGGTGAACTGAGAATGATGAATCTTCTGAAACAGCGTCTCAAAAACAAATTAATTGCGTTCCTGAAAAATGATGGAACACGTGGAAATCTCTTTAAAAGCACGCAAACAAACGAAAAAGCACAGATTTATCGTATTATGTAAGTACCAGATATCAAGAGATATTTAATTCATTTTCTATATCTGAGATTATTTAACATAACGGAGTTGAAACATAAACCAACAGTACTGTCCCGTGGTACACCCAGAATTTTTGACGGGAAGGCTGTCTAAATGATATATTTAAAATCGTTGCGAACATACAAACACATAAAACTATAAGTCTGAATGAGTTACAACTTCGTGACGGTAATACATTTACGGTAATTCAGTAATGCTGGTTTGCAAGTATGTTATTAATAAAACGCGTTTTCGACATGCTGACCTAGATTCTAGTCACAATTGAGACAGGAGAGTTGTTTGTCCTTCAATTCTGGGGTCGTTCTTTCTTTACATCCAGTAACCTATACGACTGTCTATCTCCAACTCCTTATCATTTCGACATGCAACGAAGCCTGCAAGCTACAAGCAAACACAATATAGCATTCTGGAATTAATATCATAAATATAACCGAGAAAATAATTGGTATACGTTTTTCAGATCTCCTGCTTTCGTCAAAATTTCACAGGATACAAATGCTGAAAAGTTCTAGCGTTCTGAGAGTTCAGCGCTAATAAACAAGTCTCTATTATTCTCTTAAAAACCGTCCCTGTGACGCAGTGGTCTAAGCGCTGGCTTCTGACCACTGGTTCGAGATAGGTTTGAGTTCGAATCCCGCTAAGGCATGGATGTGGTGATTGTCTTATAGCACTGGGTCTCTTCCTTCCCTGGAGCCAATGGTTCTAAATTAGAGACGAGCGACTGTTAATACCCCTTCGAGTTGCTCACGGTGGTCGTTATAACCCCCCCCCCCCCCCCACCACCACCACCCAAATCTCTTGAAGAACTGCTTTTTTGTTGTTTAGGGATTTAACGATCACACTGAGCAGCTCAGTGGGTTATAAGCAGTCGCCTGTCTCTAATTTGGGGTTACGGGTTCCAGGGAAGGGAGACAGCCAGTGCCGTAGGACAGACATATCAACCATGTCACACCAAGGATTCAAATTCCAGCCCTTCTGGATCGAATGATTAGAAGCTACCACTCGAACATCCGAGCGTCTTCTTTTCATGAAGTGTATGATGTTAGTGTTCATTATAAGGAGCATACAATTTTCAATACTTCAAAATCGAAAATCAAGAGCAAACCTCGTTCTTCTTATTTCCTTTGTTAACTTTCATGCAAGCCTCGTGTAAGTTACCAACAGAATAACTAAAAAAAAAAAAAAAAATGTTATGGGAGGAGACCTCGACATTGAACGTACTGATGTTACATCAACATTATAAATGGTGCATAATGAAAAAACAACAAAATAACATCACTTCAACTAACAGCTCAGTTAACACAAGTAAACGGTTTAGTTGTAACAAACAACATAACGACTCTTAGAAATGCGCAATTACTAGGCGAATCGTGTAATCATTGCAATAAACAGCACCGTGAGTACAGTAAATGACGGTATAACTGCAGTCAATAGCACAATCCCTACAATGAAAGTGCAAACAAGGTGTGACCTCTATTTCATAAACATCCGTTGAGCGGCTTTTTCTATTTAAAGAATTTCATATAGGTACCTTGAGCTAAAATGCATTAAAACATACTTCCGTTTAGCGAATTGATTTTCTGTTTAAAGCACATTTTCATAGAAGTTCCTTTCCGCTTGTTTCTGTTTGTTGTATACTCAAAATTGATAAGGATGTTTCCATTGCTGATTATCTTACTATTGAGGATACGAAATTTTTTTAGGATTGCTGATGACTCTGAAGATGAAGACTGACAAATCAAAACCAACTAAATACGATATGATCAAAGCATTGCAGACGATTCGAAGTGGTTTTCATCTGATTGGTAATGTGTCAGAACATATTTTTCGCTGTCTTAATAGCTGTGACACTTACTATGAAGAATGTCTTGTGCTAAAGTTCAGAAAGAGACTCGTGATTTCTTTCAAGGATGTTCCATAAAATTCTTTAAGGTAGTATCGTTTTATTTTATCGTTTTATTTATACCTAAACCTCATTTTTGTAAAAATGAGGTTTAGGTCCTTATTCCGTGTACATTACACACATTTCATAACGAGACTGTACGCACTGGTATTAAATTACGCGTATTATTTAAATTCAGAATGGTCTAAATGAAATCTAATGAATACAGTACGTAATTATAATGCTGTAATAAGGCTACGAATAAATTATAATAAAACTTAAACTTTATTACCGAAAGCCTTTAATAAAGTATAATTTTGATAGCAATAAAAATCTAACGAGTTTAAAAATAATATAATAATCTGCAATTTAGTAATATATATATTATTGCCAAAACTCATTCTGCATTGATGTTAAAAAAGACCTATTCCATATAGCGAGCTTTATGTATGACGAAAATTTCGGCCATCACCGCGCGACTTTGTTAAATAGATGTTCTACCATGTCTTTAAAACGAACAGCATGCATTTGTTCCTGATTTCATTTCATGTTCTAGATGTGTGGATGAATAACAAACCTGTGAATCTGAGTTAAACTGAGGAGATCATTACTTGTACTAAAAACACGAATATGTAGTCGACACCGTATACAACGAAGTTGCACGGAAAGTAAAAAACATTCGGTACATGTGAGCTTCGTTATAGCCGGATAGATGAAAAAATTGCCTATTTTTGGCATATTGCATTACGTTCAGTTAAAACTAAGAAATCATAAGCTGCACAGCTATAAATCGAAAGTAAAAAAATATTTGTTGATTTAAAACTATAATTAGCAAAATAATATGAATGAGATCTGCAATACGCATAAATTTAACGAATATAAAACTTAAAGTAATTGCTAAAAATTTGAAATTTCGCCTGTTATATGTTACGTTGGATATACAATAAGCCAATTCTTGCTTGTTTCGTGCTTGATCGCTGTTTTAAATGTTTTTCAACTTCCTCTGACACTGTGATTAAGATGTTTCTAGTTGCAAAATAAGCTCTAAGATTTCCTATTGAAAGGGGGCGAGGAGAGAGGATAAATGTTTCTAGATGGGATAAATGTTATAAGCTCTAAGATTTCCAAAATAAGCTCTAAGATTTCCTATTGTTATAAGCTCTAAGATTTCCAAAATAAGCTCATGTTATAAGCTCTAAGATTTCCAAAATAAGCTCTAAGATTTCCTATTGTTATAAGCTCTAAGATTTCCAAAATAAGCTCATGTTATAAGCTCTAAGATTTCCAAAATAAGCTCATGTTATAAGCTCTAATATTCCCAAAATAAGCTCTAAGATTTCCTATTGTTATAAGCTCTAAGATTTCCAAAATAAGCTCATGTTATAAGCTCTAAGATTTCCAAAATAAGCTCATGTTATAAGCTCTAAGATTTTCCAAAATAAGCTCATGTTATAAGCTCTAAGATTCCCAAAAATAAGCTCTAAGATTTCATTGTTATAAGCTCTAAGATTTCCTACTGTTATAAGCTCTAAGATTTCCTATTGTTATAAGCTCTAAGATTTTCTATTGTTATAAGCTCTAATATAAGCTCTAAGATTTCTTATTGTTATAAGCTCTAAGATTTCCTACTGTTATAAGCTCTAAGATTTCATTGTTATAAGCTCTAAGATTTTCTATTGTTATAAGCTCTAAGATTTCCAAAATAAGTTCATGTTATAAGCTCTAAGATTTCCAAAATAAGTTCATGTTATAAGCTCTAAGATTTCCAAAATAAGCTCATGTTATAAGCTCTAAGATTTCCAAAATAAGCTCATGTTATAAGCTCTAAGATTTCCAAAATAAGCGCATGTTATAAGCTCTAAGATTTCCAAAATAAGCTCATGTTATAAGCTCTAATATTTCCAAAATAAGCTCTAAGATTTCCTATTGAAAGGGGGCGAGGAGAGAGGATAAAAAACAGCATTTGTCCGGCAGATGTATGTTTGCTGAGCGTGGGGTGGGCAGCGTGAGGTAGAAAAAAAAACCGGGTGAAACATTCTTGTCTTCGAACTGTAAGAGTAACCACGGAGTGTTGTCAATAGCAGGTAATTCCTTGTTTTCCCAGTGAAAGAGGAAGGTTTAAAAACTGGGTAAGGATATCACATATGCGGTTTCTCCAAAATTTATTGTTTGTAATATGAGGTTAAAATAACAAGGGATAATATTGCAAAGTTCAAGGGATATGTAAAAGCTTCGGTTAATGGGAACTTCGTATTATGCAAGCTCGTTAAATTCGTGTGCCCGACTATAACTGAACGGTATTAAAAGTCAGCTTTTTAAAAATCAACCCAGCCCAGTATTTGCAGTGGAAGTTAACGTGACCATTCAAAGTAGTCACCCAGCACCAATGTTTCACCCATTGACAAAGATTAATTTTACTTGACAGAGTAAATCTTTGGCACAAAATCCACAGTTTCGAAATTACCTAGTGTCAGCCTTTAATATTTTGCAGAAAAATTGTTGGTATATATTCATGATGACTGCCGTTCCAACTTCCACTTTCTTCCAAAAAGTGATTCATTATTATTTGCAGAAATCGTATAACACAAAAATATTGATTACCATCTTACATGTGATCAACGTATTAATAATCTTCATGAGGAGGATCATTCTCTCATTCGCTGAAATTTTTACGGAGCATTAGGTGATTGTTCCTTTCTTTTTTTATGTTTTCTTTGGGGATATGAGCTCTCCATCGTGGTATTTACTGGGTAAAACGTAACATTTTCATGCTCTTAGTCTCAAAGTCAAAGCTTTTAACCATGCATGTCAAGCGAATCTTTGCCTGAAATGTTCTGGGTTTTGTTTTAATATGCTTTTGTAGTGGAAGTGAAATAAACTGTCTGCATCTTGGATGAACAGAAGTGAGAGTGCAGTTTCTTCACGTGTTCTGCAGTGGTTTTAATGTGCTTCTGTTTTTCAATCATGAAAAAAAATGCTGTTAAAGAACCTGTGTATTTTGAAGTACTCAGGTAACTAAGCGCTTAGCACATAATCTAAATAAGTAATGTTTTGTGAAAGTAGATTTATAGTGCACTCTCATTAAAGAACTTTTGACATACGTATTAAAGTTATTCCAAAGTTACTTTCACGAGGTCTGGACAACAGAATATTTTGTGATAATCTGCATAAATGAACTCTTTGTAGTGATCCACAATGGAAAACACTTTGTAATAACTCAAACTAGAAAACTTATCTTTTGTTGTATAAACTAGAAATCACTATGTAATGATCTAAACTACAGATTTGGTTTGTAGTGACCCAAAATAAAGAAACCATTGTAGTGCTCTAAGATTTGGAGACATTTTCAATAATGAAAATGACGGAGCCTCTTGTATGATGACCTAAACTAGACAGCACTTTGCAATATGATTACAGAGAGCATTTTATAGTGATCTTACGCAGAGAGTTTTTTGTAGTGATCCAAGCTCGACAGCCTTTTGTTATATACAGTATAATAAAGTAGTTTGTAGTGATTCAAATTACAAAACCCTTTCTAGTGATCTGAACTAGAGGACTTGATTGTGATATATACTAGAAAGCCTTTTATTGTCATCCGAAATAGTAATTTGTAATGATTTACAAAGAAAAAATATGTGTAATGATATAAACTGGAGAGCCTTTGCATTTGTCTAAACTAGATAACGCTTTGTAGTTATCTAAACTTGAGAACCATTTGGAATAATTTTAATTGGACAGACATTTAATGATCGAATTTAGAGAGCTCTTGAAATGATCTAAAATATAATATTTTTTGTAATGATATAAACAAAAGAGATTTTCATGTTTTTTTTTAATAAGAAAACACTTTTAGGGGTATGAACTAGAGAGCACTTTATAAAGATGCAGGCAGCCCGGTGGACGATTGGTACATGGTGCTGGTTTCAAACTACTCTTCGAAGACCGGCACGACTTCTATTCTAAGATGAAACATGGATACTGTGTTCATCTAAAGGAAATGGCCATCTCCTTTTTCAGGAACCAGTGGCCCCAAATTAGGGCTTAACGAATGTCACGAGTTGCTCACGAGAATTGTCAAACCCCGAAACAGAGCAAAAATTATGTAAAGTAGAAATCCTTTTGTCATAATCTAAAATTGAGAGCACTTTGCAATGATCTTAACTGGAGAGTCCTCGGAAAGATTTTAACTATCATTTTGTAGCTATCTAATTTAGAAAAATCTGATTTATAAGACTAATAGACCTTAAAACATCAAATAATTTTCAACCAATCTCATATATTCGGTCAAAAGTGAACCCCAATATATATAATATTTTAACGATAAAGCAATTATATGATTATAACTTGGGAAAAATAATGTATAAAATAATTAAAAATGGTATAAACAATGATATAATATCATTAAATATACATACTCATTACCACAATACTAGGAATAGATCACTACTAATTCCAATGTTCCCACAAACTTAGAAACTTAAAATGAATATAAATTATAGTGGCCCAAAATTCTGGAACTCATTGCCCCAAGAACTAACATCAATTGATAATTTCAACTTATTTAAAATAAAACTAAAGGCACATCTTATGAAATAATTAGTAAACAACAGACCATTTCGATTGCATGGAAGAAATGTGGGTTAGTATGATTATAAAGTAAAGTGCAAACGTTATTTGTTGTTTATTTATAAATATATATGTGATTATATAGTGAAGTGTATATGATACTTGTTTGTTTAGATACAATGAAGGCTATTGATGATGGAACGCATTGTTATATGTGTTGGTTGCGAGCTAGTACGTGTATATTCACATATTAACCTACCATATATGTGTTGGCTTGCCTTTTCTGTTAAGCTTTATGTTTTTTTGTATTCTGGAGAGAGGAGGGCTATGTCAAGCCTCAAGCATTTTCCCTCCTTTTCCTAGTTGCTGTAGAGGCAACTGAATGAATAAATAAATTAAAATGAAATAGTTTAAGCTAGAGAGCCTTTTTTGTTCATTTAAATTTGAAAGCAATTTGTAGCGATCTAAACTAGAAAACTTTTTTTGCGATCTAAACTAAAGAAATCTTCGTAGGGCTCCACTCTACAGAGCCCTTTGTAGTGATCTAGAGAAGAGTTTTTGTAATTATCTAAACTAGAAATACATTTATAACCGTCGCACTTGATAACCATTTTACAGTGATTAAAGCTATGCAATCATTTGTAATGATCTAAACCAAAGAGCAATTTGTAATGTCATAAACTATAGAAAACTTCTTGTCTTTTCAAGTGATCTGAAGTCGAGAGCACTTAGAGGTGATCTAAACTAAATTTCAGTTTGTAGTGATCTGAACTAGAAATCCTAACGTGATTTAAACCATAATTGCATTTTGCCGTTGATCTAAAGTATAGAACTCTCTGTGAAGCAGTACAGTGAGAAACAAGAAAATGATGTATGGTGTTAGTGCATTTGAGAGAGTAAAGTCGACTGTAACGTGATTGGAGAGCTAGAAGATACTTTGAAATAAAAGCTCTGTGGAGGTACATTTTTGAAAAATTTGAAGATGGCGTTTGTGTGTAAACGCTAAGCGTCCAGTCTTTGGAGAAACTATCTCGAAACTTTGCAGCTGAAACAGAGGTCATGAAATATTATGTTTCCCTGTGGAGATGAATGTCGCTATCACTCATCATTTTCACACAGTCGTCATGAAAAACGTGAAATTGCTTCGGACAAACAAGTTTTCTGTTGAAGCAGACAGTTCCGCTTCTTTTTCTCTGGGAGGGGAAGGTTTGTTTACCAAATTCTGATCTCTGCAGGCTTTATACTTAAAAACTTGATTGAAAGATAGAAGCTATGTTTGGAAAGAATCGGTTGAATTGATTCTCTAAAACAGTCAAAGCATGTTGCTTTTTTATCTCCAAAGAGGAGCATTGAGTAGATTATAACCCGGAACAGTCTGGTCATGTTCTCTCATACGTTCCTGTTTATTGATGAGCTCCTAGTGCATGAGACCCAAAATGATTTTCTCGATGACTAGGTTACTGCGTTTCTATTTGTTCGCTTCTCTCTCAGTCTAGGGTTCTCATTTGCAGTAATTGATCACCACACTTCGAAAATGGCAGCGAGGCTTGCCCGGTAGCTCAGTGACCTAAACGCTCGCTAGCTTCCGCCCATTCGTCCGAGGTGGGTCCGGGTTCGTATCCAGGTGAGGCGTGAATGTCGTGTTGGTCTTACGGCACTGGTTCTCTCCCTTCTTTGGAACCAGTGGCTATAATTTGGGACGGGAGACTACTTATAGCCCATTGAGTTGCTTACGGTGGTCGTTAAACCCACAAACTAAAAAAAACCGCAACAATCTACCCATTCGATATAATTTAGCATTTATAAAAGCATCACTCCAATATAACAAATTAAGGCTACATTTTCTCCATTTTTTTAGAGATTTAAAGCGCAAAATGATTTCTATTCTATTTTTGCGGACACATGAGATATGTGATGTTGTATTTCTCTGTTGAAATAAAGAGTTTTAAAATACTCTCTTGAGACAAAGATGAGAAGACGTGTAACTTTTAAAGTAATATTTGAATAAAAGCCTCCCTTTTAATAAAAATTTTTAGAACTCAGTGAAATTCGTTAGGAACACTCAAATTTTTAACCATTACGTGAATACAGACATACAAGAACTCTTTTCATTCCAAATACTATTAATCCAACTTTGATTAAAATTATAAAAAAAAATGGGTTCAACTTGTTTGTGTGAATTTAATCAGTACGAACATGACGGTATTTTGAGGAGAAAATATACCGGTTGTCAAGAGCGGACTGGCTATGTAACCTTACGGCGCAACACCAGGCCGAGCTGACGGAGGATTGGTTGACAGCCTATTGCTCAATAATTATTTAAATAAAATTAAATTAACATTCGTATTGTGCACTATGTCTAATAAAATTTCAAATAAAAGTTGGCTTTGGAAATTGAAAAAATCATGTCTCAGCTTACAAATAGGATCAGTAAATATACTATAACCTATAAAAAGACTGGTGTCAAGATTACGTACTGGTTTAATTAGAATTATGATAACCTAAATGAACGCATAGGACAACATGACAGTTTATTAATCAATCTGAAATTCTTAATTTTCCAATGTCAACCTTTATGAGAATTTTTTTTAGATATACGGTGTATTAAAAATAGTAAAAATTATAAATTGATAAACCATATGAATCAATAAAAGCTCTCCAATTTAGATCATTTCAAAAAAATTTTGAGATATTGAATCATTTTCTGCTTATAAGTAGCCGAAATTTCTTATAGTTTACTGAAACTGCACTTGAGTATTGAATATAGCAATAACACTAACGGTCGGAATTTGTGGGTCTGATAAAAAAATTGCTTACTAAACTTTACTGCTCTCTTTATTAATCATCAGCTGCTGACGTGCATTCTGTGAAACACATTTCGCTTGAAAACTCTCGCTGAATAAGAAATCAAAGTATCTATCATATGATATTGAATTGCAATTAGTATTCCTTTGTCACTTCTTTCACAGGCTGTCTTTAAATCCACTCTTCGCCTCTGATTATCTAATCGTCGACTCCATTTTTCCTGAGCGTATTAACCTTTTATCTACAATATGAATGGCTGCCAGCTGTTACCGCAGAAACTTGAAGTTTCCGATGTGCCGCTCAGAAAGAAAGTACGACCAAAGAATAACATGATTTACACATCATCATCATTGTCAACCATTATCAATTCACTGCTGGACGAAGGTCTCCCCAAGTTTCCTCCACAACGGTCTGTCTTGTGTCAGTCTCCTCCATGTCACTCCCGCATACTTTCGAATTTCATCCACCCATCTCCCATGTGGTTTTCTTCTGGGTCTTTTCCTGTCCCTTGGAATCCAATCTAAAATTTCTGCTGTCCATCGATGATATGTCCTTCTGGCAGTATTTGCATACTTTCGAATTTCATCCACCCATCTCCCATGTGGTTTTCTTCTGGGTCTTTTCCTGTCCCTTGGAATCCAATCTGAAATTTCGGCTGTCCATCGATGGTCTGTCCTTCTGGCAGTATGTCCAGCCCATTGCCATTTCAGGGATTTAACTCTGATCATGATGTCTTCCATTCTTGTCATTTTTTGGATCCACGAATTCCTCTTCTTATTTCTCCTGGTTACACCAAGCATGCACCTCTCCATGCTGCTTTGAGTTGTCTGCAGCCTTTGTATGTCTCTTTTAGTTAAGGTCCACGTCTCTGCACCATACGTAAGCACTGGAAGGATGCATTGATCAAACACTTTTATTTTAAGACATAATGGCATATTGCTCTTGAAAATTATGCTGTTTCTTCCAAAAGCTCTCCAGGCAAGTTTTATACGCCGATTAATTTCTTCATCAATGTGATCCTCACTTGATATCTGCTGTCCAAGATAAACGTACGTGTCTGTTATCTCCAGCTTTTCTCCATCAATCGATAAATCTTCATTTCTTGTAAAAGCATTGAACATCACTTTTGTCTTCTGAAAGTTCATTTTTAATCCCACTTCTTTACTCTTGTCAGCAAGTTCCTGAATCATACTCTGCAGCTCTGATGGGATAGTTGTGAAAATGACTACGTCATCAGCAGAACGAAGGTGGGTTAGATAATCTCCATAACAGGAACTAAAAGGAAGGTGCCGCCCCAGTAGCGCAGTGGTTTTAAGTGCTGGCTTCAGGCCATTCGTCCGAGATGGGTCCGAGTTCGAATCCCTGTGAAGTATGAGTGTTGTGTTTTTCTTTCGGCACTGGCTCTCTCTCCTCTCTCTGGAACTTGGACTCTAAATTACGGACGGGCTACAGCTCATAGCTCATCGAATTGCTCACGGTGCTCGTTAAATCTCCAAATCAAACCAAACAGAAAAAAAGGAAGGTTGAAATAGAGATATACGTCACAGAAGATGTATAACGAGTGCAGTACTCAAGAAATGCTTTGTACAATATTCATCTTTTGCATCAGAGAAGTTAGTAGAATATGAAAGTTAAATATAGGTCAATGTAACTTCATTCAGAGATCTTTTCGAGATTTTTAACGCTCCCACCCAAGAAAAGGTAAAAATGAAAATATAGATTAAGATAATACAACGTAGTTGTCACAAATGTTTATTTTCTCAAGCCGACCATGGTTTCGCTGGGTATTTACCTAGCTTCATCAGGACGAATGGCACGAAAATATTCAAATTGTACATATATGACATCATAAATGGTGTTAACAGTCACGTGTTTTGGTTAGATGATTCCACGCGTTTGATAGAAATGGCGTGGATGCCATGTCATTAACAAGTTGCGAAGACTTCTGATATATATGGAAAGCTTCCAAAATATTAAGTTTGGTGGTTGAATCTGGTTTGTCAATAAGTTTTGCCTCTTCAAAGAGAAATTTGTGGTCCTTTTCGTAACAGTGTTTAGCCATCGATGACTTCTTTAGGTCACAATTCCGAATGTAGGTCTTGTGCTCCTTCAATCGAAAACGTAAGGCTCTACGATTCTGTCCTATGTACGAAGCACCACATTCACATGGAATTTGGTAAATTCCCCACGAGTTTTTGTCTTCAACATAGTCCTTTGATCCTAAAAATCTCATTTTGTTTATGGGTTTAAAAATCACCTTAAAATTAAAGGTTTCGAGAATTTTTGTGATTTTGAAGGCAATGTCACGGGAAAATGGAATAATGGCAAAATTCTCTCGCAATGGGCGCATCACAGGAGTTAATGTGGAGATGGGCTTCGGTTTCCGGGATTTTGTTAGAGCCTTGTCATAATGGAAGGGTTGTATCCTCGCTGTACTGCAACACGTTTAAGGAAATAAAGTTATTTTTCCAAACTGTCCTTATCTGAACATATATGTATCGCGCGATATATGCAACTGTAAAAGGCGCTGAGTTTTTGTTGATAAGGGTGATTAGACTTGGCATGTGGAGGTGAATAAATAGCGAAAGGCTTCCGATAAATTGTGGTTGCGAGCGATTGATTTAGGCGAGTTACCAAAACGTCAAGGAATGTTAGGCATCCGTTGTTTTCAGTCTCGTAGCTGAATTGAATGTGAGGATCAATGGAATTTATAAATTTGACTAATTCCGGAATTTCAGAATGTTTTTCCTTCCATAGAACGAAAGTATCGTCTACATATCGTATCCATAAGTCAAATTTCACGAGTTTGAAAAGTTTTTCTTCAAATCGACGGATGTAGATCTTACATAATATAGGTGACAGTGGGCTGCCCATGGCTAGACCTTCCGTCTGTTCATAAAACGTTCCACGGAAAGTAAATCTGTTCTGTTTTATGCAAATGTCCACTAGTCTTGTTATTTCCTCAACTTCAGGTTGGCTGTAATGATGCTCTGCAAGACTTGATTTTAGGGACTCCAGAGCTCCTTTTACTGGAACATTGGTGAACATAGATACCACATCAAAGGATACCGCTGATAGAAGATTAGAAATAACCGTCGCTGCCCAAAAAGACATCTGACGTATGGGTGTAGTTTAAGTCGATTAGTAACTTTAAATAAATTCATGCTTTCATTTTCGATTTTAAACTAACTGAAGAATATCGAGTGCGCTTTAAACTTTGTAGGATCGTGTAGTTTGGTAAATTTGAATGACTGCGTCAGATTCTGCCAAATTAATCGTCTCATTTCAGCATTTTTTTCTCCTCTTTCTCTCTCTCTTAATGAAACATATTACTTTAAAGGGACTTCGCATCCACAAAACATGTAGTTGTGTCGTAAAGTTTTTTCTATCTGTATTTACGTAATATGAGTGACCTTGATAGTGTTGTAGTCATATGAGAGGCAATTTCGCAGTCACTTGGTAGACAAAGGTTGGTGGGGGAAGGATCTTGTGCGTATTTGTCGGAATTTGTACCATTACTTACATAATAAAAGATTGGTGGGAAAATACCCTAGGGCTTGAAATCGTTGAAGCAATGCACCTCGCACACTGCCATTATAGCTGCCAATTTTCCACGTTTGCTAATAACGTCACTTGTACCTCCTTTCTCCTAATAAAGCGCACCACTTGTCTCTCTCTCTTTCTCTACTTTTCTTTTACACGAAACGAAAATGGAAGAAGTTGCTGAATGAACAGTCCTGAATGAAACCGCACCAACGCCAATTCGATGAAAGTGAACGGCGCTGGCAAACAGGGTGATGAAAAATCAAAATGCAGTAATTCATATTATGGTGATGTAAATTCCAAAATAATATTTTCTGGCAAAAAAAACTAGGAGAAATTGTGCAGAAAAAATTACTTTTCCCGAAACGCAGTCGCTCCCGTTTATAACGATGTTCAAGGAACCTGATAAAATCTTCATTATACACTGTATATAACTATATATGTATATATTGATTAAATGCAGTGGCAGTACTTAGTATGTATATAACAGCTGTTCGTACTTCATATCGACACATTGTAAAAACATTTCTAAAATTCAGGAATCATTTTCCTTGATACTTTTCGTTAATTAACGAGCATATTTCTGTTACACCCTTTTCCGTGAAATGAGGTGGGGTGAAGACGTGAATTTTCGGATTTTTCATACGCCAGGGAGATACTGAATTTTCAGAAACCTTTCCGCAATTTCTTTCTTTTGACGGGTAAATTGCCGTTTCTAACAGGTGTTAACGGAAAGTTCTGAATTTTCTGAAACTTTTCCGCAATTCCTTTCGTATATAAACGGACAAATTCTGTTCTCACTTTTTCCGTATCCGTACGGCGGAAAAATTCCGGTAATAGGAATTATTTGCGGTAATACGGTTTGATTAACTATTAGATTGATTCTATAATGTCTAGATCCCTTAAGACAAAAGCTATTATAGCTATCAAGAGTAAATTTTATATTTAGGAATTTTGTGAAATAATACTCTACTACTTGACCTTTTCTTAAAGATAATGGGAATTCATTGTCAATTTAGAAAGATCTCGGGTTCCAAAGTACTCTGTTAATTCGAAAAATCACCATGAAAAAATACGTAATTTGTAATAACTTCTACAGAAGAAATAAAATTATTATAAATGTATTCAGGAAAATAAGCTCCAACCAAAAATAAAATGACCAATTCCCCCACATTAATAACAAAAGAAATCATAATCGAGTAATTAGAGTTTTACCTTAAATGTAAGAATTATGAAAACACAAATTTGTCCATGACGGAGGTCGAAGTTGCGCCCCCTCACTCCGCAGTAAGTTGCTCTCCCAACTAAGCTAAACGGACGGAATGCAGCGCTGCAGATTTGTCGTCTTGACACGTGCTTTACCTATGTAGTACGTCACAGAATTCTTAACGAGAATTTTTGGCTCCTCGATAAGGCACACGCTTTTCGTTCAGAAGATTGCTGGTTTTAATCCCACCAAGGACGAAAAACGAGGGGCTTGTTCACTTAGCACGCCGGGTAGGAAAAAAGTCAGAGTTCAAGCTTTTGTGAAATTTCAGTAAAAATATGGGAAAACCCCAAAACGGATTTTTCTGAAATAAACGGAATTACTGACTAAGAAAATTCTGAAGTTAAAAAAAACAGAAATTTTGTCGGACACCTATACCGGCAACTTTGCTGTACGTTATTTTCAGAAATCTTCCGTTAATTCACACCACTTTTTTTGTAGAGCACGAAAACTCACTTTAGACTTCTACTTTTTCATATTCGCGAATCAAAAGAACTGTTTTTTTTCTTTACAACGTAGGACATCATTATTTTTGCTATGGAACCGTTTTTCTGCTGTACTGGAAGTATACATGTTGTGTGACATCAAAAATTTGCTACTATGTTCAATGAAAACATTGCAGATGCAGCCGATAATGTCGGTCCTGTAGTGGCATTCTCTTTTTCAGTGTCAGAGCCCAAAATGACATACCTCTTCCGTTGGATCTGTTACGCAATCTCAGAATCTTCTAGAAGTGAACAACAACGTCATCGTCGGTGGTACAAAGGTATTGGAACTCTTCTTCGTCGTTTAGTTTGTTCTGCACAATTTTGTCACATTTGAAGAAGTATAGGTCCTGCTTCCTCAACAGTCATCTCTGCATGCTCAGCGCTGTTTTTTCTTTCTGCTGTTCCGGCCATCCATTAACTGTTTCATTTCCACCACAACCCAATAAAAACCTCATCTACAGGGTGATTGTGAACTCCTTCAACAGAACAAGAGGGGTAATAGTACACATCCTGACGAACAATATTTGAAATGGAACCTATGGCCGCATTCGACTCTTAGTGCCAGAAAAGAGCACATTCGAAAAACATCCAGCAGGCACGCGGAGTACCAATCAGTGCATGAGAAGCACAAGATGCAAATCAGGTGCGCTTAACACGTGAGTAGACGATGAGGAGAAAACATTCAAAAACGCAGCCGAACCCGTTCAGCGATATTACCGTGCGAACATCACATGAGAATTGACGTATACGTCTGACCGGAGCAGCGTACCGTGTGTGTTCCTGAAGCAAGTGCTTACCGGTCTGTTTCAGGATGTTCCGCTCATCACACGGAGGGACAGGTGGTTTATGCATGATGGGGCCCCAGCACACTTTGCCACCGAGGTCCGATACTTCCTAAATGCGACATATCCCGGGGGATGTGGATTGGACGCAGTGGACCTGTGGCTTGGCTTCCACGCTCCCCGCATCTTAATCCACTGGACTTCTTCTTCTGGGGGCACATGAAAACATTGGTGTACGAGACACATGTGGACTCCCTGGAAGATCTCGTCGCGCGAATCGCTGTCGCTGAGGACAAGATCAACACCACACCGGGGGTTTACGAGAGGGTGCGATAGTCCTTCATTCACCGGTGTGGGCTGTGCAACGACGCCCTTGGACGCCAATTTGAGGAGCTCCTTTGAGTCTTTCTGTGACGCGATTGGAATTGTGCAACTCATAAATTAGGTATGTCTCTTTCTTTTTACAGTTGGAAGGCTCAACGTGAGGAGTATGAGGGGAATGCGGCCCTAGGTTCCATTGCAAATATTGTTCGTCTTGATGTGTACTATCACTCCTTTTGTTTTGTTGAAGGAGTTTACAATTACCCTGTATATAGAAAGCTATTACAAAGGTGACAGGAATCATCTTCCCCGCCCTGGTGGCGCAAAGGTCTAAGCGATGGCTTTTGATCATTCGTCCGAGATGGGTTCGGGTTCTAATCCCGTGATGCATGGATGTTGTGTTTGGTTTGTCACACGGCGCTGGCTCTTTCCCTTCCCTGGAACCAGTGACCCTAAATTAGGGACGGGCGACTACTTGTAGCCCACTGAGTTTCTCACGATGGTCGTTAAATCTCTAAAAAAAAAAAAATAATAATAATCTCCTAACTCCTTCTCTTTGCTTCATTTTTCAGATATTCCTCAGCTCCTGTTTCCCTTGTATTTTCGTTTTGGGCAACACAGTAAAGGATTTTCAACACTTCGTAATTTTGGTAACCGGGAACTTTGACTTAGGTTTAAATGAAATATTCTATCATGCAGTTTTCAACCTAAATCCAGGGGAATGGCAGTTCCTTCGTTACAGCAGTAAATCGTGAAAAGCGACTTCATTACAAACGAGAACGCACCTGAACACCATAATTTATAACAATTTGGTTTTTAGGAGGAGGGGTGTTCAACGACCACCATCAGTGGCGCCAGTGTCTGTGGGCAGCCGCCCACCCCTAATTCGGGCCCGCTGGTTGGGAGAGAGCCAGCACTGAGGGACTACCCGGCAAATATTGGGTTGTCGGGCAAGTCATGACGTATTTTAGCCATGTTTTGCAAAGGTCATTTATTGATAGCAAGAACAAAGATCAATCAATGATATGATGCCCGTTTTGTTCGATAACCCTTTGCCATCTTTCAGTGAGCTGCAGAATGCCTCGTTCATAGAATGGCCTGTCTTTCGTGGTGAAAAACTGTACAAGGTGCTGATTTACAGCCTCATCTGAATTGAACGTTATACCAAGCAAGGACTGTTGAAGAGAGCGAAACAATTGGGAGTCTGACGGCACAAGGTCAGGCGAGTATGCTGGGTTTGGCAACACATCCTACCCAAGCTCCAATAATTTGTGGCCGGTGATCAAACTTGTGTGTTGTCTCATGTTGTCGTGATGGAACACAACACCTTTACGATGAACGAGCTCTGGACGTTTCTGGATGATGGATTCGTTCAAACTGTCCAAATGCCGACAGTACACATTCGAATTGATTATTTGGTTCCGTGGTAGAAGCTCGAAAAACACGACACCTTTAAAATCCCACCACACTGAGACCAGAACCTTCCGCTGATGAATGTCTGCTTTGGATGTCGTTTGAGGCGAAGCAGCACATCGAGACCAAGACCGTTTGAGCAGTACATTGTTGTACACAATCCATTTTTCGTCACCAGTTATCAATCGCTTCAAAAAGGATTGTTTTCCTCACGTTTAATGAGCATATCGCAGATGTTTATACGCGCCGTCAATTGAGCTTCTTTGAGTTCATGAGGAACCCACACTTCAAGCTTGCTTACGTATCCCAGCTTCTTCAGGTGGTCGTGAACGCTTGAATGATGGATGTGCAATGTGTCTGCAATCTCTCGTGTCGTGTAACGTGGGTTTGACTCGATCAATGCCTTGATTTAGTCGTCATCATCCTGGGTGGGCCTCCTGGACCAAGGAGCATCGTTGAGGTCAAAATCACCAGCACGGCATTTTGCGAACCACCGCTGGCGTTCTTGTAGAGCATAATCACCGTACACTTTACGCAACTTTTCATAAGCTTGACGCGCGTTCTTCCCTTTACGGAAGTAAAACAGTAAAATATGGCGAAAATGCACAGTTTGGTTTTCCATCTTCAACTTGATGACAAATCTCCGCAAATGAACCAAATCGCTCATTATTCCTTTTAGACTGCAACTAGAACTGGCACCTGATGAATACCATGGCGATAACAGAGCTGCGATGGCAGTTGGGCGGTTTTGGAAGTACTAGGGGCATGCCTCTAGTACTTCCAAAACCGCCCAACCGCCATCGGATGCCAAAATACGTCATGACTTTTCCGACAACCCAATAGTCCTTTCCTTTTTTTTTTTTTTTTTTTTTTTTTTTGGCAAACTGACGCTCCCTTCTCGTGTCGTTTATATACACTGAAACGCCAAAAACGCTGGGATAACTCTAACACCGCGTTGGTCCCCCTCGCGATCGGATTAAAGCAGCAACGCGACGGGCATGCACTTCACGAGCACTCTGTAGTGCTGTGGAGACAGTGCACGCTATGTTTCTTGAAGAGCGTCCCACAATTCCGTAATATTTGCCGGTGGAGTATTCCTGGCGTTTGTGGCCCATTGAACAGCATCCTAAACGTGTCCAATGGTTTTTTTAATCTGGAGAACTAGGGCGGCCAAGTTAGGATGCCAAATTCCGTGGAATGACCCTCCACCCATAATCGGGAAACTGTGGAATTGTGCGGTGGCGCATTGTCGTGTTGAGAAGTCGCACCCGTCGGCGTGTTTGTATGACATAAACACCTGCAAATGATTCCCAATGATGACCACGTAGCATCTACCGGTCACAGCGGTCTTCAGACGTACGAAGGTCCTAATGTGTAGTAGTTAAAAAACACCACACACCATAACAGAACCACCGCCGGTCTGCACTGTCCCTTTTAGTCATGAGAGGTCCATTGTCTCGTGGGGTTGTCGCCACACCCGGAGTCGGCCATCTGCCTGAAACAGTTGGTCCCCGATTAGTTGGACCAGGCTACACGTTTCTAGTCATTTTGCGTCCAACAACGGTGTCCCCGAGCCCAAGCGAGGCGTACAGCGTTGTGTAACGTCGAGTGGGGATTGGTACCCAGGTGGGCCGTCGGCTCCGGATCCCCATACGGCACACGGAACTTTGCACTGTCCGAACACTGACGCTACTGATGGCCACCAGCATTGAATTGCGCTGTTATTTGCGGCTATGTTGCACACCGGACGGATTTTACGATTAGTGTCAGACGCCGCTGTCCACGAGTACGCCGTCTTGCACTCTGGATTTTTTTCCCTCTTAGTTTGTATAGTCCAGGTACGTCTTTGAAATTGTTGACCGTATAAATCCAAATTTCGTGGTAATTTTCGAAATGGAGTGACCCATCTCCAGGGTGCCGACAATAATACCACGTCAGAAATCACTTAAAACCTGATGAGCTGCCATTTGAACTGCGAATACTGCTACTTGAGATTGTGGAGATATCTGCCTCTATATATACGTCGTTTGCGGATGATGCCATTTACCGCATGGGTGTTCTTTTAGTTGGATGGATTAAGCTTGCAGAAATTAGAAAGTTGTTATCCCTAGATAGAAGCAAATGCTAATTGTACGGCTTGCGATTAGTAATATTAGAGAGTTAATAACCAAAAGAGAGCCGTAAGACGTCAAACAATGATAAAAAAAGAAAGCATCTAAGGGAAGTTTCTATGCGCTCCATCAGCTTCATTGCAAAAAGGATTTTTTCTTTTCTTTTAACATCGTTACAACTCGCACACACACACGCACAACTTCTAAGTTGGGGAGCACCTTGCGCAGAATATTTGTAACCGAAAGCAAAACTTTGAACCATTGGCATAATCTGGGTGGTAGATTTTCCTCTTGAACATCTTTTGCAGTTTAAGGTCAAGTATCTTGTAAGCTTAATAGCTTTTTGCAATTAACTTCCGATTCCTACTTTTAACTTCTGTAGCTGATGTGGCATGCATTTTAAACACATGTTCTGTTTCTTGTTTAATTGCTAATTTAATTGAGGTCAAAGGTATTTTAAGCTTATTTCCCGTTTCACATTTAACTACTTCTGAAATTGAAGTAGAATATGTTTTGAGATTAAAGTCCATTACATATTAACTTTCTTGTGTATCTGACTTCTAACTTTTTCTGTAATTGAGGTAGCAGGTGTTTTATATTTACCATCCATTCGGCAATTAACTTCTGCAACTCTGGGAAAATGGTATTAAACCTGTGGCCGTTCCTTATTTGATATCTTCTGTAACTCAGGCTGTGCACATTTTAATTTTAGCATCTTAAACATAAGGTGTGGTGTGATACAAATCTCCTTTCAATTCCATTGTTCCTGAGCTCTCTTTCTTTCTCTCTCTCTCTCTCTCTCTCTGTCTCTCACTTAAGACGGAGAGAAATTCAACTAACGGCAGGCATTCTGTTGCAACTTGCTTGCGCTGTCACAAGCTATTTTTTCGCGAGTTCGTTTTGAGACTGTCTCAAGCAAGAACCGACTATGATTAGTCAACAAAGCATTGTTTTTGTTTTACGTGTATCGCTGTGTGTATGACGCTTTTAGTTTTAAATTTGGTTCCACCTGTTGTTTTTTTTTTACTTATATTAAAATCCAGTTCCTGAATACATTAATCATCTACGCAAATATAATACTTTCTAAAAACCTGATTAGCCTACTGAGCGGTGTCTGCGTTTACGACACTATCGTTAGCATTTATAACTGAAGTTCTACAATATTAGGACAACTTTTTGAGGTCTCTAATGACGCATTTCATTCTATCACACTTGCGCTGCTGTGTGATTTTTGTAAATCCTTGTGTAAAGATACATGTTATTCGAGCTTCAAAATCCTGATATTTCACATCATGTCCTTAAGCTTGTGAAAATACAAATTTGCCGGTGACAAGGATCGAACCAGCATCCCTCTCCTCCGGAGCCAGACTGCTCTACCAATTAAGCTACAGGGATTGTATTAATCACTGCAGCTTTATCCTCTAGACATGTGTTTCACCTGTGTAGTACGTCCTAAGCTATCAAATAAAAAACTGTTTTGTTTAAGCATACGTAGTGCGATCAAAAAGTTCCGAGACTAGGTACGTAGCGCGCCAACAGATGGCAGTACGCGGATATGCGAGCAGCGGTCGAGGGCAGTGACCTTCATGAGTCATTGTACCGAGTGGCGTCGTTGTGTGAACATTGGGAGCTGTGCTACACGATATTTGGTTACCACGTGCAGAACACAGCTGCGATTTCGGTATGGACTGCAAACTAGAGCAGCGAGCGAACATCAAATTCTGCGTCAAACTCGGTAAATCGGGAACGGAGATGCATAAAATGTCCCTGTCGCTGGTCATCACTGGAGACGAGACTTGTGTCTACGGTTACGACCCGCAGGCCAAAAAACAGTCGTCGTAGTGGAAGAGCCCTGCATCTCCACGACCAAAGAAGGTCCGACAGGTCCGGAGTGCATCCAAAGGCATGCTCATCGTGTTCTTCGACATTCGTGGGTTGTGCACCATGAATTCGTCCCCCAGGGCCAGACCGTCACCGCCCTTTTTGACTGCGATGTTCTGCTGTGTCTTAGGGAGGACATTCGCCGTAAACGACCTGAAATGTGGCGCAGGTGCGATTTCCTGCTCCATCACGACAATGCAGCAGCTCACAGAGCGTTAGCAATACGCCAGTTTTGCAGCCGCAACAGCATGACTATCCTTCCTCACCCGCCTTACTCGCAGAATTTGGCCCCCTGCGACTTCTTTCTGTTCCCCGAAGATAAAGCCGAAGGGGTCGACCCGGTGGCTCAGTGGTCTAAGCGATGGCCTTTGATCATTCGTACGAAAGGGGTCCGGGTTCGAATCCCGTGAGGCATGGATGTTGTGTTTGTCTAACGGCACTGGCTCCATCCCTTCCCTGGAACTAGTTACCCTAAATTAGGGACGGGCGACTGCTTATAGCCCATTGAGTTCCTCACGATGGTCGTTAAACCTACAAACAAAAAAAAAAAAAAAAAAAAAGAAGAAGAAGAAGCCGAAGGGTCGCCGTTTTGAAACCGTGAACGAGATCCAGCGCGAATCGCAGATGGTGCTTGATAGGATTCGCGAACAGGACTTCCAGGGAGCGTTCCAACAGTGGCAAAACGCTGGCAGCGGTGTATCGCTGCCCAAGGAAACTACTTTATGGGAGATCATAGCCATACTAAGTTCTTTTTTTTTTTTTTTTTTTTTTTTTTGATTGGAGGTTTAACGACCACCGTGAGCAACTCAATGGGCTATAAGCAGTCGCCCGTCCCTAATTTAGGGTCACTGGTTCCAGGGAAGGGAGAGAGCCAGTGCCGTAAGACAAACACAACATCCATGCCAGACCGGGATTCGAACCCGGACCCCTTACGGACGAATGATCAGAGGCCAACGCCTTAGACCACTGCGCCACCGGGGCGGCAGCCATACTAAGTAACGTAAGTACTTTGCTGTATATCGGCCTAGTCTCGGAACCTTTTGATCGGACCTCGTATTCATTCTTATTTTTGCACTATATTGGTTTCTACAAACAGGCGCTTCTTTTTTCTCGACACATTTAGTTTTTGTCATAAATCAGTAACCGTGTAGTAACAGAAACAAAACAATGCTTAATTTAGATTAGCAGTGGAAAAGCTACGCTTACTCTTTCATATTATAATCATCGCTCCTCCCATGTATTCACTTTTTGCACATTACAAATAAACCTATTAAATTTAATTTAGCAGAGTATGTGACATACTACAGAGGTGAAAATGTATCAAGACTATACAAATCTGCAGCGAGACATACCGTCCGCGTAGCTCAGTTGGGAGAGCGACTTACTCCGGAGTGAGGGGGACACGGATTTGAAGTCCGTCGCGGACAAATTTGAATTTACATATTGGCGCCCGAACAGGGACTCGAACCCTACACCGTTAGGTTTTTCACAATGGGTGGTGTTCTTTCCACACCGCGGGACAGGAAAAATGAAATTCCCTTCTTCAGTGCTTCGAAAAAGTAAATCAGTGTGATGTTACGTTACACACACCTAATTGTCTGGGATTTCTCAAATGCACTTTCTTCATGGGATGACTGCCCACATACAGTGACACATGGTCCCGGCTGACCCTTGGGCCATGACCCCGGCCCTCTTTCGTGTGGGGGGATGCCTGACGCACATAAGATAAAGGAAGATAGCAGTGAGAGCACATGCTAGTGTATTATAGTGGATAGAACTCCCGAGCCGAGAGTTGTGGGTTCGGATCCCCCTTGGCATAAAAATGGAGAAATTTAATTTACTTCGTCATAAGTATTGAAAACCAATTATCTTTTCTTTTCTCCCAAATATTTGTATAAAATTCTATAAATATTTTGTATGAAGATTTCTTTTTTAGTTTGTAAATGTCCATGACGTTATGCGCACATTCCAAAATTTTTCGCTATTCGAAATTTAGGGACGTTATCGGTAGTTGAAAACGTAGCTTCAGAGTTTCGTGCTATAACAAAATGAAATAGGAATGGCTTTCATAGTGGATGAAATTACTTTTGCTATGTAATTGATTTCGTACTCTACACTACGGATTAGCAGCACTTTGCATGGCTAACCACGCGTTGAGGTGTGGTTATGGCGCTCATCTGTAAGACACTGGATTAAGGAAGATTTTCATCATTAATGACGACATCAACTGAAACCGGAAACAGACCCCTTCGTTATAATTATATTCAAAAATAAATTCGAAAAACAGATTTTTTTTTTGTTAAATTATATTTAAAAAAATCTAAAGTAAAAAAAAATAATTAAATTAAAAAAATTAGGTCAGCTTTTTGTAAAGTTTCACACATCATTAAAGTAAAAAGAGCAGTAGTTAAACGTAATTAAATAAAAAATCCGTTTGTCGTTCTAATAATAAGGTTAAATTTGTCGTTCTAATAATTGGGTCGCGGTTCTAAGAAAAGTTTGGGATATATATATATATATATTTTCTTATATCGATATGAGTTTGTATTGAAGTTTCCATGCACTCAAAATATGATATATTAATTGTTGATGGGTACTTAACGTAGATTTTGTCTTATACAACGTTCTTAAATCTTACATGAAACTGTATACCAGCATTACTTGTGAGCGCTGCTTTACGTTCGACAAGAGTGTTCCTTTATATCGACATGAGCTTTACTTCCTAAAGTGGAAACACCGATGTGAGTGTGTATACATGTGTGTGCGTGTGCAGATTATCTTTCGCTTGTTCCGTCCTTCAATAAATTTATTGGCAATCGAAATCCCGCCAAAAGACGAAAATAAACTGCAGAATTCACTCTACAAGCATAAACTGTGGAGCCCTTCTGAAGCATAAGACAATTCGAAATACAACAAGTAGTTCAGTTTTTAACTTGAGGCGCTTCGTCATACCCTTGGAAGCTCATGGTCTACTTTAAACAAAGGTGTAGTACTCGTAGGGCGGGAACGGCGTTCGGGAACTTTTTTTCTAGCCAGCACGCGTTCTGGTAAAACTTACGGAGCATTTTTTTTTTTTTTTAAGTGCAAATGTCTTAGAATTCTTCTACAATAAAGTTAGTGGAATTAACATCCCATCTTTTTTTGTAGGTAGACTTAGTCTCTAAATCCATTCTCACTTGGCAGTCCCTTGAAATTCCCTTTTTAACTATTGTTAAAAACGTTCAGGTGGGAATACTGAAGTGGGGAAATTTTTGGAATTGGAAATTTAATTAATCTAGTCGTTATTAAGGAGTCTACTTGCGGGTTTCAGTGAATTTAGTCCAGTTACGACTGGCTCTTGGTTATGCTGGAAGCACAGGAGATTATTTTTCTCTCTGGAGCTTTAGGCTCGTTTCACATAGGCGGAAAAATCCGTCAAAATTTCCAGGATGTTCTACCGATCGTTCCCAGGCAGATAATAGAATTGTTCGTAATTAATAAGTAAGAGCTGTACACCAATTATACTCAAAATACAGTAGTATAACTACACTAATGATCCGAATTTCTTGGCGTAGAATAGAAATAAAACTTTTCAAGCTTTCGCACATCAACCAAATGGCTTTTTCAAGGAAGGTAGACAGCTACCTGCAAACTGGATAATAGAACATTTCAATGGTGTCCTCTCGTTTCAGCGATTATCGGTTCCCCTAATCGGGCGGTTCGTTGAGGCCCATTCTCCCTATGTATATATATATATTTTCCCGCTCCCCTAATAGAGTTGGGTCAGAATTTACGCTTCTGGTTTCCCCTAATAGTTCAGTCAAAGTTTCGATTAATTCCACAACGTCACGTTCTGTTCTTATTTATTTTGGTATTCCCATTTGAATTTGCAAAGAAAGAGCGTTCTGCCTTTCTGTATACATATAGACTACATACATATATTTTGCCCTAACTGGTAGGCAAAAGCACAGCTACAATAACATTTATATACAGTTTGACATAGAACAAAAAACTTATGGCACTGAAAATAAGATACATTTAATAATTTGTTCAAGAACTAATTAAGTTAGCTTGAATGGCACTCAGAATAAACCAACACTGATAAACCTACGCTAACTGCCGCCTGAAATCTTTGTCCGGAACGGTATTGTACTGCGTTTCTTTTTGAAACTATACTAAGTTGTCGTACGATGTTGTCTATAAATGACCAAAATCGTAGATTTGCCGTTTTCTCACCCCATTCCTCAAACAAAGGATTGAAAAAAAAACGAGTAAGCCAGCAGAGAGAAGGTAAAAAAACCTTAGGGCAAGATTATGCATAAGGGGAAACGATATTTCGGGAAACGAAGGGGAACGTACATGTATTTCAACGATTTGAACGCGTTCAATTTGTTAATAGAACATAGCCGGAACGCGTGCTCGGTTATGTTCTATTATCCAGTTTGCAGTTAGCTGTCTATCTTCCCTGGAAAAGCCATCTGGTTGATGTGCAAAAGCTTGGAAAGTTTTATTTCTATTCTAATCCAAGAAATTCGGATCATTAGTGTAGTTGTACTAATTCAAATAATATCATTGTCGTGCTGTGAAGTATATGCATATTAACATTGAAACCGTCTTAGCACGATTCAAACTTGCGTTAGATATCTTAAATTAAGAAATAAAAACAACAAGTTATAAGTATATAAATAATCTTTAAGATCTTTCGGATTATTTTATATACTTATAACCTGTTGTTGTTATATCTTAATTTAAGATATCTAACGCAAGTTTGAATCGTGCTAAGACGGTTTAATGTTAATATGCGTAGTTGTACTACTTTGAGAATTGTTCGTGCTGTACCCAAACTGCCCCTATCCAAATATATCCTACTGACTCATTAACTAATATCTCGTTATGACTCATAGTAATAAATGGCTTTCACCATTTCACTCTAAATTAGTTTCCGCTTCCAACGACATCATACTCGATGATATGGGGCTTGATTTTAGTTTCTGCATTCCAAAACGGCCCCACTTTGGGCCCCAACATTTCAGTGTTTTCTTACTAAAATGGTGAAATTTTGTCCCTTTAATGGTAAAACGAGTAAATCCCGAAGTCTGAGTTCTACTGATCCCTATACTTATACTATAAATGTAAGAGACTAAAAAAGGGGAGATAGGCTGAATACAGAGGGAGGGTAAAAAAAAACAGGCATTGAAGACGTAAAGACACCGCGCATGCCTGTACTTTTCAATTAGTACTACACCATTGACTTTAATAGCCACGTTCCTCCCCGAAAGCCATATTCCCCACTATAAAGAAAATAAAAATGGCGGGAAGAGTGCATTTCTTAGAAAACGTAAATCTCCAACTAGGGATACTATATCCACGCTGTCCAGCGCGATAAACCCTACATAAACTTTCCGGATGAAGCACATGTGGTGAATTTGTCTTACAGTTCTGGCTCTTCCCCTTTTCTGGAACCGGCGGCCTTAAATTTGGAACTCGCGGTTGTCGTTAGCACCTCCCCTTCCCATCCGCCTCCCCTCCCAAAATAATTTTTATTGATGATTTTAATGACAATCAGTTATGAGGGCAAAACTGAATATAAATTCACGGTTTTTTTTTTTTTTTACTCCCATCTTAAGAATAATACTATAAGGGAGTAACAGATATTTACTGTGTCGTCTTATAAAAATACAAAATATGTCTCTGAGTATCATCATATAAAACATGATCCAGCGGGATAAACCCTACATAAACTTTCTGTATTGTCGCGTTTCTTCTGGTTTCGTTGATTCCTTATGCTGCCCCGGTAGTATCTGAAAGTCCATCTGAGTGGGACCGTGTTCGAGTACCGGATGAAGCACATGTGGTGCGGTGTCGCACGATTGGTCGAATAACGATTGGTCGACAGTAACGACTGGTCGACAGTAACGACTGGTCGACAGTACGATTGGTCGACACAACGATTGGTCGGATAACCATTGGTTCAGAGGATTATGGTTTACATTCGCAGCGGTACCTCTCAGAACGTACTGACCTCTCAAAACGTAACGTTCCTTTTTGGAAATAATATCTTTTAGAATGTAAGTCCTCAGAACGTACAGCATTATAACATATTATTTCCAAAAGGGCCCCGGGGCACTTTAGGTGTAGGCATCTTAGGGAAACTGCCACACGTAATTCGGAAACTCCGAAAATTGCCCCTCCGGAAAATTGCCACACATTCAAAGCGCTTCTCGGACGAACGGCGATTTGTGCTCTTCCTCTTAATGAAAACCATGTGGCAATTTTCCGGTGGGCAATTTTTCTGTGTGTGGAAATTTTCCGGTGGGGCAATTCACCGCCAAACTGTTTGCACTTATTCTATTTTTCCCCCTAATCGTTATATCGACCAGTCGTTACTGTCGACCAATCGTTATGTCGATCAAACGTGTTGTCGACCAATCGTTATGTCGACTAATCATTTCTTTCGACCAATCGTTATGCCGACCAATCGTTATGCCGACCAATCGTTATGCCGACCAATCGTTATGCCGACCAATCGTTATGTCGACCAACCGTTTGTCGACAAATCGTTATATACCCCCATGTGGTGAATTTGTCCTACGGTTCTGGCTGTTCCCCTTATCTGGAACCAGCGGCCTTAAATTTGGAACTCGCGGTTGTGGTTAGCTCCCCCCCTCCCATCTCCCCCAATAATTTTTATTGATGATTTTAATGACAATCACTTATGAGGGTAAAACTGAATATAAATTCACGGGGTTTTTTTACTCCCATCTTAAAAATAATACTATAAGGGAGTAACAGATATTTACTGTGTCGTCTTATAAAAATATAAAATACGTCTCTGAGTATCAACATATAAAACATGAAATTGTACGATTAGACAGAGAAAAAGTAAGAACAGCAGCCTTTTCATGAGATAACTGGGTTACTTTTGTTGTTTCACATGTCGATGCACAAAACCGCTGATCTTCTTCATCTTTAGTCAACCCATGGGTTGTAATAAAACAGGACTCCGGCGTGAACTGCAGATTTAAATGGCTTGAAAACGATCGACAACGCCATGCTCCCAACCAGATATTCGGTTCCCCAACGAGGAATCAATTTTTATCGAAGTGAGCTACTATCCGTTGATGATCGCCCCAACGCAAGCTGTGGATTTACTCCCTCCCCTCTTCCCCTCTCTCCCTTCTTCTCTCGAATCACCCTTGTACCTTCCTCCCGGCTCAACTTCTTTCCCTTTTTTTTTTTCATTTTTTGTCTGTCATAGAAAACAATAATGACGTATGGAGGGTGGTGAAGGTCTCTACGATATGTTCCACCATATATTTCTTGCGTTTTTCTTTTTTATATATTTTTATTTTGCTGGTAGTTTATTTATTTTGGCAAAAGTTTCCGAGTTTTATTGGATTCTTTCTCTGGAAGCACATATTTGTATTTAAGTAAGCGTCAACTGTATGGCCAAACCAGAAACAATGTTTCCAAAAGGGAGAGAGAGACTTGAAAAGTGCTTAATGTGAGAGAACCGGGTAGCAGCTAGGTTTCAAGGAAAGGAATGCTTTTTCTGAAAGACAAATTCTCACATTACTCGAATTTTGATAATACCATATTATTTCTTCATTTCATTGCGATTTCTAAATAAGGCTTTTGAGAAATAAGACTCCGTTAGAAAATCCCGTATTATTTGTATACTACTACATTTGGGTGTCCAGATTTTCATTAGTTTATCTTGATGAGATTTCTTGTTTGATTAACGCGCCTGTATTGTTTCTATCGATGGATGATAAACTGTGTGTGCAGCCTTTAACTTTATCCGCAGTGAAGTCACGGAAAGAGTTTATATCAAAAAGCTTGCTACTCTTGATCAGAATCTCTGGGTCAACGTTCGTGACTGCCTCGGAGAAGACCTCGGGTTCGATCCCAAGCAGGTACGAAAACTCGAACCACTAAATATCCGCCGTGCGTCAGATGGGTACGTTAAGCTGTCGGACCCCGGGGACTGGCCCCCTGGAAATAAATAACGGCGTCTTCCTCTCCCCCTCCTCTTTCTACATCGCTTCCGTGTCACTTTCCTATCGGACACTCTAGCCCGAATCTCCTAGCTTCCAATTTCTAAGTCCTGTTTAAGACCTGGGGTCAGACACTCCCTTCCTAAAATCCTCTACATATGATCTGATCTGATCAGCATCTCTGGGCACGTTAAGCCGTCAGACTCCGGATACTGGCCCCCGCTAATAAATAAGGGCGTCTTCCTCCCCCTTTCCACCTCGTTTCTGTGTCACTTCCCTATCGGGCACTCTAGCCCAAATCTCCTACCTTCCTATTCCTAACGGTTGTTTAAGACCTGAGGTCAGACACTCCCTTCCTAAAATCCTCTACATATGATCTGATCTGATCAGAATCGCACTGGATTTAAAAGGTATCAGAGACTCCAAAGGAATTCTCTTCCTCTGAATTTTAAATTCTGGTCAAACGAGACGTGAAACAAACAGCGAATTTACTTTTAGCTATATAAACCACTTGCTGAGTTATTGAATTCCCGATTCGTTTAATTGCCTAATACAAGAATGGCTGATACATCTGCTGACGTTATCATCCGCGTGTTCTGCGTTTTCTCGGAATTCAAGGCAAAAGTGAGACAGCGTTCTCTAAGCCCTTTGTAAGTCCGTTGCTCTGATAATGACACACTTTCTTCAGTGGCCTACTGCACTATTCGTACGTCCCATTTCGATGACTCTGTTACATCCTCTCTTCGTAGCGTTAAAAAAAAAAAAAAAAACTCAATAAGTATGATTATTGTATACGCAAGAAATTTCTGATCAGATCATATGTAGAGGATTTCAGGAAGGGAGTGTCTGACCCCAGGTCTTAAACAACCCTTAGAAATAGGAATCTAGGAGGTTTGGGCTAGAGTGCCCGATAGGAAAGTGCCACCACGGAAGCGAGGTAGAAATAGGGAGGAAGACGCCCTTATTTATTACTGGGGGAGGGGGCAGTACTCGGGGCCCGACGGCTTAACGTGCCCATCCGACGCATGGCGGATATTTAGCAGTTCGAGCGTTCGTACCTGCTGGGATCGAACCCGAGGTCTTCCAGTGGCAGTCACGAACATTGACCGCTGGGCCACCCGCGGCCCTAAGTAATTTATGAAATTTTGTTGCCCATTCTAATATCAAGATTTTTCAGTAATTTCCCGCTTATTAAAAAAACAAATGCAAATACTCTACAAAACTTCTGAGTATAAAAAATTTAATTCTGACAAGTTTTGATCAACCAATTTTGCATATGGCTAAGTTAGGATAATAGATGCCAAAGCTGGATCACAGATTTTGTTTTAGATGACACCTTTTCTGACTCCTCTTCAAATTCCTGCAGGCCCTTAAAAGGGAAGGCGTTGCTTTTTAAATTCCAGAAGATACTCATAAAGATTATGCAAAATAAGTTAGTTTAACTTTTTAATCGATTTTTATTTTCAGAATTTCGTTATAATTATTTTATTTGGTGTAAGGCACATCATGAGCAGCGTTCTTCCGAATGTGTGTGACGTTTCAAAGTTGCGAGTTATTTTTCACAGAATTTCAGTTCATTTGACAAAATGCTAACAATCAATCAATTTTTTAGCAAACAATGTTTTACAGTTCAGTGTAACTTTTAAGAATTTCAGCACGGCCTACAGCTTCATTTCATAACAGTTAACTTTCTTTCTACAGTATTGTTAAAAAGGACAGGACAAAAACATGTTTGAAAATACTTAAGAGCAATTGCAGTGAACGAAATACGAAATTAAACCATTGTACAATACAAATTTGAAAGATATGAATGCCACCTTGGTGGCGCAGTGTCTAAGCGATGGCTTCTGATCATTCGTCCAAAAGGGGTCTGGGTTCGAATCCCGGTGAGGCAGGGATGTTGTCTTTGTCTTAAGGTACTGACTCTCTCCCTTCCCTGGAACCAATGACCCTAAATAAGGGACGGGCGACTGCTTATAGCCCATTGAGTTGCTCACGGTGGTCGTTAAACCTCCAATCATAAAAAAAAAAAAAGATGTGAATCCGTTTATTGGTGAAAATATGACATGGATGAGAGATAATATCCGAAAACCTGAAAATTTCGTCGTCCTGGAGCGGGAATCGAGCCCGCGTCTCCCGGATAGTGCCCGAGTATGCTAACCACTGCACCACCCAGAACGACGAAGTTTCAAGTTTCCGATTAATTTGAATATAACCATGACAGGATTCGCTAATCGAAGCAACCGGCATTCATATATAGCGCATCTGGAGGTTTTAATTCATTCCCGTGATTGCCCGGAGGCGCAGAATATCAATGAATGAAATACAGGATTACACCATTCTACAATACAAATTTGGAAGATGTGAATCCGTTTATTGCTGTAAACATGACATGGATGTTAAGTCAGGTAATATCCGAAAACTTGAAAATTCAAATATTCAAATTAATTGGAAACTAGAAACTGTGTGGTGTAGTGGTTAGCACACTCGGGCGCTATCCAGGAGACGCGGGTTCGATTCCTGCTCCAGGATGACGAAATTTTCAAGTTTTCGGATATTAACTGACTTAACATCCATGTCATATTTACATCAATAAGTGGATTCGCATCGTCCAAATTTGTATAGTAATTAGTGTTGCCACCTGTCGAAACGGTTGTTAAAAACACTTGGAGTACTCATACTTCCCTTGTTTTCTTTGAAATGCTAAAATAATGGAATAAGGCTAAACAAAACTCTTAGGAAATCAATTGAGGTTTTAACATGGGAGAATGATAAACACGTTTCTTGAGGGGGAATTACGGAACCAACTTTGATCTGGTTAAGTGAGTGATTTTTTGAATAAATATCAATTCTATAAGGCAGCATTTATTAAAAACCGAAAAATGGTCTGTTGACCGTTTCAGTACGCACATTTTACTTTTGCTACGAAATGATTTCTAAAAAATACTACGCACTTCTTCATGAATCGTATATATCATACTTCACTTTAGACGGAATGGCCTCCAACCTTGCCAAGAAGTTGCACTTAGAAGTAACATTTTTGATTGTTTTTCTGAAATACCCAGAATCAATTGCAGTACAATTAAAGTCTGAATAAAAGAAAATATCGGGATTATGTAGTCTCTAAAATACGAGCAGTCAAACATCGTTCGTTAAATTCTTTATCCGAGACAGGCGTACATTCAGTTAAAGCATTTCCCACAAGGTGAAGATCAACAAGTAGCTAATTAAAAGCTTCTTCATGAAGGATTTATTTCCCCGTTCAGCATAAAAGCAGTTTTCCTCAGTGACATTTTCTTCCCTGTGAATGAGCTGTCCCTTAGCTGGGCGTCATTGTTCCTGTGACTCACAAAGGCGGCAGGGACACTTAAAAGGGTTCAGAAATTATTGCATAATTTAGTCCTGTGTCATAGAGTACAGTGTCACATTAATTCCGACTTTATGGCTTCCTTTTACTAGTGCCGTCTTTTTTTGCCCTGTTTAGAACAAAGGTCAACTTCATCAAAAAGTTCACATTCCGTATTTCAAAACAGGTCTCTTTGTTAAAGAGAAAGCTCCTCACTCACACAAGGGCAAGGGATTTTTAAACATAAGATGTTTATTTCTTTGTTTTTTAAGTAGAGAGAAAGGAATTTATTTAAAACCCGTAACTGCGTCGGTCGTTTCAAGAAATTTATTTTACCTTTGTTTCCATAAAAATACCCTCATTCAGCGCAATTTTTTCGTGTGCTTAGCATATTTTGTTGTTTTGAGCGGAATACGTTTGCTATGATATGGTTCTTTTCGTAACAGTGTTAGCCATCGATGACTTCTTTAGATCACAGTTCCAAATATAGGTTTTGTGCTCCTTCAATCGAAAACGCATGGCTCTGCAGGTCTGTCCTATATACGAAGCGCCACATTCACATGGAATTGAATAAATTCCCCACGAGTTTTTATCTTCAACATAGTCCTTTGATCCTAAAAAGTTCGTTTTGTTCATGTGCTTAAGAATCGCCTTAAAATGAAAGGTTTTGAGAATTTTTGAAAATTTTGGGAAAATGGAATAAGACGAAATTCTCTCAAATTCACCATAGGAGTTAACGTGGAGATAGGCTTTGGTTTTCGGAATTTTGTTAAAGCCTTGTCTATAATGGAAGGGTTGTATACTCGCTCTACTGCAACACGTTTAAGGAAATCAAGTTATTTTTCCAAACTGTCTTTATACGAATATATATGTATCGCGCGTTATACGCCACTGTAAAAGACACTGAGTTTTTGTTGCCAAGGGTGATTGGACTTGGCATGTGGAGGTGAGGAAACAGCGAAAGGCTTCCGATAAATTGTAGTTGCGAGAGATCCATTTAAGCGAGTAACCAGGACGTCAAAGAACGGTAGGCATCCGGGTTTTTTTTTCCACTTTCGTAGCTGAATTGATGGAATGCGAGGATCAATGGAATTTATAAGTTTGACAGATTTCAAGAATAGTTGCAATGCCTGAAACAACTTCGCAAGCACATTGTTAGAAATTTCGTGGTAGGTTGCGCCAGAAAGTGGTACTATTCTGCTGTACCACTTTCTACAAAAAGGCACACCATTGTGTATTACAAACAAGACCCAACAACAAGGGTGCAATCTTGCACCACGTTATGATGTAAGGTGGCACCACGTTATGATGTAAGGTTGCACCTCGTTATGATGTAAGGTGGCACCACGTTATGATGTAAGGTGGCACCACGTTATGATGTAAGTGGCGCCACGTTATGATGTAAGGTGCCGCCACGTTATGATGTAAGGTGCCGCCACGTTATGATGTAAGGTGGCACCACGTTATGATGTAAGGTGGCACCACGTTATGATGTAAGTGGCACCACGTTATGATGTAAGGCGGCACCACGTTATGATGTAAGGTGGCACCACGTTATGATGTAAGTGGCACTACGTTATGATGTAAGGTGGCACCACGTTGTGATGCAAGGTGGCACCTTGTCATTGGTTTTGTTTGCACCACACAATGGTGTATCTTTACCCTGAAAGTGATACACCTGGTGTAGTACCACTTTTAGGTGCAAGCTAACACAAAACTTTTAGCAGTGCAGAGGGGATCTACTGAATCTGAAAATTTACTTTGCCCATTTTACGACAATATTCCGAACTATTGTATTCCTAAAACTTATAAACAAACTCACGACGTACACTGCTAAAACTTTTGTAGTAGATTGCACCAAAAAGTGGCACCACATTAGATGCACCACTTTCTGAGAAAAGATACACAACAGTTTGCACCATGTTGTAGGGTTTGTTTGCACCACACAGTGGTATTTTTTCTCAGAAAGTGCTGCAGCTAAGGTAGTACCACTTTTTTGGTGAAACCTGTCCCCCAAATTTTTGCCAGTGTTGTTGCGCTTCGAAAATTTGGCCTATCTGACGTAGTACTTAGACTGTTCAGCAAGATTGTCTTTTCAAAATCGTATTTTTCTGGTAATTCGAAGGCTATTTCTTTATTCTCAAAGTTGCTGATCCGATGGCGCAGTGGTCTCAGTGATGGCTTATGATTATTCGTCCGAGATGGGTCCTGGTTCGAATCCCGTGAGGCATGGATGTTGTGTTGTCTTACGGCGCCGGCTCTCTCCCTTCCCTGGAACCAGCTGCCCTAAATTAGGGGTGGGGACTGCTTATAGTCCATTGAGTTGCTCACGGTGGTCGTTAAACCTCCAATAAAAAAAAAAAAATAAAAAAACCTCTCGAACTTCTTGTCTCTTGGAAATAAAATAAATACTCTGTCTTCCCGATTAAAATGTAAATTATCATCGCTCTCTAAACACCATATACCTTGTCTAGGACTTCGTCCACGCACATGCAGTCTGTCTAAGCAAAGACTTCTTTGCCACCTCGGTGGCGCAGTGGCCTAAGCGATGGCTTCTGATCATTCGTCAGAAAGGGGTCCGGGTTCGAATCCCGGTGAGGCATGGATGTTATGTTTGTCGTACGGCACTGGCTCTCTCCCTTCCCTGGAACCAGTGACCCTAAATTAGGGACGGGCGACTGCTTATAGCCCATTGAGTTGCTCACGGTAGTCGTTAAACCTCCAATTAAGAAAAAAAAAAAAAAAAAAAAAAAAGACTTCTTTTTTGTTTTCCCGGATTTAACCACCACCATGAGAAATTCTAAGGACTATAAGCAGTCGTTCGTCCCTAATTTAGGGCCACTGGTTTAATGAAAGGAACAGAGCCAGTACCATCTGATCAAACACCCCACCCATGCCTCATCCGGGCCCACCTCGGTCAGAAGCCAGCGTCTCACGCCACTCGGCCACGCGGGCGGCAGAGCCTGTTTTGCAACTCAAGCATCTTGTGACGTATATTCTAAATTAACTTTCCTTTTTAGTTTCTTTCCCTATGTAAATCTTGAGTTTATTCTCAGTTATATTTCACTCTTAACGTAATATCTTTTCTCTCAAACGAATACGTTTGGCAACACAATTCAGGTTGAATGCACGTGACGTATGCCTGATATAAGATAAGAACAGTAGATAAAAACGCGGACTAAACTGTTGCTTGGGAGAGCGTTGAAAGAGTGCTTTGTAAAGAGAGCGTTGTGTTAAGAGCTGTGAAGCTGTGTGGTGTGTTTAAATATTGATATCGTTCTGTTATGGACGTGCGACAACCTTGAATAAAGCATCTTTTCCCTAAGTTTGACTTCTGTTGTTTACATGTTTCGTCTGGCCGTTAAGGTTTCTTTCATTTAGGAACAATTTTTAGTATGTTGATGTTTTAAATTAACGTAGAAGTACGAAAAGACTTCTACGTTATAATCTCTAATGTGGACATTCAGCTTACGCCTGAAATTGCGTTCAATTCTTACCATGAACTTATATGTGACTTAATAATTTCTTGAGCAGATTTTTTTAGTTATTTTCTGAAAATTTCACATCATAACGTTTTTGGATAAAAAACAACAAAACAAATTGTGTTGTGTTCAGAACACAAATAGTATTGATAAGGCTTCAGATGATTTCAGGAAAGAAATGTGTTCAGAGAGAGAGAGAGAGAGAGAGAGAGAGAGAGAGATGTAATTTATTTATTCTATAAAATGTTCAAAACTTTTCCCTGAAGAAGTTATATGATAGGTCTACTGAAAGCTCAGATTTGCATAGAAATTAGTTTTGTTTTGACTGCCCGAAAAAATTTTTTTCATTTTAGTATTGTGCGGTTATTACGATACAGCTTACTCTTATAGAAGTGATTTCAATTAGAGATTGTGCAAACGTGTGAAATATTAAAGCTTATTTAAAGAAAAACGTTGTGAATGGGGTATATCTATGCCGGATGGTAAACCGTCACGAGCATTTCATGATCGCTTCTCTTATTTTTGCGGTGAGTATAAATCATATGAACAACCGCCGGCAACGGCTCTAAAGTTCTAGAAACAATTTTCGGCGACCCTCCACGCTTTCGCTTTTAGTTAGCAGAAAACCCCGGAAGAACTACGGTTTGTATGGGAGGAAACGAGGAATAGAACCAGCAATAGTTGTCTGACGACTGCACCTCACTGGTGGGCTCTTTTTAATACACAGACTGTAATATAGAGCTTGGTGGGATAATTTTTTTACGTAGAGCTGAAATTACGAATGAGCAACTCCTGCTTTGCTTCGATGATCGAGAAAGAGAGGGAGAGGGGGAGGGGAGAGAGAGAAAGAGGGGAGAGAGAGAAAGACGGGAAGAGGGAGAGAGTGAAAGAGAGAGAGAGGGAAAGAGGGAGAGGGAAAGAGAGGGAGAGAGAAGAGAGAGAGAGAGAGAGAGAGAGAGAGAGAGAGAGAGAGAGAGAGAGAGAGAGAGAGAGAGAGAGAGAGAGAGAGAGAGAGACGGGGAGAGGGAGAGAAAGAACATTTTATTTTAACATTTTTGATATTTTATAGGAGTCGACAAAACTCATTACGTACTGGAATCCTAACTTATATCGTGTGGTAAGGAAAAAGAAAAAAGCACTGTCCTATGAACTTTAAAGAAAAATCTGCTTCACTGGATGGAAAAATGTTTCACCAAACTTGATTTATTTTTAAGAAAGTAATATGTCATTCTTTAATCGCACCATCACTTTTTATTGAAAGGTTGACTAAACAATTGTTCCATGTAATGATTCACTTGAACTGCCTTGCACTTTGTTTCAGTGGATCGAATGAAAGTCTTATCGGGAAAGACACATTATATCAAACGATCGTTTTATCAGTTAGTAGGATCACGTGTTTGATATCCAGTGATCTGACGTTCCCGGATTTATACAGTGTTCCTATCTTTTTCTTCTTCTTTCGAACGGATGCCCAAAACTAGCTGGCTATATCGCTGCTTCTTCAATCGCTTTCCAGCCAGCCAATATCAAGCGATCGTTCTTAAAAGCTACAGCCCCGTTTTTTCAAAACTGTGAACCACTGACTTTTTTGTGTTGAGGAAAGCATGCAGTAGGGCACTTCTCATTTTTCTTTCCGGAAATGTTAATGGCTACAGGAAATTAATGGCTACGCACATGCTCCATATCTCTGTGAATAACTTAGTTTCTGTTTTGGATTGTACCATCTGTTTTTTGTCAGATTTCGACAGTCTTTTGTCCACAAGAATTTTAGTTAAAAACCTTTCCTCTGAGGCTTAAACGTTTGCGAAAAATACACTGGTGCTCAAAATTAAAGGATAATTTATAAATTTGGACATAACTAAGTATTTATGATGGAATTCAATCAAATTTGATTAAGAGGTTTATTATTCCATTATTTAACTCAAGTAGAAGAAAAGCATAATCTTATAATTTGTACGTATTCATGTCACAATCTTTTAATTTACTTGAAAGAGCAGTTCATGGAACAATATTTAAAGTATTTTGCTTAACTATGTGGTATTTTACAATAATATGGAGTATGATCGCCCCTGGCAGCCCTGTGTGCCCATAGCTTAGTTTTTCAAGAGGAGGGCAAAATCAGAAACTGTAAACACAAAAAAAAATAAAAAAAATAAACGAAAAACTTATAATATTCTAGCAAAGCCAACTCAGTTTGCTTTGCTTGAATATTCTGTGAAATTTCCATGTACTATGAAGAGTATTTCTTCCTTCACTGATTTACCTGTGGTACTGGTGACCTCCGACCTACATCCGCCCGGATGGGAATTGGGTCAAGGCGCTATCAGGAAGCAAGGATGCTTCGACTAACGAAAATCTGAGGACTTTCAGATTCCTATGTCTCAGTTGCTTAGAACTTCACTCTCCTCGGTGGTGTAATGGTTAGCATACTCGACCGGTAATCGGGAGATGCGGGGTTCGATTCCCGCTCCAGGACGATGGAATTTTCAAGTTTTCTGAGAAGTGTTACATGGATGACCAGTAAGTGGTACAAGCAAATTCAGTTTGCTTTGCTTTATTATTTTTCCCTACGACTTTTCCAAGTTTAGCATCACTGACAGTAGGTCAAAGTAACGTAACTCCTTATTATTTTTTCCCTACGACTTTTCCAAGTTTGGCATCACTGGCAGTAGATCAAAGTAACGTAACGCCTTAATATTTCCCCTACGACTTTTCCAAGTTTGGCGTCACTGGCAGTAGGTCTAAGTAACGTAACGCCTTATTAATCTTCCCTACGGCTTTTCAAAGTTTGGCGTCACTGGCAGTAGGTCAAAGTAACGTAACGCCTTATTGTTTTTCCCTACGACTTTTCCAAGTTTGGCGTCACTGGCAGTAGGTCAAAGTAACGTAATCATTGAATGCTGAAATGGTGGACTGTAAAAAATTTCTGTAATCAAGAGACATTTTCCGTGACTCCCTTCGTGAATTAATGAAGCGGTCATAAACTTTTCCGTGAAGCGACGGCAGAAAGACTAAAATTCACGGACTTTGTACGACAAGAAAATTATGAATTTTCAGAAACCTTTCCACAATTCCTTTCATATATATAAGAAAACAATTCTTTTTCCGTATCCATATAACAAAATCATTCCGGTAATAAGAAAGATTCGCAGGAATACTTGAGGTTTGATTAACTGTTAAATTTCAATCATCTGTCAAAGGAACTGATTTTGAAGTTCTGTATCAAGATCAGATATTATGGATAGCATATAGCACGCATTTTGATTATTGTGCACCAGCTATTATATATTGTGTTACAGGTAAGAAACCGTGTACTTAAATTATTGTACAGGTGATTGCACGATGTCTATGTATCAGTTTGTGGAGTGTTTAAAGCAAAATCTATTATAGCTACCAAGTGTAAATTTTATATTTAGAAGTTTTGTGAAATATTACTATAAAACAGTACATTTCACTGTTTCTTAAAGATATTGAATGTTATTGTCAAATGAAGAAAAAGATCTCAAGTTCCAAAGCATTCTGTTGCTTCGAAGTATCACGTTGGAAAAAATACTTCATTTGTGATAAGTTCTCCTACAGAAAAATATAAAATTATTACAAACGTATTTAGAAGAAATGCGTTATAAGCTCCAACACAAACTAAAATCACTAAATCACATTCCTCATCGCGATATTAGTTTTACTTTAAACGTGAGTGCAGTTCCTAAGACTTTCTGGCTTAGTGCTTAAGACGCGGGGCGGGGGCTTGTGTAGTCCTAACCCAACCGACCTGCGTGAAAGGATTATCTGGCGTAGCGACTGAAAAATTCAGCGTCTTCGATTTCGCGAAATCCCTGTATAAATACGGAAAAACTGGAACCGGATTTTTCTGAAATAAACGAAAATACTGAGTAAGGAAAAATCTGAAAATAAGGAAGTTAAAAAAAACAAAAAGCAGGGTGCTTTAAAAAACGGAAATTACGTTAGAAGACGGACACTTATCGAAAATTTTGCTGCACGTTATTTTCAGAAATTTTCCGTGAATTCACACCACTTATTTTTTACAGCGTACATCATTTTCATATGCACAATGCGTTATGATTTTCTAAATATGGAAATCAGAGGCGTAACAAGAGCGGGCTAGGAGAGGCGGCTGCCCCGGGCGCAGCTCAACACAGAGCGCAAAAATAACAGCGAACAATCTGAAAAAAAGTCGAGTTGTATCTGATAAATTTCTGATACAACTTTTTCGTACCATTCTTCGTCGGTTTATTATTATTATTATTTTTCCCCATTTACAGAATTTGCTTATAATATTTTGCCATTTTCGGTAGCCTTGGCAGCTTAAAATTTGCATTTCTCCCTCAAAATATTCAGGGGATGTTAATTGCTCACAATCAGAAACGAAAGAGCAGTTTTTCGTATACTGCAAGATAAGGATGTCGTTCACATTGGTGAAGATTATCTGGGGGCAATTCGATCATTACTGTCAAGACTTTAAGGTACAGTTGGTCTGCTTAATGTGGTACCAAAGATCCAAACTCCGTAACAGTTGAGAATCTCACCCTATTTCTTCATCTTCTGTATTTTACAGCCATAATGGTTTTCCGCGTTAAGCTAGGCTTCACTATCCAGAACAGCCTTGATGTAAGAGTTAACCCCTTCAGTGGTGTCTTCATTATTACCGTGTCACACCTCCCAGGGTGGGTTTTTAAATTGGTTGGGTTTCAAATTTGTAAAATGGGCCCGGAAATGTTTTGTGCGTGAACGCATTGAACACTGACCACAGAAATCATTGAACAGACCACGGAAATCTTCCGGGATAGAACAGTGCGGGCAATAGAGCTAGCCCAGGAAATTTTCCGGGCATACCACTTAAGAGGTTAAGGGGTATGTACGAAACCCTTCTGCTGAGTGCTGCTCCTCTCCTTTATTTTCTGAGTTCTTCCGAGACAGTTAAAGAAGGTAAAATTCCGTTCCCGTTTGGGATAGGAAATGACACATGGCACCATAATAACCTATTTTCTGTATCATACCGCAATAGATAATATTTAAGCAACAGGTTGTTAAATTGCAATGGCTCTTAAATGAAAATGGGGGAAGCAAGAAATTTGCAAAGTTCTTCCTCTGGTCCTACGAAAAACTAGACTGATCTTAAAATACACTGCACAGCCTTTAATGATTAATAGTAATCAATTGAAGACAAGAAAGAAAGGAAATATAAAATTCAATATAAGTGAAATGTCTGAGGCAACTCCCGGTTGCTGTTTCGAAAAATCGTAATATGCGTGTGGATATTAAATAAGGAAAACTAACGCGTATTCAACAAAAGAAAGAGGTTTTGCCTAAAATTCAACATGAATAATTAAAATATTTCAAGCACCAGGCGCTAAATATATTTTTGTCTTAATAACTTCGTTCGGAAGAGGGTGCAATATTTTGTGGTTTGCCTCGGGCGCAGAAATGCCTCTGATGAAGATATTTATTTACACTTGTGTACGTATAATAAGATACTTTCTTCTATTGTATAAAAAATTTCAGCGAATTTACTGGGATAGTTTTTGCTACTCGGAGTGCTTCACGGAACAACTGCAAAATTACTTCTTTCTGCTAAAATGTTAGATCGTCAGCATAGATAATGGACACAAGATAGCGTTAAAACATTTCGGATGAATGAGATTACTTTTTCTACGGACCAAATCCATATCATTTTGCCCTATCCAATGACTTATTTGCTTGCAAGTACAAACTACCAGATGGTACGCGAAAACGACTTTCATTAATGCAAACTCAGTCCTGACACCGACATTTTTTTTCTTCTTTTTTTTTTTTTTTTTTGTCTCTGTCGGTTATTTTCACCATAAGTACATAAGTATACACCATGCTTGTTACGAAATCTTCCAACGAAATTTCACCGGAGCGGAGAGCTGGCTGATGGTCTTCGTGATTTAAAGCTGCCGCGGCGTTGGCGCCGTCGAAAGAAAGCATTTGTCATTCCCGTTTGCTGTCGCCGTCCCCATGACGGTCTTCACGGCCATGTGATTGTCAGCGGCGGATCCGTCTCCACCTCCTTCGAAGGTGAGCGATGAGAGACTAGAACCACAAGGAGCCGAAAGCCAGGTGACATTGGGGCGTCGGTGACCACGATTGTGTGCGGCGACTGGGTCTTAATGGCCTTTTAACCAGTAGGTGCGACGAAGGACTCAATAGACCGGGCTCTTGTGAAATCCAGATCTCCGGGTGGGTAACTACTGGTTCTCGACTCTTCCCCCTACTACTATTGAATTACGAAGATAATTGCTCGGATCGGCAGCCTACCCACTGCTACTCGGTACTTTCTAAATAAACGCCCCCATACACTCCGCCGGAGAAAGTGACTTTCCAATGAAAGCAGAAAAAGCATAGGTGCGACAGGTTTTACCTTCCTCCAACTACAAAGGAGGAATTTTTAAGATTACTTTTTCGACCTGGGTGTTAACTTCCTCTAAAAATATGAGCATCCCTCTTATAAGTGATGTTGCCTGAATATTTTATGGCTGTTAGTACTTCAGCAATGAATATATAGTGTATTGTTCCTTTCTTAGGTCGTCCTCAAATTAAGAACGGTTTCGCTTAACACTGGAGTGTTTCCTGCGTCATTTAGGATGAAATCCACATAAAATAGAGGCTTGGTTTACAAAATTTTCAGATTGATTATTTTAATCCCAAATTAGCCTCTACTGTTTCCGAGCGGTCTCAGCCGCTAGATACTGACTATTTCGCGGATTCGGGCCAGGGTTTAGAGGTTCTGAGGCAGAGCTGAGACGGGCTGAGCCCCCAGCATGAAAGCACGAAGCCGGGCCCGAATCGGCCTCGGGCTGTAGAATATTTACGGCGGTACGGACTCGGGGCCTTAGAGAGAACCAGATATTTTTTTTATATAAAAATGTGATTTTATATGATTTAGCGAATGAGGCACTTTATAGTTGGTAAATTGGATTCTTTGGCAACTGGTTCTGGTTGTGGAGCGGGCATTCGAGATGGCTATTTATTCCGGGCTTGGGTAGAAAATGTCATAGGCCGCACATTTAGTGTGTTTCTGCAGAGAAGAAAAAGCTTTTTCAAAATTATTAATTTTTTATATATATAAATGGGATTTTATATGATTTAGCAACTGAGACACTTTATAGTTGGTGAAAGGAATTCTTCGGCAACTGGTTCTGGTTTTGGAGCGGGCATTCGAGATGGTTATTCATTACGTGCTTGGGTAGAAAATGCCGTTAGTGTGTTTCTGCAGAGAAGAAAGAGGTTTTTCAAGAACTATATATATCGAATAGTTGATAGCTTGCCGACGATAATTGACCTCCTATCTCCACGCAGCAGCCGTCTGATAATTCTATTTAGCAATGTACGTATTGCAACGCATTATGGCGCGATAATATTAGCATTATTTAAGCAACATAACAACTGCAGCACCGCCCGATCATTTTGGATGTCCGACCGCCCGAAACACTTAAGGTGGAAACGAACGGTCCAAGAAAATCTTAGCTACATTGTAAAAATGGATAGAGGTCCCTTCCTTACTCCCCATTTGAGAAAGGCATTGGTTAATTGCAGAAGGAGGGGAGAGTAGAAGTGTGGAAAAGATGTTTTTATTAATGTTTGAACAGGTTAGCCAATTTTCGGGCTCGTTCGAGCCCGGGCTGTATCTTGCAAAATAAAACTCGGGCTCGGGATCACTCAGCTCTGCTCTGCAGTTTCTAGGAACCCCCTAGAGTTTCTAGGACATTCACGGTTTCTAGAGTTTAATCTTTTTCATAATGGCCCCTTAGAAAACGCAAAATCTGAATTTCACAGTATCTTCTGGAGAAATCGACACGACGGTTGCTTTTTTATTCCGAGAAAATTTTTAAACTGCCCAGACTTTCCGCATAAGGAAACGAGTGTTCACCTTTAGCAACCTGGTTCAACCTGTAATCCAACAGAAGGTGCGGACCCTACTCGGTTGCCAACCGTGACGACCTACAAGCAATTTAAAAATCTGGTATTTCTTTTGTACTCAACGCACTCGCTTTGATTCGAAGTGTTTCAAAGCTTAAAGCAATCTCTCTCCCTTTTTCATTTTTTTTTAGCAAGTGAAAAAGGCTGGAAACTTCTTCTTCTTCTTTTTTTTTTTTTTTTTTTTTTGTCTTTATTCAGAATGATATTTACCAGTCGTGGAAAAATAACTCTTTGCCGCATCGTACGCGCGAAAGGAATTGTTTTTGGATTACTCCCCAAAATAATTTTCCTCACATTTCGCGAGAAAACTTCCATAACAAAAATGTCTGATTCTTTCGCTTTTCCCATATTTTACCTTTAAATATACTCGTATATGTTCCTGCAGTTCCTCCAAAGTCTCCTTAGGCTGTGGCACTTAGCAAGATGTTCTTTTTATCCCCATCCCCCTTACTCTTTTAAAGACTTACTCAGTAGCATGAAAACTACGATCTATCTTTGTGTAAATAGAAGTACAAAAATTTTAGAACATATATATATTCGTAATATACATTTCGTGAATTTGTATTGCCATAAACATTATATTTTCATTAAATTTGTAAATAGGATACTGAAAACCTATCACGTAAAATGAACATTGATTATCAACAAACGTTATCGTATACACTATATTGACAAAAGTCACCGGACACCCCTTCAAAAGCAAATGAACGGATTCCCTGCGTTATTAAGATGCGGGGTACAGCTGGAAACGGTATAAAAACAAACCTGCAGCTGACCGCGATCATATCGCACTGTGAGGTTGAGTGAAAATGTCGCAGCGGGAGAGAACTGACTTCAAGAAAGGACAGATTGTTAGGTGTTATATTAGTAAGTTGCCCATGAGAGAAACCGAGAGGCGTTTAAACATACCCAAGTCAACTGTTTTGGGTGTACTGAATAAATGGAAGACACATGGCGTGCCTGAAGCAGCAAAACGTGCCGGTAGACCAAAGATCTAGAGGACGTCGAAGCCTCAGGAGAGTCGTTACAGCTAATCGAAGGACTACTGCACGAGACCTCGGTGTACAGGTGAGTAAAAATGCTGGAACCTCGGTATGTACACGTACCATTCGCAGAGAACTTCATTCTATTAGTTACCGTGGTCGTGCGGCTGCTCATAAGCGTTTCATCTCCACTCGGAATGCTAGTCGTCTTTTAGCATGGTGTAAAGTACATTTATCGTGGACTGTAGATCAATGGGTATACGGGTCTTATGGACTGATGAATCCAGATACACGATCCATCAGTCTGAATGCCGTGTGTGGGTATGGCGGCAGCCGGGGAACGCTATTTACCGCAATGTATACTGTTTCTACGATCAAGTTTGGAGCTGGTAGTGTACTCGTGTGGGGGTGTTTCACATGGTATGGTCCCGGCCCATTAGTTATCGTGGACAAACCTGTTAACCAGCACGTCTATCTGGATATGCTGGACAATTAGGCCATACCAACACTGTGGCAGTACTATGGAACATAGCCGTGTTGCTGCCAGCAGGATAATGCACCGAGCCATAAAGCAAGGACTGTTACGGCATAATTTGACAATAATTCCGTATCTTTTGTGGACTGGCCAGCACAGAGCCCTGATCTTAATCCCATAGAGCACCTACGGGATGAATTAGAGCGCCGCGTAAGATGTTTGGAACCAAGGCGTACTACTAAGCCACAGTCAGCGGCAGCATTATGTACCGAATGGAAGCGCATATTTGTCGCTGTGTTCCAAAACCTTGTCGAAAGCATGTCTCGAAGGGTCAGTGCATGCATTAAGGCCAAAGGTGGACCGACATCGTACTAATGTATGTCAATAACTATGTTGTGCTTCTCTTCTAGGTGTCCGGTGACTTTTGTCAATATAGTGTATGTGCGGTACGTTTATTCAATAAAGTCGAACAAAAGAACAATTTCAATATTTCTTGTTTTTAAGTTTTTTCATGACTTCGAAGCAGCGTTGGAATAGTTTTTTTTTTTATTCATCCCTGCTTATTATCAACATTTTTCACCGTTTTTTTGGCATGTATCGTAATGGAATAATAGTTTCAGAAATCGATTTCGGGGATCTATTCTCATTTTTTATGCACCTTTTAAATACCGAAACCCAGATTATTCATACCAGATGGTAAGAATACATTCATACTGCCTGCGGCACATGACGCTTCGATTTGCACCATTCTGTGTTTTATGACGTACTATATCATCATCATCATCAACATCATCATTGTCAACCATTATCAATCCACTGCTGGACAAAGGTCTCCCCAAGTTTCCTCCCCAACGGTCTGTCTTGTGCCAGTCTCCTCCATGTCACTCCCGCATACTTTTGAATTTCATCCACCCATCTCCCATGTGGTCTTCTTCTGGGTCTTTTCTTGTCCCTTGGAATCCAATCGAAAATTTCGGCTGTCCATCGATGGTCTGTCCTTCTGGCAGTATGTCCAGCCCATTTCAATTTCAGGGATTTAACTCTGATCATGATGTCTTCCAATCATGTCATTTTTCGGATCCACGAGTTCTCCTTCTTATCTCTCCTGGTTACACCAAGCATGCACCTCTCCATGCTGCTTTGACTTGTCTGCAGCCTTTGTATGTCTCTTTTAGTTAAGGTCCAGGTCTCTGCACCATACGTAAGCACTGGAAGGATGCATTGATCAAACACTTTTCTTTTAAGACATAATGGCATATTGCTCTTGAAAATTATGCTGTTTCTTCCAAAAGCCCTCCAGGCAAGTTTTGTACGCCGATTAATTTCTTCATCAATGTGACCCTCACTTGATATCTGCTATCCAAGATAAACGTACGTGTCTGTTATCTCCAGCTTTTCTCCATCAATCGATAAATCTTCATTTCTTGTAAAAGCATTGAACATCACTTTTGTCTTCTGAAAGTACATTTTTAATCCCACTTCTTTACTCTTGTCAGCAAATTCCTGGATCATACTCTGCAGCTGTGATGGAGTAGTGGCAAAAATGACTACGTCATCAGCAAAACGAAGGTGGGTTAAATAATCTCCATTAATCTTTATCCCTTTGTTTTCCCAGTTCAGTGATTGAAAGACATTTTCCAATGTGGGATTAAAGAGCTTCGGAGATATGGTGTCACCTTGTCTCACTCCCTTTCCAATTTTTATGTGTGTCGTATTTTCAAACAGCCGAATCTTTGCACTAGCATTTACATAGATGTTATTAATAATATTAATGTATGCATCTTCAATACCGCAGGATTTCAGAGCCATTGTAACTGCTGATGGTTTCACCGAATCAAAGGCTTTTTCATAATCGATAAAAGCCATGCACAGTGGAAGTTCATATTCCCTCGCTCTTCCAATTAGTTCTCTCAATACGTGGATATGATCTATTGTGCTGTAGCCACTCCTGAATCCAGCTTGTTCTCTCGGTTGAGCCATGTCCAGTGTTACCTTCAAGTGGTGTGAAAGAACTTTAGTGAAGATTTTATAAACCACTGATAGGAGGCTGATAGGTCTGTAGTTCCTGAGATCCTCAATGTCACCTTTTTTATGTAGCAGGATCATTGTAGCGTTGTTCCAATCCTCAGGAATCTTCCCTTCATTAAGGCATCGAGTGAAAATTTGGGCGAGTACTGATTCGATTTCTCCACTTGCTTCTTGTATGATGTCTACAGTAATTCCATCTTCTCCTGGAGCTTTTCCCCGCTTCATGTTCTTGATTGCATGTGCAACTTCTGTTTGGAGGACTGGAAGAACTCTGGTACCTTTCATGATGTCTGGAGTACATGTATCATCCCTTTCATATAATTTGGAGTAGAAATCTTTCATTGTTGTCAAAATTTCGCGTCTTTTTTTGTTACAGAACCATCTTCTTTTCTCAGTGCCATAATCTGTTTTCTTCCTTTACTGAGATGTCCATTTGCTATCTTTAGGCTTTGATTGTTTTCAATTGCTTTCCTCACTAGTTCACAGTTAAATTTCCTTACGTCTTCAGTGATACTCTTTCGTACCGTCTTGCATAGCTCTATATATTCCACTTTGGAAGTCACATCTTCTTTAGCTGTTCTCATCTCTCTTCTTTTTTGCATCAACATTTTGGTTTTTCCTGATAATTTGTTCACATGCAACTTATTCTTAGACCCAGCTAATTTGGTTGCTGTTTCCATAAGAGCTTTGGTTACTTTTCTGGTAACATCAGAAATATCCACTTCTTCCGATGTTAGGCCTTGTAACGCAGAGAATCTGTTCTTCAGTTCCAACTTGAAGGTATTATGGTGTTTTTTAAGGTTGGTTATGTCAATACATTTTGTTTGTCTTATGAGCTTGCCACGTTCGAGTTTAGTGTTGAGGTGCATCTTACATCTCCCCAATCTATGGTCACTACCTGTGTTGAACTTGTTTAGCACACTGCAGTCTTCTATGACGAATTTTTTGTTACACATAATAAAATCAATTTCACTTGTCGTCCCATTTGGATGTCTCCATGTCCATTTCCTGTGTGGCTTTTTCTTGAAAAAGGAGTTTAAGATGAAAAACCCTTCTGCTTCTGCAAACTCAACGAGAGTATTTCCACGGTGGTTTCTGTTGGCGTGAGCGAATTTACCTACTGAAGTTTCATTCTGTTGCCGTTGCCCTATTTTTGCATTGAAATCTCTCATAATTATCTTCAAATGCTGCTTACCTTTATTATTTAGATGACGAATTTCCTCATAAAATTCTTCAATTTCTTCTTCAGGATGACTTGCGGTGGGTGCATAAGTTTGAATAATCTGAGCCTTGTATCTTCTCGAGAGTTGTATAACGAGTCGTGCAGCTCTGTCAGAGGAACTTTCAACTTCTACAACTTTATCCTTCAGTTTCTTGTTTAATATAAATCCAACACCACTAGTTCTGCCAGTATCTGTCCCACGATAGTAGAAGAGATGTCCACTTTTCAGTTCAATGAGATCTTCACCTTTTCTCCTTACCTCACTTAGTCCGACGATGTCCCGCTTGATCCTTTGTAGTTCCTCTTCCAATTCAAGAAGCCTTAAATCAGAAGATAGGGAGCGTTTATTATACGTAGCTAAGGTCAGCATCAGATGGCAGCCTAGTCCGGTCCTCCAGGTATTCTTAGCACCCTCTGCCTTCATGTCGCACTGGCCGCTGCCTTGGCCACGTACATTCCAGCTGCCGGAGACTGAGGGCCAAGATTTAAGTTGTGGAGTCATTTTGGAGGGATTTGGCCATAACTCACCACGCTGGCCAAGCGGGTTGGTGAGTGTGGGATAGCATTTCCTCTAATCCCGATGGTTTAGTTATACCGCTATAGGCGGTGAATATCTGAAATGGCAATGGGCTGGAAAATTGCCAGGAGAACGGACCACCGATGGACAACAGAAATTTTAGATTGGATAATTGGGGACAAGAAACTACCCAAAAAAAGACCGCATTGGAGATGGCTGCATGAAATTCGAAAGCATGCGAGAATGATATTGAGGAGACTGGCTCAAGACAGACCGTTGTGGAAGAAACTTGGAAAGACTTTCATCAAGCAGTGAATTGATAATGGTTGACAATAACGATGATATGTGATAATCAGCCATTTTTATCCACTGCTGGATGAAGGTCTCCCCCCAAGTTCCTTCCTCAACCTTCTGCCTTAAGCCAGTCTCCTCCATGTCATTTCGACATGCTTTCGGATTTCATCCACCCATTTTCCACATGGTTTTCTTCCAAGTCTCTTCCTGTCCCTTAAAATCCATCTAGTATTTCAGGTGTCCAACGGAGGTCAGCTCTTCTAGCAATATGTCGACCAAATTGCCATTTTGCGGATTTTACTGTAATCATGATGTCATGGACTCCCGGCATTTTCCTGATCCTCGAGTTTCTCCTTTTATCCTTCTTGGTTATACCAAGCATGTTTCTTTCAGGAGTTTGCGGCATCTGGATGATTTTTGTAGTTAAGGTCCATGTCTCAGATCCATAGGTAAGTATTACTTCGAGGATGCATTGATTAGAGACTTTTATTTTAAGAAATAATAGAAATTGCTCTTAAAAATTGTACTGTTTCTTCCAAATGCTCTCCAACCAAGTTTTGTAAGTTTTGTAATCCTGTTTAATTTCTCTTCTTCGATGTGTTGTCCAAGGTAAATGTAGGCATCGATTGCTTCTGGAATTGATACACCAATCGTGAAATCTTCAGATCTTGCAAAAGCATTGTACATTTGTTTCCTGAAAGTTAATTTTTAATCCCACTTCTGAACTCTTGTCAGCAAGTTCCTGAATCATACTCCGAAGCTCTGAGGGGCTGCTACAAAAATGACTATATGGTCAGCAAAACTAACAGGGATGGATAAATGATCTCCACTAACTTTTATTTCGTTGTCTTCCCAGTTTAATGAATGAAAAACATTCTGCAATGTAGCATTGAAGAGGTTTGGAGATACGTTGTCGCCTTGTCTCATTCCCTTTCCAATTTTTATAAGAGCTGTGTCCTCTAACAGTAGATCCTTTGCACTTGCATTTTATACAATTTTTTTATAATATATACCTTTTTAATTTTTAAAATTTTTTTAGTAATATACAATCGTGGCCAAAAGTCCTGCTCCACTAGATCGAAAGTCAAATTTTTTATGTTTGAAGTCAACTCATACAGCGTAATGGTAAAGTCAAGAATACATATTATACATCATTTTAATGGTAATTTTATGCTGAATTGAAATATTTTTACAGAATGTTATTACCTGTAATAGAAGTGAAGTTACAAGCAGAAGTACTGCGTCTAGTCATGAAAAGCAAAAAATGGTGGAATTCATGAAATTAGTGTACAATGCATTTAAAGTAAAATTACTGTACATTACATTATTGAAACTTGTAGGACAATTGAAATAACTTACCAACAAGCAAAATACGCTTTAATATTTAATTGGATAAGCACGGTAACTTAGTAACAAAGTGCACCTTCTTGGCATGGAACTAATGAGCTTCTTTAGCTCTCCATTGGACATCACGGTGCCATACGGCCCTTACAGACTCAATTAAAGACTTTAATTGAATTAAAGAATGAAAGACTTTAATTAAGTCTGTAAGGGCCGTATGCCACCGTGATCACCTACGGACTGCTAAAGAAGCTCATTAGTTCCATGCCAAGAAGGTGCACTTTGTTACTAAGGAACCGTGGTTATCCAATTAAATATTAAAGTGTAATTTGCTTGTTGGTAAGTTATTTCAAGTATCCTACAAGTTTCAATAATGTACTTTACATTAATTTTAGGTTAAATGCATTGTACACTAATTTCACAAATTCCACTATTTTTTGCTTTTTATGACTAGACGCTGTACTTTTGCTTGTAACGTCACTTCTATTACTGGTAATAACATTCTATAAAGATATTTGAATTCAGAATAAAATTTCCTTTAAAATGATGTATAATTTGTATTCCTGGCTTTACCATTACGCTGTATGAGTTGACTTCAAACATAAAAAAATTGACTTTCGGTGTATTGGTGCAGGACTTTTGGCCACGATTGTACATATCTATATATACGGCAAGATATCAAATTGAAACAAAACTAATAATTCCTACTTTAGTTCATATATTTTATTTTTGTTCATAGTCCCCCTCATGCTCGGTATGCAGGTACTCTAACGTTTAACAAGTTCTTTAAACCCCTCTCTGTAAAAATCTTCAGGTTGTTCTCGGTACCATTTATTCGTAGCGGCTTAAAATCTTCGAAACAGGTGAACTGAATTCCTTTCAGGTGTCTCATGAGAGCAGAAAGCAACCAGAAGTCGGACTGCGCCGAATCTGGGCTGTAGGCAGGGTGTTCAAGAACTTCAACCCCGATTTTCTGTATGGCCAATGAAGTGTATGATGCACTGGCGTGAAGTTTGGTGTCGTCGTGTTGCAAAATCATTGGCTTTATTCCTAATGAATAATGCCTCTGTATAGTACCAGAACACAGTGGGGCATGCGCTTACTGGCAGAACTTTGAGTTTCGAATGTTTTTGTTCGAGAAGGTTGGTGTCGGTATTCCAGTGATTGATTTTTCATTTCTGGCTCATAATGGTGAACCCAACTCTTATCACCAGCCACAATGCTTTGGAGAAGAACACTTTCATGGCGAGCAAGCAACCTTTGGTATGTTTCAAGTCATGATATCTTCATTTCGGTCGTTAGTTGACGCGGTACCAAACGCGCACACACTGTATCGTATCCTAAAAAGTTAACAATGTCATTGACACTACCTAAACTAATCTTCAGCTTACCTCCTATGATTCTCTGGATTATTCTTCGATTTTACCCGATGAGCTCATCGATATTTTGCCTGTTCACAATCGCAAGTTACAATTACGGGCATCCCACTCCGCGGTTGATCCTTCACGGCCAGCATTCCACCACTGTCCTTTGATTTTCTTACCCAACGACGAACAGTGCTTATGTCCGAAGTTCAAGGACCATAAACTTTCACATCGTGAATTAACCTGCCATATTTTCATGAGTTACAAACTCTATAACTGATCGTTATTTGACACACGGCGACACAGTTGAAAAAGAATAATCAATTTTAAACACAATTAAATACGAACACATAGATTTACGGAGTTTAAAATGAAGCTAATCGGTCAAAGAACCGTTTGCTGTCTGCTGGTTGCTAGGCAACAAGTCATGCGCGCATGGGCACCTGCAGGAAATTTTTCAAAGGGGGTCAAGTGTAATTAATTAAGGTTTGGGTAATATGTAGAAAACAGTAATTCGTGAAAATGAAAGATTAATACTATTACTTACTTGCTACACTAGAACACTATTATTATTATTATTAATTGATGCTTCTCTTGAAGAAATTGTATGTTAGTAATAGTCATGTATTATCATGTACATTGGTAACTGTTTTCACAATAATGAAGAGTGCCGAGCAGGGCCATGCCAAGCCTTTTAAGTTCAGCACACACCACCCTAAGCAGAACTTGTTTGGGCGTACTACCTTACGTTTTGCTAGGTTTTCCGCTTTCACGTTATCGTTTTCCAATTCCAAATCTCCAATAAAATTGGGATATTAAATTAAACGCCCTAAACTCCATCTTTCCTTGTGGTCTAGTTCTGTGAGTGTGAAAAAAAAGTAATAAATAAAATAAAATAAAATAAAATAAAGGGAAAAATAATTCTACAGGGGGTGTCAAGTGACCCAAGTGACCCCCCCCCGTCAGCGCCCATGCATGCGCGAGACACTTGCGCAGAGGCATTACTTACTGTAGATGCCTCGTATATTGCTATCGAGCGTTAATCCCCTTTAGTTTTTGAGAAAATTAAAGCTTTGACGTGCGACAACCAATAATTATGATTTCCTACCATCAACGCATTAATTCCTGTTATTTCTTGTGTAAATTGCAGCTTCGATATACCACGACTGTGGTTTTGAAAGCATAATAAGCATAATGTTGCAGCATAATCTAAGATATAACTGTAGTTCAAGTTATGCACAGCCTGGAATGTGTCTCGAATTCGCGTTCATCAACATGTCTACCATTGTTTCCACCATGTGTTCTTTCTCTGAGTTGGTGTGTGTGTGTGTATATATAGTTAGTTACTGTCCCATCTGCATTTTAACTTTCCTGATCTTTATCTGTTCTGCACAAAGTCTTTTCTTCGTCGCAGTCTGTCAGTCATTCGTGGTGACCTTCAACACGCTTAATCTACAGAAAACTTTGCTAATCAAAACGAAAAACAATTAAAAAAGAAAAAAGTAAAAAACGCAATATTTTCTTAATCACCACATATTATCGTATACTTTTAAAATCCCCCCCCCCCTCTTTTTGTTTTCATTAAGTGTTCGCCTTAGCTTTATCACGATGCTGTAAACTTTGGCCTAATGACCGACAAAAACAGTTTAGTCTGGAAACTGACACAAATAACCCTAATAACAAAGTTCATTGCGATGAGAAATTAACATCCGGAATTAACTAATTTGTTTTTCTCAAGGTCACCAAACTTTTAAAATATTCTGATCAAGTCGGTAATGTTTACTTCTACAGCGAAATGTAACAGTTATATAATCAAAGGGTGTAACAACTTTTTTTTCTTGCTTCGGGTTTAAATAACAAGCAGTACTTATCGCATTTTTTGATTGATTGCTATGTCCGCTAAAACTTTCAGATCAATGCAAAACAAGTTGACGCATATATTTTACACAAACTTTTACATACGCTGTCGACAAGCAGTTAGAATTGCAATTTGAAATTGCCAAAGATTACGCAGATTTTTGGCGTTTATACTAAGATAAATGGTTCATTGATGTAGTTTATATTGGCGGCTGGTGTTGGATTTGGAGGTTACTGACTTACCTAAGCACCTGGACCTACGAGAAATCGTCTCATTGGAACCACTCGAGGAATATATTCCGTATTCACGTTACTGTTGATGGAAAAATCTATCAGGGAGCTAAAAAGGAGCGTTCTCGAAATAGACAATGATTCTGAGGAATTGGACTCCTTGCACTATACATTTCGGATTCATGGTAATTTTCAAGCAAAGTGATTGAAGATTGAGGTTGGGAAGTTCAGAGAATAAATAGTTAGACTTCTCAAAGCATTTGGTGTTACGAGATCTCAAAACTAGGGTAAAATCCGTTCACTGTATTCCGTATTCACGTTATTGCTCACGGAAAATACGCCGTCAGCATGGTCAACAAAATATAGAGTGCATTAAAAGTCAGAGGCTCCCACTTCTTCCCTTTATCTTTTCGTGATTGAGTTCTGGGTTTGGGTCAATGTCAAAAGTAGTAGCGACAACTTTGTTCGCTACTGCTTTTGACCACCTGCATAATATGATGTTGGCCCTCCACGTGCCTCCAAATCAGCGAGGTGTGGACATCAAACAGAAGTCATGGCTCTTTCCACTTTTATAAGTGAGTCACGGAAAAATTCTCATCTGCCGCCACCGGGAATCGAACCTTGGGTCTTCCAGTTACGCGCCGGACATGCTACCACTGCATCACAGCGGCCTCGAATTCTGCAGACTCACATACGACTAACTGCCAAACCACATGGCAGGTTGGTTTTTGGAGCCCCGCACAATGTTGGCGATTCGCCAAAGATGGTAAGCAGCAACTGAACAAATAACTAGGAGGCGAATGAATAAGTAATACACACAATTGACGTGGACTAAGAACATCAAACAGAAGTCATCGCTCTTTCCACGTTTATAAGTGAGTCACGGAAAAATTCTCACCTGCCACCACCGGGAATCGAACCCTGGGTCTTCCAGTTACGCGCCGGACATGCTACCACTGCACCACAGCGGCCTTGATTTCTCCAGACTCACACTATAAGATTTCAAGTACCAGCACGTTACCTGCAGATCCTTTAACTCTTGTAAATTACGCGGTTGCGACACAGCAGATCGGATTTGATGCTCCATCACAAACCACAGATGGTCGATTGGATTGATGCCTGTGGAATTTGGAGGCCGGGGAAATACCTAGAAATTTTCCTCATGTTTCGCGAACCATTCTTAAACAATCCTGGCAGAGTGGCATGGCGCATTAGCCTGCTAAAAGAAAACACTGCTAGAGGAGAATACCGTTGCCACGAAAGGATGTACCTGGTCTGCAATGATGTTTAGGTAGGTGGTAGATGTCATAGTTGCCTGTACATGAATGACTGAGCCCACGGTTTTCCAGCAGAACATTGCCCAAAGCATTGCACTTCCTCCACCGACTTGTTTCACGTCCTACTGTGCTTCTTGGTGACAACACTTCCCCAGGTGCATAACGCACACGTACCCGATCTTCCACATGGTGCAACAGGAAATGAGATTCTCAGACCAGATGACCTTCTTCCAATCACTCAAGGTTCAGTTTTGATGCTCGCATGACCATTATAGGCGCTTTCGACGGTAAACCAAGGTTAGCAAGGGCGCTCGGAGCGGTATGAGGCTACGCAGCCACATTTTCAACAGGGTTCGATGTACTGTGTGTGTTGTGACACAGTACTCACACTACCAGCATTCAAATTACCTGTGAGTTGCGTCACAGTATCCTTTCTGTTGGCTCGTACCATAAGGGATAGATTTCACTAACCTCTATCATCGATGAGCTGTGGGTGGTATACATCCTCACAGATGGATGTATGCCGTCAAAAAAGGGGTCGAGGAGGATCTTTTCCTCTTCGACCCCTTTTTGAAGATACTAACCTAGGCTGACCGTGAGCATCCCGATAGCCTTGCTGTCTCCAAGATACTCGAACCCAGTTGTCTGGCTATTACAATTTGGCCTTTGTCAAGCTCGCTTAAGGTGGTACCACCTAAAATCTCTGCCTTATGTTTCCAGTGGTAAAATTTCTTTACATATTTTCTTCGCAATTAATGTATTTCCAAGGATGAATATTTGCACATCGATAAAACTAACTTCAAGTTATAGCATGGGATACTTAATACTTGCTAAAACATAACTCTAATTATATTAAAAATCCATCATTTTGCTTTGAGTAATGTTCAGACCAGTTAATAGATGGCGCGACCTATACACTGATGACGTCAGTAGACAAACAAATGTTGAATTGCTTAGTTATGGTTATGTTTTAGCAAGTATTAAGTATCCCATGCTATAACTTGAAGTTAATTTGATCGATGTGCGAATTTTCATCCTTGGGAATACAATAATTGCAAAGAAAATATGTAAAGAAGTTTTTCCATTGGAAACATAAAGCAGAGATTTTAGGTGAAAATCTCTGTTTTATGTTTCCACTGCCTTTCCTATCTGTAGAACAAGAATAACACTGATTAACAGAGCTTTTTTTTTTTTTTTTATATATATATATGTAGAGGATTTTAGGAAGGGAATGTCTGACTCCAGGTCTTAAACAACCCTTAGAAATAGGAAGCTAGGATATTTGGGCTAGAGTGTCCGATAGGAAAGTGACACGGAAGCGAAGTAGAAAGAGGGAGGAAGACGCCCTTATTTATTACCGGGGGCAGTACCCGGGGTCCGACGGCTTAACGTGCCCATCGGACGCACGGCGGACAGTTAGTGGATCGAGCGTTCGTATCTTGCTGGGATCGAACCTGAGGTCCTTTCCGTGGCAGTCACGAACGTTGCCCACTAGGCTACTCGCGGCCCTGATTAACAGAGCTCAGTGTGAGGTGCTATTTATACCGTTTCATGGCCTTCACACTCGCCGACGTTTACCTACTGTCAGAGCCCGATTTACGCAAGGGCACATGGGGCCCGTGCCCAGGGCCCCCATGGAATGGGGGGGGGGCAATTTAAGCAGTAACATTTAATTTTTATTATCATGGGCAGCAAAAATGGCGACGGCGGCGTGCACCAGTTAATTTTCACCGAGCACAAATATGTATCGATATCTTGCTTCAAAAAATCGATTATTAATAATCATTTGAAAGATGGAGATAAAATGTTTACTTTTAATTTACAACTTTTGAACATTTATTGTCTCTTGCATTTATTAAAGTAGATATTACTTGTGTATTAAGGCAGCACTTCTTGTGCTTTATACAATTATACGCGCAAATATAAAGTAATTGCGCGAAGCACTAGGGGTGGTACCTTAAGAGTACGCTTCATGCCCGGGAATGGGGGGCCCCCAAAATTGTTTGTGCCCAGGGCCTCACTAGTCGTAAGTCGGTCTCTGCCTACAATTGCCTCAATTTGCGCAAATACGCGCTAGTTATAGTGTTTTGGCTCTTCGGTGTGTGTGTGTATAACCTGACTAAATTAAGAAAGGCAGGCCTCGGTGTATGCATAAGGTCTCGTACATTCTTATACGGCATGCTTACAAGATGCTCAAGCAGACTTCCAATCACCAACAATGCTGGTGTTTATATAATACCACTATTATGCTCTGATGGTACTCAACGGGAGCGTCCCATTATTGAAACAGGGTGAAATCGTCCCACTAGTAAAACTGAGGAAGCTAAGTGCGGTATTATTTTGTGACACAGTGGCTAGAAAATTCATCAGTAGATGCTAGTATGTGGAACTGTTAACGACATAGAACAAATATTATCGTTGAAGGATGGCACAGAAAGTTAACCACTGTTTTAATAAGTCACTCGAATATCTTAGAGCTTATTAAGCGTTTTAAAAAAGAGGAAGAAAGCAGCTACTTCGTAAACGGGAGAACTTTTTTGAATTTAGAAACTAAGAAGAGGAGAAAACCAACTGTAAAATTGGAAGAAAGAATTAATGGGTGTCTAAATAAACTGGAAGCCACTAGAGACATTAGAAAGTATTTACACACGATTTCCTACTTTCATAAATTCGACTGACTGGAGTGAATTAATTACATACGTACGATTGATACTATACATAAATTACTGTTTAGAACAAAATATAAAACAAATTACAAAAATTCTATTCACAAATTACTGTTTGGAAGAAAAAAATATAAATTACATAAATCGGATACTTCAAATGCCACATATGCCATTAAAGTTAATACATTTGCACTGAGGTAGATCTTTGAAGAGCATCTTTTTCGCGTAACTTAGAAAGCCGCCGCCGTCGATTGCGCGGGTGCTTTCCTTAGTTCCACTAGTGCGATGATTTTTCCTCTTGCTCCCCTAGAGGGAATTCCACTCGTGGCACTAACTCATACTCAACATCGGAATTACTGAACGCTCGTTTGGGTCCAGAATCAGATTTCACAAAAGTGACGCTAAGGAAGGTAGAAACGCCATAGCTCTCTCCAGAGAAGTGAAATATAAGTCCGTTGTTCTTATGTGTGGACGGTATTAGAACATTAATTCCTGACTCCAACCCTATGTAAACAGATTTCCGAGAAACCTTCTAGATCTTCACTAGCCGTGACGCGTGCAGCGCCAGCAGAATCGGGCTCGGGCTGTACAGTATTTACTGCGGTTCGGCCGGGCTCGGGCTCTTGAAGAGGAGAACGAGAGAATTTTTTTAAATATAAATGTGATTTGTATTTGATTTAGCAAATGAGACACTTTATAGTTGGTAAAGGGAATTCTTCAGCAACTGGTTCTGGTCGGGGAGCGGGCATTCGAGATGGCTATTTATTCCGGACTTGGGCAGAAAATGCCATAGGCCGCGCATTAGTGTGTTTCTACAGATAAGAAAAAGCAATTTCAAGAACTATAGAAATTGGATAGTTGATAGCTTGCCGACGATAATTGGCCCCTATCTCAACGCAGTAGCTCCCTGTTAATTCTATTTAGGTATGTACATATTGCAGCGCATTATGGCGCGATAATATTAGCATTATGTGACCAATATACAATTGCAGCACCGCCCGATCATTTTGGATGTCCGGCCGCCCGAAGCACTTCAGGTGGAAACAAACGGTCAAAGAAGATCGTACAGTTACACTATAAAAATGAGATAGAGGTCCCTTCCCCACTCCCCATTTGAGAAATACATTGGTCAATTGCAGGAGGAGGGGAGTGGAAGTGTGGAAAAGGAGATGTTTTTTAATAACACGATATAACACATTAATACGTATTTTATTTTGATCCGTTAAGAGGCGTAAAAATTACAAAACATTTGCAAGCCTTCACTGCCAACGGGCTGCTGAATATAAACAATTAACAGAACAGGTAAGCCAGTTTGGGCCGCGGGTAGCCTAGTGGTCAACGTTCGTGACTGCCATGGAGAAAACCTCGGGTTCGATCCCAGGCAGGTACGAACGCTCGAACCACTAAATACCCGCCGTGCGTCGGATGGGCACGTTAAGCCGTCGGGCCCCGGGTACTGGCACCCCGGTAATAAATAAGGGCGTCTTCATCCCCTTTTCTACCTCGCTTCCGTGTAACTTTCCTATCGGGCAGTCTAGCTCAAATCTCCCAGTTTCCCATTTTTGAGGGTTGTTTAAGACCTGGGGTCAGACACTCCCTTCCTAAAATCCTCTACAAATGATCTGCTCTGATCTGGTTAGCCAGTTTCCGGGCCCATTCTGGCGAGGGCTATATCTTGCAATATAAAACCCGAGCTCGGGCTCCGAAAATTGGGCCCAAACTCAGCTCTGGACAGCATCTCCCTAGAGTTGCCAAAAATTTGGATCCAATGCCTTGATAAGGTTGTTTTTCCTCCAAACTGCAACGCGTCCATCACACATACCTCGTGACTTCAAGTGTAGAGAGCTCTCTGTATTTAACCATTATTTATTTGTTTAGTCAAGTCATCCTCATATTTAATTAGCATTCATTTGTTCTCTGTTGCCGGCCTTTAAAAGTCAACCGTTGATGAGTGAAAGTTTGGCGAAAATGTCTAATTACTTACACCAATAAACCCATATATTTACTATACTTTTTTATATGTTTGGTGTAGAAACCATTTTGCTATTTGTCTTTATTTACCATATCCTGAAATATTTAGATCAACAATCAACGCAGCGTGTTAAATAAAGAGTTTTATCCCATCGTGATTTGCATCAGATCACCCTCGTATCAATCAAAATTTCACACTGCTCCATGAGCTTTTCTTCTACTCAACATTTGAATAATTCCAGGATTTCTCCGATTTACTGTTACAGTTAATCACGGAAAATTTCAGTCTTTCTCTTAAACGTAAATTATTTTTCTTTTTCGGAAGAAATAATTTACTTATTTGAACTTTTAACACTCATTGGAACGACTAATACTTATCAGAGCGTTTAAGGAGGGCGATTTTCCGCGGAGGTTTAAATTGCTTTGTCAACTTAGATGCTCGAATTTACGAGTAATTAAGTTTATGGTCCAAATTAGCCACCCAAGTCATTTTCATGTTGTGAACAAATTAGAGAAAGAAAACATTTTGTATTGATTAATTCGATGTTTTGATCACAATTTGTTCCTCGGGAGAAGGCTTAGTCTGATATTAAGAAAACAGCACTCAAGGAACTAAGAGATTAAAGAAATCTTCTTTTAATCCCCCCAAGAGCAGCGTATTTTCCTTGTCATTTGATTTGCACTCGTGCCTTAATGGGAATTTCCGGAATAGCAGTTTTAAGATTGTCTTTGTAAAGGTGTTATTAGGATGATACGAAACTAACGATTTTAAGAATCTAGCGAACAAATAAATACTTTTGATATTTGCTTCTGATCTGAGATGAAATCCGTAACCTTAATTTTCTTGGAAAATTAGCTCTTATAACAGACGGATTTGGTAGACGGCGATTTGTTGCTGTGAGTGGCGTGGCACCGGCTGCTTATCCATTTTGTTGTTTTATCTTTGTAGTGATGTTAGTAGCGCAACTGTAACAACTTAGCAACAGGAAAAGTGTTATGGGAAACACTTCGAAACGAAATAGATACAGTCGCGCCAGTATGTAATGAAGTCCAAAAGACCAGTGACGTCACTAAAGAGTGTGACGGATTTGATAGACAGCAATTTGTTGCTGCGAGGGGCACAGAACCGGCAGCTTATCCATTTTGTCGTTTTATCTTTGCAGTGATGTTAGCAGTGCAACTGTAAATACATAGCAACAGAAAAAGTATTAATGGAAACACTTCGAAGCGAAATACACAGTGGAGCTACATTATTGTGACCACCTCCTACTTTTTTTTTGACGTCAACAGCGCGTAGCCAATGGAAGTATCGTGAGCTGACTTGGAGGGTATATAAGGTGTGTTGTAGGCATTCTGAAAACATATCACTCGTTAGCTGTCATGGATGAAAGGAGCGATTTATCTGATTTGAAAAAAGGGTGATTATCGGCTTTCGGGCCAAGGCTGGCAGTATTTCTGAAACACCGCAGTTTGTGAACTGTTCGCGTGCTGCTATGGTTAAAGTGTATCGTGATTGGAGAAATGGCACCATTGCGACTAAGCGACGTGGAAACTGCGAAGCCCCACGTGTCGTTGATGTGGAAGGTGAACATTGGCTGCGAAGGTGCGTGAGGGCCGATCGACACGCTACAGTGGAACAACTCGCTGGCCGAATGAACCGGGGGGCTACCGGAAGTCTGTCTAAAACGACAGTTCAGCGAACCCTGCTGCGTATGGGGTTCCGATGCAGACGGATGGTCACTGCACCTATGCTGACAAAGGTTCGCCGGCAGAAAGGGCTTACATTTGCATGTCAGTATCGGAACTGGACCACCACTGATTGGCAAAGGATTGCCTTCTACGACGAGTCACGTTTTCTGCTTCATCGAATGGATGGACGTTGGCGTATAAGGCAAGAAACATCGGAGAATAACAAGTACTCTTCAACCATTGCTGGAAGAACACAAGCTGGTGGGGACAGCGTTGTAGTCTCGGGAATGTTTAAGTGGCATTCTCTGGGTCCACTCATACCTGTGAAAGGCACTATGAACTGAATTCGTTATGAATTTATCCTTGCAGACCATTTACCTCATACATGCTGATTGTCTTCCCTGGGCCAGATGGGATTTTCCAGCACGACAATGCGACTGTTCAAACAGCTAGAAATGTCCGTCAGTGGTTGGAAGAGCACGATAAAGGCGTCGAAGTACTGTCCTAGTCGCCTAATTTCCCAGACTTAAACCCAATCGAGCATCTGTGGGACCACCTCGATCGTGTTGTTCGCTCTATGGATCCTCCACCACGCACCCTTCAGTAGCTGTCAGATGCACTTCAGTCAGCATGTCTCCACATACCTGTGAAAACCTTCCAGCACCTTATTGAGTCACTCCCAGCCCGTCTAGCTGCTGTCCGCGCTGCACACGGCGGTTACTCTGGATATTAACTGGTGGTGACAATAATGTGACTCGACCGTTTAAATAGAGTCACGTCTGTTCACAATGAAATCCAAGAGAGCAGCAACGTCACTAAGGATTGACACGGGCGCACTCCCCCTCAGATCTAGGGCCACCCTCGTCGCCACCCCAAAAATCTAAACCTTTTTTTTCAACTGTTAAAAGTTATGGATTCATTTTGCCATTTTTTCTTTATTTCGGGAGTATAAGATATGTCCACTGGAGTATTTGGTATTTTTGCCGCGTACCATTTATTCTTATCCAGTTTTAATACAGCGAAGGTTGTTGAAGAATGTCTGCCTCCCATACTTTTCTTTTACGCCACTCTCCTACCACTCCTGATGTTTAAGTTCAGCTACGTCACAACAAGATACCTGGTGCAGACTTTGCTATGCCCTTAACCGTTACAAAACCTATCGATTAACGGCAGTAGTACTACGTAGTATGCTTGAAACAACAGTATTACGTACGCATGCACGTACTTCATATAAACACGGAAACTCACTTTAGGGTCTTACCATTTTAATATCCACGAATCTACAGAACGTTTTTCTCCTTTGAAACATAGGAGATTTTCAATGGATTCGTTTTTCTGCTGAAGTATGCATGTTGTGTGACTTCGAAAATCTTGCTACGGTGCTCAGCGAAGATGTTGTAGAAACAGCTGGTAATGTCGGTCTTGTATTGGCACCCTCTTCAATGTCAGAGCCCGAAATAACCGTCCTCTTCCGTTGGATTTGATACACGATCTTAGTAACTACTAGAAGTGGACTTAGAAGTCTACAGACAATGATCTTAGTACCTACTGGAAGTAGACTTAGAAGTCTACAGACAATGACTGCAACGGCATCGTCTGTACTGCGAAAGTCTTGGAACGTTGTTCCGTCATTTAGTTCCTTCTGCACAATTTTGTCTCACATTTGAACGAGTTCAGGATCTGCTTACTTAACATCCATCTCTGCATGCCCAGTGCTAAGCCTTCCTTCCGCTGTCCCAGCTATTCCTTAAATGCTTCATTCCCATCACAACCCAATAAAAACCCCTTCTGTAGAAAGCAATTGAAGATGTTAGAAGTCTGCTTTTCCTTGCTTTATATTCAGACATTTGTCAGTTTTTCCCCCTCTTCGCTCCCGTTCAGCAACGCAGTAAAGGATTTTCAACACCTTAATTTACCGTAACTGGAAATTTAGACTTTATTATGAATAAACAGTCTATCGTTCAGTTTTCTATTCGTAAATCAAGAGGAATGGCAGTTCCTACTCTATTACCGTAAATTCGTTGTAAATGACTTCGTTACAAACGGTAGCGACTGTACGTCATTAAACAGAATTACAATCACTGCATACAATATTTTTTGGTACATGAGAGTGCGTTAGCGTGTATGTGTACGAACAGAAATAAATGTCATTCTTGAAATCTGAATGGCCCTTTTTGTTATTCAAAATTTACCTTTGATTTCTGACATGTTCCTGAATGTTTATATTTTATTAAAATGCGAGTATAATATGGAGTAATGTCGAACTACGAGGATCAACCAAACGGAAACACGAATGACGTTGAAGAGCATCAAAGCTGCCTGGTCTCCGAGCGATCAGAGTAAATGATTTCTGGCTAGTCATTTGAGCTCTGGGGGAGGCATATATGAGCTGCGTTTGTCCTATAGCTCTGGTTCTACTCCTTTCCTGGACCTAAATTTGGAACGCGCGACACCTTTTTAGCCCTTAGAGTTATCCATAGTGGTGCTTAAATCCGAAATCAAGAGAGGAAAGGAACAAACATATTAACACTTCTATTTTCAGCGACCGTATCATAGATGGAGTTCCAGGTAACACAGACTTGTAATTTAAAGTATTCCCAACACTGAGACATCGTCTTCTGTTCATAAAAGACGGTGGTTCAGTGTTGGGCCTACGTTAAATAGCAAGACTGTTCTACCTGGGGTATGTTCTAGTCTCAAAATGTTGTCTGGTACCCACGGTGCATATTCCTTCTTGTTTTATGGCACTTTAAACGTTAATCACCACGGAAGCACATTTTTCTTTTGTTTCGGGGTTCAACGACCACCATGCTCAACTCTGAAGGCAGTTGCCGTCCCTAATATGGAGCTGTTCTAAGGTAGAAGGGGAACCAATCCCGCAGGTTAAGCACACCACAAATGTTACACACGCAGGGCTCGGTCCAATCTCGAACGACTAGTCAGAGAACCGCGCCTCTGACCACACATCCACTGTGGCTGCAGAAAATACTATTCATGCTTCAAGTTAATTGCCGCGAAACAAGGAGTCTGAGCCTATTGTGACGTTTCCTAAAATGACGTTTTTCAACTATTATTAAATATTGTAACCTATCTGAACAAATAGTCCCATGTCTTGTCGGAAATTCTCTCTTTTGCCAAATCTGTAACGATACAACCTTCTCACCCTTGGTCAACAGACAGCCCCCAAGCTGTAAAAGCAAATCCTCCAGTTTCCCGTAGAAATTTCTTCAACTCTTTTCAGCGCAGTGTTACACAAACGTTAAACCCCAAGAGTTTCCACCAAATCTATCCTCGCCTACGTTTGATCCAAAGGCGACAGCTAGCATCTATGGGTGTCCTTTCTGCTCATATCCGTTAGCTATTTACCAATCTTAGAAAAAAACAGTCGAAACACAATCCGCTGGAGTTTCGCAACGACAGTGTGATGGTCATTCGGGTTGCTACAGAATGCCTATGAAACCGAACTGTATTACTTCGATGGTGAAAGCATTTTTAAAATAGGAAAGGTGAAACATTCCTCTGCTTTAAGAAGCCCGTGGATCGCTGAATAGCACGTTTTGCTAGGGAACAGCTCCGCTTTGAAAAAAATGTTTCGCGTGTTTATTGATTACTGTGAGCTACTCAATGGACTATAAGCAATCTCTCCTCCCTGATTTAGTGCTACTCGTTCTAGAGAAGGAAGTGAGCCAGTTTCGTAGAACAAACACATACCATCCATGCCTCACCGGATTTCGAACCCGGACCCAGACGAATGATTAGAAGCCAAGGCGTTGTACCTCTGTGACGAGGGAGTGGTGACCCTTTGAAAAACTAACAGTATACAATTTTTTAGAAGCGGAATAGTGCATGAGCGATTATATACTGTTATAACGAAGTAAATTTCTCCGTCATTTTGGTCCACGCCGGGGATCGAACCCGAGTCCACTTATTCCGGAACAAGTCGCTCTACCAACTGCAGACGTTCGTTCTTGCTGCTATCTGCCTTTATGTCGTGTGCGTCCTGCGGAGCAGCCACGCCACACTGTATATATTCAAAGTTCCAACTTAATATAAACGAAATTGTATTATCTGGACGTACGTACAGCCACAGAACCCATAGTATTCTTCCAGGATGTTTTTGTGGTTGTTTTCCTACGAAATTTTAATATCCCCAAGGAGAATTTTTTTTTTATATATACGCAGCGTCACGACGGAACAGCTCCAAGAAAGAAAAATAATGTGATACTTTGGACGCATCAACGCCAATGAACTTGAAATCCAGCTGAATTCGTATGGATGTTGGAATAATACCCTAACACAGTATCCGTGACGTCTAAAGAAACACAAGTGCGGACATAGAACTATTAAAAAAAATGGGAGGTACTTCATTTGAGTAATGGAGGAATACACTTTTCAGTGTGTTCAATTTCCTGGATACAACTCTGGATTTCATGAAACTTTTTCTTGCAACGCTCTTTTCGACATGTGCTTGTGTGTTGTTCTGGAGCTGCAAAACGCCTTTCGTTCGCATTCCTCGTTTATGCTTCTTCACATTTTCACGCAATTTGCCAAGATGATTATTGCAATATATTGCGATGATGCTGGAGCCCTATTGAAAGAAAGCAGTTAGGATCGCACGTAGGTGAACTCCTCAAAAATGTTAAACATTGCCTTTTACCCAGATGTATAGACTCGCGGCTTTTTGGAAAGCGGTGACTCTTCATGCTTCCATTGTTTCGAGCTTTCGTTTGTTTCTGGGTCGAAATGATGAACCCAGCTTTTGTCCACCGCTACTAATCGGAAAAGAAGCCATCAGGGTCATCGCTGCCCATGGCAAAACGTTGCCGAGAATATTCTTCTCTGTGCCTCTTCTGCAAATATGTGAAATGGTGTGGAATCTATTTGGCCACTACTTTAATCATATGCAAGTGGTTGTGAATGGTGTTTTCCACTGAGGCAGCGGTAATTTTGACCTCATTAGCCAATTTTTGGATTGCTATGCACCGATCTTCCATTATTAGTGCTTGGACTTTCATCTCCATCATAGCATTTGTTGGTCGGCCACAATTTTCTTCGTTGTGAATGCTCACTCGTCCACACTTGAGTTGTCTGTACTGCTCGACTACAACACTACAAAATGGGCGCTGATCTTCATATATCGCATTCATTGTCTCATGAATAAATAATCTTCAGAGTTCTGCCTTAAAAAAACAGGAAACGGACCACGGCTCTGTACTCGAGCTTGTCCATACTTTAGTACACCTCACTTAGCCATGCCCCCGTAACCCCCGCATTGCAGGAGTTATGGGGGCTCACGGCTATGAGGGGATTCCAGCCTCAGAAAAAAGATGGTGTTTTATCAAAATGGTTTTCATAAATATTATAAAATATTTATGAAAACCATTTGATAAAACATGTAAGCATTATTGCTCCTTAAGAACTGAAATTCTATCAAAATCTAATAAATGGGCAATATTAGATTATGATAGAATTAATCATTCAGTTATACTCCTTAAAAACCAGTGCGAGCGTGTTAATGACCGAGTGGTTTTAACATGCTCGAAAACTTGATCATTTGAAAGATTAGGCCAAGCAACTCTTGATTCTTGTTGCTAATAGGAAAGAAACATCCATCGCATATAATTTTTTCTATAAGAGTCTCATGACGTTGTCTTACTTGAGGTTTTTCTTTTTTTTTTTTTTTAACCTCAAGTAATAAAAAACAACAACTTCAGTTGCAGCAAAAAATTTCGCGTTATTTTACGACCCATAAACAAACGAAAGCTCCAAACGTTGTTCATTATTTTTAACGTTATTCGTTATTTTGAATAATGAATGAAAAAAAACTTTTCATTCTGTGTCGTAAAATAATGATTAACGAAAAAATAAAAAAATATATATACATCACTGACTACTAAAAAAACACTGACTAAATGAAAAAAAACCATTGACTAATAAAACAACACTGACTACATAAAAAAACCCACTGGCTACATAAAAAAAACAGTGACTACATCACTGACTACATAAAAAATAACAAATAACGTTATTTTTATTCATTTTTTAAAATAATGAATAAAAAATAACGTTATTCGTCATTTTTTATTCATTATTTAACGTTATTCGTTATTTTGGCTATGAGGGGACTCCAGGCTCAGCAAAAAGATTTTTAGAAAATCTTTTGCGGAAACTTCATATGAAACTGGTAAAAGAAATAGCTAGGATTTTTTTACGGCATCTTTGAGAGAAGTATTAAAAAGAAAAAAGAAAAGCTTCTTTTTTTTTTTTTTTTGCCTTTTAATTTATAAAAACTTGATGACAGGAAAGCAATTACTAAAAGAGACCTGAGGCCGCTTTTCACAGTCACAGCAATAGTTCCTATACATGTATATTAACAAGAGAATGTGAAAGAAATATCAATTCAGTGAATGTTATTTTTATGCCAATGAGGATAAGATTCTATATATTACAGTTGTTTGCACGTAACTGCGCATGCTTCAAAATATTATTAACTGAAAGGAACAAAATATTACAAAATATTACTATTCAAAATTTTTCAAAATATTACTAACTGAAAAGAAACAGAGACCTGTCTTTTCTTATAACAGAATCAAGAAAAAAATTTTATTGTGCAAAATATTATGGTATTATATTAAGAGTGTTTTTGTATTAAAGAGTAAATAATTAAAGTAATTTTACATTTTTTTTTTTTTGTTTGCCACAATTATTCATTGTTATTTGTTTATTTGCTTACTTCTGTATTTTCTTATAAACCGGAAAAGGTCATTAGACAGTGCCACACAGTAGTTTTTCGTTTTGTGCTTGTGATCGTGACCTTAGTTCTCTAAAATAATAAAATGTGCATGATATGCTCAACTTTGGCGTAATTGTTTTGTAGTACTTTCTATAGGTATAAAACTTGGACAATCATTTTAATTACGAAACGCACATTTGTGTTACACGCAGTAAAGTGCAATAATCTTGGTTTTATTAAAAGTATCTGTAGGTTCCACAAAATTTGGATTATTCAAACACCATAAGACCTAGTTAATAATATGAAATTTAAGTAATTGAAAGTTAATAGTTTTTTCGTCAGAGGGCCCCGAAGAAATTTTGCAGTGGGGGGAGGGGGTACAGTTTTTTCAATAAGCCGCTGCATTTAGCTCTTAGTACCTGCAGCAAGAAAATCAAGTATCAGGATCTTTCCATGCTTTGTGCTACTACTACATAGGTTATGAACTATATATATTATATAATGAGAAAAAACAAACATCACAATATTCTATCATTTTTTTCTATCCAAAATGGATCTTTATTGAACGCACCCCACATGTATGCAGCATAAATGTGAATGTGCATGTATATGCATAGATAAGTGAGTAGGCTATGTGCGTTTGTATGTATTGTATGCAGCTGAGATCCGCATTTGTTACTTCAAAGTTTCCTTATTTTTACTTTTTTTTTTTTTCATGTGTGCGCTTTAAAAAGAATCCTGGACAAAATGTTTCGTTTAATGCATCTGGGTGTCATTAAATGAAAAAAGAATAATTATTTTCGTCGTTTGCTTAATGATATTAATGAGCATTCTACTTCGGCTACTCGTTGTTGTACTAAGCTTCAAGTTTTAGGATTTCCGCGTAAATATTAATTCCACCTTCGGGAGCAACCAGTTACATTCGCTGCAAGTCATTCTGTTCTATTCTTCATAATAAATAACATGCTGACATTTTGTGTTCATGAAGAATGTTTTATTTAGTCACTCACACCATGAACACTCAGACCTTTTAAACAGAAGTGGGCTAATTGTTTTAATCAGTTTAATTAAGTATAGATATAATTCATTTAGTGTAGATTTGTGAAGCCTAATTAACTTTAAACATGAGCAAGGCCATTCTGATTTAGTCACTAAATAGCGCACAAATTCGGATTTTGGCATGAAACAGTGAAATGCTTCTCTATGTATGTAGCTGAAGCGCGTTCCTGGGTACAGTTATTAATATCGAAGTCGGGTTAACAGATGTTCTCACAGAACCTGTGCATTCTTCCTTTACAAATCTTGATGAAACTTTAAATATGGAAAAACGCACAGAAATTATTTGTTAATATAGTTTGTCATCAATAATGAATGTAGTGTATCTTTACTAAGGCTAAATTATGTTCTGCTTACTAAATGTGGCTCCGAAAGACATGTTAATTTTGTATGGCTGATCGAAGGTTTCCTTTGACGAAGAATCGTCTAATTGATGATATGTAAGCTATGTCTTGAAGGCAAAACCTTCGTCTGCATTTTTTTAAAGATTTTCCTATTTGCTTAAAGAGAATTGAAACTATGATTGCCTCGCTTATTTCCTTTTTATCTTCGGAGAACACACACACACACACACACACACAGGGTTATTTTCGCACTTCTGATAATCCGAATTGCATTATGAATGCTGTAGTCTCATTGCTGGAATATGTTAACAACATGGTATTCAACTGTTCGAGATAGTTTGTTTTCTGAGAAAATGAGTATTCAAGACAAGAATGACCTGTTGCGACGAAGCACACAGAGTTTGAGCATGTATCAGACGATCAGAAGAAGAGTCTAGTTCAAACTTTTGATAAACGTTTTCACGTGCCAAACCACGTTTGAACAAATCCCATTCGCGTAAATCGATTTATGTTCTATATTTTATCGACTGTGTATAAGTGAATCGGCTTAGGTTCGCATTAACCGAGTACGTCAAATTTGCTTAAAAGATACTACTACTGCCATCCATCCATACAAAATAACTGGAAATATTCATTATCAAGTCTGATGTGACTCAGTGCTAAGTTTCAGCAACTTGCACAAAGCGGTACTACTGGAAGGTCGTACTTAAGTTGGTGCAGTAAAGCCATACTCGGTCATAGAATCAAATGGTAAACAAAGAGTGGCAAATTTTTTTTTTTTTAAAGCTGGAAAGAGTGTAACTGAAACAGTTCTGTAAAAGGAGAGAAGATATTCAAAATGGTGTACGGAGCAGTCGGCTCTCTCAGTCTCTTACAGGATCCAACATCGACAAAGTTCGGCAACAGTTTGTGGAAAAGCGTCCCCTGTTTCTTTAAACGATCGCAAACGAGATTCACATTAGCAAGGACACCGTGCGTTTCTTTGACTGTTGCTGAAGATCTGAAAAAAAAAATGTTCTTGCTTCGTTCCGCATGCATTGACGCCGGAACATACAGCAAACTGTTGCTTGTGTATGCATTAGATTGAAACCGCAAACAGGGATACAGGCTTTGCAAAAAAAAAAAAAAAAATCCTAACTGGTGGTGAATAATGGTTCTTTGCTTACGATTCCAAAGCAAAAAGACAAAGATCTGCATGGGTAGGAGAAAATTCGCGGAAGCCCCCCAAACAAACTAGTTCATAAATGCTCGGAACTAAACCGATGTTGTTGTTTTTTTTTAATTGACAAGGAGTTGTAGACAAAGTATTTCTATCGGAAAGACAGATAATTATTATATAACCAAAGCCGTAACAAAGCATTTCTGCGCCCTGGCCAAACCACAGAATAATGCACCCACCCCTTCCCACCGAAATCGTTCAGGTAAAAAAGTTTACCGCCTGAAATATTACAATCTTGCTTGTTGCATGTGTTTCTAGTATAATAAAACTGGTCGTGGGTGTTGATTACGCCCAGATGTGTATTATTTAATACCCGACATGCATATGCAATTACAAGTGAAAAAAAAAAAAAAGGAAGAAAGAAAGTATCACTATCCATCGAGAATTGCTTCTGACATTTCGCTTCACACTGAATTCTAAACTTTCTTTCTTTATCATGTAGTTCATTGATAACTAATAACCATTAACGGTTAGATTTTAACAAGTTAGTAAAATCATGCAATGCACTGATTATGATACGCTTTCCAACATACCAGAAATTATTACTCAAGTTATGAGGATAATGGCTGTGGAATAAATCTCGCTCCTGTGTCGTGACCTTTGACCCCATTTCGATGATATTCAACAGAACCGGTTCAGTACACCTCAAGAATAACATACTAAAGTTTTGTCGCAACAGAAGCAGTTTTACGCAAATTATGAGAATAATGGCTGTGGAATAAATCTTGCTTTTGTGCAATGACCTTTGACCCCATTTCGATTATATTCAACAGAACCGGTTCACTATACCTCCGGAACAACATGATAACGTTTTGTCGCAATCGAAACATTTTTTGGTAAGTTATGATGCACAAGGGCAATGGAATGGATCCCACCCCAGTGTCCTGACCTTTGACCCCATTTCGCCCATTTTCAATAGGGTTCGTCCCCAGTGGCTCCCTACCACATACTAAAATTTCATCGAAATCGAACTATTTTTACGCAAGTTATGACGCATAAAGGCAATGGAACAAATCCCGCTCTTATGACCTGCCTGACCTTTGACCCCATTTCGCCCATTTCCAATAGGGTTTGTGCCCAGGTGGTTCCTTACCACACTAAATTTTCATCGAAATCGAACCATATTTACGCATGTTATGACGCATAAAGGCAATTGAATGGATTCCACTTTTTTGCCCTGACCTTTGACCCCACTTGACCCATTTTCAATAGGGTTCGTCCCCTGGTGATCCCCTACCACATACTAAAATTTCATCGAAATCGAACCATACTTACGCAAGTTATGATGCATAAGGGCAATTGAATGGATCCCGCTCTTATGGCGTGACCTTTGACCCCACTGCACCCATTTTCAATAGGGCTCGTCCCCTGGTGGTCCCCTACCACATACTAAAATTTCATCGAAATCGAACAATTTTTGCGTGAGTTATCGTGCCGACAGACGGACGGATGGACAAACGGACGGAAAAAGCTGGAGCATATACGCTTCTTCAATCTACGGTTGGAAAGCGTAAAAAACGGGCCGGTTTTTCGGTGGACCAGAGGAAGACTTTTGCGAAGTTATTGCCTTCTTCATTGTAGTTTAACAACCTAACTTTTAAATGCTTTTATTGGGGTATGATACTGCAAATAGGATATCAGGGAACTAGGTGTCATTTCTTAACCCAAACGGGAACGGCATTTTACGCTCTTTAATTGCTTCGGAAAAAATTAGAAAATGGAGGGCAGCACTGTTCAGAACGGTTTCTTACATTTTTCTTACAACTACTTACATCAAGTAGGTTCTGGGTAGCGAAACTGAACTTCAGGGCTGTAAAATACATGATGTGAAGAGACCGGTGAGATTCCTGACAGCTCCAGATTTCCGACCTTTCGTATCACATTAAACGGACCGAGTGCAACTTGTAGTAGTGGCAGTAATGATCGAATTGCTCTCAGAGAATCTTCAAAAATATGAAAGACATCCTTATCTTGTAACGTATGAACAAATACGCCGTCATTTCTGATTATGAGCAACTTACATCCCCTGCACATTTTTCAGAAGAAATGCGAATTTTTAGCAGCCAAGCTACCGCATCTGGCGAAAGAAATCATAGGTACACTCTGTAATTCTATACTAGAAACTGGTGCAAAAGTTTCAAATCTGATTTTTAATCAGATTGTAGGCAGTGAATTTTGCGTCCTCTCTTGAGCTGCGCCTGGGGCAGCCAACCCCTTTGCCCTACCCTAGTTACGCTTCTGTATAGAACACTGAATTTTACAAAAAAGTGATTGACAGACAAATGAAAAGAATTCAGTGTTTTGGGCCGAGTCAAAACAGAGTTCGATCATCGCCAAGCAGTTTCTCTACGCAACGTCGTTATAGTGGTGCATCATCCTCTCTCCCTCCCATATTCCTCAGATTTAGCACCTACTGATAATTTTCCGTTCATCATAACAAAATCCTATCTAAAGGGTCACCATTTTGATAACGTTTTGGAGATTCAAAACAGAATTAACCGCTGTTCGACATGCTCAGGTCCACATAGCCATTCAAAAGCTGTACGACCGTGAAAAGAAGTACAGTGTGTCCACAAAGTCTCTTTAGAACTTCGCACATTTATTACGGATACACTGTATGAGATAGAAAAATGTGGTTGAGCACATAAGTAAGAGTAAAGACTAAAGTTTTTTCTACCTCATTACAAAAGCTCAATATGCGCACCATTTGTTACCCGTAGAACATCTAGCAGAAACTCCATTTCCAACCAGGTGCGTTGCAGAATGCCCTCAGTAATAGTCGAAGTGGCATTATTGATCCTCAGTTTCAGGTCATCGATGTCCTGCACCTCTGTCCTATACACGATATCCTCAACATATCCCCATACAAAAAAGTCCAGAGGTGTGACGTCGGGAGAATGGGTTGGCCATGCAATTGGACCATCCCGTCCAATCCACCTCCCAGAGAATGTTACGTTTAAAAAGTCACCAATGTGATGGCGTACCGTCCTGTTGGAATATTACGCTTGGTTGAAGGTCCTCCAACTGTGGCACAACATACTCACGCAAAACATCCAGGTAAACATCTGCCGTCACTGTTTTCTCACTGAAGAAAAATGGTCCAAGGACTCGGTTATGCATAACACCGCACCACACGTTCACTTTAGGATTGTCTCTCGCAAGTTTCATAAAAGCATGAGGATTTTCAAACCCCCAAATCCTGACATTGTGTCTGTTTAACTGCCCAGAGACTTGAAAAGTTGCCTCATTCGTAAAACAAACATGTGTGAGAAACTCGGGATCTTCATTCAATCTACCCAGCATCGTTATGGCGAAGTCTTTTCGTCGTGGTCTATCGTTCGCCTCAAGTGTTTGTAACAGTTACACTTTGTATGCATATAAGCGTAGATGTCTTCTGTGTGTAGCACCCTGTGTACTGTGAACGAGGGCATTTGTAGTTCTCTGGCCGCGGAAAGAATGGATTTCTTCGGGCTTCGTGAAAATGAATCACGATTACGTTCGATGTCTTCAATCAATGTTCGTGGGCGGCCACTACGATCTTGATCCAACACAGACCCAGTCTCCATGAATTTCTGGTTCCGTTGGTGAATGCCAGGACGAGATGGCGGGAGTTTCCCATACTTAGTCCGGAAATGTCGTTCCGTTTGTGTATCAGATTTTGTTTCGATGAACCAAGCGACGCACTGTGCTAACTCTTGTGGGGACCACATTTTCATAGAACAGCTGTGACTTGCCTGCAATTCAGGACGCACATGAGATAAAGGCAGATAGCAGCGAGATCCTTTGTCCGCGTAGCTCAGTTGGGAGAGCGACTTACTCCGGAGTGAGGTGATCCGGATTCGATTTTTGGCGTGGACAAAAATTACGGATAAATTTACTTCGTTATACAGCCCCTGTTACATCAGTGAGGGACCTATAACAAAGAATGGTAATGTCAATTAAAACTTTGTTATTTGCAGTATATTATACAACAAATACCATGAACTTACATAGTACAAGGTGTCCATAATAAATGTTCAAAGCTGTAAAGAGACTTTGTGGACATCTTGTATATCGAATTAGAAAGGATGTACTTTGAAGATTAAACGGTAATAAATCTACCCCTTGGAACTTCGAGTTTCATGAATGTAGTCTTACAACCATTCTGTCACACTCTTTACCGAAACTACAAAACGTTATTTCAAGAGTTAACCAGGAAAATTCGCTGCTTAAGTTAGTAATCACAGAAATTCATCATAGCACTACTTCCCGATCTTCACATTTTTTTTATCTGCAAACACTATTTAAACATGAAAACAATTGCAGCATTTGTAGCACCACATGTACAGCTAAGTAGTTTCAAATTAAAATGCGTCGCGGTGTCCGTTCGAATCGTAAGTACGTGGGAGTTAGGTCAGAAAGTTCAAGAAAAATTTAAACGCCTAACTTCTTTCACGAGAGCTGTGCAAGTAAGAGTAATTTGCTGTGAAATATGAGAATGCCTACTACTCTTGATGCTAAGTCATTGGTAGCTAAGAGTTGAAACGCTGTCCGAAATGAACGAATTCATATACGTCTGGGAAAATGTTTCTTGTTGTCACCCTCAAATCAGACTAGCTGGTTTATGATGAAAGCAATTATCGCGAATTTCAGAAGACCCTGCACTTTTTCGCTTACTGAATACTGATTAGGTGATCTGAAGAAGTAAACGAAGAAACGCGTGTGAAGCTGGTCGTGGGTGTATGTAGTAAAATCAGTGGTTTGAGTTCTCCTAGAGTATTAAGGCAGTGAAGAATCCTTTTTTTTTTTTATGCCAATGTGAACAAACTGTCAAGCAAGAGGAAATTACAATTTGAATGAGCTGCCTCATAAATAAAATTCGCTTTAGTTTGAGCAGCGTTTTACAGTCACGTTTCATGCAACGTTTAAAAAAAAAATAATAATAATTAGCGAAGTAAAAAATATCTGACCGGAAAGTCAATTCACAAAGAAACCAAATCTCTCATCCGGTAATTTTAGTTACAGCATTATGTGATTGCATACGTGAAAATCAGTCACTGCTGTTGAGACTCTCACAGATTACTCTTTGTTCAAACATGCAAATGTACCGTTGATTCACATCTGTAAGACCATCAAATAAATTCCAAGTAATTGCACAAAAGACGTGTATGCGTGTGTGCTCGAGGGGTAAAGAATGAATGTGCGTTTTATTAAAAGCGAAAGCGAGCAGGCACCTCTTAGCTTTGTTTAAACCTACCATCTGTCTATTTGCATTAACGATAACTACGCTTACTTGTCTGGTTTTCATACTCGTATAGGTAAAAAACCTTAGTCTTGGATCTAGTGGGACAGGATTTAAAACGGCCAACTCTTCTGCGGGAATAGAATTTTGAATGCCCAACAGCCCCGTACGATGAATTGGCTGGCAGTAAGTTCTTGTATTTGTATAAAAAAAATATTTCAAAGATTTGAATCAAATGAAAGCTGCTTTATATGAAATCTCACAACATCTACACTGTAAAAAATAAGTGGGGTGAATTGACGAAAAATTCCTGGAAAAAATTAGCCGGTAGGTGTCCGTCTTTTAAAGAAATTTCTTTTTTTTAAGTCCCCCCCCCCTCTTTTTAGCACGTCTTTTGTAAAAAAAGATCGTGCTTATGTTATCGGTTTGTCCGTCTTTGGACACCATGTCTGTAACCCCTATTTGAAAAATTCTTTTTGCGTTTGGAAGCTTGAAATGTGCGAATGATGATCCTTCATTTCGTTGTTTTGGGGTTTTTTTGTTTTTGTTTTTTGCGATGCACAATTTCGCCGCTAGAGGGCGTAAATGCAGATTATATCGAATTCAAAATACATATTATTCCATATATTTGCTTCTAAACATCCGATTGAAAAATTTCTTTTACCTTCGGATTCTATTTTTATATCTAAGGCTATTCCAGGTACAGTCGCTGTTTCAAGTTACGCATATATTTTCCACTAAGGGGCGTAAAAGTAAATTGCGTTTTTCTCGATATCTCTACTTCTAAAACTCCGATTTGAAAGTGTGTTTTTTTTCGGCGGGTACAGCTCCTGATGGGAAAACTTTTGCATATGATTTTTAATTTTTGGTAAAGGATAGTTTGACAACCAGGGGGCGTAAGCTTTAATTTCTGCTTCTGATGCATTTATTTGCCACTAAATCTGAGCTTCTAAAATCTCAATTGAAAAAATTCGTCCACGGAAAAAGCCACTCATGTCGATAAACCTTTTCAGAATATTTATTTGCTTCTGAAAATATTTCATGGTTTCTCCGCCAAGGGGCGTAGATGTATATCTTACTTTCGTAAATATCTCCGCTTCTAAGAGTCCGATTTGAAAATGTTCTTCTTTGTTGAACACAGTTTCTGATGTAAAATGTTTTTCATATAATTTCAAAAAAATTCATTTTTTTTTAATGTTGGTGAATTAGGCATTTTTTTTTTTTTTTTCTGTGGGGACTTATTATTTTTCGGAATACGTTTGTAATGATTTTATGTTTTTCTGTAGGAGGACTTATTACAAGTTACGTATTTTTTTCATCGTGATTGTTTGAAGCAAAATAATACTTTGAAGCCTGAGATCTTTTCAAACTGACAATGACTTTGAATTATATTTAAGAAAAAGTGAAATGTACTGCTTTATATTATTATTTTACAAAACTCCTAAATATAAAATCTACTCTTGATAGCGAATAGCTTTTGTCTTAAGCGGTAGATAGATTGATACATAGACATCATGCAATCATCTGTACAATAATTTAAATACCAGGTTTCTTACGGTAACAGAATATAACATTACCAGCCCAGGTACCACAACCTTCAAATTTAACGTAGTTCCAACACTGAGCCACCGTCGTTTAGAAATAGAATACGGTGGATCACTGTTGGGCCTATGTAAAACAAAGCTGTGGCTACCTGGATAGCTGGTGCAAAGAAAAGGCTGAGAGGCGGAAGGAATATCCGGTGCCACAATAATCGAAATTTCATACGATATGCTATCCACAATATCTGATCTCGCTACTGAACTTCGAAATCAGGTCCTCCGACAGACGATTGAAATTCAATAGTTAAGCAAACCTCAAGTGATTATATTCCCTTGGATAATTCATATTACCGGAAATTTTCCATTGCATCGATACGGAGAAATTTGGAACATATTTTTCCCGTTAATATAAAAAAGGAATTGCCGAAAGGTTTCTGAAAATTCAGAATTTTCCTAGCGTAGGAAAAATCCGTGAGATTCAGATTTTTTCACCATCATCTCACGGAAAAGGTTGTATCAGATACTTGCGTTGTTAATTTTCGAAAGGAACCAAGGAAAAAAATAGATTATAAATTTCAGATTTTTTTTTACATTGTAGTATCTGGGTGCAGACATGCCTTCAGATCGGTAGCGGATGACACGGTCGCTCATATGGGGAAAAAAAGGGGGGGGGTTTGCCCTCCTCTGGAAATCTGACTGTCATTTCAGTGCTTGGGTGGTACTACAAAGATTTTCGCGATGACACAAATGTTGATTATTAATTTCTCTGTTGAACTTCTGGATGGCTGAGTAAAAATAGGGAAAACGTTGGGAATTTAGAGTAGAAAAAGTGGAAATTTACAGCAAAAAATAGTAGTATTGAACTTCCGCAAAGAATTTTAAAGCACAGCTTACATATGTATAGTATGAGGCGGAGAAATAAAGGCTATGGTATCATCCTTTTCAGCTGCCATTCACTGTTGGATAAGATCCCACAATATATTTTTTCCATAACTTTGTCTTGAGTAATTAATACAGACATTTGACGTGGACCAGGAACATCAAACAAAGGTCTTCGCTCTTTCCACGTTTATAAGTGAGTCACGGAAAAATTCTGAGTGGCCGCCACCGGGAAACGAACCCAGGGTCTTCCAATTACGCGCCGGATATGCTTACACTACACCACATCGGCCTCGAATTCCTCCAGACTCACACACGCTAACTGCCAAGCCAATTTGGCAGGTTGCTTCTTGGAGCCCTGCACAATGCTGGGGATTCACCAAAGATGGTAAGCAGCAACTGAAGGAATAATTACAAGCCGAATGAACAATTAGTACAGACATTTGACGTGGACCAGGAACATCAAACAAAGGTCTTCGCTCCTTCCACGTTTATAAGCGAGTCACGGAAAAATTCTCATTGGCCGCCACCGGGAAACGAACCCAGGGTCTTCCAATTACGCGCCGGATATGCTTCCACTACAGCACAGCGGCCTCGAGTTCCTCCAGACTCACACACGCTTGGCAGGTTGCTTCTTGGAGCCTCGCACAATCTAGGGATTCACCAAAGATGCTAAGCAGCAACTAAAGAAATAATTACAACCCGAATGAATAATTAGTACAGACATTTGACGTCGACCAGGAACATCAAACAAAGGTCTTCGCTCTTTCCACGTTTATAAGCGAGTCATGGAAAAATTCTCATTGGCCGCCACCGGTGGCGGCCAATGAGAATTTTTCCATGACTCGCTTATAAACGTGGAAAGAGCGAAGACCTTTGTTTGCTGTCTTGAGTATAATTTTTTCTTCTTGATAACGAATTGGGTTATCGTTGGGGTTTCTTGGCGAATAGGACACAAAAATGGCTAAAAGCAGGGCAGGATTAAGGTCTTAGTGGGCCCCTAGGCTAAGGCATCTCAGTGGAGTACCAAGGCTGTGACATCTGAGTGGGCCTCCAAAGAACTTATGACAGACAATCATTACTGAAGTCTGTTAAGGTGGACGTCAAGTAATTTTGCTTCCTATACTTCCAATGGAAAAACTTCTGTACACATTTTCTTCACAATTAATGCGTTCTCCAAGGATGAAAATTTGAAAATCGATTAAAATAGCTTCATTTTATAACTTGGAGTACTTAATATTTTCTAAAACATAACCATAATTATGCAATCCAACATTTTTTTGTCTACTGACGTCATCATAATACAGGTCGCGCCATCTTATTTCTGGACAATTAATGCGTTCCCAATGATTAAAATGTGAACATCGATTAAATTAGCTTCATTTTATAACTTGGAATACTTAATATTTTCTTAAACATAACCATAATTATGAAATCCAATATTTGTTTGTCTACTGACGTCATAAAAGTACAGGTTGCGCCATCTTTTTTCTGGACAATTAATGCGTTCCCAAGGAAGAAAATTTGAACATCGATTAAAATAGCTTCATTTTATAACTTGGAATACTTAATATTTTCTAAAACATAACCATAATTATGCAATCCAACATTTGTTTGTCTACTGACGTCATCAAAGTACAGGTCGCGCCATCTTTTTTCTGGTTTCAACACCACCAAAGGAAAAGTTATTGATTTTTAATTTAATTATGGCTATGTTTTAGAAAATATTAAGTATTCCAGGTTATAATATGAAGTTATTTTAATCGATGTTCAAATTTTCATCCTTGGGAACACGCTAATTGTGAAGGAAATGTGTTCAAAAGTTTTCCCATTGGAAGTATAGGAAGCAAAATTACTTGACGTCCACCTTAAAACACGAAACTCTAGCAACATGCTTGTGATAATTAATACGTAGTGCATTCTTTAAACTAATAAATTACCTGCAGAGTTTTCATAAAAAGTCACTTTATTTATTGTTCTCACTAGAACATGAGATAAAAGCTTGAGATTCCTAGATTTTATCTACGAATTTTTAATTATTTAGCACTGTATAATTTTCTTGGTGCATCTTTTTTGTTATGCAATGTGAAGTCACAGTGTATTTTGCCAATTAACGGTTCCAAGTGCAAACAGGGAGGTGTGGGTGGATGGTAATAAAAAATCTGAAACAGTTTCGCCTGCCCCTCTGTACTCAGCGATATAGAACATTCACCCTTAATGATTAGCTGCCTTGAAATATCTTCGTCTTCTATAGCCACTGTTTGTGATTGAATGGAAATCATACGAGAAAACACTAAAACTATTTTACTTCTATATATAAATACATAAGCTGGTATTTTATGCGGTGTAGCGGCATGCTTCCTGGGCCTTTGGTAATATTGGGCCCCTCCGCGAGGCCGGCCCGGGCTAAAAGGCGCAAAACAACGTCAAACAAATTTCCTTATTGTCCCAATAGGGTGTCAAATTTCATTTATCCATCAGCTTTTGGGTCATCTGGTTTTCATTTTAATTTATGTGTTGCGTATGGGATAAAACGGGTTACATAACAAGAAGGCACCATAGAATTTTGCACATGGTGTTTCTTATTTGTAGTAATAATATCTGTTTGCCTCCTTCTGAAAACTAGGTTATGGTTGCCCACGGCCGCTGATTAAGGATATGATTTCAAATGTTTAACTACTCTGTAGGGAGATAATTTTAAATAATAACTGCACTACAGGACTGGAATTAAAATTTATAACTCTTCAGTCGGGATAAGAATTCAAATATCCAGCTAATTTTTAGAGACCTGCATAATTGCCTATCGGGACAGGATTTCAAACGTCTGGTAAGTGTTTTAAAGGTCAAAATTCTAAAGATCGAACGATTCTGCAAAATGAACTTCCCAGAAGTGAATTTTGATGGTTTAATGTTCTTTGACCACAGTTGAATCACAGTTTCGTTGAGCAGGGGAATGTTGTCCTCACATTTGAGAGAGCGCATGAAAATCAGCTGTAAAACTCCTTGATGATCGCAGAAAAGTGTTTTTGTCCTCCAAACAATCCTATTCTTGCTGATTCTTTTTGTACATTCCTAAAGTTGAAGTTCTGTGTGCTTGTAACTTATCGGCGCTATCGTCTACGGTGTACTCAAGCCCTTTTTAAACCTTACTCGTCCACATTTTGTGTATCCAACGGATTACGTGCAGCGGCAATGTCTTTGCTAAAGTATTCATTTCTACCACAGCGAAATTTTACAATTCTTTAAAAATTGCACCCTGGACATTTTGAGGAACTGCTTTTGAACATTTTGAAGCAGGAAAGGGAAGTAGCATAATCAACGCTATATTTATTGCCTTCCGCTAGAGACTTTTGCGTTTATTCAAACGGGAAGCAAAAAAAAAAAAAAAAAAAATCTCGCTCTTAATTTACTGACCCACGATCAAAGCTTGGGAAGTGCATATAGGACTTGTAGCATTCCTCTTTAATGTCATTTATGGAAGTGAAACCCGATAATCGAAGAAGCAGGGAGAACTTTCGGGGATGGAATACGGTCTCCGACAAAACCTGGTATTGAAGTGTTTGTCCCAAAATGTCTACGTGCCTAATGTAGTTGGTCATTCTGTGATCCCGAGAGCCCATTATCTGTCTCCGCGAGAGACACAACCCCGTTATGACCTGCTCCTACTTATTAGCACCGCTAATTTAGTTATGTTCTCACTCCCAGATTCTCTGCCTACTTCTTGGGAAAATGAAGTAAGGAACCTCACTTGTCACGTGACTTCGTGTCAAAGACGGTTGACGGTCAGAAGATGAAGATAATAAAGCACCGTAATCGATAAAATCGATCCTTCCAGCGTTCACTATCCAGAGCTTTGGCACTTCAAAAACAATAAAACACAGAGTGATTGATTGTTTCAAACGTGACAGTAAGCAGTTTGTAAATGCGAAGCAAAAATAAACCTCCAAACACACAAAGGACGTTAGGGAGAGTAGTAAATAACTCTTTGCAAACTGAATGATGTCTGTGCTCTGCGGTTGCGTAATTTAAGCGCCTTCAGAATAGCAGATTAGAAAACGTAATCTTTTTTACGTTTTCTTGAGCTGCCTTGAATTTGCATTTAGTTTCCTTTTCTTCTAAAGCCGGAAACTCATCAAATTAGAGATCGTTTAGAATATTTTGGATCGCTGATTCAAGTAAAACAAGTTATTGACATGCTGAAGGAGTATCAATGTGGTATAACAACTTGTAGCTATCTCGACAAATGCTAGGAGGAACTAGGTACTGACGCATGAATTCCACGTACCAGAGGTCATCAGAAACACCAGACCTTCTTGCGGAGAACAATAATTTGCATTCTTTACCTTGAATTTCCTCTTCAGAAACTAAATAACGGGTTTGTTATACATGACAATACATATTAGCTGCCTATTTGGCATATAAATGATCGCATTTTCTTGGCACTTTCTGTATTTTAAATACAGAATTCTCAAAGTGTTAAGGAATGGATTATCTATAATTATACTTGAACACCAGCAAAAGGAAAATGCATTGAACACCAGCAAAGGAAAATACTTGAACACCAGCAAAAGGAAAATGCATCTATAAAATTAGAATTACTATGAGCAAAAAAAAAAAAAAATTAGAAATTTGAAGAACTCTAGGGTGTTTCTCAAATATTCGGTTGGAAAGAAAGTAATGTCTGTAAATGCAAGGCAGTGGAAAAGTGCTAATTACCCAATATACGAGTACAAATCAGTCCAAAATGTAGTCACCATTGTTTTTCCACGACAAGCTTCCATCGTCTGGGCAGATGTTGGATGCTGTTCATGTAGAATTGTAGCGACTTGGACGGAAAGAAGTGAGTAAGTGCGAGTTCGATATCGTCCCGATTGGTAAACCGCTGTCCGCCCAGGAAATGCTACAACGATCGGAAAAGGTGGTACTTGCTTGGGGCAGTGTTCGGGGAATAGGCTGGGTACGGCAGCAGCTTCCAGCCCAGGTTCTTGTTCTTGTGACAGTTCACCGGCGCTGTGTGAGGTCTCGCTCCATCCTGTAGTAAGAGGACGCCCTTGCGGTTCAGTAGTGCTGGTCGTTTCGACGTGAGCAAAGCGCGCAGATCGTCGAGCTGACGGCAGTGCACATCGGCGGTGATAGTGATGTTGTCAGGCAGCAACTCAAAAACATGAACAACGCGTATCCCACCAAACAAACAGCAGGATCTTACGCGGATGTAACCCGGGTTTAGGGATCGGCATGGACTTCTGTTTTCGATTTCCGAGCGCTGACATTGTCGTACAGGGCCCTTTTCGCGTTACCTGTCACAATGCAGTCCAAGAACGGTTCAACTCAGTCACGTGCAAGCAGGGAAACGTATGCAATCATGCGATTTGCTTTCTGCTAAACTGTGAGCTGAAATTCCCCCTCTTGTGTGCACCTTTCCAAGTTGGACTCAGGTGCGTGATAAGGCTCGTGTGGTTAGTACCCAACTGTTCGGCCAACTCCCGTGCAAGGAGATTAGAAGAAGAGGAGGTGAAAGGACCCGTTTTTTGTGAAGCCAAAATAGATCGGCTGTTTCGTTCCTCTCTCTCTCTCTCTCTCTCTCTCTCTCTCTGAGGTCGTGGGACTCTGCGGAAGTTTGAAAACGTGACGTCACTTCCTGTGCCTGAAGCACTTTCGCTTAGAGCATGCGAACCATGCAAACAAGGAATATTTCAGACTTCGTATTTCTCAACATTAGGGTTTTGGTTATATTTTAAACATGGTTATTTGCGTAATATGCACTTCCGCTCAAAAAATCATTATTTTGTTTAATTTTTAAAAAAAATACCAAAATATGTTTTCCTTTTCCGGTTTTTTTCGTTATGGAAATGAAAATTTCAGCCTCAATTTTTTTCATGGCTGTATGGGTAGAGTAAGGGACCGAAAAGCCCATTCAAAATCGCGATTTCCCCATAGAAATATACATGATATTCTCGGGTTGGGCGCATTGGCGTAGTCAGCTGATGAAAAGTGGATTCACGCGAGAAGCACAGGGAGAGGGCCTGTAGCCATCTCCTCCTTCTTCTAATCTCCTTGCTCCCGCGTGGTCACATCGGTCTCCAATAAGGTCTTCAGCATATCCATATCAACTGTATCGTGAGTTCCGTTTTTGGAACGGTCTGACAGATCAAAACTTCTCTCTCGAAACCATTCGAACCAACGACAGCAATGACGATTTTATATGGAATATGGGTACATACTGGTAATGTTCCTTACAGCAATTGCGGAGGTGCGAAACCCATACAGCATGTAATGAGGTATATGTTCCTTGTCTACTTTCATGTTGGCTGGCGCTCACACTCTTCACCTTCTGACGGCTAACTGTCACTGATTTAAGCCACCTACCTTCTGATGTCATGCGGGTGTTCTGCGCAATCTCAGTGGCCGATGTGCGCCGTGACCCGGGGTTTTGACTTCGGGTACCTCATCATAAGACATTACTTTATTTCCAACCCAGTTCATTACAATCAAGCAAACATTCCAAGATTACCATAAAATTAAGCGTTTTCGAAAATCCACCCAAATCCATCATTGCGACACTTGAGCAGCTTTACTACGCTTTCCAACCGTAGGTTGAAGAAGCGTACATGCGCCAACTTTGTCCGTCTTCCAGTCCGTCCGCACGATAACTCGCGTAAAAATGGTTCGATTTCAATGAAATTTTAGTATATGATAGGGGATCACCTGGGGATGAATCCTATTGAAAATGGGCGAAATGGGATCAAAGGTCACGACATAGGAACGGAGTCCATTCCATTGCCCTTATGCGTCATAACTTGCGTAAAAATGGTTCGACTTCGATGGAATTTTAGTATGTGGTAGGGGACTACCTGGGGACGAACCGTATTGAAAATGGGCGAAATGGGGTCAAAGTTCAGGACATAGGATCGGGATCCATTCCATCGCACTTATGCGTTATAACTTACTTAAAAATGCTTCGACTGAGACAAAACTTTATCATGTTGTTCCAGAAGTATACTTTACCGGTTCTGTTGAATATCATCGAAATGGGTTCAAACGCCAGGTCATAGGAGCGAGATTTATTCTACAGCCATTTACCTCATAACTTGAGTTATGATTTCTGGTATGTTGGAAAGCGTATCGTAATCAATGCATTGCATGATTTTACTAACTTGTTTCATATCCAAGTGCTGTGTGCCGTTCCTATGCTGCAGTGATCTAAGCCCTGGCCTTTAACCATTTGCCCGAGATGGGTCCGGGTTCTAATCCCGCCCGGCAAAGTATGGATGTTGTATTTGCCTTACAACACTGGCTGTCACCCTGGAATCAAGGACCCAAAATTAGATATGGGGGAGTGTTTATATAGTTCATTGAGTTGCTCACGGTAGTTGTTAACTCTTTAACTGGCTGTAACGAAATAACTCGGGGTTACCAAAATAGGCTGAAATCAGCTCGAACGAATACATTTGCTCTCTTAGAAATACGCCGAACGCGACAGAAACGAGTGAACCTACGCATCCAGAAGCGTTGCTTTTACCTTAGGTTTGTTGTTTACCTAAGTGGTCATTTGGGGGAATGATTGCCATTAATCGTTCCTGTTTGATTATCGTTTCCGCTAAGAATGCTATAAAATGGGCGAAGAACCTAAGACAGAAAAAGTGAGTAACTTTTTTCTACCCTGTGGCATGATTTCCATGTCCGGGAGACTACTCCTTCCGAATCATTCCTTGGGTGGTGGAACAGAGAATAAAGGACTATAAAGAAATAAGACTACATACTGTAAGACTAAGGACTGCAAGGAAGCACTTACAACCAGTGAAAGAGGGAAAGGAAGTGTTTTGCCGTAGCGTTCGTATAACCTGGTCACCATAAGAACACTTCTGTTTGAGGAGCGCAGGAATATTTGGGAAACTCTTGTTTCAGGTACATCAGCCGCTTAACCACTTAGCATCCAGGTACGCAATATTACGTTAACGAATGATAGTGCAAGATAATCGAGATCCGTAATATTACGAGCCCAGTGATGTGAGGTAGTCCAATGTGAATTTAGGCCGTTATGGAACGCATATGTATTGTATGGAAACTGTGGTGGCAAACTCTCTTTCGACTCTGTGTGGAGCCATGTTTTCGCATTTGGAGTATCGTATGGAAGTTGTAGACAAAATTATTGAAACTTATGGAACGGAACATCCAACTTTGAAAGGTTGATGAACGTCCGTCCCAAATCCTCTTCGTGTGGTGGAACTTCATTTCCACGATTATGTACCATCAACCTCTAAAAAATTAAATGCTACTCGTGTTTGTGTAGTTTGTGCGAAGAAAAAGAGACGGAAAAGAGAAAAAGGTCAGGCGAGAGTTCCGATACCAATGCCCGGATTGTGATGTTGGACTCTATGTGGCGCCATGTTTTCGCATATATCACACAAATATCAACTTTTGAAATATTTGCCCTTTCATTTCGTTCCACACGATGTGTACTGGATCTTACGTTTTTTTTGTTTTTGTTTTTTTATGACTACTAGAAGAGGCCCGTAATATTACGGATCTGGATTTCGTCGTGTTTGTTTTTCACAGTGTAGTGCTGCTCACTATTAATTTTTTGAAAACATGTTTCACGTACGTTCATTGTCTGGAATAGAACTATTTATACCCAGCGGCAGATTTCCAACTAGGCGCACTAGGCGCGCGCCTAGGGTCTCAGAGCTTGAGGGGCCTCGAAAACCTATGATTGGGTTGTCAGTATTGTTTTGGTTTTCAAAAACCGAAACGAAAAAACTGCAGACCTTCTTAATTTTCCGATGAAAATAACAAGAAAAAATGCTTTCAAGAAACTCTTCACATTCTAGCTTTCCTGCGCTTACTGATGGAATTCTTACTGTCCACCATTCTTGGTCCATGGCATTCGTCTATGCTAAAACTCCTCCATGAAAGGTCATCCACCCTTTTCAAATGAAGCATGCTCGGTTCCTACTAATTTGCTCAAAATGTAGAAAAAAAGATGATTTTCCATAGCTGAAGCAATTGAAAGAGCAAGTTTTATATTTGAAATGCATTCCAATTTTTTGAAATTTTATGAGAACTTTCACACGTTGTACGAAATGTCATTTTCAGCGCTATAACGAAGTAACTTTCTCCGTCATTTTTGTCCACGCCGGGGCTCGAACCCGGGTCCCCTCATTCCGGAATAAGTCGCTCTACAAATTGAGCTACGCGGACGTTCGTTCTTGCTGCTATCTGCCTTTATATCGTGTGCGTCCTGCTGGGCAGTCACGTCACATCTCCCCCCCACCCCACCCACCCCGAAAGAGGGCCGGGGGCATAGCCCACGGGTCAGCCGTGACCATGAATCATTGCAGGCAGCCATCCGCTGCAGAACGTACTTGAGAACTCCCAGTCAATCTAGTGTGTGGAATGCAAAGTCACACACATATATTTTTCGAAGTGCTGGAGAAGGGATTCTCTGATTTTTCCTATCTCGCGGTGTAGAAAGAACATCGCACCATTGCGAGATTTTGAACGGTCGGGTCATCCGGAAAGTTCGGGCGCCATTATAACGAAGTAACTTTCTCCGTCATTTGTGTCCACGCCGGGGCTCGAACCCGGGTCCCCTCATTCCGGAATAAGTCGCTCTACCAATTGAGCTACGCGGACGTTCGTTCTTGCTGCTATCTGCCATTATATCGTGTGCGTCCTGCTGGGCAGGCACGTCACAGCGCCCTTAGCTTTAAATTTGCCAAGAAACTTGCAACTGTAAAGGTGTTAAATTAATCAGTTTTGTCTAATATATCAAACTCGAAAAGAACTTTTGCTGCAATTGAAATAGTCTCTTCGCAGCGCAAAGCTAAAATTTGCGAACTTTCCATTTTGAGAACTCCTAGCGGGAAATTTATGAACTATATCAGGGAAATTTAAATCGAGAAAATGTTTACGAATTTTTATGTCCGATCATTCGCAAATATAACTTTTGAAAAATCTTTGAAAACCAAATTTTTTGGCCTTCAGAAGGAAATTAACGAACTAATTGGAAAATTTAAATATTTGAGAAGGAACAGCTGAGCTTAATCTGAGAGTCATAAAAATATTTTTTCCCTTTATGTTGAATAGTTTCTTCACAACAGAACTTTAATTTTTTGAATTTTCGACTGGACAACACTTAGCGGTATTTAAAGTGCCGAATTTAATATCCTTAGATTTCCTATTAGCCGCAAAAATAATATTTGAAATATCTCTAAAAACAAAAAATTCGATGTGCACTGGCAGACAAAGGGATTACACTACCACTGTTTCTTACAAAACGTTGTAATAATAGGAAGATCAAATGGAATTTTAAAAAGCGTAAAAACTTTTCCCTCGAATTTACTTTTTTTTTTTTTTTTTTTGTTGTTAATCTGACGGATGATTAAAATTTCTGAGGTGATAAGAAGGGGCAGGGGCCCTCCTAAATCTTTCAGCACCTAGGGCCCCAAAAGATCTAAAGTCGCCTCTGTTTATACCTTGCAAAGAACAATTGCGTTTTTTCTTTACCGGTTTTTTGAATTTTCCTTGGAATCTTAAATGGTTAAAGGGTTAAACCTCGAAATAAAATAACTGCAGTGTTGTCCTGCTTTTCTTTTCGACACAAAGACCAGATTTTAAGCAAAATTAATGCAATACTAACAAGCCCTGTCGTACATATTACAAAAGAGAGAAAGAGAAAATGGAAAGGATTAGCGCGAGAAAAATGATGAGGAAAAATATGCACACACACCATTGTTTTTACCTACACTGTTAAAAAATTTGTTGTAGGTTGCACCAAAAAGTGATAGTACACCAGCAGCACCACTTTCTGAGAAAAGATACACCATGGTGTGGTGCAGACGAAACCCAACAACACGGTGAAACCTTGAACCATAATACGGTGCAACTTCGTATCATAACTTGGTGGAAAGTTCCACCATGTTGTTGGGTTTCGTTTGCACCACACCATGGTGTATCTTTTCTCAGAAAGTGGTGTAGCACCTCTTTTGGTGCAACATACAAAACAATTTTTAACAGTGTGAGATTATGGAAGTGGTAACTTTAGTCCATGTAGCACATCTTTGTATCACTTTTGTTAGTTCTTAGCAATAAAAGTTATGTTGATCTGAAAAACAATGTCATCGTCGTAAACAATTTTCATCGTCTTTGAGCTCCTTCTCGGAGCTCAAAGACGATGAAAAGTTCCAGGATGGTATAAAAAGCTATAGAATGACCATTGATTCCAGTATCACTCTCATGAATGTATCGGCCAGTACAGTACATTCTCGCTTTAAAAACTCAACCACTGCTCAGTACTTTTACATTTGCAATTTCCTCTACCGTTACTACTTGATCTAGTTGACATATATTTTCTGAACCCCAATAACTGGTTTCAATTTAAGTGCTGTGTGTTTGTGATAAAAACTGGTTACATAACAAGGAGCAGCAGAAATTTGCATACACTGTAAATATTAAGTAGTGTGAATTCACGGAAAATTTCTGAAAATAACGTGCAGTTACTTCAGAAGTTGCCGATAGGTGTCTATGTTTTTCAGAAATTTCCGTTTTTAAAAGTGTCCGCTTATTTTAACTTCCGTGTTTTCACAGATTTTCCGTAGTCAGAAATTCCGTTTATTTCAGAAAAAATCCATTTCAGGATTTTCCGTATTTAAACTAATTCTACGACCTTTCATTTTTCAGCCCTTAACCCAGATGATCCTTCCGCTGCGGTAACGATCGAAGCCCCGTCGTTTGGGTTAGTTCAACAGGTAACGCACGCCTTTAGCCACTGAGCCACAAACGCTCGTAAATCCGAATCACGTACATCGTAAAACAAATTGCGCGACGATTATTATTTTTTTTGTCATTAATGCGAATGATTTAGTCATTTTATTTTCTGTTGGAGCTTATTATTTTTGTGAATAGGTTTGTGATAATTTTTCTTTTTCTGTAGGATAACTTTTCACAACTTTTCATCGTGATTTTTCGAAGGAACAAAATGCTTTGCAACTTCATTTTTTTAAACTGACAATGACTTTCAGTTATCTTTAAAAAAATGTGAAATGTACTTGTTTATAGTATTACTTCACGTAAAACAAAAACAAAAAGAAAACCCTCCTAAATATAAAATTTACTTTTGATAGCTATAATAGCTTTGGTCTTAAGTTGTCCAAAGACTGATGCACAGACATCATATAACCATCTGTACAATAAGTTAAGTACCCGGTTTCTTACACTAATACAATATATATGATAAACAGCCGGTGAACCAAATAGGGGAGAGGAGAAGAAATGTCCTGTGCCACATGCGATATGCTATCAAGAATATTCGATCTCACTACGGAGCTTCAAATTCGACAGAAGATGAAATTTAAGTCAATCGAACCTCAAGTATTCTCACCAATCGCACTTATTACCGATAATTTCTAGTCATGCGCTGATACGGAAAAAAGAGAACGGAGTTTTTCCGTTTAATATACGAAAGGAATTGCGGAAAGGTTTCTAAAAATTCAGAAATTTTCCCGAATTCTGATTCAAGTGGCCCCCATGCCTGGCGATAACGGCCGCTACACACCGCGGCATCGAACAAAAGAGGCTTTGGATGTGTGCTTGGGGCATGTCGGTCCAGGCTGCTTCCACACGTTGCCACAGTTCATCACGCGTAGCCGCGGGTGGTGCTTGCCGCGCCACCCGGTTGCCGATCAGCGACCAGACGTGTTCGATGGGCGACATATCGGGAGAACAGGCGGGCAACGGCAGCAGTGACACCTGGTGGGCCGTGAAGAATTGTTGCACGATGCGTGCCACGTGCGGGCGCGCATTGTACTGTTGAAACGTGGCCGTTGACAGGTCCTGCAGGTAAGGGAGGACTAGAGGCTCCAAAACGTCGGAGATGTAGCGGTGGCTGTTGAGTGTACCAGCGATGCGTACCAGAGGAGTGCGGGTCTCATATCCAATTGCGCCCCAAACCATAACGCCAGGCGACGGACCGGTATGGCGATGCATAATGCAGGCGTCATACAGACTCTCACCGCGGTGCCGCCACACGCGGATCCTACCATCGTGGTGTTGCAGGCAGAAGCGCGATTCGTCGGAGAAGACAATGTCGTGCCATTCCGTAGTCCAGGTGCGGCGTTCAACGTCCCACTGCCGCCGCACTCGCCGGTGGTGTAACATCAATGGTAATCGGAGCAATGGGCTCCGTGCGACAAGTCCCGCTCCTGCACATGGCGTCGAACGGTACGTGCTGGCACAGGTTGTTGCGCAGCACACCCTAATTCCTGCGCTAACGTTCGTGATGTGGCGGTGCGAGCCGTCAATGCCCGCTGCACAACATGCCGGTCCCCTCGTTCGGTGTTGTGCCGAGGCTGCGGCAATCGCTCACGTCGGTCCGTCCGTCTCTCCTGTGCCCACCGAATCCATACTCGACTCACTGTGGCTGGATGTCGTCCCACACGGACGCCGATGTCTCGGTACGATAAACCGGTGTCGCGATAAGCCGCTATTCGTCCTCTGTCGAACTCCGAAACGTGCTGGAATGACTGCCGTATTCGGCGACGAGGCATCAGGAAGCTTCCCACGCACAGGTCCGGCAGCACAACACACTTCCACTACTTACACCCCGCCTTCTGTGCACCCTTCTTATAGTGCTTCTCGGTGGCGTTCCGGGCGCACATGATTTGCATATGCCGTGCAATGCTAATCTTTTGCATGTCCTCTTGCGGGCGACGCATGCTACCAATTTCAGGCCAATCGGATGCTTCCTTCTTGGTGTTGCATTTTGGGTGGCCAGCGGTGTATTATAAGGCTATCAAGGAAAATATGTTTGTAACCTCTAGGTTTAGCAGATTTGCAAACCAGTATAACAGTTGCTGTCCGAAAACATAGCAGCAAGCAAGAGTGATCTCCATCTCTCTCTCTCTTTTTATTTTTGAGGTCTGAGACCGATTTTTCATGACGGGAAGATTCGTATGCTTTTAACGGAAGCATTTTACGATAACAATAAGCCCGCGTGTTTGTATGTGTATGTGTTAATCCTGTCTCAGATTTATGTAGTTGGTCACTCTAGATTTTCATTTTCCATGATCTCCGGTAATTTACTTTGAATATTTTCAACCACTTCTTAGTCTGTTGAAAATATTCCATTACCACAAATTTTCTTCCACCTATGTAGCCAGCCAGCCCACTCCAGCAGCAAAATCACACAAGATCTTGAAGTTACTTCTGAAAAATAAGTGCTCTTTGTTGTAACGTTGTAGTTGGAATTTTCTTTACTCCCCCAAACCACATGAGGAAAAAGCTTTCCAGGTTTTTCAATATTCGGTGTACTTCATAGTGTTTGGTAAGATCGAAGCAGCTTCACAACATTTTTTTTTTTTTTTTTTGGAAGTTCAACTCAATGGGCTATAAGCAGACCTCCTCCCCTAATTTCAGGCCAGGAAAGGGTGAGAGAGCTCCAGTGCAGTAGAAAAACAGACACATCTGTGCCTAGGCTGGATTCGAACCCGAACCCATCCTGAACGAACGGCTAGAATCTAGCGCGTCGCATTACTTCGCCACATGGGCGGCGAACAATTTTCTGCAACCGTTTCATGTGATTTGATTTTTTCGGCGCCAGTGTCCAAGGAGAACCAATAAAGTAGCAACACCGTCTTGGCGACCAAGTAATTTGAAGCAATCGTCTGAGGCGGTGACGGGTGTGAGTTCTGGACAGAGCATGAGTGGTGGGTCTGTCTGATGAGAATTTTAACTTTAATCCCATTCATGGAAACAGTGTCCCTAAATTAAAAGTGGTGACTCCTATTGAGTTGCTTTAGTCGGCCGTTCAACCCCCCCCCCCCTCCCCCACACACACCTAAAAAATGTACGTTATAAATGAGCCTGCAAAATTTATGAAAAGGAGTGATCTTTCCGTTGTGCTCATGAGCATAATTTTTTTACATTACATTTTCATCCTTTGTGTCTTTTAAATTAAAAAAAAAATATCTATTTATTAATCCACCTGCCTGAGTGATCTATCTAGTCGCTCCGGTTCCTGTTAAAGTGGATTCTTTTCGGTCGTTCGTTTCGAGTGCCCGCTAAAAGTGATGAAGTTCCTTTCCACGACTCCCCCGCTGCAAAAGTGCAATTATCCCTCGAACGTAGGAAGACAGCAGATTACGGGATTCAAAAGGCGCTAATCGAAAATTGTCTCCGTCAAACTTCCTCGCCCTTGACAGGCTTAATTCTTTGTGTATTTTTCCATAACAAAAGTAATCTCCTCTCTAAGATCTCTCCTCTCTCACATCCTCTCCAGTGACAACACACTGATAAAGTGTCGACCACTCAATAAACATCATTACGTAATTACATCGTCCGTTCCAGTCTTCCACAATTGCTCCCGGTCTTCTTCTTCTTCTTCTCCTATGTACACTGTCTCGCTCCAGCAATCCAGGCCTCATTCAGAATTTGAACTTCAATCACACTCACAAAACAAGGGGACACAAGGAAGGGATCCTGCTGAGATGGTCCGCACTGCTTCCACCCCATTACCCCTGAACACCGAGGTCAAGAAATCATCTCGTCGGATTCTCCACTACATCCCCAACATCATCCCATTCCCCACATCATCTTCTTCCCCCCCTTCTTTCCTCCCCGAACCTTCCCTCATCCAGTACCGACCGTCTCAGCAGCATCTCCAGTTCCTTCCTACCTGATGGAGCAGTGACCGGGAAAGCCTGGTAATAGCATTTGCGGGAAGAAATTGTCGGCGCAAATCGCGACTACAATGCCTTGATTATAGGGTTGGGGATTTACGATGACGATGTTGTAAACATCCCCTGCTCTGATGGACTGCTTTAACCCGGACACATACCGTCATCCATCCATTCCATACCCGCAGTCAGTCTCTGAAGGTTTCGAGCGACGATTGTCAACGCTTTGAAGCCAGTAGTTAGTTCATTCAACCGGATGTAAATGAAAATCTTGACTCACCGCAGCGCTACAATTAATGATTACGTAAACAGAAGTGCGTTTAAGGTAATGGGATATAACACCCGGCAATTTGCCTTTTCATCATAACAGGACTCTTTATGAGTGCACACCAATGAAGGAAATTTTTAATGAACTTTAATTGCGCATTATACAAAATGTATCAAAGTGCATGTAAGGTTGTGCATGTTTGTATACATGTTTTTGCGTACCAATTTACTTTTAAAAAGAATGTTGCTGAACTCTCCGATGTACATCATTCGATCTAAACAGAAAGCCAAATTTATGACATTTTACAATATTCGTGAATAAAGAGTCTTCTGGGAAATTTTAAGGAAATACATAAACAATACTACCATTACATGCTTCTTATTTTGTGTACATTACTATCGCACAGAGGAGAAATTTGATATCAAGAAAATAGCGACAAATATTCTCGTGTTTATCACTCTTTTCAGGAAAGTGAGAAAGTCAGTTCCTCAGACAATTCTGCAATCGGGGGAGCGGGGGGAGGGCTTAGGAAAGGGTTTTCGGCCTGCCTGACCGAATATTTTTTTTAAGTTCAGAGAAAAATTCTAGACTCGGACAGCTCCGGGGCTCTAAAATAATGCATTTTACTGCTAAAATAATGAAAAATATTTCTGCTTGTATAACGAAGTAATCTGGAATAGAATCAGTTATTCTTTACTACTAATTTAAATTCGCAAATAAACACAAATTGAATTTAGTTCACTGTAGTGAGATGATTTCCTGATTACACAAACATTTTAGGGATATTTTAGTTAGATTTTTTTAACAGATATTCTGCAGTTCCAACCAGAACAATAAAAAAGATCATCTACGAGCGGGTGGCTCGATTTATAAATGCTACAGTTAATAGCCTGTCCTAAAGCATGAGAGGAGGGTGAAAGTTAGAGTGAGAGAGAGAGAGAGAGAGAGAGAGAAAGGACCACATTCACATTGAAAAACTAAGGGAGCTGACCCACTCCAATTGTTTTGTAGGAGGGGAGGATGTTGTAAAACTTCTATATTTTTGCAACAGCGCAAATTATTCAATCTTATCCTAGTGCTTTATGTTGTGAGATTTCCAAACGAGAAAAGCACCGTACAGCGATTGTTTTGCTCAAAAAAAAAAAAAAACACCTGCTCGGCCCTTGTCTGTTTTACATTAAATATTGATGGCCCGGGCCCGGCCCGTTTTCCCAACTTAGAAATGACCAAAGGCCCGACCCGGCCCGGGCCTGTGCAGACCTCTACCCACCATTACAATGAGCCCAGGAGGAACTCTACTACACCACAAATAATACAGAAAGAGAAAGAGAGAGAGAGGTGTATAAAATAGTTTGACTTTCGTCTCGCACGATTTCCACTTGGTCACAAACAGAGGCTGGAAGGCGAACATGTTTCAAGGGAGTGATCACTAAGGGTATGGTCGCTATGTGCATGAGTAACCGAGACAGTTTCACCTTTTTCACTACCATCTATCCACACCTCCCAACTTGCGCGTGGACCCTTAGTGGAAGAAGTCCCCTGTGGCATCACATTGCATATAGCGAAAAAGATGCACCACGAAAAGTATAAAATGCTAAATCATTATAAATTCGAAGAAAAACTCCAGGAATCTTAAGCTTTTAACTCATGTTCTTTTGAAAACAATGGGAAATACAGTGACTTTCAATGAACACTCTGCAGGTAATTTATTAATTTGAAGAATGCACTACTTAAGAATTATCACCAACATATTGCTACAGTTTCGTATTTTAACGGATATTACAATGATACTCCCTCATAAGTTCTTGGGAAGGGGGAAACCAGATGACTTAGCCTGGAGGCTCACTCAACTGTTTTAGCCTAGAGGTCCACTAAGGCCTTGTTTCTAAGATACATGTTATTAGCTCCAGTTGCTTGGAACTTGGAGTCCTGGGTGGTGTAACGATAGCATGCTCGAACGTAAATCGGGAGGTGCGGGTTCGATTCCCGCTCCAGTGTGGTAAAAGTTCTCTGAAGTGGTGGATACATGGGAGACAGTAAAAATACATTTCGGTTCCTTTGTGCCGATAATGAGATTTAAATTTTGATGATTTACTGAAATTGATATCGCGGCCTTGGTCGAACAGATTGACGGATAAACATAGCGATAAAATAATCACGCCACCAGAAAAGAAAGCCAGAAGTGTGATTCGTATCCATGAAATATTGTCAACAGATTCGAAGTAAGATGAATATCTTGCTTGCACAGAACTGCCCTCCTGACTTTCGAAGAAAGCGGAAGGACTTTATTTATCTTTGCTCTGTTCGTTTAACGAACAACGGCTGGAGTTTAAATCGTTATCGTTATCTTATGCGTATTAAACTCACATCTAGATCAATGTGAACAAAATAGGTATGCATTATAACGAAGATTCTTCCAACTTTCTACAAAATGGTGATCGCTTCCGTTATTATGCGTGAAATGCAGCGGATTGCTCTGTCCGTGGTTTTTCAAGGATTTCCGAGGACAATTACTCAAATACGAAAGTTAAGTGCTTGCTGAGTGGGCGCGAAATGCACTTCTACTTTTTTTTTCTACCTCAAAACTAGTCTCATTTCAATCACTCCTGTGTGACGTAGAACTTTAAATTAAGTTCCGGTGGCACGAGAAGCGCTCAGTGTATTCAAGAAAAAGCAAACAACTTAATCCAAATGATTTTCAACTTGAGTGCCGAATTTGATGGTAGTTTAGCTGACGGTGCGTTGGCCATAATTCCCAATGAAGTAGCGTTCCGATTTAAAAAAAATAGTGGTTTAAAGACAAAAAAAAAAAAAAATGTAGAATCAAAGGTTACACAAATAAGAGTGAGAGAGATATGTGAGGTATGTAGGTAAGCGAAAATAGAAACCTTAAAATGATAAAAAGAAGAACTGTTCAGAAACTGAGATTTAAAAGAGTTTATTAAGCAACTGGCAAAAACAGAAGGAAATGATGGAGAACCAGTCAATCACGAAAGCCACTAAACAACTAACAGAAAAAAGAATTTCATGAAAAATTGGTGAGAACAACTGCTAAAGAGCTACGTATTAATAACTAGGTGAAAGCCCGTCAATAATGACGGGGGAAATAAGATATGTAAAGTAATTTTTTAATAACCAGGTATTCATTTTGTTTGTGATGTCCAAATGTGAAAGCATGTTTCATGAACATGTGACATGCTGCAGAGGTAAAGCACGTGTCAAGACCACAAATTTGCAGCTACACATTCCGTCCGTGTAGCTTAGTTGGGAGAGCATCTTACTCCGTAGTGAGGGTGCGTGAGTTCGATCCCGTCTCGAACAAACTTGTGTTTCCACAAACATTGTAACAATAAAAGAAAAAAGTACATTGGTTGAGACAGGCATTCGTCAATTAAAACAGGCAAGCGCGCTTTCCACTGCTTCACCAAAGTGCGAAAAACGTTCAGACAAAGGAAATTGTATTACAAATTTTGAAGATGACAATCCGATTTTTGGCGTAAATGTGACAAGGATGGTATGTCAGATAATATCCGAAAACTTGAAAATTTTCATCGTCCTGGAGCAGGACTTGTACCCGCGTCTCCCAGAAAACGCCGGGTATGCTAACCACTACACCACTACACCGCCCAGAACGACCAAGTTTCAAGTTTCTGTAATTCCGTATTTCTTTCAGGAAATTTTATTGTTTGAAGGAAATTATATTGTTTGTAATAATGAGAATTATCAGATATAAAGTAAATATTATCATCAACCATTCTCAATGTCCTGTCGAGAATTTTCATGTTCGTAAATCTCGGGGAAACTGATCATTTCGCTGCGATTTACGGGTGAAAAATAAATAAATAAATAAATAGAATGAAAATTCTCTCCGGTTCACGCGTGAAAATTTTCTGTTTGGAGGAAGCGGTGAAGTGAGGGAATAATGGCCATGTTCTTTCATTTCTCAGCCCTGACCAGGCAAGCAAAATTTCATGAAAAAAAAGTGGGGAACAATAAGAATTAAACTTTTTTTTTTTATTAATTTACTTTTTACTCTTGTAAGATAGGTAGAAAAAGGCGAGCAAGAAGTTACTATCAACCCTTTTCGAAAACAAAATTATTTGCTATTTATCACGGAATGAAGAGAAAGCATTCTTGTAAATAGCGCAAAACCCAAAATCTACCATTTCAGAGTTCGTCATTTTAGGCAGTTTTAAACCATTCTCAATCTGCTGGATGAAAGTCTCCCAAAGTCTCTTCCACAACTTTTTGTTTTGGGCCATTCTCTTCCATGTCACCTTTTCCATGTAATAAATTCAATCACCCTTAAGTTATGTAAAATTTAATTAGAACACATGCATACTTTCGACATTTTCTTCAGATTGATCAAAGTGTGAACAGAAGTTACTGGTGGTCTCGAATACGTTAACTGCATATTTGCTAATATTAGCTTACCACTATTTAGAATATTAATGGAATGCATTGGAAATGAAAGTTGCAGTTTTTGGGGTAAGGTGAAAGCATCTAAACTTCTACGTTAACGAAGTGAAAATCGATTCATAAACGGAGCAGTTCCTTTAGCATAGTTTTTATGAAGTCAAAGAGTCGTCTGAAATTAAGGAAAGTAAGCGTTGTCAAGATTCATGTTCTTGATATGATCATTAAGCTTTCCGTCAGCAAATCTGCTTTCTTTTTATTGGAGGTTTAACGACTACCGTGAGTAACACAGTGGGCTATAGGCAGTCGCCGGTCCCTAATTGAGGGCCACTGGTTCCAGGGAAGAGAGTTGTAACGTATACTCTATATTCACTTTCCTTTTGATTTTACTATCTCTGGTTATTTTATTTTACTATGTAAATTATCTTCCTACTGAACGAAATATTATTTCACCCGCTGAATGAGATCTGGCAATGAGTGTAAGTCATGACGTGGTGGTAGCTAGTATATAGGCGCGTTCATCGAGACCTGGGGGTGTTGAGTGGAGTTGGTTGTTGAGTTGTGTGGTGTTGGTTGTGTTGCGTGGGAGAGCGTTGGTTGATGTGTTGGCGTTGCGAGGTGTTGTTATGAGAGTGTGTGTACTATAAGAGGAAAGTTTATTCATTATTATGTACAAGATATATGAGTGCCTTAGTTGACCAAGAGTCTTGGAAATAAACAAGTTTGCAGTAAGTTCAGTCTTTCTCAATTCTTAGTTTTGTCAGACCTCTGTCTGGCTGTTAGGTTTATGACTTTGATTACTTAATATAAATAACCAGCGTTGAGACTTTGTTTAAGTTCATAATTAACGAGTAACAACACCCTTTTGGGAATTCATTATTTTGAAGCTTAGTGCAAGTTTATCATTCATAATAATTAGCTTAGCAAAAAGTTATTAAGCTAATTCATTATAGAGTGAGAGAGAGAGAGAACGCAAGCGCCTTAAGGCAAACACAACATCCATGCATCACCGGGATTCGAACACAGATCCATCTTGGACGAATGTTCAGAAGCCATTACTTCGACCACTGTGCCACCGGGGCGGCTAAATCTGCTTTTGATGGTGTTTTGTAGTATGTTTCGCCTGAAGAAGTGGATAGTCCTATCCAACTCTTGTAACATTTAACGAAATTATCATCATAGCCCATTAATAAATTTACGTCACAAATTTTTCGAATAATTTTTACTTATCAGCATAGAAAAGATGACAAGCGATAAAATCTATTTATGGTAAGATTATTGAGTGGGCATGATATTTATTTATTTATTTATTTATTTATTGTGATTAGGCCACTAATTCTTGAAATGTGGAGGAAATATCTGGTTTATTCTCAGTTGCATGTTTTTTCCCAGTATTTCGCCCACTATGTTTTACAAGAAAATTCTTATTAATCGAATTTGTTTTCTTTTCCGAGTCAGTGAATTGCACACACGGGAATGATCAGCTGGGTCTCGACCCCAAACAAAAAAGCCCTTGTCTTTCATTTATCAGATGAAGAAAACAAAATAATGTTGTTTTAAAATAGGTTTTTCTGAACACTGCTAAATTTAAGAAACATCTTTCTGCATAGTTTTATAAATTCAACATTTTCGTTATGATCAATTATTTTTCGGAATGTGTTAGTTCTAGTTTTTGTAATGACCGTTCTCTTACTGCATAATTTACGGTCTTAAAATGATTATAAATTCAAAAAAGGAATTTTTTTTTATCTGAGTGCACATGAGTGTTGATTTTTGCCACCATTCATTTAAAAAGTGCATACATTCACACACATACTGTATATACATATATGCTCTAATTTAGCCACTTCAGAAGAAGGTATATATGTGACGCACTTTGTCTTTATCTATTGTACTTCTTGTTGGAGCCTCCCTTGAGGAAATTCTGTGTTCGCTACTGCTTCGAGTATTTGCTATTTCTTTTTTAACAGTCAATGAACTCAAAATCCCAGTTTTCCGATTTCGTTGTCGTACAAGACATGATAAAAAAACTGATGTATAAATCAAAATGCTCAGAATTTAACAGCAGAATACGAATGATCGCAGCAATAGCATCATGAGCTGTAAATGAACAAGGACAAAATGTAGCACATCGTACTCATTAATCGAAGCCGCACTTTTACTCCGACTCATGTATCAACGAATTTTCGTTATTCTTGTACGACGTTCTGAGTATACGTGATTTCAAGTTCGGAATATTTGTGCAGACTGTTCGTTTGGAAAGTGATATTATTGGAGTACTTGTTCTTTAGAAGTGATCATTCCTGTTATATTCGCAAAGATCCGCCTTATTACATTTGCCGATTGTGTATCCATGAGAAGTGATCATTCCTACGAATTCGGAGTATTTGCTCGTTCAAAGTGATCAATGATATCACATACGGGAAATGTTCATTCTTGAGAAATGATCATTCCATGCCATGTTCAGGGCATTCATTCTCTCGAAATGATCAATCCTATGCCATATTTGGAGTATTCGTTCTTCTGATATGATCAATCCCATCTATTTGGTGTATTCATTCTTCAAAAGTGATCAGTTAATCCTATCCTGGGGCGGAATATTTCTTTTTCCGAAGGGATCGATCAATTTTACAATATTAAAAATTGTGTGGCATGTTGCACACACACAAAAAAAGTGGCACCAACTGCGCCATCTTTTGGGGCAAAGATAAATCCTTGTGCGGTGCATGGAACGCCCAGAAACGTGATGCAATTATGCATCATTTTATTATATCCAACCTGATTGGTGCGAAGCGCCATGTTGCTGTGTCTTTCATGCACAGCGTAAAGATGCATCTTAGACTCAAAAGATGGTGCAGCTAGTGTAACATCACTGTTTAGTACAACCTACTAGAAAATGTTTAACAGTGTATGACAGGTCAAAATAATTCATCCTTCTGATGTATTCAGCAAATTCCATCTCATGTTCGGAGTATTTGTTCTCTTAGGAAGTAATTAGCCAATCCCGTCTGATGTTCGGAGTATTCGTTTTTCCGAAAAAATCAGCTAATCCCATCTCATATACTCGGAGTCTTCCGAAGTGACAATTCAATATTATCTCATGTTTGAAATATTCGTTTTGTCGAAGTAGTGTTCGTTCTTTAAACGAAAACAGCCAAAAGGAATATACTATCTCATATATTCGGAGCATTCGTTTTTCGAAGTAATCAGTCAATACTATCTCATGTTTGGGATATTCGTTTCTTTGAAGCAGTATTCGTTCTTCCAAAGAAATCAGACAATCCCATTTCATATTAGGAGTATTGATTCCTTCGAAGTGACCAGTCAATACCATGTCATGTTTGGAATATTAATTTCTTCGAAGTCATCAGTCAATCATTTCACATGTTCGAAGTATTCTTTCTTCCGAAGTCGTCCGTCAATATATTTCATGTCCTTAATACTGGCATCGGGCGTTTCGGCAATATTTTAGTTTTCATTCTTTTAAGCGTCCAGTAAGTCTTGAACTTCAAATAAATATTGAGCGGAAATGGTTCAAAATTTAATGAAAGCAACAAACTGTTTTGCTAAATTGTCATTTAATATTTCTTCATTTTCAAATGCAAGCCTGTTCTGAACCATTTCTTAAGGGAAAATGTTGTCGACTTTGCTGTGAGGAAAACAATTAGCTTTCAGTTAAAAGCGTGCCATCATTTGCATTTCACATACTATATCTCTCTTTCGACTCACTTGAAAATTTATCCTGTTCCTAAAGTTTCTTCCCTCAAGCAGTCATCTTGACACAGAAAACTGTGATGCGGTTTTGGAACCCGATGATCACCCAAACTGCTCTTCCCAGCTGCTTCAAAAATAGAAAAGCTGTTACAGCTGCACTATATAACTAACAAAGCTATAAAAAATGAAAAGACGATCAAGAAAAGGGGGAATGAGTAGGGGTTAGCACTGCAATGTTCCCTAGTAATGACACAGAAATGCGATGATATCGGAGGATTGGAGCAACCAATGGTACGTACCATTAGACTTCCTTGCACGACTGCCAGAAGCGCATCGTGACTTCCAACCGACTCGAAACTACTCCAGTGATTCTTCCTAAACCCCCCATTCTATCGTCCCCTCTTTGGAACCCCCACGTTAAATCTTCCTCTTTCTCTCTGTCTTTTCTCCCCTGCCTTATTCTCTTCCATTGCACAGATATCAGCTACGGCGTAATTGTTATCGTTTTTCGCCGTATCCTAATGGGGTTCCAGAACCAGACGTTAAAACCCTTAAGCCTGGTTTGACTAATGAGTCATTACGGGCTTGAGGCCTGGGTCGTGGCAATCACTCTCCTCCTCATCGACCTCTGCGTAGTCTCCATCCTCTCGCTGCTTTTGATCGGAGCCGCGAAGCACCACCAAAGCATTAAGCCGGGACATCTCGCCAAAGGTCGTTTTCAGCCGCTAACTCCAACCCCGTCAAGAGAAGGTTAAGCTTAGTAATGAAAGAATTGGATGAGCTCCTCATCCCACTCCCTCTCTCTCCGCATCCCACTCGCCTCTTCTCTCCCACCCCCATCTGTTCTCTTCTTTCTCTCTTCTCTTTCGTGGATTAATGTGCGTCTTCTACATGCTGCCTCCGGTGGAGGGATCAGACAACATCCGCGGTCTCTGCATCTCCGAAAAAAAAAAAAAAAAAAAAAAGAAAGAAAAGTGTCTTCGCTATCTCGACTCCTGTAGGTGAGAAAGATTAGGCTGCTTGGATTTAAGTTTCGTTTGGAAAAGCTTGGAAGCAGGATTACTGCAGCATTTCTGTTTCTGCGGTATGTATTTATTTAAATTCTTTGGAGGATAGTGTAATTCAATTGCATTCTTTCGTTATCAGTTAGTTGCTGCGTAAAATTGAGAAAGTTAGCTTAAATCTTTTATTATTTTTAATCTGATGGAATTATTTCGGGAGACAAGTATGAATTTAGCACGTCCATGAACTTTCGCGGCCCCGAGGAACCAGGAGAACCAGAACAGGATAAAGAGCACCTAATGTATGTCTCTACCACCGGAACAGTACCGTTGGTTAAGTCGCTATGCGCTGTGTGGGTGGTTGACGTTTCTGACGGGTGTTTGAACCCCGTTCCTGCCGGCAATCTTGTCTACGGTTTTTTCCGGGGGTTTTCCGCAGACTTCCTGTGTTTGCGAATTGAATGCGTAGATGGTTGCCTGTGAAGACAACCCCGAACGCTCTTTGTCCCTTACTAGTATGCCGCAAAAGAATGGCAAGCCAGCTGCATTAATTTGCCAGTAACTCTCAAGGGCGCAAAGTCGTCTTTGTCGAACTCAACCTGCCATGGGCGGACGAGATAGAGAAAGAGAAAGTATGTCTCTACTTGCCGTTAACCAAAAACCTTGATTTTTCCAGAGAAGCTCTTTCGGTATTTGGTGACTTAAATGCCTATTACAAAATTTAAATAAATTGAAATAACGTTACTATATTTACACTAACACTCTTACATGCTGTGACATATACTCTAATTTAACTTTCATTTTTAGTTCCTTTTTCTAGGTAAATTTGAGTTTGTTCTCTTTAGCACCTATCAACCTTAACGTGATATCTTCTCTCTCACACGAATACGGTTGGCAACACTTGATGTATAAGAGTGACGTATGCTTGTTGAGATAAGAACGGAACGATATACACTATATTGACAAAAGTCACCGGACACCTAGAAGAGAAACACAACATATCATTTATTGACATACATTAGTACGGTGTCGGTCCACCTTTTGCCTTAATGCATGCACTGACCCTTCGACACATGCTTTCGACAAGGTTTTGGAACACAGCGATAGGTATGCGCTTCCATTCAGAACATAATGCTGCCGCAAACTGTTGCTTAGTAGGCCTTAGTTCCAAACTTCTTATTCGGCGCTCTAATTCATCCCATAGGTGCTCTATGGGATTAAAATCAAGGCTCTGTGCTGGCCAGTTCACACACGATAAGGAATTACCGTTAAACCACGCCGTAACAGTCCTTGTTTTATGGCTCGGTGCATTATCCTGCTGGTACCAGCAAGGCTCGGTTCCATAGTATTGCCACAGAGCTGGTAGGGCATAATTGTCCAGAATATCGAGGTAGACGTGCTGGTTAACAGGTTTGTCCCCGATAACTAATGGGCCGGGACCATACCACAAAAAACGCCCCCACACGAGTACACTGCCAGCTCCAAACTTGACCGTTGGAACAGAACACTGTGGTAAATAGCGTTCCCTCGGCTGCCGCCATACCCACACACGACCATCAGACTGATGGATCGTGTGTCTGGATTCACCAGTCCATAGGACTCGTTTCCGTTGATCTACGGTCCGCGATAAATGTTTTTTATACCATACTAAACGACGAATAGCATTCCGAGTGGAGACAAAAGGTTTATGAACAGCTGCATGACTACAGTAACTCATGGAATGAAGTTCTGTGCGAATAGTACGTGTGCAAACCGAGATACCAGCATTTTTACTCACCTGTACACTGAGGTCATGGGCAGTACCGTCGATTAGCCGTAACGACTCTCCCGAGGCTTCGATTTCCTATATCACTGATTTGTTTTTGGTCTGCCGGTACGTTTTGCTGCTTCAGGCACGCCATGTGTCTTCCACTTATTCAGTACATCCAAAACTGTTGGCTTGGGTATGTTTAAACGCTTCTCGGTTTCTCTTATGGACAACCCACTAATATAACACCAAACAATCTTTCCTCTCTTAAAGTCAGTTCTCTCCCGCCGCGACATTTTCACTCAACCTCAAAGTGCGATATGATCGCGGTCAGCTGCAGGCTCATTTTTGTATCGTTTAGAGCTATAGCACACATTTTAACAACGCATGTGGATCCGTTCATTTGCTTTTGAAGGGGTGTCAGATTACTTTTGTCAATATAGTATATATATATATATATATTTGAGAAGCAGCCGTGTCGGCGTTTTGAGACTGGAAGTTAATACTAATTGTAGATACGATATTGTTTAACTACCGTTTGAGTTATTTAATGGCTGAGTGTTGTGCTTATATTTATCGTTAAGAGCCATGCCAGTTAACGTTAATACTAATCGGATGCATTGAGAGTTTGACGATTAAGTGTTCTGTGCATTGAAGTACTAATGATCAAATGCCTGCTGACAGCAATAAAGAATTAGCTGTAACTACTTCTCGAACTTTATTTGAGTGGCTCCTGTTTCACTGTAGGTGAAGTTTTGAGAATTGACTTATGTAGTGTTCAGTAAGTCTGCTACACACCAACGCTACAATTCTTTCACGCTGTTTCTGTAAAATGGTATTTATTTCTCTCCATTGTTGCCTCTCCTTCTTTCCCCTCACTTGTGGTTTCTATAATACATTCATTTTCTAGAATGCACTCGTTCTATCTTCTTTTTAGCTCTGCCATTCTCTCTTTATTTTAATGGATCCGTTCTGGCTCATTCTGCCTTTAAATAAATTGAATCATGCATTCCAACACTTGTTCCGCTTGCCGTCTCTCTTGCACACGCGACCATAATTTCTTCATTTTCTCTCCCTTCTCGTATATATAAAATGAGAGTATTTATCTACTATGGAGATTTGCTGTTAAAAGGTTGTAAAATTTATTTACGTTGAAATGTGTAACTTCAGCTTTAATGAGACTGATGACTTAAGGGTCACTTTTCCGGATTATTTCAACTTGTTCGTTGTAGCTGAAAACTTAATTAATCATAAATATCACTTTCAGATAACGTCTAGAGTTTAATGACAACAGAATTCTGTTTACTGAAATCCACGTTGATTGAATAATTCAGCACGCCAGCTTACTTCGTTCGTAACATGACGATACGACTTCACGTATCAAACAATAACCCTTATTTAGAGCATGACTTGCACAATATCACTCAGTAGATTACTTTTACAATGTAGTTTTTAACTGATATTGCTCTTACAACATGAAAACAACTTGCTCATCGAGTATTGCACTCGAATACTGCACACTGGATTCTGCTCTCTTCTCTGCTCATATCAACATTGCACACTGCAGACTGAGGTCTTTAGACAGAACACATTATTTACGTTGATTACTCTCGGACCAGCTGTCAGGTTGCTAACTGTTACCATCTCGTCGGTAGGACGTTTGTGGCGTTAAGTCAGAAAATATTTATCGTAAAGGAACTAAATTTACATGAGAACAGAATCTCAAACGGAAGGTTAAATTAGAGGTGTATGCCTCATATGGTTTCTCTGTCTCTTTCTCCCTCTCTCTCTCCCCTTCCCCTCCCCTCCCTCTCCCTCTCTCTCCCTCTCTCTCCCTCTCTCCCTTTTTCTGTCTCTCTCTCCCTCTCTCTCTCGCACGCGCACCCTCTTTTCACAAATCACAATAATTATGTTTCTTTCCCTTTTCGTGCGGTTTCTCAGTCCTTCATAATTTCATTCCTCCATTAATTGTGATACTGGTCCAAATTCATTTTTACCACTTCCTCTCCACGTTTTACCTTTCCCTTTCTCCCTATTTGAATTCATTTATCTCTCTCTCAGTTTTCCCTTTTTTCATATCCCTTTCCCTCTTCTCTCTTTCTCGCTATTAGTTTTTCTTACGACACTCTTCTCTTCAGTTGTTACCGCCTTCATTAATTAAATGAAAATGTTGATAAACTCATCCGATTCAGGTACACAACTCATTTTGTACCTTCTTGTTATTCTCTCTCTCTCTCTCTCTCTCTCTCTCTCTCTCTCTCATTTGTACCATTTGTACCTTCTTGTGGTCTCTCTCTCTCTCTCTCTCTCTGTCTCTCCATTTTTCTTTCTCTCTATCTCTCTGTGTGTGTCTCTCTCTCTGTCTCCCTCTCTATCTCCCCCTCTCTCTTGCACGCGCGCCCTCTTTCCACAAATCATAATAATTCTGTTTCTCTCCCATCTCGTATGGTTTCTCTGTCTTTCGTTATTTCATTCCTCCATTAATTGAGATACTTGCCCAAATTCATTTTTACCACTTCTTTTTCACGTTTTACCTTTCCCTTTCTCTCTGAATTCATTTTTCTCTCGGGCATTTTCCCCCCTTTTTTTCATATCCCTTTCCACCTTCTCTCTTTCTCGCTATTAGTTTTTGCCACTCTTCTCTTCAGTTGATACACCTCTTCATTAATTAAATGAAAAAGTTGATAAACTCATCCGACTCAGGTGTACAACTCATTTTGTACTTTTTTGTCATTATTATCATTACCTATTTCCCCTGCTGCAAAATTCACTTGGATGTAGCATTTTCTGCAATAATAATAATAATAATAATAATAAACATCGAACACATCTGCAAGGGATTCACCGCGTTAGCCAGCACTGATAGTCCATCAGTAATCAGCTCAAGATACAGGGATTATCAGTGTCATAAGTATTATACTATAAGTATCAACCCGTTGAAGTACTAGATAATAACAATACAAACTATTATATATTGGGACCATGTGTTGAAAACAGACGTTACCGTATCTTCCAGCAGTCGAGACGTAGTGCTATATAACAAAAGACAGAAGTAAACGTAAGCAGATATTATTAACATATCCGTGCCGCTGGACCGTAATATTCAGACTATAAAACACAAAGCAATTTCAATGAATGAAATACGAGATTACATCATTTTGCAATACAAATTTGGAAGATATGAATCCGTTTATTTGTGTAAATATGACATGGATGTTAAGTCAGATAATATCCGCTTCCTGGAGCGTGAATCGAACCCGCGTCTCCCGGATAGCGCCCGAGTATGCTAACCACTACTGCTCCAGAACGACAAAATTTCCAAATTTTCCGACATTATCTGACTTAACATCCATGTCGTATTTACTCCAATAAAGGGATTCACATCTTCCAAATTTGTACAAACAATTTGCTCGTTTACATGGACAACGACTTCGCTGTTCATACCATATTTGAATTAAATTCACGAACAGAACATACTAGATACAGAATTGCTTTCGCGTAAGCTTCCGTATTATTAAAATGGGATATACAGACGATGAAATTTTTCAGTGATTTTGTCTGGTTCAATATCTTAAGTACAGATCTCACCCGCTACCGATTTTTCTGCTTGCATCATATATAAGTGCTCTTTTCCATGAAAATAATACGAGGAGAACTTTATTAAAGTGACCAGGAAATACGGTTTCGAGACACTTACTCTTTGCTGACCGTAAGGAACAAAAATCAATGACTCATAATTCTATTCCAAAAATGAACAGTACAGCCAAGCAAATTTTCTTAGTCTATTCATTTTTGGAACTGTCCGATAATAAAGACAACCTATTGTTGATTGAAAGATATTACTTTTCTTTTTTCAATTTCCTGAGCGAACCGGAATACTTATAAGGAGGTCACAGTCCTTACACCCCTCCCCAATCCCCAGCATCTCCTTCCTCCCCTCCTCCGAACCTTTGTGCCATAGAGTGAGTTATGTCTTACAACAAGCATCTGTTGTTGGTTTTTTTGACGTTGTGCAAACATCGAATCCCTTTGGAGATGCAAGTAAAACGTTGAACTTGTTCCTGCTGGTAGCTTTCAATGAAATGTGATTGGTTCATTTGCACCTTGGTCTGAGGTGATACGCTCTGGTGGCTGGGTTGATGCTCTTTCCATTGGGCCACATTGTGCATCCTCTTACCACCTCTCGTATCCATCTGCATCACCCGCATCGTTCCATTTGCAGCCAGATGTCTTGCTTCCTCATCTAATTCGCTCCCAGCAGGTGGTGGGACGCAGCTTTTTGGCATACTTTGATTGGTTTCCGTTTTCGTGCTTCGTTTCGATAGCAAATTAGTTAAACGTCGAAGAACCATTCCTGTCGTTAACCCGCTTGGCTACCGTGAAAACGCTTCCCTCCTCCCTTCGCTTAATTTAATCTTCTATGGAGGTCAGGTTAAACGATCTTCGATATCTTTCAGATTTAGGACGAAATAAGTGCTCCGACAGTGTACTGCATTCAGCAACAACGCCTGTTTTTGCAATTATTTTTCATCTGCGGTTTCTTATTTGCTATCCGTCGAAGGTTTGTTTTGATCACCTGTTTCTGCGTTTTCCTTCCCTTTAGTTAAACATTACTAAAATTTATTTATTATTTATTTATCAGAACGAAGTTCGCATGGAATTGAAATAAAATATTCCTTAGAGTGCCAGTACAATAAATTCCTTTCTAGAGTATGCGAGACGAAAAACTTCGTGCAAAGGAGTTAAACTAATTACAAACAATACCGTCTGAACACGTTTTATTAAAAAATGAATAATATGTACAAATTAAAACCATAAGTACTTTAAAGGGGACGATCACCTCATCTTCAGATATATCAGACACGCCAACATAACACCTTATATGTATACACTGTCCATGTGTGGGTACGTTCACGTGTTTTTGGAGTAACGTACCCATGGTGCACATGGACAGTGTATATAAGGTGTTATTTTGGCGTGTCTGATACATCTCAAGATGAGGTGATCGTTCCCTTGAAAGTACTTATGGTTTTCATTTGTACATATTATTCATCTTTTAATAAAACGTGCTCAGACGTTATTGTTTGTAATTAGAGTGGCATTTCTAGGGTATTTTCTTTCGAACCGAACAATAAAGAATATGAAAGATTGTGACGTGCCTGCAACGCAGGACGCACATGAGGTAAAGGCAGATAGCAATGTGAGCACATGTCCGCGTAGCTCAGTTGGGAGAGTGACTTACTCCGGAGTGAGGGAGACACGGATTCGATGCCCGGCGTGGACAAAGACGATGGAGAAATTTACTTCGTCATATTGGCGCCCGAACTTCCTGGATGACCCGCCTATTAGGTTTCTCGCAATGGTGTGATGTTCTTTCCACACCGCGAGACAGGGAAAATGAGAATCCCTTCTTCAGCGCTTCGAAAAATAAATGGATGTGAAGTTACGTTCCACACACTAAATTGACTGGGATTTCTCAAATGCACGTTCTTCGTGGGATGACTGCCTACAGCGACATATTGTCCCGGCTGACCCGTGGGACATGTTCCGGCCCTCTTTCGGGGGAGGGGGAGGGAGATGTGATAGGCCTGCACCGAAGGACGCACATGAGATAAAGGCAGATAGAAGCGAGAGCACACTTCCGCGTCGCTCAGTTGGGAGAGCGACTTACTCCGGAGTGAGGGGCACTCGGGTTCGATGCCCGGAGTGGACAGAGATGATGGAGAAATTTACTTCGTCGTAAGATATCCTATCAAAGTAGCCGGTCACCCTGCTGCCCCGGGCTTGAGCCGTCTGAGGAGCTTGTTCCCGTATGAGGTACGGGTGTTGTGAGTGACCCATGGCGCTGGCTTTTACCCTTTCCTGAAACCAGTATCCCTAAATTATGGACTGGCGACTGCTTATAACCCCTCAGAGTCGGAGATTTATACACACACTTTCAACACCCCTAATGTTGTCAGAACCTCCTTAAAATTTGAGAACATACAAACTAACAGATATGCATATAATCAAAATTCTGTAAAACACCACTTCTTAAACTACCACCCTCCCTTTTCTCCTGCTGTAACCCTGCAACATATTTTCCTGAATGCCTACACACTGCAAGTTCCTTCAATGAACCGCCACCTCGCTGTCATCCAACTGCCCATACATCAAGAACAACGAAATGATGGCAGTCTGAAAAGGGTGTTAAACATCCTTTTCAAATTGCCAACTGAACAGAAAAAAATGAAAGAAGATAATTGCATGTACCTTTATTTTGGCATTCAACGAATCAAATTCTTATTCGGGATATTTCTACTTCACGGATTATATTTTACTACAATGAAGAGCAATTGAATTAGAGATACCTGTCTAGTAACGTGTAGCACCACCTTTCGCCCTGATGACGGCGGCGATTCATCTCGGCATGGACTCGACAAGACACCGGAAGCGTTGGGAAGCCATACGGATCCACGACCCGTGAACAAGCTCCCACAGTTCACGAAGATTTGATGAAGGGGAGTCGGAGCCTCGAACATCTCTCTCGATGGCATCCCAGATGTGCTCGATTGGTTTGAGGTCAGGTGACCTAGCTGGCTAAGGAAGCGAGGTCACGTCGGTGGAGTGTTCATTCAATCATTCGGATACAATTCGTGAGCGATGGCACGGTGCGTTGTCTTGTTGCAGGATGAGGTCCCCAGTGAAATGTTGAAGACGCACAAACGGGAGCAAATGGTCGTCCAGGATATTCCCGGTAACGCTGACCTGTGAGGGACGATGTCACACGTACCAGGGGTCCCATTTGAGTCCACGAAAACAGTCCCCAGACAAGAATGCCACCCCCACCAGCTTGAAGAGTATCTTGCTGGCAAGAAGGATCCATCGCTTCATGTGGTTTGCGCCGTACTCGTATCCTGCCTACCGCATGTACCAACGTGAATCTCGACTCATCAGTCCACGCAACATTTTCCCACATGTCTAGGGTCCAGTGGCGATGTTCCCGCGCCCATGCTAATCTTTGCAACCTGTGATGTACGGTCAGCAGCGGTACCCTCGTGGGACGATGGCTTCTATACCCTATAGCGAGGAGATGGTTCTGGATGGTGTGGCTGCTTATACGTTTTTGTGCACCAGCGTTAAATTGCCGAGTGATTTCCTGCACTGCGGCCCGTCTTTTCCGCTGTTACAATGCGAGCTAGCCGACGATGACCCCGCTCATCCCTGCGCTGTTGTCCACGGCAGTTGGCCCTTGCAGGGATGGTGTTACCGGATTCGATGTACTCACGGTGCACCCGTGACATAGTGGCTCGTGAAAATCGCAGTGTCTGCACGACTTCCGAGATGGAGTGACCCATTCGTCGGGCCCCGACAATTTGCCCACGATGAAATGCGCTTAGATCCTTCGTCCTACCCTTAATGCGTCCGTCTCTTACAGATTCCCGTCGCAACACTCCTTATATTGTCGGATCGCCGCGTACGTCCTGTCGTTTCCGTTTACGGGGCCGCCCACAGCGCCACATTTGCATAACGCCAGCTGTCTCTAATTCAATTGCTCTTCAGTGTATATTAGTTCATTTGTCATTTTCGATTACAGTTAATTTCTCTATTATTAGTTCATTTCTCATTTCCCTTACATGATTAGAAAATGGGATAGAGACGTGTTGTCGAACAAATTAACCTGTGTGAAACGGATAATGCCACCGTCATTGCGTTTTTCAAGTGAATAACAGCTTTTTACCAAAATTCAGTAAATGTACCGTTCAGTACATTTACTGAATTTCAATGCGGTTTATCACATGAATAGAGAATTGTTACAAGTGTGACTCCCGCTTATCTCAGTCGTGCCTTTGACAGAATTCTTAAGCATCTGGGAAAACTGATTTGAGTGTCCATCAAAAGAAAATTAATTTATGAGTACAAGGAACAAAAGCATTCTTCAAGCCAGCAAATTTATTGTGAATCGTTTTTAATTTCATGAGAGAAAAGTATTAGCAAGTGAACAGCGGGGAATATCCAAAATGAGAAATGAAAGTGGATGGACTTGAAAAATTCATCACGATCAGTTTATAAAATAAAAAATGATAACCATGATAAGTTGGAGGAAGTCTTAGTATCATAGACAGAACAAATAAACTGCAAACATGATGTCATTGCAGATGAAATTATTCGAGAAAAGGCTGGAAAATTTGGAGTGCAAATGGAAATTGTTACTCATAATGAAATTCTGAATTATTTTATCCCTCATGATTGGTGGCGATACTGATCGGATAAGCATCCCCACCGAAACGTTGTTCAGAAAATTCCCGCCTTCCTTGTTTTTCCAAATTTTCGTTAAAAGAGGAAATAAATTTAGAAGCTTCTCTCTGAAAAGACTTTTAAATAAAAGAAAAACCATTATTTTCTTTCTTCATTCAATATTAAAAATATAAATCCCCACCCACACTATTTTTTAAAGAATAGCTTTCAAGAGTCGTCGCCGTTATTCCTTACCCTCTTTATGCCACCGCTCAGGCTTAGCGCAGAGAAACATGGAAAAAAAAGGGGGGGGGCGGAATGAAAAGAAAACGTTGGCCGTTTAAAGAGATTCTGCTGCATTTTATTTTTTAGTAATAGTTCTTTTTATTATCACATATATAGCACAATTGACACCATAGCATTTACATGACTACTTCAGTCTTACCTTAAAGTATCTTCTAGAATAATGCAATATTTTTTCGTTTTGTTGCTGTTTTTTAATTTAAAGTTTTCTGTAGAGCAGTGGAATGTTTCTTTGTTTCTTTTTAGTTTTTCTTGTTTAACGCATATGTGTAAAGTCAGCTATTGCAACCTCAAAACATATGAACCTGTTTCTTCATTTTAGTTTTCAACAAAAAGCTTGAAGATATACTTCTGAATCATTTTATCATACAGAAAATTTAAGAAAACATCAATATCTACCGCTTCAGAAACCCATGTTAATACTTTTTTGCTTCAGCCTTGTTTTGGAAAAATAAATGCAGCTAATGGTTGTGATCATTTTTTTTAATATTTTATTCGGGAGATTGGCACAATTTTTACTGTTCCTTGCTTGCTTTTTCTTTTTTCATTTGTGTTCCTTTCTTACTTTTTTTTTTTTTTCATACAACGTTAATGAAAGCGAACTTCTGAGCTAGATTGAATAAATAGGCACGACAGATAAAAAGTAAGAACAACACAAAAACAAAGTTACCGTGTGAAGTTCAGAAAAAAACAGATTCGTGGTTATAATCATTCTTAAGTATAAAGAATTCAGGTTCTCCGTTTTTTGAAGTTTTTGCCTCCCATTTTTAATCATTCGTAACTTTAAAGCCTAAGTACTCTGCTTCAAAAATTTTCTGCCTTCGAAATATTTGCTTTCATCCAACACCCCACTCCAACGTTTTTCGAAACCTCTCGGACTTTTTCGTCACCCGCCAATACAAAATTCCTGGATGTACTCTTGCTCATAATTGTCCAAGGTGGTGGACACCACCCGAAAAAAAAAAAAAAAAAAAAAAAAAGAAATGTGTCACCCTATGGCGGAGTAGTTTATAGCGCAAAAAACTATAAATTATGTGGATGCTGTGATGCTCTGGGTTATCTCCCTTCCCTGGAGCTCACGGCCGTAAATTGAGGATGGGTTTAAATGCCAATGGGGTGTGGTTAATCCTTCTGCCCAAAAAATGGTCATAGGAAACAAGAGAAAAACCTCAGGGGTTCTGTCTGGAACCTCAGCTTTCTATCATATATTCATATATGATGATAAAAAAGAACCAGTAACATAAAACTTTCACTGTAAGCAGTTGATACTGAATACTCAAGAGACGCATATAGCATATGAAATCCGTTTATTTTTGTGGTGTAGTAAGCACAAAGATTCTCCAAGCTTTCGCACACCACTGGGAGGCTTTTTCAAAGCAATGGTAGACATAATGCATTTTTATGTTTACCATCACTTTGAAAAAGCCTTCCAGTGGAGTATACGAAACCTTGGCGAATATTTGTGCTTATTACACCACAAAAATAAACGGACTTCATATGCTATATGCGTCTCTTGAAAATTCACAATCTTATGTATTTATAGTAAGTTGATACTGAAGTTGTTGTTAGGTCTTTGAGCAGCATTTATGACTACCAGAATGTGCAAAAATGCTCACATAAACTGGGAACCAATTATAAAAACAAATTGGAAAATAAGAACAAATTCAAAAAAATTCACGGACTCTTTTTCGTTGGATTTATCATTGCACTATTCAGAAATCCTTCCAGAGTAATATTAATTAAACAATTCTACAAGCACCTAAAGCTAAATGCAGTGCACATTTCATGGACAATAGTTTCTCTTGGAAACACAAACAAATCGTGTACAACTCAAAGAATCATTAAACCGGCTGTTTACAAAAGAGCTTTCACAAACTCTATATTTTCTATTTTATTGGCACAAAAAATAAATAAATAAATAACGAAGCTTAACTTGTTACGGTGTTAGCAGTCACTGAATCAAAATTACCTATCTAGAATTTTTTGAGGTTAAGTATATTCGTATTCCTTACTGCAATTTTCAGAAAAGAAAACTTTTTGTTTTCCTTTGCATTTTCTCATCCACTCACCATATTTATTAATCGTAGTAATATATGTTGTTTTATAACTACTAGCTCACTATGATTTCAGACAATCGCAGGTGTTATTCAAACATCAAGGGAAAAATAGAAATATGCTATTTCGTCTTTAAAAAGTGCAAAATTGCTTCTAAAACACTACAAAAACCCATCATGGTTATAAATATTCGTTCGAGAACACCCAGAAGACATAAGGAAACGACAGAATTAAAACCACGATTTGGAGATCATTTTTATTGAAACATCTCACCCGAAATGTTCCTAGAAAAAATACAAAAAAATGTAGCTAATGATTGTGACCCTTTTTTTTAGTTTTTTTTTATTTGGGAGATTTCCACAATTTTTACGGTTCCTTGTGTGCTTTTTCTTTTCATTTGTGTTCCTTCCTTCCTTTTTCTTTATTACCTTTTTGTTCTTACAATGTTAATGAAAGAGGACTCTTGCAGCATTACTGAGCTAGATTAGGTAAATAATATTTTCCCGAAGAAATATGCGATTACGCGTTTGTTTCTTTTCATTTTTTCCCTTCCATGCTTTTGAGAAAAGTAATAAATCATAGAATTTTGGGGCGCGAGCCTTGATTTTTAAAAGAAACAATACTGACCGTTAAAAGAGTGAAATGAGAAAAGATGAAACCAACAAGAAGGCTAAGAACTTGTCCGTTTGAATAATGGGAAAGTAATCGCAAGGTGCTTTTCAATTTAGCACGTTCCACAAAAACCAAACAAACATTTAGTGTCAACTGCACACGAAGTAAGCGTTGACAAATATATTCTGAGGACGTGAAGGGATTCCTGTTAGGAATTGTGCGAAGTTGCAGAGTAGCAGTTCTTCAATTAATGCATGGACAGGCACACGAGCGACTTCACTCCAATCTGTCCCGGAGAATCGGATCACGTTACATCGAGGTACAGAGAATGTGACTTTAAGGTATTGCTACGTTTTTCTGTAAGTTTGATGATAGCTTGTGTCTTGCCCTCTGTCAGAAAGAGACACATGGGTAGCATGGGAAAGTAACCTCCGTAGAGAGCAAAACAAAAGCGTAATGATGAATCGGCAGAAGAGGCAAAAAAAAAAAAAAAAAAAAATGTACTGCGGTGGGAGAGGACTTAAGAATTTGTTTTTCGCTTTTCTCGGAACAGAAATTTTTGCCTCGTTTTCTTTGTCACTGATAGTAGAAATAATACTGAATTAGAACTTATTAAAAAAATAATTACATAATAACATTGCAGAATTCATCACTGACAGGGCCGGTTCATCCATTAGGCGAAGTAGGCAGCTGCCTAGGGCGCTAAAATTTGAAGGGCGCTAAGATTTAGAGTTGATAAAATCAAATGAGTTAATACGAGAAAAAAAAAAAGTAAAAACAAAGACTTCTCTTGTCCATTCAAACAAAGATTTCTGTTGTCTATTCAGTATAACTTGCGAATTCTTACTCATTGAGAAACGGAAACCTGTTCTTACGGACTGGGTAGTTTTATAGATTCGGTCTATTTTTTTTTTTTTTTTTTTTTTTTTTGTCCTTTCGATATAAGTTATGAATTCTTATTCATTGAGAAACGGAGACCTGTTCTTATAGAATGGGTGTCAGCTTGCGGTAAATCCCCCCCCCCCTTACCGTGCCATGAAAGCGCGCATCTTTCGAAAAACTGCCATAATCAAAGCTCGTCTCCATGCAGCAGGGAAGTCAGACGACGCCTGAGGGCGGCACAAGATTTTTTTTTTTTTTTTTTTTAAGAAAATGAATTTTGTATTATCCGGCTTTCAATGGAAATATCTAGCTCGTCCACTTCTATCACAAATAGTAGCAATGCTCAACTTCTCAAGTTTTTTGGGAGCGGAGGGGGGGGGGGGGGCGGTATTAACAAACACCGTGAGCAACTCAATGGCTATAAGCAGTCGCCCGTCCCTAATTTAGGGCTACTTGTCCAGGGAAAAAGAAGTCAGTGCAGTAAGACAAACACAACATACATGCCTCGTCGGGATTTGAACCCGGACCCATCTTGGACAAATTGTCAAAAGCAGCGCTTAGACCACTGCGTTACCGGAGCGGCTTGTCTAAAGGTTAGTAATTGTCTCACTCAGACTATTTTCTAGTAATAACAAGGACAAGAGTAAAAGAAGCCTCTCTTACTCTTGCCCCTGTTACCACTGTATATTCATTCCGCTAGAATTATTTTCTCTTTTTTTTTTTCTTTTTTTCTCCCCTCCTCTCTCCATCGGGGATGCAGGAGGAAAGAACGTTGTTGGGTTATGTACATTATCGATTGAATAAGAAATTGCCCGTGACATAGATTTGAAGACACTTGTTGGTAATTTTGTGAATACTAGAGCACGCAAAATGAAATTTTAATTTCATTTTCATTGGACCAGTAAGTAAATGAATGTAGTTTCCCTTAGTTTTTTTTCTATTTAGTTTACATTGGAGTTTTACATTTTGAAATAATTATTGAATAAATGCAATGGATGTCCAGCCTAGGGCGCCAAACCCTAGCACCGGACCTGATTACTGAACAACATTGCAGAATTCGACGCGCATACGATAATTCCATTTCTCCCAAAACTACTGCTCTTCTTGTAGCAAATACATTATATCTTAAAATAATATCAGTAATAATAAAAAGCTCTTTTAATCAGTAAAGTTTTATTTCATAAAATAAAAACAGCGTACGTATAATATTATGTCTCTGTATGAGGAAGCCTATATATATTTAAATTTAATTGCCATTCACGTCTCATCGTAACGTACAGATAGTAGGGAATAAATTTATCAAAAAATAGCCACAAATATAAATACTGAAAACGATTTGAACATTCCTATGTTTATATTTTTACATCGCCGAGTTTTATTGTTCAAAGACACGAACATGATCTCTTTAACATTCTCGGGAATAAATTGTTTTCTGTAGTTTTTTTTTTGGGGGGGGGGGAGGTATAATGATCACTATGAGCAACTATAAGGGATATGAGCAGTCGGCCTTAATTAATTTGGGGCCATTGGTTTCAGGGAAAGGACACAGTCAGCATCATTAGAAGAGCGCATTGCCCAGGCAACAACTGGGACTCGGGCCCGGACTTATCTCTGACAAAAGGTCAGAAGCAAGCGCCTCTGACCCCTCTGCCACCGGGGTGAACTCAAACATATGTTTTTAAAACGTTAAATCCGTAATGTTTATGCTTAAATCTGCATGAAAAAATAAATAAAGAGAAAATACTTGTGACTAGAACTTACCAATATGCAAAGCTCAAGCCACAAACAATCAAATTTAAGGAAAACAACTAGTCAAAATTTTAACCGGTGATCCTTTAAATTTTTTAAAGATACAAAGTCGGCATAATTACGTCCCAGAAATAGAAAACATTGATTGGTTCCCTTTTCTTTAACGAACGCGAGAAAGGAAATTTTCTGTAGAATTATTCTTAGTCTTCTCTTATTTAAATTTCTCATATTAAAAGGAGGTATACATAAGGCCAAAATTTATCGTCACATAAAACTGCATCATCAATCAATGAAGTTTAAGAAAACTGATGAATGAAAATGTCATGCTTACTTACAGAGAGATCCCGTTCTTCTTCGGTTTTTTCTTTTTCTTCTGGAATGTATCATTTGAAGGGTACGTACTGACTAAAAAAATGTAGGCTCTGCTCAGTTTGAATTGATTTTAAAAAAAGTGAAGTTTGCCGATATCTCAACTTTTTTATTAGTAAATGAACTAGTGCAGTGAAACAGAGATACATTCTACGTTTCATCCACGGGAAGCATCGGGATTTTGAAAATACGGGAAATAGTGTCTCTTTGAAAAACTATTCTTCAGAAAGTTGTAAAATTTCCTGAAATATATTTCAGGTGTGAAACTTCAGCTTCTTTTTCTTTTCTTCTTCTTGTTCTTCTCCAAAGCACACAAAAACACGGAAGCTAAGATTCCTGGGACTAATTTTTCCAGTATTCGTAGATTCGACTACAGAAGCATGTCTGTTTTCTCTCTGCAACTTGCATTGAGATTAAATAGAAATCAGTCTTCATGTATTTCAAGCAGCATCAGCGCAAGTGATAATATAGCGAGGGCCTGTATTGATTGATTATTGTGGACTATACAGAACTCCGTTTGAATCTCAGGTGAGACATGGATGCTGTATTCATTCTTTGGGTTCTGGTTCCTTCCTCTTTCCTAGAGCAGGTAACACTAAATCAAGGGTGTGCGCCCCTCTTTTTGTCTTCAATTTTCGTGTCTCTCAAAAACTCAGAATAAATAATGATTTCAAATGGAAGAGGAAGGAGGCGAGTGTGCGCGCGCGCGCACACGCACGCACACTTCTGTCCAGAGCTCCATCCCTATGTTGCATTGCAACGGCATTCATAGAAAGTTTAAACCATGTTATTCTCATTTGCTGCATCAAAGCCATTGCAAGAGAGAAAAGAAAGGAAGGAAAGACAGGAGTGGATTTACAGGGAAACCTACGAAATGCCGCCCCGGTGGCGCAGTGGTCTAAGCGCTGGCTTATGACCATTCGTGCGAGATGTGTCCGGGTTCGAATCCCGGTGAGGTATGGATGTTGTGTTTGTCTTACGGCACTGGCTCTCTCCCTCCCCTAGAACCATTGACCCTAAATTCGGGACGGGCGACTGCTTATAGCCCATTGAGTTGCTCACGGTGGTCGTTAAACCTCCAATCAAAAAGAAAATGTGTGAAAAGGAGGAATAAGTTCGCTGTTTTGGGAGCATGTCTCCGCCCGAACTGCAGGTATATCGTCTATAAGTACTATATATTAGTTTACTAGCTTAAATACAGGCTGATTAAAAATAATTTTGAGAGTAATATTTTTGAATACTACACAGCAACTGACCACAGAGATTGGGTTGTGATTTCTAGCCGATTTGCTTAAAATGTAATAGGCAGTTTGCTCTTTAATTCGGTATTTAATGCAACCGCCCATCTTTCCCTTAAAATTTCCATACAGTCCAGTTTAAGAGGCAATCACGAAGCTGTAACATACGAGAAAAATGGCATTGGGAAAGCGAGACAATAATTGATTTTATCTATGTTCAAGCTTATTTGGGGAACTGTCAGTGGGATGAAATATGATCATATGCACAGCAGATACCATACCATACCATACCGTACCGTATATAGCATAAATTAACCGTATGTAGCATGTTAAATTCGGTGACCATCCTTATAAAATTTCCGAAATTTCTTTTTTTAACAAACGATTTTTCCACTTATAACTTCAGCATTTTCTTTCCATCAGATCAGGGAACCCCTAAATATTAAATTCCGTCTTGATAGCTGTAATAGATTTTTATTTAGGGTGCCAAAAAACCACACACATACACGCACACACACTAGGAATTGTTTTTTTTTTTTTTTTTTTTTTTTTTTTTATAACTTTATGCTTTCTCATGCGATAGCAAAAAAAAGAGGGATATGAGCAACAAAAAGCGTTATAAAAAAAAAATCAATGCTGTGCGCAGGGCCCCGGTAACTATCAATCCGCCACTGAGGAAAGAACTGTCGGAAATTAAGGAAAATCGTGAATCTTCAACAAAAACGATACAATGTCCTGAACTTTGACCAGTAGCAAAGATGCGTTTGACTTCAACTTTCTTTCTTTCCTTTAATCTCTGCCTCTCTATTTTCCGTTAAATTTTTATTCACAGAATTTATTTAATGCATTGCATTCCTGGAATCTAAATCTACTTGAGCATTACTTTTGTTTATGTCAAAGAAGAGTTTCGGAGAATCTCTTTTGTGCTCCTATGTGGAATTTTCTAAAATCTATTTTGAAACACGGTGGTGGTTTACGATGTCAGAAGTTTCAATGAGATTGAAACTAAGAAACATTATTTTGTAAATTGCGCTTGCTTTCAACATCTTCGACGCGATCTACAAGTACATAAAAATATCGGTATCATGTGGGTATTTCAATGTGATATTATCGATACCATATGTCGAATAAGCTGGCACAAAAATCTGTATCATGTCAAAAAACTCAAATGAGGCATAAAGTGAAGTAATATCAGATACTTTTTTTTATAATTTCTAGGAGGATTTCAATTTAAGTAGAAAGGAAAGGTGAAATTCAACAGTATGAAGAATATCTGTTAGTTTTTTTTCAAATCAACATATGTCCTTTTGAACATGGCAACAGCACTGCACTTTTTTCATCGGTGTACTACGTTACTAAAATGAATCGGGAATCACATGTCGCAGGTGTTAACAGAAATATTCAGTTACATATAAGTTTTAAAGCAGCTGTTTCATAGCATTTTACTGGTTGTATATTTTCAAAATTATGATATTTAGTTACACAGAAAAAAGCAATAACGGCTTTTATGATTAAAACCGGAAGATCATTATGCGCACGCACTTGGATATTAAACGAAATTATTTAAATAATGGTCATACAGCCTTTCCAGATTTATATGGGTGATTGAAAGATTGGGAATAGATCCGTTATCTCAAATGTTTATCGTTTTCATACGTTTTATGTTTATTGTGGGATGTGAACTCTTAAATAGGTAAATAAAATTCAATAATAGGTGGATAAAAATGCATCTTTTTCCAGGGTATTTAATAAAAATATTTAAAAACCTATTGCGTTCTGGATGCACCCTATCAGCGGCAACACATGTATGGTCCCAAACCTTTTGGCTAAACAATATAATTTATCTTAATGGCAAAATGAAAGTTTTTTTTTTTTTTAAAGAATTTCACGAATCTTTAAAAGTCGCTTGCTATGTGAAGCTTGCAAAGGTTTCCTAATTTTAAATCTTATTTTACATCTTCTATAAAACATAACATGCGGGTTCCAAATTCTTTTGATAGTGCAGTGTACGTTACCGTTACAGTGGATTAAATAGATTATTAAGGAAATCTAATAAGTTTCTAATAATCTGTTGGAAAGTTCATACTTAGCATGTGCGGTTTAAAACACCTTCTGCAATGGGCATTTTAAAAATCACGAACTGAAAAAGTGGTTAAAAATGCTCATGAATTTTAAACAGACGGCAGGATAAAAAAGGAAGTTTCCATCAGCAAAATGTAATATGAAAAATTTATCATCGATGAGCAAGGTTCATTGCATGGCATAGTAGAACGGCCTCCGGTTGTTTGATCATCCAGCTGTCTAGATTTAAATCATCTTAATCGAAAGTTTTAATCTGAAGTAAAGATTTATATAATAATAATAATTAATTTTAGTCGACTTAAATAATTTCAGAGTTCGAGGATAGCTTGAGGGCGTCTCATCGCCCAGATGTTTGGATCCGAAGCGGCAGAATTTAGTACTTTAGTATATACATATAAAAAAAATATACATTTGCTATTGCCCTAAAGCGTATAGCACATAAATTTTGCTTGTGTTGAACAGTTGCGCCTGCCATCCGCTGTTGTAGATGAAAATATCACGTTTTTTCTGAGACGTAATCTCACGTTTTCGTTGCCTTCGAAACAGGAAACACGAAGGCAACTTATCTGCATAAGAAAAAAGAGAGAGAGAGAGAGAGAGAGAGAGAAATTCGTAACGCAACCCCTTTGCAAGATGAGGATATTGCAGAAAAGAAAGATATAGGCTACATAAAAAAAAAAAAAATGTTTCTTCTGCATCTAGAAAGTGGATAATATGTTATTGATACGTAAAACTGTTTTTCTTTCTTTCTTTTTTTTTTTTTTTTTTTTTGCTTTTCTACCCGCGTTATTTTACAGCTTAAAGATCAGAATATTAACCGGAACCCTAAAGCTAGCCTGCTGTAAATACGCATCGTAACTGCTGTAATTACAGTAAGCAATAGGATATTCATATTTTAACAGGTACATGTATTTACGTTAATAGAGTTGTACCAGTGGGCGGGTGGTCTGAGGGGCTGGCTTCTGATCGATCGTCTAAGATGGGCCCCGGTTCGAGTCGCGGATGGTGCTGTGTTAATGGGTTCCTTTTATGGTGGAATCCAGTTGTTACGGGATGGTTCGTACACACCTTGAAATGTCCTTGAATAAAAATAGTTCATTTTCAAGAACTTGAAAGTATTTTAAAAAGCTTAAGGCTCTGTAAATAGTTCTTAAGCAGTAGTTTAAGGCTCCGTAAATAGCCTTAAAATAAAATAAAAAGTTAAAAAAGGTAAAAGTTAAAAAGTTAAAAGTTAAAAAATGTTTAAAAAAAAAAGGTAAAAAGTTTAAGGCTCTGTAAATAGGAGAGTTCTGATAAAACACCAAGCTTATCAAATAGCGCAGAAAACCCAGAGGAGTGTGTGGACAGCTGGTGTCTTGGCTATGATATCACTACAGAGTGAAGTGTCAGCTACGTGAGTAAAATAAGTGGAATGGTGTACTCGCAAATTCTGATGGGTTTCTGTTGACTGTGGTTAAAAACGCGTTCTTGCCAGAGGGTGGAACTTCCATAATTGCTTGTGCTTCATGTGTGTACCCTTCGTCTCCTGGCTGCATCAAAAAATGCATCAAACCATTAGTTATGCATCAAAAATGAAAAGTTTAAGCAATCAATACCAACAGATGATTATGAAAATAACGTATCGTTTGAAAATATTCCACAAAATAAAGTGATTTCGAAAAACACCAAAACAGAGGGGCGATTCAAACTTAATAAAATAAACCAACTGGGGGAAGAGGTAACTGGTGGGTCATTGGTGTCCCCCCCCAGCTAAGATTAATGGTCTGAACTTATTAAAATACCTACCTACTGGCTAACCGACAGTACACACATATGATAATTTGGGTTTAAAAGTCCTTAAGAAGTGCTTGAATTTATTTTGCTTGGAAGAGTACGAACCTTGTACGGGATTCGATTCTTTATGCCTGCTAGCAACCAATTGAGGAAAATACAAAACAAATGAATAATTGATAAATGTGAAGTCTCAAACTGTTTATTAACTCACACGACGTACGAGCAGGTTGTTCCGGATTGATATTAGATAAAAATTATTATTCAGTGTTTCTGTCCTCTCGTTGCCAGTTTCATTTCTCCATTGTTCGTTCTTTCGTAATTACTGACCAGTTCCAGGCAATATTTCATATTAGTTCTCTATTCTGTTCCCCAAGACGCTACCGTGAAAAAAATGCTTCTTGGCTCATCATCATCTCCGTTTGGTCATAAGATCCATGCCTCACCGGGATTCAAACCCGAAATCTTTTCGGACGAATGGTTATAAAGCCAGCGCTTAGACCACTGCGCCACCCGGCCGTATATCTACAGTCATGGAAAAATTAATAGCAACTCTGGAAATATGTAAGATGCACCTCAACACTAAACTGGAACGTGGCAAGCTCATAAGACAAACAAAATGTATTGACATAACCAACCTTAAAAAACACCATAATACTTTCAAGTTGGAACTGAAGAACAGATTCTCTGCTTTAGAAGGCCTAACATCGGAAGAAGTGGATATTTCGGAAGTTAACAGAAAAGTAACCAAAGCTCTTATGGAAACAGCAACAAAATTAGCTGGGTCTAAGAACAAGTTGCATGTAAACAAATTATCAGGAAAAACCAAAATGTTGATGCAAAAAAGAAGAGAGATGAGGACAACTAAAGAAGATGTGACTTCCAAAGTGGAATATATAGAGCTATGCAAGACAGCACGAAAAAGTATCACTGAAGACGTAAGGAAATTCAACTGTGAGCTAGTGAGGAAAGCAATTGAAAACAACCAAAGCCTAAAGATAGCAAAGGGACATCTCAGTAAGGGAAGAAAACAGATTATGGCTCTGAGAAAAGAAGATGGTTCTATAACAAGAAATAGAGGCGAAATTTTGATAAGAGTGAAAGATTTCTACTCCAAATTATATGAAAGGGATGATACATGTACTCCAGACATCATGAAATATACCAGAGTTCTTCCAGTCCTCCCAGCAGAAGTTGCTCATGCAATCAAGAACATGAAGCGGGGAAAGCTCCAGGAGAAGATGGAATTACTATAGACATCATACAAGAAGCAAGTGGAGAAATTGAAACAGTACTCGCCCAAATTTTCACTCGATGCCTTAATGAAGGGGAGATTCCTGAGGATTGGAACAATGCTACAATGATCCTGCTACATAAAAGAGGTGACATTGAGGATCTCAGGAACTACAGACCTATCAGCCTCCTATCAGTGGTTTATAAAATCTTCACTAAAGTTCTTTCACACCGCTTGGAAGGTAACACTGGACATGGCTCAACCGAGAGAACAAGCTGGATTCAGGAGTGGCTACAGCACAATAGATCATATCCACGTACTGAGAGAACTAATTGAAAGAGCGAGGGAATATGAACTTCCATTGTGCATGGCTTTTATCGATTATGAAAAAGCCTTTGATTCGGTGAAACCATCAGCAGTTACCACGGCTCTGAAATCCTGCGGTATTGAAGATGCATACATTAATATTATTAATAACATCTATGAAAATGCAAGTGCAAAGATTCGGCTGTTTGAAAATACAACACACATAAAAATTGGAAAGGGAGTGAGACAAGGTGACACCATATCTCCGAAGCTCTTTAATGCCACATTGGAAAATGTCTTTCAATCACTGAACTGGGAAAACAAAGGGATAAAGATTAATGGAGATTATCTAACCCACCTTCGTTTTGCTGATGACGTAGTCATTTTTGCAACTACCCCATCAGAGCTGCAGAGTATGATCCAGGAACTTGCTGACAAGAGTAAAGAAGTGGGATTAAAAATGAACTTTCAGAAGACAAAAGTGATGTTCAATGCTTTTACAAGAAATGAAGATTTATCGATTGATGGAGAAAAACTGGAGATAACAGATACGTATGTTTATCTTGGACAGCAGATATCAAGTGAGGGTCACATTGATGAAGAAATTAATCGGCGTACAAAACTTGCCTGGAGAGCTTTTGGAAGAAACAGCATAATTTTCAAGAGCAATATGCCATTATGTCTTAAAAGAAAAGTGTTTGATCAATGCATCCTTCCAGTGCTTACGTATGGTGCAGAGACGTGGACCTTAACTAAAAGAGACATACAAAGGCTGCAGACAACTCAAAGAAGCATGGAGAGGTGCATGCTTGGTATAACCAGGAGAGATAGGAAGAGGAACTCGTGGATCCGAAAAATGACGAGAGTGGAAGACATCATGATCAGAGTTAAATCCCTGAAATGGCAATGGGCTGGACATACTGCCAGAAGGACAGACCATAGATGGACAGCCGAAATTTTAGATTGGATTCCAAGGGACAGGAAAAGACCCAGAAAAAGACCACATGGGAGATGGGTGGATGAAATTCGTAAATATGCGGGAGTGACATGGAGGAGACTGGCACAAGACAGACCGTTGTGGAGGAAACTTGGGAGACCTTCGTCCAGCAGTGGATTGATAATGGTTGACAATGATGATGATGATGATATAAACACTGGCTTGCAAAAATTAAGGACGAGACAGTTTTTCGAATGTAGCGTCGTGCAGAAGTGCTCCACATCAACTCAAATCATACCATAAGATCTCCAAGATGTAAGAATATGGGACAAGTGAGCAAAACCGTCCAAACAAGGAATCCAAAAGATACAAAGGCACTTTATTGAAAAGGTAGCTTCGAGCACAACTGGACAGCAGACAGAAACGTCCATGTGACCGGCGGCTGCCAAGAAAAATCCAGTCTTTAGTAGGGGATATGATCACCCCTGACTGCGTTGCGAATTTACAACGTCTGTCCATGTTGAGGACGAGGTTGTCAAGGAGCTGTTGAGGCATCGCGGCCCATTCCTCTTGTAGCGCCAATCGCAGCTGCGGAATGGTTGCTGGCGGCTGGTGACGTACTGCCAAGCGTCTCCCGAGAAGGTCCCACACGTGTTCGATTAGATTTAGGTCAGAGGACCTTGCGGGCCAATCCATGCGTTGAATATCTTCACTCTCCAACAGCTCTGCGACAGCCACTGTACGATGAGGTGTAGCGTTGTCGTCCATGAAGAGGAACTCAGGACCCACAGCACCTCTAAACAGAGACGTACGTGAGGCAGGAGAACCTCGGTACAATAGCGGACACGAGTGACTGAACCTCATTGGAAGATGTGGAGGTCAGTACGGCTACCAAGCATGATACCGCTCAAACGAGAACTCCGCCACCTCCAAACCGGTCCCTTTCGATGATGTTGGAGGTGTGATTGCGTGTTCCCTGCACTCTCCAGATATTTATACGTCCAGAATCGCTCGTTAAACTAAATCGGCTCTCATCCGTAAAGAAAACTCGACCCCATTGCCGATGTGTCCAGTTCTTGTGTTCCTGGCACCAGAGAAACCGCCGTCTCCGATGAGCAGGCGTTAATGGCACACACCGTATTGGTCGTCGTGCAAATAGACCACATTTGTGCAGCTTCCTGGCCACGGTAAAACGCGATAACGGACGTCCAGTTGTCTGTTGCATGTGCCTTGCGATTTCTCCCGCTGTCTGCCGTCTGTCTTTTCTCGCCTGTAGAACAATATACCGGTCGTCCGCCGCCGTGGTTACTCGTGGACGACCGCTGCTAAACTCTCGGACAGCTGTTCCTGTCGTTTGAAATGTTCTCCAAGCTCGTGAAACGATACTGTTAGCGATCCCGAAATCCTCGGCTACACTAGTCACACTTCGATCTTCTTCCAACTTCCCAATGACGCGACCTCGGGTAAAGTCATCCAGATGTTGTCTACTGGATTGCCTGTTGGCCATATCACACGGTGGTAGCAACTCGACGTCGTTCAAACCGATGTACACCATGCAATAGCTTTCACCGAATTGCTGAGCGTACACCGCCCGTGTGCTTTATACCCTTCCGCCCCCCCCCTAAGTTATGCTGCATATATGCGCATGCCCTACCGTACCGGACCCTAGTCTATCTCCTGAGTGGTCTTTCGGTCCGTTCTGCCTGCTAGTTCCGCTGTTAAGCAAATTTCTCCTCTTCGTCCTTAATTTTTGCACACCAGTGTATATATCATCATCATCATCATCATGATCAACCATTATCAATCCACTGCTGGATGAAGGTCTCCCCAAGTTTCTTCCACAATTGTTTGTGTTGAGCCTGTCTCCTCCATGTCACTCCAGCAAACTTTCGAATTTCATCCATTCATCTCCCATGGAGTCTTCTCCTGTCCTCGGAATCCAGTCTCAAATTTCGGTTGTTCATCGGTGATCCGTTCTTCTGGCAACATGTCCAGCCCATTGCCATTTCAGTGATTTCACGCTGGTCATGATGTCGTCCACTCCTGTCATTTCCCTTATCCACAAGTTCCTCTTCTTATCTTTCCTGGTTACACCAAGCATGCATCTCTCCATGATACTTTGACTTGTCTGCAGTCTTTGTATGTCTTTTTTAGTTAAGGTCCATGTCTCTGCTCCATACGTAAACACTGGCAGTATGCACTGATTAAACACTTTTCTTTTAAGACTAAATGGCATACTGCTCTTAAAAATTGTACTGTTTCTTCCAAAAGCTCTGCGGAAAACCCCGGAAAAACCGCAGACTAGACGGCCGGCAGGACTGGGATTCGAGCACCAATCCGAAATGTCTGCCTCCCACACAGTATATAGCGACTTGACTAACTGCGCTATGCCGGTGGTATCTACTATCTAATGTCCATAATTCTTGAAGCTTTTCTTACGCCGCGGAAATCCACTAATGCGTGTCCTATGGCTTTTGCTATCCAAAACCGGAATAAATAGACCTTCCGAGAGTCCGCATTCCTAACACAGACCCAGTTGTCAAAGAATTCAAGAAATCTCTTTAGTAACTTGAAAGTGTACGAATATGCTAAATCATTCAAAAACGTCTTTTAAAGGGAAAGGAAAGAAAAGAAAAGAAAAGAAAAGAAAATAATTATCTCTCTCTCTCTCTTTGTGTATGTGTGTGTGTGTCTCTCTCTCTCTCTCAGCCCGAGCCCAAACCGCAGTAAATATTATGCAACCTAAGGCTGCCCGGGCTCGACTTCGGACTTTCCAGCTCGGGCTCGACCTCGGACTCGCCCCGTTTCAGCACTGGTCTAGAGACTAAACAGAATAATTGTCAACTGTTTTTAAAGATAATCCGACTTATCTTTCTTGAGTCGTTGCAGATTTTAAATACGTTTTGAGAAGCCCATTTCACTTTATGATATTTTGACTGTTGATCTTATTAGTTATTTTATTTATTTATTTATTTCAAAGAAAATACAGATCAAAATTTGGGTGATGATAAAAACTAAACGTATGATTAAAATCCGTGGCTCATAGAAATGGCACACCTACCTCGCCTATCCCAAAGACGGGCTCTGTGTCACTTTGTTTCATATTTTCCTAGCCAAAGTCTTTTTTTATTTTACTTTCTACCAGAACAAATGTAGACTGGGGAGGAAGTAAGTATATCCAGGATTTTCCGGGGGTTTTTTTGTTTTTGTTTTTCTGTAGTGTAGCGACTTTTGGAGACGACAGCAACATTATTATTACAGTGTGCTTCAAAAATATTACACGCAATACTGTCAGCTAAAAATATATTTTTATTGTTAGTATTGCTTTTGTTTATTGGAATTCGTAAGTGATTACCCCCCCCCCCCAATGCATCTACAGACTACTTAAGCCAAAGCAAAAGATTCAGAAGTTGATGAAAACAGAATAGCTATTATCAGATTTTCGCTTGTATGCCGACCGTTGCGTTGTATGAGACGTTCCACCTGTGCAAACGGAATTACTCGACAAGTGTTACAGAGCCACGGAAGAAAGAGAGGAGTGCTTCGATGTCTCGTTCTTCTGCGGTTGGCATACAGAGAGATGAGGCCACGGTGGAGTGTTGACACAAGACATATACCAAATGGGTTCTGGTTACGTCTAGGAAACATAAATACCACCAGGAGGGCCTCCTCCGTACTTGGCTCTGTCGCTTCCTGGACGCGAGCTTTTAGCGACCTTCCTTGTTACGATCTCTCCTGTTTACACGACTTGTCACCGTTGGCCCGCACGTGGTGACAGTGTGTGTGCGGTTTGCCCTTGAGAATGATTTTCCGTTGTGCTGGTTATAATGTGGTGTATACTTTCCTACCTGCTAGCAGTCTTTGTACTGCTTTTCTCACTGTTAAAACGACGATACGGCAAAGAGGGAGGAGGGGGGGGTTCTGAAAGCTTTTTTTTTATTATTTGGCGTATTTGATGTAGAGCTTTACATTTTCGTGAAGTTGTTTAATTCATTAACTATCGAATTAATGTCCGTCTTGATCACTTTGTCGACCATAAATCTCACTTCCGAAATAATTAAGTGAAAAATAATAACAACGGCCAGGTCCAGCTAATCAGCTAGTTACGTGTAACTACAACTTGTTCCTTTGTTGTTCCACTCACTGGAAGTTCAAAGGTCATAAATATAATCCAAAGGTGTGTTTAAAACATTACAGCACTCTGGGCCAAGAAAATTCAGACTCCCCCAACGAAACCTACTTTAATGTTAAAAAACAAAACGTAATTGGACTTTCACGTTTAAATTATATATATATCATCATCATGATCGTCATCATCACTGTCAACCATTATCAATCCACTGCTGGACGAAGGTCTACCCAAGTTTCCTCCACAACGGGCTGTCTTGTGCCAGTCTCCAACATGTCATTCCCGCATACTTTCGAATTTCATCCACCCATCTCCCATGTGGTCTTCTTCTGGGTCTTTTCCTGTCCCTTGGAATCCAATCTAAAATTTCGGCTGTCCATAGATGGTCTGTCCTTCTGGCAGTATGCCCAGCCCATTGCCATTTCAGGGATTTAACTCTGATCATGATGTCTTCCACTCTTGTCAGTTTTCGGATCCACGAGTTCCTCTTCTTATCTCTCCTGGTTACACCAAGCATGCACCTTTCCATGTTGCTTTGAGTTGTCTGCAGCCTTTATATGTCTCTTTTAGTTAAGGTCCACGTCTCTGCACCATACGTAAGCACTGGAAGGATGCATTGATCAAACAATTTTCTTTTAAGACATAATGGCATATTGCTCTTGAAAATTATGCTGTTTCTTCCAAAAGCTCTCCAGGAAAGTTTTATACGCCGATCTAGCTTTTCTCCATCAATCGATAAATCTTCATTTCTTGTAAAAGCATTGTACATCACTTTTCTCTTCTGAAAGTTCTTTTTTTTTTTTTCCACTTATTTACTCTTGTCAGCAAATTCCTGGATCATACTCTGCAGCTGTGATGGGGTAGTTGCAAAAATGACTACGTCATCAGCAAAACGAAGGTGAGTTAGGTAATCTCCATTAATCTTTATCCCTTTGTTTTCCCAGTTCAGTGATTGAAAGACATTTTCCAATGTGGCATTAAAGAGCATGGGAGATATGGTGTCACCTTGTCTCACTCCCTTTCCAATTTTTATGTGTGTTGTATTTTCAAACAGCCGAATCTTTGCAGTTGCATTTTCATAGATGTTATTAATTATATTAATGTATGCATCTTCAATACCGCAGGAAAATTATATATATATATATATATATATATATATATATATATATATATATATATATATATATATATATATATATATATATATTATCATAAAAAAGAATCTGCACATTTTCAAGAACTCTGTAAAATATTTAGAATATGTATTTTTTAAAGTTGGGTACTTAAATAAAAAATATTAATTTCGTTTACGCGTAAGTTCACTTTGCGCGATTTTATAACTTCATTTCACCGTTGATTTTCATAATTACAAATGAAATTGCTTGATTCTAGCATACCTACGAAACATTTGCCTGCAAATTTTGCATTAAAATTTTCTTCATATATATAGGATTTCTTTTAGATATAGTGCTGCCAGCAATGTCCATTCTAAATCAATTAAATGACTGAGGGAAAAAGGAAATGAACAGACATAAATTAGTAAAATTACTTATAGCTAAAAGTTTTTTTTTTTTTTCTAGATTTCTTTGTGGCAAAATCTTCTGCTATATCATCAAAAGTCAATATTTCTAGTGCTTGAATTAAGTTACAAAGTTGCAAACGCACTCGTTTTTTTCCTGAGAACTAGATGACCTCAAATAATAATGGATAATTTTTAAAAGAAAAAAACTTCATTCTGTAGAGGCATTAATGATTGCTATGCATGGACAAATCCTTAGGGTAACATCAATATACGGAAAAGTTAAATCGACTGTTTTTTTCCCTAATAAAATTGCAACATATTCGCAACAGGAACACTTTAACCTGTCAATTGAGTTTGACCTTGCAGGAAGTAGCTTCGCTGGCTTACTGAACTCTCCTTTTCCCATGATTCCTGTCGCGCTGTCTGTCAGTCGTCCTTGTTTCAAAATGCATTGATTTTTTATAATAATTAAATAAATTGAAAAAGTACTAGTGCAGTTCTAATAAGAAATAACTGTATTATACCGCTCAGTTTTATTTGTACAAGTGTAAAATGCTATTACATTGCGGTTCGTTTTTTTTTTGTTGTTTTTTTTCGTAATAAAAATAAAGTAAAACGGTCTTTGTCACATTTATTCTCGAAATTTTGACCTTCCTCAATATGCAGCGCTCTGGGTTTTGACCGAGGTTGGTCCAATGGCAAACCGTCCCCTGATATAATTCACCGACATAAAGTACCTGTTGCATCAATATACTCGTAGATCTCAATCATATAACAACAATACGTATTCTTCGATTAACAAAGATATCTAACAGGCTTCAAACTCTTTCGCTACATCAACTCTCCACAACGTACTGGCAATCTCTCTCTCTCTCCACGCTCTCCTACTACTCTATTCGCGTTCAACATCGCCATTTATTTTGCTGTGACTCACTGTCAGCATTGCTGAAATGTACAAGCTGTTCGAGAAAGTAATGTTCTGTTAAGTAAGAAAATGCTTTACCAAAAAGTAACTAAATTTACGTAAGAAAACAAACTCAAAGAGAAAGTTAAATAGAGTTATGCGTCACATTGATTATTGTATACATTTCTGCGCATGCAGCAGAAGATCAATAACGGACAACTTTGCTTGTCTCGGCGGGCGAGTGGACAGAGCCCCTAGTTTCTGGGAAATCGACCGAACCATTCTTGTACTCAAGCCCCTTTCCCTCCTGTGTATCCCCCTAATTTTGAGAGCCATTGTTTGGAGGCTGACGGGAGTCGAAAAATCTATGTATTTAAAAGTGAAAGTTTGTATATTTGTTTGTTTGTATGTTTGTTAGTTTGTCCGCTATACAATCTACAATTTTCAACTTAGAACCACGAAATTTAGTATACTATCTCATGGTACTCTAGCTTACACCGTAGAAGGGTTTTGGAAGGCATCGGAGTCTGGGGAAGGGGGTCAAGAGGACCCCTGTACAAGATTTTGTTATTTTAGTTAAAATTTCTACAGTTTTCAATTTAGAACCACCAAATTTGGTATACTATCTCATGGTACTCTGACTTAGACCGTAGACGGTTTTGGGGAAGGTGTTGGAGCTCGGGGGTCAAAGGGCCCCCATACAAAATTTTAGTAAAAAGTTCTACAGTTTTCAATTTACAACCACCAAATTTGGTATATTATATCATGATACTCTGACTTAAACCGTAGACAGTTTTTGGAAGGGCTTGGATTCCGGGGGGTCAAGGGGACCCCATACAAAATGAATTAAAATAAATTTACTGGAAAATTACAGGAATATATTTTTCATTCATAAATTTTCACCTCTGAACTTGGTGATTCCACTAATATTTACCCGGGAAATACCGGGTACCCCTACTAGTATAATAATAAACAAAACTGTTTTGGAATGTTCTTTTCTCAGAGTATTAAGTTTGTTGCTAAGTCATCCCATGACGTCTGTACTGTTTGTATTCGTTGCTCAGAAACAACCAAAAGAAATTTTCAAGAATTGCTCATATTTAATGATACAAAATTTTCTCGCTAGATTGCCAACATACGATAACTCTGCTTCAAACATTTGCAATTATAATAATATTTCTTTTTTCTAATCATCGGTTTACGGTAACCAAAATCAACATTACCCACAAGCTTTTCAATACATAAATTGCCGCTACATTTGGTAGTTTCAAACATCCGAACGCAAAATAATGGAAGAACCATGATTTTTCAAAGAAATCATATCTAGAAATCTTAAAATCCGAGGAAGAACTTTAGGATATTAATTTTAGGATTTTTCTGTCAAAATTCATTAGAATCCAGAATTTTGTGACACCGTTCTCGTTTTAAGTGCAGACAAAAGGTTACAAAAATAAGTGCACCACAATTTAAAACGGAGGGGAACTGATACTTTATTTCTACGCGCAACGACTTTGTTGAAGCTGTCACATCATTAATACACGTTTTGTTAGAAATGTTTCCGAGCAGCTGAACAATAATCAGGATTCTATAATCGCCGAGAATAAAAGAGAGGTGTCTGACAAAAAACAACTGACGGAAATTTCCTGACATGTTATTTAACAGGAGAAATTCGGCATTGTTCATTTTTCCGTCATTCCATTGACCTGTGACGAAATGCGTTACAACACGACTCAGTTTGTAACGAGCCGCACCGAACAACATCTCACAACAAATATCATTTCTAGGCATCGACTTTATAGTCCTCGTGGATGCGTTTTCTCTTTCTATTTTTTCATGGTTGAAAGAATTCTGCAACAAACACGCAGAGGATATATCATCACCTTTCACGGGAAGAGAATGGGTGAAAGCTATGCCGTAAAAACAACACGCAACCAGCAGTATATGATGGGGATTTTTTTGAAACATCAAAAACAAATGCCGACGCTTTTTCATACTAATCAGAGACAACTATATTTTTCGAGAAAGGAAGAAAGAAATACCGACTAGCTGTCTCCACGAATCATATCCTCATGTTTTGCTTGTTTAAGCTGTCCACATACACAGATAAAAATACCTTAACAAAAAACCCGCATTACAAGACAAATACCATACAAGCAGGTTGACTGTCCGGCCGACTCGATCGTTAGTGCGCTGTCTGTCATCAGTCTGAAATATACTGCGCATGAGTGTGATTATCTAAGATTTTGAGTTGATTACTGTAAATGGCAGTCAACAAAAATTTTCAGGTTATTGGAAAATTGCTTCGGAAAGCAGAACATGTATGCATAATGAACCTTTCGTTAGTTTGTTCCGTTTGTCACCCCACATCTCTCTCTCTCTCTCTCTCTCTCTCTCTCTCTCTCTCTCTCTCTCAATTTCAGTCTGCCGTGACGTGCCTGCCCAGCAGGACGCACACGACATAAAGGCAGATAGCAGTCAGAACGAACGTCCGCGTAGCTCAATTGGTTGAGTGACTTATTCCGCAATGAGGGGACCCGGGTTCGAGCCCCGGCGTGGACAACAATTACGGATAAATTTTCTTCTTTATAATACAAAAAAACAAAAAGAGCCGATAACAAATATTCAAACTGTCATGTTTCTCAATGTTAGTGCAAATGGAAAATGATATCGTAAAGAACACCTATATCTATTTAAGTACAAGAATAATAAGCAAAATTCGTAACATGAATATTATCAATCCTTCAGCATTAATTGAGGCATAAAATAGTCCGTTATTCAAACCAACAATAATTTCACGGCCGTGAGATTCAGCCTTTTTAAAATTAAAGCCAACTTTTAATGTTTCAATCGCGAAATAACTTAAAAGTGTTGTCTTGCGGGTAAATACTAAAGTAGATGAAAATAATACCTTTTTCTGGAAGATTCTTTTTTTTTTTTTTTTTCATGTTGCTATGAAATCTAGATTTAAATTTGAAAATTCTGAGACTCCAGGTAAAACCTTAGAAAATCTGGTCAACGGTTTACATGTATCACGTTCGTTTGTTTAGTCTACCTACGCCTTCATTGCTGTATAACTGCGAGCAAAATAAATATAAAATTTGGAAGTATTTACTATCTTCCCGTTTGAATTTTGTTGTTTCCGCATGCTTTCAAAACACTAGCAGATTGTTTTCCATTGGAAAAGTTGTACCGTATTTTTTGTCATACAAACCATGGACTGTCCTTTAAAAAATTATAAATTTAGGGATAATACGCCAATGCGGATGATAAAAAGAAAATTGCATTTTTTGCGGTACTTCGATTTTTAAGAATTCCGCATTACGATTGTCAGGAGAGATCGTGTATTTATAAATTTAACAGAAATGCTTTAATAACAAGAAAACATAACGCGATATGATGACGAAGGTACGGCTTTTTTTTTTTACTTACGAGCATCTCGACAAAAAATACCGTGCAACGAAGGCGATATCGACGCACGGCGGAAAAAATACCGTGCAACGAAGGCTAAATCGACGCACGGCGGATAAAATACCGTGCAACGAAGGCGATATCGACGCACGGCAGATAAAATATCGTGCAACGAAGGCCCATCCAACGCACGGCGGATATTTAGTGAATCCAGCGTTCGTACCCATCTGGGGTCGAACCAGAGATCCCCCCCCCCATGGCAGCCACGAACGTTGACCACTAGGCCACCCTCAACCCAACTGTTGGATAGATCATATCATTTGTAGAGGATTTTAAGAAGGGAGTGTCTGAACCCAGGTCTTTAACAACCCTTAGAAATAGGAAGCTAGGAGATTGGGCTAGAGTGCCCGATGGGACAGTGACACGGGAGCGAGGTAAAAAGAGGGAGGAAAATGCCCTTACTTATTCCTGGGGGGCGGGCATAACGTGCCCATCCGACGCACAGCAGATATTTAAAGGTTCGAGCGTTCGTAGTACCGGCCTGGGATCGAACACGATGTTCCCCGGTGGTAGACACGAACGTTGACCACCAGGCCCCTTGTGGCCCAACTGTTGGAAAGCTGTCCAGCTATTTATCTCCTGCGTTCAGTTTGGGTCTGTTCCACTCTATGCGGGTGGATACCCATGTTAACTGCTCATCATTCCTGTCTCTAATGTTTTGTCTACTGAGTGTGTATTTTATACCAAGGTATAGAATCATAAAGTTTTAGCAATTGATGATTGTGTTTCATCAGACTTGCATTATCTTCAGAGAATTTTTTTTATTCACTGCATGGCGCAATCCTCAATTGTTATTGGACTCAACATGAAACCAAGAAATTACTTCATATTGTCATATTGTTTTACGAGTGCAAAATATTGGGACTGGGGGGGGGGTTAAGACTTATTGAAATCTTTGGCCCTCGATATTTCCATTTAATAGAGAAATGTGAAACTTGTTGGCGTGATGCAATGTGGGGGATTCGAGTGACATAATTGATGAGCTAATTTGTGAGAGGTTAAATGCATCAAGTGAGATGCCGATCAATCTGTCATCCGGGGTCTCGCGCCAGATCATTTTTCCACTCTTCTGCCAACCCCCTCCCTTTCCGCGTTTCGAGTTATGGCCTGGACGCAGAACATCCCAATTTTTCCTCTACCGCCTCTGCTCTTTCTCTCTCTCTCTCTCTCTCTCTCTCTCTCTCTGCCCTGTCCATCCGGGTCGCGTACAAATTTACATTAATGGCACCTTCATTTATTCATCTTCTATATAAAGGCTTCCAGTCAGGTTTTGGTTTGATAGTTAATTTACGTAATGCGTTTGCCCTGTTATTGGTAGCAGGATATTTCTTCCCGTGGGAGTTGGATGGAGTTATGACACTTTCCAAAGCAGTTACGTGCTTCTGTGTCCCACTGAAACATAATCATGTAATGAATTACCCAGACAAGGTTAAGTGATATCGATGGAAGATTGTCAGCTACATATTTTCTTGTATGTTTCACCGCATTCGGCGGGGATACATTTTCAGGTACCTGCTCGTTTCCTTTCGAAATATTGCTTAATTATTTTAATGCTTCCAAAACTAGACTGGAAAATGCAGCGCCATAGGAATCGATAATCTTGTTATGCCTCAAAAATCCGGAATATCAGAGGTGCTTTTCAACTGGCACTTGATAACTCACAAATGTAAAAAAAACGAGTAATGGCTAATATAATTGAAACAGAAACAGCAGTTTCCATCATATATATATATATATATATATATATATTTCCTTTTCGATATCGCTTTCACCCCTAAAATGTTTAGGATGGCTTAAAAGCCCCCCCCCCCCTCCGTACCCAAGGGAAGGGTTTCAAGACTCTCCCACAAATATAAGAGTTAGCTTGGACTTTCCTGCTACAAAATATACTGAGTGTATGTACGTGCAACTAGAATAAATAAAATTCGTTTCTTATTTCTGTATATTATTTACTATGATGGACTGTTTAAATATATTCTCGATTTGAATTTCTAACGTCAACTTCACTCAAGGACGTTCTTAGACTTCGAAATCAGGTTGGGCAATTGTGCTGGGGCAAGTTTGATAACAATTTTATTTTGGAAAAACTGTAAGAAATAATTTTTAATGCTTTTTTATACTACCAGCTACAAAGGAATTCGGCGCTGACCCTTCCCAAACCCCTGGGAACGCACGCACCCACACCTAACAAGTTACGTCACTGGTAAACCAATAAGGCAAGATAATAATGACGTGAGGATAGTATAATAAGTGTTCCTAGAATGTCGCCTTCAACTGTTTTTCCTGCTTTGAATGTATTATATTTACTGCTTTTCAAAATTTTGCATTTCGGCTTGTGAAAATATTACTGTTCATTACTAATTTCTTTAAAGAAAAATGTTCCATATGTTTACCTGAATCAGATTTTAACGTCATGGCATGCGGACACAACCTTCTCCTCCTTAGCTCCTTTCCTTCAAGCCAGTGACCTTGCCTTGCACCCTGTCCTCCAAAGCAGTCGTCAGCCACGTCCTGCTCACTCATTGCCCTAAGGCAGGCTTAAAAACGCTGGTATAGCTTTAGACTCCACTTTCCGTTTGGAATCCCGTGCTTAGTAAAGCAAAGAGTAGAGCAATTAGTAAGGACACCCCCCCCCCCCAGTGAATTCTCCACCCTCCTCATTCGCCCCTGGCCATACTAATATTAAACAAGGTTTAAACTACGTACTTGGAAAAGTGAAAAATTTAAATTTTCATGGCCTTCAATCGGTTGATGACCTTTCTACAGAAAAGTTAACAAAGATGTTCCTAGTTCCTAGGAGAAACACGTAGGGCTACACGATAAAAAAACGCGACACTTGTTATTACTCGGCAAAGTCCATGCTATATTTTAAAATTGAAAAAAAAAATGGAAAATGGCACATCTTGAACTGGGTGGGCAAGAAAATTTTCAAGGTGGGCTGAAGCCTCCTCTCCCACCAGCTTGGTGACGTCCCTGACCTCACTACAAAACAAAGCTCGTAAAGTTTAAGCTTATCTTGATCTATATATTTATTTTCGCTGTAAAACCCGGATTACTTTATTGCTCGTTGTAGCTGAACGATTTAATTGTACATAACCTACACTCTTTGAAACTAACGTCCTGGAGACAAGGAAAACTATGTCTGCTTACGAGTCCAATTCCTTTTTTTTTTTTTTTTTTTTTTTTTTTATTAGTCAGGAAGCACGTCATCAAACGACATCAATTGCTGTGCTCGAAACAACACACGGCGTTTAATTTCAATCAACAACTTCATGCAAAATAAGTGACACTAGTCACTCTTTGAATCGGTGCATTCACTACAACAATATTATCAAATACAATATAGACATAAATCAAGCTGTTCTTTCTATGTAACATAACCACAGAAATTTGAAAATTTGATCGTCCTGTCCCGGGAATCGAACTCACATCTCCCGATTTGCGCTCGAGTATGTTAACCGTTACACCACCCAGGAAGATGAAATCCAAACCGCATCCCCCGAGCGCAAATCGGGTTCGATTCCCGGTCCAGGACGATCAAATTTTCTAATTTCTGTGGTTATATTACATGGAAAGAACACCTTGATTTATGTCTATATTAATTATTCCATGTATTTCCATCTTGATATTATCGAATACAAGTTGTTCGTACTACGATCTACAACATCTACACATTCCTGAATATCTCTCTCTCTCTCTCTCTCTCTCTCTCTACGGCAATATAGCTTGTTTAACAAATGCTCACAGAATACTTCTCGCTCAATCGCTCGTGTAAGATTTCATACTCATCATTTTTTTTTATTAGTCTTCACGTAGCTTGCCGTCTGACCTGCCGCCAAGATTTGCCAAAATCAAATTCATCGGACGAACTCTGTGACGTTAAGTCAGAAAATATTTAACGAGAACAAACCAAATTTTTATAAGAAGACAAAAACTCCAAAGCAAGGTTAAATTAGAGATATACGTCACATTACATGATATAAGTGATTTCTTATTATAATGAAATCATGCGCTGTGATAAAAAATGTGTTTGCTTATTTTTATCACAATGAATACAAAATACCTCTTGTAATAGGCGTGAATAATGAAAATTGTATTTTAAAAATTATTTATCGCCACCTCGGTACCTGAGTGATCTGAAGCGCCGGCTTGTAGCCTTTCTTCCAAGATGCTCCCAGGCTCAGGAAGCAGGGGAGAGCGGGTGTTTGTCAGATGGCGCTTACTCTGTTCCTTCCCTGGAACTAGTGGCCCTAAATTAGGGATGAGTAACTGCTTGTAGCTCCAAGAGTTGCTCATAGCGGTCGTTTTACCCTCAAAAAACTATTTATCATTATCTTATTTATCATCGTAAAGTAATTCTAAATATCAGCAGAATGTTTTTTGTAACATTTGCGAGAGGTAAAAAATAGTCAGTACTGTAATTATCAGCAATTATGATACGTAGTAGCTGACCCCGCAAGTTGCAGAATGCTCAGAGCAGCGGAGAAGAAGACAGAGGTTCAACTCTCATTTTTTTCACTAGCGCCCCTAGTGGTCGGACATGAAACTACGTTAGCGTCTATCACGTGGTATAATACTAGTGACTACATGAGTAACATAGCGTCGAGATAGTTTTAAACTCCTGTGAGTCGTGAAGCAGGTAGGTGACACGAAATCGGATGAACAAAAGGCGGAAGGGGAGGGGCAGGTGCAGGATCGGAAAATGAAAAACAGAATTCGCAGGGAAGGGGAAAGGTGGAAAGAGGATTTAGTAAAAGGAATTCCCATGGTTTGAATTTCTAAATTACGGCACCACAATTTAACGTATAAATGAAAAAGTTAATTCGATTGACGTATAACTGATAAAATTTAACATTAAGGGCAAATCAGAATTTTTGGTCGGACGGCATTTTATGTATAAATGCGAAAAACGTATAAGTGAGAAGCGTATAAATGAGGTTCTACTGTATTAGGTTTTATGTATGTGTGAGAAAATGGGTGTAGCTGAGTAAACGTCATGTTCGTGAGTTTTTAACTTTTTCTTTTACGAAAAAAACAAACAAAATGAAGTCATAAGTGCAGATTTTTCTTATTCGTGGTGATAAAACATGTTTTGTTAAGTTGGAGACCTTATTTAGAACAGAAGCTGATCTTCGAAATATCTGCAACAGCGTAAAAGAGGCGAAAGGTGGAAAATAAAACAGGAAAAAAAAAAAAGAGTCTCACGTAAACAATAACTGAATAAATACATTTCTATTTTGATCGGCCCATTCTGACAGCTGTTGATATTTTTTCAATCCGTAATAAGTAGGGACGTTTAGCTGCAAAGCGGGATGGGGGTGGGAGCGGGGAGGGGGGCGACGATCTCGATACCAGCTTGTTAGTCACAAATCGGTTAGAAGAAAGAACTTGCGGAAATTCAATTAGACGTAATAGGAGGATCGGAAACTTCTCCCTCCCCGTCAGACACAATCTCCGTCAGTAGGAAAAAGAGAATGGAGAAAAGAAAAAAAAATGGGGAGGGCAAGAACAGAGAATGAAAGACAAGAATAAAGACTTAAAAAAATGAAAAGAAAGAAAGCAAATGCTTGTAGCTGCTGAGATGATGATGGGAGAAGGGACATACGTGATGGTCGCCATCTTTTGTTATACCTTCCGATAGGAATGCATTCTTGCAAATTATGATTTTGCAGGTGGCTTAAAGAACCCTGCACGATTCGGTGTTCAGTTCAAGGGGGAAGAATGCTGTGGGGAAACAACTTACCTGGCGAGATTTTGACCAATCGAAGTATCAATCTCTTCCGACATGTACTTCTAGTCTTTTCCACTTCGCTCATTCAACAGGGTGCGGATGGAGCATAATAAATGAAATAATGATCTTCTCAGGCTAATAAAAGCAAAATTTTATTTTTATTTTTCCCCCCTTTAAATGACCTCTATTGTTTTAGCACTAACGTCAAATTTGAATTCACCAGGCGCAACACGTACGTAGTTTTGGGCTCTGTGAGCATGGTGATCGCTTACACAATAAAATCACAGAAAGTGAATCATCATCAGGCATTCTCAATACACTGCTGGATGAAGGTCTCCCCAAATTTCTTCCACAAATTTCTGACTTGGGCTAGTGCTCAAGACAGAAATATCTTCCATGTCACTCCGGCATGCTTTCAGATTTCATTAGCCCGCCTCCCACATTGCCTTCTTCCGGGTCTTTTCCTGTACCTTGGTGTCGCGTTGATACTAGACTGGATACCAAGAGACAGGAAAAATCAGATAGCAGTTCAACGGCAGTCAGTTCTTCTACATGTCCAGTCCATTGCTATTTTAACTCTGATCACGATGTCCTCCACTCTTGTCATTTTTTTTATCAATGCATTCTTTTTCGTACTTTTCCTATTTGCACCAAGCATGCATCTCTCCGTGCTTCTTGGAGTTGTCCTCAACTTCTGTATGTCTTTTTTTACGCTTTCCAACCGTAGGTATACTCCAGCTTTGTCCGTCCGTCTGCACGATAACTCGCGTAAAAATGGTTCGATTTCGATGAAATTTTATTAAGTGGTAGGGGACCACCTGGGTACGAACCCTATTGAAAACGGACGAAATGGGCTCAAAGGTCAGGACATACGAGCGGAATCCATTCCATTGCCCTTATGCGTCATAACTAGCGTAAAAATGATTCGATTTTGATGAAATTTTAGTATGTGGTAGAGGATCACCTGGGGAAACACCCTTTGGAAAATGAGAGAAATGGGGTCAAAGGTTAGGACATAGAAGTGGGATCCATTCTATTGCCCTTATGCCTCATAACTTACGTAAAAGTGGTTCGATTTCGATGACATTTTAGTATGTGGTAGAGGACCACCTGGGGATGAACCCTATTGAGAATGGACGAAATGGGGTCAAAGGTCAGGACATAGGAGGGGGATTTATTCCTTCGCCCTTATGCGTCATAACTGACGTAAAAATGCTTCGATTGCAACAAAACTTTATCATGTTGTTCCGGAGACATACTGAACCAATTCTGTTTAATATCATCGAAATAGGATCAAAGATCAGGACACAGGATCGAGATTTATTCCACAGCGATTATTCTCATAACTTGAGTAATGATTTCTGGTATGTTGGAAAGCGTATCATAAACAATGCATTGCATGATTTTACTAACTTGTTTATGCTTTCCAACCGCAGGTTGAAGAAGCGTATATGCTCCAGCTTTGTCCGTCTGTCTGTCCGCACGATAACTCGCGTAAAAATGGTTCGATTTCGGTGAAATTTTAGTATGTGGTAGGGGACAACCTGGGGACGAACCCTATTGCAAGAGGACGAAATGGGGTCAAAGATCAGGACATAGGAGCGGGATCCATTCCATCGCCTTTATGCTTCATAACTTACGTAAAAATGCTTCGATTACCACAAAACTTTATCATGTTGTTCCGGAGGTATACTGAACTGGTTCTGTTGAACATCATCGAAATGGGGTCAAAGGTCAGGGCACAGGAGCGAGATTTATTCCACAGCCATTATTCTCATAACTTGACTAAAAATGCTTCTACTGCGACAAAACTTTAGTATGTTGTTCCGGAGGTATACTGAACCGATTCTGTTAAATATCATCGAAATGGGGTCAAAGGGCAGGACACAGGAGCGATACTTATTCCACAGCCATTATCCTCATAACTTGACTAAAAATGCTTCTATTGCGACAAAACTTTAGTATGTTGTTCCGGAGGTATATTGAACCAATTATTTTGAATATCTCCGAAATGGGATCAAAGCTCAGAGCACGGGAGCGAGATTTATTCCACAGCCATTACCCTCATAACTTGAGTAATAACTTCTGGTATGTTGGAAAGCGTATATTAAAATCAATGCATTGCATGATTTTACCAACTTGTTTAGTTAGGGACCCTGTCTATTATCCATAAGTAAGAACTGGAAGGATGCATTGATTAAACACTTTCCTTTTAAGGCATAATGGTAAATTGCTTTTGAAAATTGTGCAGTTTTTTCAAATGCTCTCCAGCCAAGTTTTATACGGCTATTAATTTCTTCTTCGATGTGGTCCTCACTTGATATCTGTTGTCCAAGGAAAATGTAGGCATCAGTTACTTCTAACTTTACCTCATCCATTTCAATATGTTCAGTTCTCGCATTAAAGCACTGTACATATTGATCTTACTGAAAGAAAGAACCAGTAAACCATTAGCTGATTCAAGGTTATATCAAAATTTTTCTAAAATATCATGCTGAAAAGAAGACAGATATTGTGGTCTTTCATGAAATTTTTGAACCAGGGGTTTCTTTTAGAAAACCTATAATTTATTGGCAACTGCGAAAATTGGTGCGGCAGTGCCACATGCGAATCAAAATTTTCAGCTTTAACTGGAATAAATCGTTCACAAACAACATCAACGAATGCCAAATTTGACTTTACCAGCATTTGAGAAAGAACGTACAAAAAGAATAAATATAGACATCCTTTGAGATCAATGTAATAGTCTGAAGAACAGACCATTGCAACTACTTTGAGGCACTTTTAGATTTTCCTTTCTATCATTGCATTGATTTGATCATTAGATACTAGAGGTGACAAAAATACTTAATTACCTTAAATTAATACTTAATTACCTACTCATCTGTTAAGAAAGTAATCAGTATACTGCCTTCTGTTTTTCCCGGATGGTTTTCCTTCATTAGATTTGAATTAATGTAACAACTAAAAATTTTCCAACCTCTTCTATACAGGAGCCGCCCCTATAATTTTTCGCTAGCTACGGCCAAGCTGTCAGTAATTATCACGTTGGTCTTTGTTCTCCGAAGCTGGTACATATCTGTTTTTCTTCTCTTTCTCTCTGTCTTTTTTTTTTTTTTTCTTCTTCTTGATATCTTGGAATCCGATTCCATTGCCCTGCCTATTTTTTTCTGCTTTCACTTTAATCTTTCGAGCTGCAGTTTTGTAACTTAATATCCACTGCTTCGGGCTCTCAGCCATTCCGGTAGCTGAGTGGTTTGTGCCGCTGCCTTAGGACAATTCGTCCGAGATCAGTGGTATAGCGAAGGTGATTATCGCCCGGGGGCAAGATATATGAATTGATGAATTGTATAACTCTTGAAAAATAACAATACGGACGGTTTAGAAAGAGATTTTGGAAAGTGATTTGAATATCGGTAAGTACCCATCCGAGAGAAATTTGTTCTGGTCCTACGCTGAAAAAAATAAGTGGTGTGAATTCACGAAAAATTTCTGAAAATAACGTGCAACAAAGTTACCGGTAGTTGTCCGTCTTTTCACGAAATTCACGTTTTCAAAAGTGGCCGTTGATTTTATCTTCCGTATTTTCACAGATTTTCTGTAGTCAGAAATTCTGTCTATTTCAGGAAAGTCCGCTTCAGGTTTTTCCGTATTTAAACTGAAATTTCGCAAAATTGATGGCTCTGCATTTTTCATCTCTGGCACCAGATAATCTATCGCAGCAGTCAGGATTGAACCCCGTCGTTGGGGTAGCACACAACGCACGCCTTTAACCACTGAGCCAAAATTACACGTTCATTGTAAAACAAATTGTGCGAGGATGAAAACAATTCTCATTAATGCGAGTAATTTAGTTATTTTATTTTCTGTTGGAGCTTATTATTTTTCTGAGTAGGTTTGTATTTTTTTTTTTTTCTGTTGGAGGACTTTTCAAAAACTAAGCATTTTTATCGTGAGTTTTCGAAACAATAAAATGCTTTGCAACTCGATCTTTTTTAAACTGACAGTGACTTTCAATTGTCTTTGAAAAAAGGGGAAATGTACTTTTTTACAGCATTATTTCACAAAGCTCCTAAATATAAAATGCACCCTTGGTAGCTATAATATAATAGTATTTGTCTTAAGGAAATATATAGACATTATATAATCGCCTAAACAATAAGTTAAGCACACGGTTTTTTACAAAAACACAATAATATAATAAATAGCTGGCGCTCAAAATGCGGCAGAGATGAAATATCCTGTGCCACAATAAATGAAATTCATGCAATATTGTATCCATAATATCCGATCTCGCTACAGAACTTCAAAATCAGGTCCTTCGACAGACGATTAAAATTTAAAAGTTAATCAAACCTCAAGTATTTTCACCAATTGCTCCTAGTACCGGTAATTTCTCACCATACGGATACGGAAAAAGTGAGAACGGAGTTTTTCTCAGTGTAAGAAAGGAATTGCGGAAAAGTTTCCGAAAATTCGGAACTTTCCGTTAATACAACTCTAAAACGGTAATTTACTGTCAATACATGAAAGAAATCGCGAAAAGATTTCTGAAACTTCAGAATTTTCCCGTGGTGCGAAAAATCCGTGAAATCCAGGTTTCTTCCCGCGGAAAAAGTTGTATCAGAAATATTCTTCGTAAACTTATGAAAGGAATAACGAGAAGTGGATCGTGATTTTCAGAATTTTTTTTACAGTGTATGTATATTGAATATATTCTGAGAGTAGGTTAAAAGCAGTTAGTAACTTTGAAAAGTCATAAACACAGGAGCGCTTTGAGCCTCCACAGAGTTCTAGCGTTTCTGTGTTTCTAACTTCTCAACGTAAGTATTGCGTGTTTACTGCTTATAACCTGCATTCATTAGTTACGTCTGATATGCATTCTTCGTACTCTGAAAGAATAATGAAAACAACTTTAATTCCATATCATAATACCCTTAAATCGTAAACATTAGCCTTTGATAATACTCTTAAAACATTGGAATTAACGGCGAAGAAAGAGTATCTGTTATGGATCAGGTCGAATCAAGGAGCTCCAAAAACAAATAGCAAAATTAAAACCAAAAATAAAATAAAGATTATCGCCAACCCGGTTGTTGGGGAGTCTGAGACGGTGACTTCTGGCCATTCGTCCGAGATGAACTCGGTTTCGAGACCCGGGAGAAGAAAGGGTGGTGTTTTTGTCTGATTGCTCTGGTTATTCCCCTTCCCTGGAACTACTGGCCCCAATTTAGGGACGGTCTTCCGCCTGTAGTCCTTAGAGTTGATCATGGTTGTCACTGAACTCCGAAACAATAAATAATTACAGGTAGGCTCAGTTCCGATTGAGCCGTCAGTTTGGAACGTAGGACTACGACTTGCAGATCGGAGGGTTGAAATGAGCTAGTCCAGTATGGTTTCAAAGCGTTTATTTAATTTGTTATAGCCAACACAGGTCTATGATATGAAAAGTGGCTTACATAATTTTTACAAATAATGCTGGATACATTGCGAACACAAAGCAGATCGATACACGAATTACCCAACGTGGTGCTCTGTCTTCTTGAGCTTCTTACATTCCTCATCACTTGCTCGTGCCTCTCGTTTTGATTTTCTCCACTTTTGCTTGCGCTCATTCTGCGAATTCCGCGGCATTGTGGAAAATGTCAACCCGTTCACACGAAAACAGTTTTTAGAAATTTTAGTTTAAAACACTATGCTCCTTGTATATTTGAACAGATCTCGTCGAGAGCTTTACAACGATACCGCGCACAGTCGTTTTGCACTCACGGTTGTCCAGATAAATTGCGATATTGCCAAAAGTGTTCACCGGTTCACAAGAAAACATTTTTTTAAATGTTCAGTTCAGACCTTTGCGAAATGTCATTCGTATATTTGAATAGATCTCGTCGAGAGCTTTAAAACGATACCACTGTCGTGTGGCGCTCACGGTTGCCGAGATAGACTGAGTCAAACGCGGCGGCACATCCAGAAATATTGCATCATCTCCCCCGCGCACAGGGAGCAAGGGAAGCGTCGTGCGCACGATGTATTGCGCAGTATGCGATTTGGACTCCATGCTGTTTACGAATATGCTAACACGATTAGTGTGCTGCATGTATTTCTAACGCTATAATGATTTCAGTTGGGACCTATTTTTGTCACAGTCAGTCGGCCGTAAGTCGCCCCATACTATCCGCGGAGTTAGACGTAGTTCTACGTCAAAAAAATAAAAAAATAAAAGGTAGGTGAACATTTAATCGCGAGGAAATTTTCTAGTGTATGTTTCCATATTATAAAATTACTTGCCGTGGAGCTTGTCCAAATTTAACAGTCAGCAACCCCATAAACTGAAGCCAGGGGGTAACTGACCCTCTATGCCCCCCTCCCCTTCATTTGCTACAAAAACTCTGTGTGAAATGGTTCGTGCCCCAGATGAAGCATGAGTGGTGCGTTCATCCGTTGATGCTGGCCCCTGCCTTCCATAAAACCAGTGGCCCTAAATTAGGGACATGCGACTATTTATAATCTTCCGAGTTGAAAAATGGTAGCAGAAACAAATATAAATCCCGCTTCTCAGGGTGTTGATTTACTTATTTTTGCTTTTTTTTTTTCCTGTAGGGAAAGAAATATGAACGTAGGTGTGCATACCCATCTAAAATTCATTCGCTTCTTTTATATGCCAGCTGTTTTGGTTGATATAATTCAGCAAGCTTTTTCCCCTAGCGCAATGGAAGTCGTAATCAACCGACTTGCTTTGTCGTTGACGATAAAAAAAAAAAAATATCGGAATTTTTTTTTTAGGTGAAACATTACGCATCCAGTAGCTCGTCTGTTGTTAAGAGGACGTTTTCCCTCTGGTGAAAACTTCGAAAGGCTACCTCTGATCATTAACTTCCATTACTCTACTTGCAGAGCCAAAGGCAACTGAAATGTCGTCGATAATTGCATAATTTGCTGAGAGACAAATTAAACAAGTTAAAACCCATTCCGAATAGATTTAAGCTTCTGTTCATGCGCATAAAAATGAAAGAAAAGGAAATTAAAAAAAACAATATTATATTATTATCAATGTAGGCGAATCAAATCTATTGAAAAAAAAAAGGACTTTTTTTTTTTTTCACTGTAGCCTCGGTAATTTCATAAACCTATAAGAATATCTAGGTGGTGGGCAACAGGATAGATGTAATATGCGGTAAATACAGTCTGTGTGCTAATTGCAGGGTTACGCGGGACAAGTCGTTTTGTCGGCGACGGCAATTCGGTGGTACCCCTCCACCACTTTAAGGGACCGGATCTAGAGAGAATGTCTCCAGACAGAATGATGACCAGGTGTCATTACACAGAGGCACACTGGGTAATTTGCCATTCCGCGTCCTCAGAGGTAAGCAGATCAAAGATAATGCAGCACGTGAAAGAAAGAAAGAGATCATTTCTGTCAGCGCAATTGTCCCAAATCGTCCGATTCTGCGTCGGCGAGGGAAAATTGCAGTGATTGATATGCTGCGAAACCAATGATAATCCCCATTTTAAATATAACATAGGAAAGCAATGATTTCAAATCTAGGGAAACGTTGAAATGTTTATTACACATCACACACACGATAGGAAAAGTAAATATATGTTGAAAATGTGGGATTGTCTTCCAAAGAAAGCGATAAAAAAAAAAAAAAAATGAGGAGGGAAAGCGTGAAAGGAAAAACAGGAAGCAAAGGAGGAGGTTTTCGCGGTTCGTGCTGTCATCGTCAACCTGAAATTTGTAATGGAATAAATTATCACTTCTCAAGTCATATTAGCCATCACAGTATTAAATGCTCTGGATCATGATCATCGAATCACAGAGGTTAGGCCCGGGTGTTGGTCAGTTGCACTAAGAAATTCCGAAAAGGGCCAGTTGAACTAAGAGATTCCAAAAAGGATCAGTTGCACTAAGAAATTCCGAAAAGGGTAAGTTGCACTAAGAAATTTCGAAAAGGGTCAGTTGAACTAAGAAATTCCAAAAAGGGTCAGTTGCAGTGAGAAATTCCGAAAAGGGTAAGTTGCATTAAGAAATTCCGAAAAGGGTCAGTTGCACTCAAGAAACTCCGAAAAGAGTGAGTTGCACTTTCAGCTTCTCCCGGCTTATGGGCTAATTGCACACAAGAGACCTCCCTCCCCCTTCCATAGCTTCTTCTTGGTAAGAGATTACTTCACTCAGAGACTCCTTTAAAGTCTTTTCCGCTGTTGGAAAATTGCGGTTATATAACCGTAAGTACGTGTGGGTAGGTATACATATGACATTAATTTCTTTTATAAATACATATATAATTTATGAGCTATTTCTATACCTGGTAAAAGCGACAGAGGATATTAGCGTTGCCAAGGGGGATAACACTTGGAGGTTGTCTCTTCATTCCCCTAAAGTTCTTTTATTATTATTTATTTTTATTATTTTTATTTTTCTCATTTTAATTTTTTTGTATCTCCTTTTTAGGCAGTTTCAATGGCCGTTCCGAAATATCGTCTGTTGCTTTTCGCTCAACACTATTTAATAGGATTTGACGGGACAGCAGTTTTGGTGGGTCATGCTTGTAGCACAAATCAGTTGTAAAGTAGCTGAAGCATTAACGTCCTCGTACAGGTTTGCCAAGCGTTTGCGTACTGTACAGCGCCACTTTCGTCTTGTCCCTCTTTCTCGATTTCTATAGAATTTGTGTCCTGAATGTATCAATAGGTTTTCCCCTTTTTCGCTGTACAAAATCTCCATACTAACTCTATAATCGCTGTTTGATGAATGATGCAATGATCCCATTGTTTCTCAATGAGTCGGTGAAGCATTCATTGCCCAACAGAGAGCAGCATCTTATGCAGAAAGCTTCCTCTTCCACCCATTGTTTTTTTTTTTTGTTTTGTTTTTGTATTCCACCTCTAGTAAGCAAGGGCTAGGTGAGTGTAGTCGATCGTTTTGTTGTCTTCCTTTCGAGTGCAACTGACCTATCAGATAAGGCTCAGAGATTGGGGTGAGTGCAACTGACCCATGTCCTTAGGCCCGAGCCGACCATGTTCCCTTTGGGCGGTATAGATGCCACTCCTGGGAATTTGAACAAATAAGTAAGAACATGATATCCTGTCAAAGCAATAGCCAGAATGCCAACAGTTGGCGTTCATGCTGGGGCTCAAAAAAAAAAAAAAAAAAAAAAAAAAACACTGATCACCATTGCAGAAGACTTACAGTATGTTGTTATATACTCATGAGACTGTGATCTACAGCCGTTCCGCTATGTGTCAGTTTGTAGATAAGATTTTTCACGATCAGTAAACTGCGGGTTCTACAAAGCTTTACGTTCACGAAAAAAAAAAAAAAAAAAAAACGTGTTGTGACAGTGAGCAAGCTGCTATAATCGCGTTCGAATAATACTTTTTATTTTGTATTCTCAGAACTATCAGTATATTATAAAAATAGAAGCACTCTATTTGCCGGCGTTCTCAAATTTTTCCGCCAAAGCAACCGGGTTTTTACATTCGATGAAACATCCAGAAATAGAAACAGCTACTTACAACAGCTGCTAAAAAATAATTCTTTTTCCTTAGCATGTTACGAAGATTAACAAATGACGCACAAAAAGTTTCTCACAGCGCAAGAAATGTATCAAAGACAAAGAGATTTTCAAATCAAACAATTAAATGAAGAAATATACGTACAGAAAGAAACATGATATAATTCCGCGCATTTTAGCGGAAGAATTTTGCAAAATGAAAAAGTTGAAAATAGGCGAAAAATATTCTTCATGGGAAAAGCTATGCTGAGGAAAAAGAACTTTTCAAATACGTCTTCAATCGGGTTTTTTGTCCCGCAGATATTGCTGCAAACGGGAACTTGAACTTACGTCCTCTGGTGGAAGATTTTTGCTTTGAGCAAACTTTTTAATTATATGAGAAACATTTCGCAGCGGAAACGCTCTCCAACAATGGAAGAATTTTTCAAATCGGACTCTTAGAAGAAGAGATATCAACAAAAATAAGATATGCATCTACGCCCCTGGCGGAAAAACTATGTATTACTTTAAAAAGAAGGTATTGTCAAAAGATTCTCCGAAGTAAGCGCTATTGGTCCACGAAAGAATTTTTCCAATCGAGTATTTAGAAGCTCAGACTTTGCTGCACATATATGCCAAAAGCAGAAATAAACACTTACGCCCCCTGGTGGCAAAGCCATTCTTACCAAAAATTAGAAATCATATGCAAAATTTGCAAATAAAAGTTTTAGAAGCAGAGATGCCGGGGAAAACGCAATTTACTTTTACGCCCCATAGCGGAAAATTTATGCGTAACTAGAAAAACTGACTGTACCTGAAATAGTCTTCGATATAACTGGAATCGAAAAGTAAATAATTTTTTTGGGCCGCGGGTAGCCTAGTGGGCAACGTTCGTGACTGCGACGGAAAGGACATCAGGTTCGATCCCAGGCAGGTACGAACGCTCGATCCACTAAATATCCGCCGTTCGTCGGATGGGCACGTTAAGCCGTCGGACCCCGGGTACTGCCCCCCGGTAATAAATAAGGGCGTCTTCCTCCCCCTTTCTACTTCGCTTCCGTGTCACTTTCCTATCGGGCAATCTAGCCCAAATCTCCTAGCTTCCTATTTCTAAGGGTTGTTTAAGACCTGGGGTCAGACACTCCCTTCCTAAAATCCTCTACATATGATCATTTGATATGATCATTATTAAAAAAAAAAGAATTTTTTTTCAATCAGATGTTCAAAAGCGAATAATGGAATAAAATATATTTTGAATTCGACATCATCTATCTGCTTTTACGCCCACTTGTGGCGAAATTGTGCATCGTAGAAAAAAACGGAATGCAAAGGTCATCATTCTCAGAGATGGAAACGGGTCAACGGGTAGACAATTTCTTGCGGGTATAACTGCTCGGGTCAAGGTGTTCCTGACCCGGTTTTATACCCGTTTTATTTTTGACATTAGTAAAATATATTCCAAAGAAAAATGCGCGTTATGGAATTCTGTAGTCGATACTGCTGCCCATGGAGCGAATAATGATTTGCCATGCAAAAATAGTGTCGTCTCTTTCTTAAAGCAACGAAGATTTTCACCGATCTACGTTAGACACACCGACACCATATCGTAAAAAGATACTTTTTTGCGTTCTTTTGCAGTGCGTTTGTCCAGGGCAAGGTACAGGCAAACGCCATTCGCCTGCTTCTCAGCTGGAGTCACTCTCTCCGTGCAAAATTCACTGTGTGACTAGGAGTTATTTTATGCAAAAATAGTGTCGTCTCTTTCTTAAAGCAGCGAAGATTTTCACCGATCGACGTTAGACACACCGACACCATATCGTAAGAAGATACTTCCTTTGCGTTCTTTTGCAGTGCGTTTGTCCAGGGCAAGGTACAGGCAAACGCCATTCGCCTGCTTCTCAGATGGAGTCACTCTCTCCGTGCAAAATTCACTGTGTGACTAGGAGTTATTTTTCACTTCTCATTTTTTACATTGAGCATTCAGAGGTTTTCGATTGATGTGCTAACATCCCGTTCCCATGGCATGTCATGTCGAAATTAACTCCTTATTTGTTAATATGGATGGATTTAATATTAAGGAGGTTGAGAAAGGCGTCGAGGCCAACAAATACGTGTTGTTGAAAACCCCTAGGGGAAGAGTGAATGCTGGAAATTGTTTCGTCTCATTAAGGAACCGGTAAATGATCCTGTGTTGTTTGGTCTTGCTTGTTGTTCAAAATGTGGAAAGTGTATAATTACAAAAAAAGATGTCGACTGCGTAATAAAAGATTATGGAACCAAAAAATCTACCAGACCATATAAAAGTATGCGCACCTCCATCAAAGCGTGAACAATCTAAATGCATTTAAAGAAATACTTTTGTGTAATCGTAAATAATGATTCCCATTTGTAATACACTTCATGGTCACGGTCACAGTCAGCCATTACTTCTGGATTACGCAGAGTAGTGGCACTAAAATTTAACAAGTAACCAATTTTATTATTAAAAAAGGATTTCAGTTATTAAATATCATGCAGTTATTGGGATAAAGATATATATTACGTTTATATATATATAAATTGAGTTTCGAATTTATAGTTCAAAGCAAATTTGTCTGGGTCAGTTACGGGTCCGGATCGGGTCGGGTTGGGTCTCCGAAATTTTTGACCCATTTCCAACTCTGATCATTCTCACATTTCAAGCTTCCCAATGCAAAAGAAAATTTGCAGATCGGGCTAATAGTTGCAGAGATATGGTGCCCACAGACGAGCGGAAGGACAAACCTGCAACATAAGCACTATCTTTTTTACAAAAGACGTGTTAAAAATTGCTTGCGGGTTTTTATCTCTTTATTCAGAGTAAAGAGAAGAATCAGGAGCGCAGATCTGATTACGTATATAATTTTACGAGGGGGTGGGGGTGGGGTGGGGGCAATTACCATCTATTATTTTTAACATGAATAAAATCACCATTTACCCCGTGACAGTTAGTGTTACAAAGTACTTGAATGTGTCGACCTAAAGCGACTACCAGTTTTAAAGCTGAATTTTTATTCACTTTTAATTACAATGTTCTCTTTTTAAAAGCTTACTGCTTCTTCCTCTTTTTATTGTTTTTCGGGGGTTGAGCAACTCGGTGGACAATAGGCAGCAGCCTGTCGCTAATTTAGGCATACTGACTCTAGAGAAGGGAGAAAAGCAGTGCGGCAAGACAAACACAACATCCGTACCCCACCGGGATGCGAACCCTGACCCATCGCGTAAGAATAGTTAGAAGCCAGCGCTTAGACCACTGCGCCACCTTTCCTGTGTTACGCAGTACTTAGAGAAGAGACAAATACAAATTTATTTCATTTTATTTGAAGTGATGTGGTTTTCGGGCAGTGACGTAAGCATGTTTCGAAATCTGGGGGGAGGGGGGGTCTGATCATACATACACACATTATATGTATACATATATCATCTTCATCATTGTCAACCATTATCAATCCACTGCTGAACGAAGATCTCTCCAAGCCTCTTCCACAACGATCTGTCTTGTGCCAGTCTCCTCCATGTTACTCCCGCATACTTTCGAATTTCATCCACCCATCTCCCATGTGGTCTTCTCCTCGGTCTTTTCCTGTCCCTTGGAATCCAATCTAAAATGTCGGCTGTCCATCGTTGGTCTGTCCTTCTGGCAGTATGTCCAGCCCATTTCCATTTCAGGGATTTAACTCTGATCATAATGTCTTCCACTCTTGTCATTTTTCGGATCCACGAGTTCCTCTTCTTATCTCTCCTGGTTACACCAAACATTCACCTCTCCATGCTGCTTTGAGTTGTCTGCAGTCTTTGTATGTCTCTTTTAGTTAAGGTCCACGTCTCTGCACCATACGTAAGCACTGGAAGGATGCATAGATCAAACACTTTTCTTTTAAGACATAATCGCATATTGCTCTTGAAAATTATGCTGTTTCTTCCAAAAGCTCTCCAGGCAAGTTTTATACGCCGATTAATTTCTTCATCAATGTGACCCTCACTTGATATCTGCTGTCCAAGATAAACGTACGTGTGTGTTATCTCCAGCTTTTCTCCATCAATCGATAAATCTTCAGGTCCCAAACTCTACTTTATACAGTATTTATATGATATTGTATATATATATGTATTTTTCATAGATTTCAAAGCCATTGTAACTGCTAATGGTTTCACCGGCCTTTGACTCGGTGAAACCATAAGCAGTTACAATGGATTTTAAATCTATGGAAAATACATATATATACAATATCATATACATACTGTATAAAGTAGAGTTTGGGACCTTCTCCCCCTACACACACGCAGGAGCAAAGTAGTTGCTGAGGCGCGATCTAACGGGCACGACATAGGCGCCTCTGTTGGCGAATTGTGGAACTTGGCGAACACAACTGTAAAACTATGATAGATAGAGCATAAATGTAAATTACAAAGTTATAGAACTGACTTTGCTTATTAGGAATCGATATCGCTGTTTTATTAAGTGCACTATATACACCTGTTTGCGTGCACTGTACGAAAATTACAATCTTAAATTATTAAATTAAGTTGGTTCACATCATAAAAAAGTGTGTGTTATATCATTATATTCCCGATTTTTTTTTTGGGTGGGGGGGGGGGGGTCCTTTACATTATGGATCCCCGAGTATTAATGAAAAGCTGGCGGTCCTGACCCCACCCCCAGTGGTTACGCCTATGCGCTTAGGCATGGTGTGTACTTACTCGCGTGATTATGCATTCTCACAGTTTCATAGTTTGCGTATCAAACCGATAAGAGGTTTTATTTAAACAGTAAAATTTCCAACCGATAAGTGATGTTGATTAATACATTCCTTCCTGTGCATAATTCCGATTAACTGCATGACATTCAAGTCAAGAAAATCTTCGACCAGGCGATCGGACTTCTGTGCAACCGTCAGTGTGGGGAAATTTGAAACCGATTTCTTTGTTTTTAATTGTCAAGTGGGTCTCATCTTCGACCGATTAAGCTGGAGAACTGACCTTGGTGTAAGTTATGTCCTTTTGGACCACACAGCAGACTGACGTCATCATTTAGGAACTATCGGAGGACAGTTTATTAGCTCTCTCACCCCAATAACTCAGTGGCAGCTGATATCCGTCGTATCGCTTCTGCAACAGCTGACTAAGTGCCGCTGCGTTCTGTCTCTCTTAGAATCGAAACTATTTATAACGACATGACGCTGGTCGCTTCCATATCTGCATGCATGTCTGAGAATGTATCCAAGAGCAGCATTAAAAAAAAAAAAAAAATTGCATGTATTTGTTCAACGCTGCTTTACAAAGAAATCATGGGAGATTTTGATGTCGTAAGTTCTTACGGACAACAGTTAGTAGAAACTACATCAAAATAATCAACGAAAATAATTAAGTAATCCGTTTATTGGTGTTAAAGAAAGTGTAACATATGCCCAGCTTCTTGTGCATCGAAACGGACGGCTTCGACAAAGCCTTGTAGCACACTGAAAATAAAGATCATACAAAATCAATTCAAAGAGCAGGCGATAACTTGACCAGGGAAAAAACTTGTAAATTCAATACTCTGTGGTTACTTGGTGAGTCAAAAGCTTTTTTTTCAATAGAAATAACTGGAACAAATTGCTGTCATCGTGTTATTTTTTTTTTCCCCTGTTTGTATGAATGACAACGGTGGTTCTAGTGGTCTGAGCGACGGTTTCTGAACATTCATCCGAGATGAGTCCGGGTTCGAATCCCGGCGAGGCATGATGTTGTGTTTGTCTTACGGCAATGGCTCTCTCCCTTCATCCCTGGAACCAGTGGCCCTAAATAAGGGACAGACGTCTGCTTATAGCCCACCGAGTTGCTCACGGTAGTCGTTAAACCTTTAAACAAAAAAAAATAATATTAATAATAAATTAAACAAGTAAAATAAAAAAAAAGACCTTTGCCCCACCAGAGGCGGCTATGATCTTTTCCCACAATGGTCAGAAGCCAGCGCTTAGACCATTGCACCAGCGGAGCATATGCCACTTCTCCGTATGCCACATTTCCTTGACTTCGTATCGTAGGTCGTTATACTTTGACAGCTTCTCTCCGTGCGCGTTCTGGATGCTGCACGTATTGGGCACGGCTATGTCAATGAGGTATGTTGACTTCTCCTTGTCGACCAGGACGATGTCGGGACGATTGTGGGGATGGTCATATCTGTTCTGATCGATGTATCCCAGTACGTCTTGTGGGTATTGTTCTCTAGAAGGGTTGCTGGCTTATACTTGTAGTAGAGGACAGGCTCAGTTGTAATGAGGTGATACTTTCTTGCCAATTTCTGATGGGGAATTTTGGCGACTTGATTGTGCCTAATCCTGTACTTTGTTTGTGTGAGGACTCTGCATCCTGCTGTGATGTGTTGGATGGTCTCTGGCGCTTGATCGCATTGCCGACATGTGTCGCTTTCTACTGATGTGTCGTTCAGGATATGCTTTCGATAGTTTCTGGTGTTTACAACTTGATCTTGCATAGCCATCAGTAACCCTTTGGTCTCGGGGAAGAGTGATCCATTTGTTAGCCATGCATTGGAGACAGTTTTATCCACATGGTCGAATTGCAGATAGTTGTAGTGCTTTCCGTGTAGAACTTTCTTGCTTCATGCTTCTTCTTTTGTCTGTCTCGTTTAGATCTCGATGTTCTGATTATTAGCATTATTTCTAAACGAATTCAGATATGGGTTTAGTGTTTGTAGGTAATTCATGTGGAGTTGGGAAACTTTAAACCTTTAACAACCAGGACTCTAAAATCATGTGCCGCCTCGAATAGCATAACGCCTGAAATTTTCTGTAGCTACTTTTCGAATTTCTGTATCTCATTTTACTGGTTAACAGAAGAAAGATTAATGTTGGCCACATCACGAAACTTCCGATCTGTCTGCTTGATATGCCTTCAGACGTAACCCAGGGGTAATCACTGCATTCTTCCACGGAAAAGAGATGCGATGTCGTGAGACCTATCGGCCCGAACGAAACCAACTCCTAGTTCGTTTCTTCGTTTAGTGACGACAATGGTGACTTAGAGTGACATCTTCTAACCCCACTGAAGTCGTGCCAAATCAAAAGAACTTGTGTGGGTAGAAAGTTCTACTCACTCTAGTCGGGCGGTTCGGGCGGCCTTGGTCGTCTGCATGTACTAGCGTTTTGGACGGTATGGTCTTTAAAGGGTTAAATAAACATTGCTGAATTCAAACAAATTTCATCTCTACCGTTTCCACCCATAAAAAAAGTTACCTAACAAGTTTCTTTGCTCTGCCACTTCCTTCACACATTTTTAAAAATTTATTTTCATAATTTCCGGCAGCATGCTACCTCATCCTCTTCCGTTAAATAACAATGGAAACATATTCACAGAAATCCATAAAAATGAAAATTTTCGGAGATTTTGTAGCTATGGTAGAAAATGATACGGAAGACTTCATTTTTTGCCTTTTTTTTTTTTTTTTTTTTCATTTGCTGATTTTGCATAAACCACATCGTTACGACCATCGGTAACACTGACCGTAATAAAATTAATGTGAGAAATTTTCCCAACAAATATAGGTACAGTGCTACTGATTTTGATTTTTAACTAGATCTAGTTGATGTTGCGCAACACTTGGTCGGTAAAATTCTGATTCAGTTGATAGTTGAAAAATCCGGTTGACTGCCCGAAAAATTTTGTTGATTTATGGTGGCTTTAATTATTTATCTTATTTACTTCGATTTTTTTGTTTTCTGCCTCTGAGTTGGAATCAACTTTAACTATGTCATCGTAAACATAAAGTTTTTTTACCATGTTGACGATAAGTATGGTGTTCGATTAGGTGAAATGACATTTTGGTTGTTAGGTTTATTTTCTAGCAATCTTGAAGGAGGCGCTGCATATAGTGCTTTAGTATTGCTAAGTACATAGGAAGGATTCATACACTGACTATTGCTATTTTGATTTATTTTAATATTGCTAAGTACATAGGAAGGATTTTAATATTGCTAAGTACATAGGAAGGATTTTAATATTGCTAAGTACATAGGAAGGATTTTAATATTGCTAAGTACATAGGAAGGATTGATACACTGACTATTGCTATTTTGATTTATTTTACCGTGAGATGCCATGATAGATCAAGTGATTGTTTCCTTAATCGACGAGGCCTACTGCCTAAACTCTCTCTATGAGTTCTTTTGTTTTTCCATTGGATGTTCTTTTTCTTTTTATTGTAAATACACGTTGGATGAAGGTCTCCCAAAGTTTCTTCCACAAATGTCTGTGTTGAGTCAGTCATACCATCTTGCTTTCCATGTCACACCATCTTGCTTTCAAGTTTCATCCATCCAACGGTGGTCCGTTCATCTGGCAATATGTTGAGCTCATTGCCATTTCAGTGATTTACTTTGATCATGATGTCTTCCACTCTTGTCATTTTCCTGAAACACGAGTTCCTCTTCTTATCTTTCTTAGTTACACCAACTGTGCATCTTTCCAGGCTTCTTTCAGTTGTATGCAGCCTCTGTATGTCTTTTTTTTAGTTAAGATATGTCTCTGCTCCATACGTAAGAACTGGAATGCTGCGTTGATTAAACACTTTTCTTTTCAGACATACTGGTACATTGCTCTTGAAAATTATACTCTTTCTTCCAAACGCTCTCCAACCAAGTTTTATACGTCGATTAATTTCTTCATCAGCGTGACCGTCGACTGATATCTGTTGCCCCAGGTAAATGTAGTTATCGGATATTTCTAGCTTTTCTCCATCATTCATTAAATCTTCATTTTTTTTAATTTTTTTTTTTTTTTTTTTTTTTTTGTGTAAGAGTACATGACATTTTTTTTCATCATTTTTAAGCTCATTTTTTTACTCTTTTCAGCAAGTTCCTGGATCATACTCTATAGCTGTGAAGGGGTGCTTGCGAAAATGACTATGTCGTCAGCAAAACGAAGGGGAGTGAAATATCTCCATTAAGCTTTATTTTCTTGTCTTTCCAGTTCAACGAGTGAAAGATGTACTCCGGGGTGTTGCTTCTTTATGGTAGACAAAAGTGTGAAACCGAAAAGCAACGAATTTTTATTCGTCATAACCTAAACGCACATTTCCACGTAATAGAGTATTAAGAACACTCGTTCTTGAGCTACATATATAGAGTGAAAGACATTTAACAATGTGGCATTGAAGAGTTTCGGTGATATGGTGTCACCTTATGTCACTCTCTTTCCAATATTTATTGTTACTGTGTGCTGAAATAACCGCACCTTTGCACTTGCGGTTTCATAGATGTTTTTTTTTTCTTTTTATTGGAGGTTTAACGACCACCGTATGCTACTCAGTGGGCTATAAGTAGTCGCTCGTCCCTAATTTAGGGTCAGTGGTTCCAGGGAAGGGAGAAAGCAAGTGCCGTAAGACAAACACAACATCCATGCCTCACTGGGATTCAAACCCGGACCCATCAGGGACGAATGGTCAGAAGCCATGTCTTAGACCACTGCGCCACCTGGGCGGCTAGATGTTTTTAATAATGTTAATGTATGCATCTTCAATGCTACGGGATTTCAAAGGCACTGATGATTAGTGTGATGTTATAACTGCTAATGGGTTTCACGGAATCAAAGGCCTTTTCATATTCAATAAAAGCCATGTATATTTAGTTAGAATTCATATCTTATTCTTTCAAGTATGTGTCGTCAAGTTTGAAAGCGTATGTACAAGTTTGGGTATAAATGCAAGTGCACACACTTACACATTTAAGTCCAATACCGTGTTTGGTATAATTGTGCTAACATCCACAGAAATTCTTTATTGAGTAAGAGAAATTTCCAGAACTAAATCTTACCATCCAAAAGAAATGTACTTTCATTAAATGATGCAGTAAATATTGTAAAATTTAAATCCTCATAGTTTGCACTAGACTTCAATCGTGAAGGTGAATACTAATTAGAAGAGTTACGATTTGAACCATTCTTCAGTCATGTGAAGATTTCTGCATCTGTGAAGATTTGAATTTCACAAGGGTAAATGCAAGAACGCATCGGTTGTCCTTTATCTGTAGTTTATTCCTTTCTCTGAAAAATTTCCAGAATTAGCTTTCTGCAGAAAAAAAAAAAAAAAATGATCGTTAAATCTGGAAGTGAAGGTTACAGAAAGGAAAAAAAGAAACTATTAGCATTTTTCCTGAAAGTAAGAAAAAGAAAAATATAATGGGGAAGAAAAATTGTGTGTGTGTGTGAAGAATGCCATGAATAATACAGTACATCTGCTTTAATTAACTTCATTTTTCTAAAATTAATTCCTCGAAAAGGGTGTCTTGCTCCTTCTTTCCAATATTCTGTCTACTTGTGGTTGATTTTTTGTATATTTTTTTTTATTTAGAATTAGCTGATTTTTGGCAAAAGGAGTTGGAAACATTGAGTAGGCGTAAAAAATCGATCCTGTCCCAAATCCCAGAAAGATGAGCCTACACAACAGTTAGACATCAGGGTAACATGACCCATTTCACTACTTTTTAACAGTGCGTAGGCTCAAAGATGTTGGCTGTTAATGGATATTTTTTTGTATTTTTAAGTAATGAAAAGTAAATAAAATATGTTATTTTTGTATACACATACGTTTCTGAAGACTATTATTCGATTTTTTATTTCCAACTTGTTAACTGCAGTTTGTAGATGTTTCGTAACGATGAAATTCCTCTTGAGTGATTGATTTCCCTCCCCACCGCTAAATGCGTGAAACATTGAAGCTTGCACTTTTTCCCAAATGTGGGAAAATAAAAGTACTAAAATATCAATTTTTCACACAAACACACACATACACCCATATTGTAATATATGCTTTATAAGTAGAGAAAAAGGTGAGAAAACTGCTCTCTAAATATTCAATAACTGTCAATTCGTAAACTTTTTTTTTTTAAGTTTCCTTTTCTTTTGTAAGTTATGTTCTTATTAATAGCTCGATGTTTACTATTGACTGACGAATTTAATGGGTGACTGTGATCAGTAGGAGCTATTTGATTAAAGCCTGAGATTTACATATTTTTTTCTTTTTTCTTTTTGGAGGCTTAACGACAACTGTGAGCAACTCAGTGGGCTATGAGCAGTCGCCTGTCTCTATGTTTGGATCACTCGTTCCAGGGAAGGGAGAGAGCCAGCGCCGTAAGACAAACACAACATCCATGCCTCACCAGGATTCGAACTCCGACTCACCTCGGACGAATAATCATAACACAGCGCTTAGACCACTGCGCCACTAGGGCGGATATATGATTTTTGCAAAAATAATTCGAAATTACTTGCATTTTTTATTCATTTCAGGAGAAAACGTTTATGTCATAACATCTTCATGTGAAAATATACTCCTGTAAAGAAAGAGAGAAAAAGAAAGAAAAAAACTAAATTCTTGTCGTGAAACGAAGCAAAGAAGAAAAAAAGAAAAGAAAGAAAGAAAAATGCCAACGGTCAATGGAACGTGCTTTTTTTTAATTAATTGCACAACCGTCTTTGACGTATACATATATATTGCTCTTTTTGCAAACACTATTTCCAGAAATGGGTTGATTTTGTCGCTAAGGGCCTGTGAGAAGTCGATTGCTGTTCTAAGATGGTCCAGAGAGTGATAAAAGAGCACTTCGTGTCGACCTAGTTCAAGGGCAGAAGAATCTGATATTGTGTATTACATATCAGAAATTGTGGACCTCTTTTCTGTCATCATCTCGAGCTGACAAGACTGCATTGGCAAATGGAGGTCGTCAGCAATTTTTTCCTTCTGATATATCACTATCTGATCACACGGACGAACGTTTTAAGTTCCTTTCTGTTATCCGCATGTCTCAACAATACTGACATGGCTTTTTAAGCACAGATATGTCAAAAACATCTGTTAACCGTTAAGTAATATTCGTACCTCTGTTGCACATGTCATTTCGTAAATTGAAATATCAGCTTCCATGAAAGCACATGCACAACAAGAAGGATGGCACCGAATTCTCTGGTGCCGTCCCGGTGGGCGACTGGTCTGAGGCACTGGTTTTTGACCATTCGTTTGATGTTGGCCAAAACTCGATGCATGGGTGGTGCACTTGTCTGATGACGCGAGATTTGTCCTTTTCTGGAACCAGTGGTCCAATTAGAGACGAGCGACTGACGCGTGTCTAATGATGCGGGATCTATCCGTTCCTGGAACTAGAGGCTCCAAGTTAGGAACGAGCGACTGGCATCTGTCTGATGACGCTGGATCTGTCCCTCCTGGAACCAGTGGCCCCAAATTAGGTACGAGCAACTGACGCCTGTCGCTTCCTGGAACTAGAGGTTCTAAGTTAGGGACGAGCAACTGGTGCCTGTCTGATGACGTTGTATCTGTCCCCTCTTGGAACCAGTGGCCCCAAGTTAGGAACGAGCGACTGGCGCCTGTCTGATGACGCTAGATCTGTTCCTTCCTGGAACCAGTGGCCAAAAATAAGGAACGAGCGACTGGCACCTGTCTGATGACGCTGGATCTGTGCTTTCGTGGAACTAGAGGCTCCGAGTTAGGGACGAGTGACTGACGCCTGTCTGATGACTCTGGCTCTGTCCCATCCTGGAACCAGTGGCCCCAAATTAGGGACGAAAAATTAATTATAGCCCTAAAAGTTGCTCATGGTGGTCGTTAAACCTCAAAGCAAAAACAGCAACAGAGAATTATCGGGTGCAATGTGTAATCTTTTGATAGGAAAATCAAAGGTGCTGTGGCCAAATTATTTCAAGGCATTTTTAATTTCAAATTACGCAAAGAAAAACGAGTTTTGATCCACCTAGCAGAAACTTTTTACCACAAGAGATGAAAGAGGGAAAAAAATTCGGTCGTGGTTGAAGCAATCGACTATAAAACGATATTTCAAAACAGTGCATTTGCAAGCACAAGTATAGTACCAAACTTAAATATGTTGTTACGCTCCCTAATGGAGAAACAAATAGTTAAGAAAATAGGAAGCATGTGGACAATGCTGATTACGGATAAAGCTAACTAGATAACTAGAGTGCTAAAACATTTTTTTCTCTCTCTTTTTGTTTCCGAATCTGAATGCTGGGTTACCATCGTAAGAAGCCGTAAGAATTTATGGAATGCAACTCATAAGAAACATTTTACGAAAGAAAAGATTCGATATATATGAATTATACTTCTAATAACTATGGCCAATGGATGCAAAAAGACTTTTAGAATAGTGCCAAATGCATAAATGCAGTTGCATCATCTAGCTGCAAAACAACACACACACACACACACACACACACATCATGTTCTATCTGTAGTTCCAGTGATAAAATTTAAAAAATCGTTTTACTAATCCGTCCTCTGTAAGATGTTTTATTTTATTTAAGTTTGGTGGCGTTGTGGTCTAAGCGCTGGCTTGTGGTAATTCGTGCGACATGGGTCCGGGTTCGAATCCCGGTGAGGTATGGATGTCGTGCTTGCCTTAAAGCTGGGCACTCTCCCTTCCCTGTGACCAGTGGCCGTAAATTAGGGACGGGCGACTGCTTGCAGCCCATTGTGTTGCTCACGGTGGTCACTAAACCCTCAACCAAAAAAAAAAAAAAAAAACCCAAGAACAAAACATAGGAATGCCTTAACGCCATCTGTCAGAAGAACTGCGTATCACAATTATTCGAAAGTTTGAATCAACAATTTAATGGTTCTCTCTATAGATGTAAAGCAGATTTTTCGAATCGGACTGATAGATTCAGAGATATATGTGAAGAGGGACGGATGTTATAAGTACTTTTTCTTTTTTTCTTCAAAGGTGTGCTGTAAATGTAATTTGTAATTCCACTGTTTGTTATGAAAATACAATACAATATAACTTCAAGAGAAATTTGAAGAACTAATGAAGTCGGCAACATTGCTCGTTTTATTTAGTGATTCTGATCGAGACTGCGTATACGCTATTTTTCTCCCACAGTTTGTTTGGCTACATGCCCAAAAGCCGCTGTTTTTCACAGTACGCATGTATTGGTAAGATCTTTTGTTAGAAATCTGAGCTTTGGCAGAACAGAGCGATATTTCACATGTGGCAAGACAGAATTTTATGTGTGAAATTGGAGAAATTGGTCAAGACAATCTAGAAGTGTTTCAAATTGCATATGGAATATTTATCAATGAAAAAAAAAAAATCCGCTAAGCGCAATATCCCAGTGCTTTTAAAAAGTGGATGGAAAAATACTTTTCTTTTTCGTTTTACCCCATAAGCATAACGTGAACCACTTCTTATCCCATAATTTATGTTGAAATCCAACCCCTCCTAAAGCTTCCTTTTGTAGCACTTAACTACAGAAGACTTAGTATCTGCTTTCAATTGATCAATTTGTAACCATGATATTTTGAAGGCAAATCAAAGCTTAAACTGACTCATTCTTTAATACAGACATTGCTTAAAGCTTCTCGTACTAATTTCGCATATGTGAAGAGCGTTACTTCAAAGAGAGAGAGAGAGAGAGAGAGAGAGAGAGAAGGAAAAAGGTTTATCAGATAAATAATAACGAACAAGATTTAACGCAATCCCCGGATTTAACGAGGGAGAGAAAACCTTAGATGATCACTTTTAACACGCAAAAGTAAAAAAATTGAATAAAATTCCATGCACACTGTCCTGGAGTGGAGTAATGGAAATGGTATAGCTTACAGGACGAAATTGCAGGAGCGTAGAGAAATCTTGATGTGTTAGTGAAAGAATTTTGATAGAAAAGAAAACGGGAGGGAGTACATCAGATTCTCAACAAGCGAGTTGCCCAAGGGTCTTTCTTCTCCCACTCCAAACATTAAAAAGAATAAAAAAAAAAGATTCCCCTTGGCAGTATCTTTTTTTAAATGTTTCCACATAAATGTCTTTCATGATTCGTTGGTGCTGTGTATTCATGTAAATTCTTATTTTATTTAAGTTTGTACCACTGTATGTAACTAATTAAATCTTTCAAGCCCATGTTTTATGGATATGTAACATAAACGTATATTCATAATATCTCATATGTATATTTTTACATGATGATATTTTTCATCCAAAACGAATTTAGATAGCGCCCGAATTTAGCGAGGATTTTCCCTTGAAGTGAGATTCTGTTCATGGTTTTTGTTTTTGCAAATTTATTTTATTTTTGGATACCTCCGAGAAAAAAAATTTTGGTTTCTGAATGAGAAATTTAAGAACGCTGAACCTACTTTTTTTTTTTTTCTTTCTTTGCGACTTTTGATTTATGAGGACAGAAAAGTACCATGGCGACTTTAGAATTGAATCGCAGAAGTCACAGAAAAATTAGGTAATGGGGAGGGAAAATTGTTTCAAATTCCATTCCATTATTTTCCTTTCAGTTCTTAGTATTCATTTACTTAAGAAGGTCGACTAATTTTGCTTTGCTTTCTTTCATGTTTTTCTGTTTTTTAATTCTCTCTTCTCCCGACATAAGTCGAAGTACCTGTTCGTCCTAATTCTTTGTCGTCGATTTTATCTTTTTCCAGTGTCTGCTCTTCAAAAATCATGTTTTATCATTTACGATGTTTTTACTGAGATACAGTGCGCAGTCACCGATCTGGTAATTACTCACTCTAGAATGCATTCAAGAAATTTCTCACTTTTATTGTTTTGTTTTGCTGTTGTTAATAAAGTTGGTCAGCCGACCTATATAGATATTATCTGCTTCATACTCAGTTTTCTTACTTCTTTGCGCAAACTTTTCTTACTATGTAATCTTCTGTTTGCACCTTTCACAGTAAGATCGATTGATACAATTTGTCATTAAATCTCGTTTCTTACAGGCATGACAAGTTACTCTGTCTATCTAGTTTTCTGGATTTGCTCTATTTTTATAGTTGATTTCTTTGACTCGAAAATGACGTTTACCATTAAGGAGTGTTTGGACATAGCAAAGTTTCTTACACGAAGAGTCAAAACATTTCGATCAGCACGGCTTCATGCAAATAGAAGAAAATGTAGGTTAACGACTGCGCATGTGAAGGTCATGAAATGATATAAATAACACCTGATACTGAACTCTGTTAATCAGTGTTGTTCTTCACATGGGAAAGACAGCGGGCTTAAGCGAGTTTGTCAAAGACCAAATTGATGCTACAGGCGAGTAAAGGTCCATGTGGTAGAAACCAACAGAAGGAATAGTGTGACGCAAACACCGGTAATTTGAGTGCTAGTGACGGCAGTGATGTGTCACAACACAAAGTATATCGAACCTTGCTTAAAATAGGACTGTGTAGCCTCAAGTGGTTCCGAGTGTCCATGCTAACCTCCATTCACAGTCGAAAGCGCCTACAATGGGAACGCCAGCATCAAAACTGGTCCTCGTATGATTGGAAGAAGGCCGTCTGGTCCAATGAATCTTGTTTCCTCTTGCACCATGTAAACAGCCGGGGTGCGTGTGTGTCGCTTACCTAAGGAAATATACGGCACCAAGGTGCACCGTGAGGCGAAAACAAGCCGATGGAGGAAGTATAATGCTTTGGGCAACGTTCTGCTGGGAAACCCTGTGTCCCGTCATTCATGTGCAGGAAACCATGACGTCAACCACCTACTTAAACATCATTGTAGACCATGTACAAAAATGCACTACTACAGAGCACTATTACAGGGCAAGAAAGTACTACTACAGGTGATGGCCGTTGATGGTACAATCATTGCAGATCATCAACGGCAATCCCCTGTAGTAATACTAATATCGGTTCAAATCCCTATTTCTAACCCTTGAACGTCACTACGTGGCTTATTATAATGAATTCTTGGCAATGCCTTCTTTCAGAAGGCCACAACAGGAGATTGCAGACCATGTACAAAAGTGCACTACTACACAGCACTACTACAGGGCAAGAAAGTACTACTACAGGTGATTGCCGTTGATGGTACAATCATTGCAGATCATCAACGGCAATCCCCTATAGTGGATTGCAGACCAGGTACAAAAATGCACTACTACAGGGATTGCAGACCCGGTATAAAAATGCACTACTACCGGGCAAGAAGGCACTACTACAGGAGATTGTCGTTGATGGTACAGTCATTGCAGACCATCAACGGCAATCCCCTGTAGATTGCCGTTGATGGTCTGCAATGACTTCTCCGTCTTAATAACGTAACAGCAAAAACTGCACGTGAATCACTGATAGTATGGCAGCATATTTTTAATAACCCAAGGCTCCACAACGTGAGTCCTTGTTGGTGAATTTCCCTACAAATGACTGACTAACAGAATTAATGCTCTAATATGTATATATATATCATCATCATCATCAACCATTATCAATCCACAGCTGGACGAAGGTCTCTCCAAGCTTCTTCCACAACGGTCTGTCTTGTGCCAGTCTCCTCCATGTTACTCCCACATAGTTTCGAATTTCATCCACCCATCTCCCATGTGGTCTTCTTCTGGGTCTTTTCCTGTCCCTTGGAATTCAATCTAAAATTTCGACTGTCCATCGATGGTCTGTTCTTCTGGCAGTATGTCCAGCCCATTGCCATTTCAGGGATTTTACTCTGATCATGATGTCTTCCACTCTTATCATTTTTCGGATCCACGAGTTCCACTTCTTATCTCTCCTGGTTACACCAAGCATGCACCTCTCCATGCTGCTTTGAGTTGTCTGCAGCCTTTGTATGTCTCTTTTAGTTAAGGTCCACGTCTTTGCACCATACGTAAGCACTGGAAGGATGCATTGATTAAACACTTTTCTTTTAAGATATAATGGCATATTACTCTTGAAAATTATGCTGTTTCTTCCAAAAGCTCTCCAGGCAAGTTTTATACGCCGATTAATTTCTTCATCAATGTGACCCTCATTTGATATCTGCTGTCCAAGACAAACGTACGCATCTGTTATCTCCAGCTTTTCTCCATCAATAGATAAATCTTCATTTCTTGTAAAAGCATTGTACATCACTTTTGTCTTCTGAAAGTTCATTTTTAATCCTACTTCTTTACTCTTGTCAGCAAGTTCCTGGATCATACTCTGCAGCTCTGATGGGGCAGTTGCAAAAATGACTAGTTCATCAGCAAAACGAAGGTGAGTTAGATAATCACCATTAATCTTTATCCCTTTGTTTTCCCATATATATTCTCTCAGAAAAATCTGTCATGAAAAACTGATGCTATAGCAAGCAGTCAGCTTACCTCAACAAAGGGCTACCATTGAACTCTTGACACTTTTCTAATATTTACAAAAGGCTGCTGCACGAAGCCGGGGCTTTTAACAGTTTAGTTGTTGCCGGGAAAAACGGCCTGAAGCTATAGACATAACTTGCAAAACGAATTCTGTTTTAAAGTTTCCCATTTCTAGTCATATTCCACGAGCACTGTTCCAAATATCATCTTTGCATGTTGCAGGTTTGCACACACAATTTTGGGGTAGCTGAAACTGAAAATCATATTTTAATTCGTTTCAAATGTAGTATTCTTTAAGCAGCAGAATAAGAAGTTAAAATGTTGTCTTCGAGTATTTGTAAGGTGGCAGAGAGAAGTGTTATTAACTCATCGACCAGAAAACCATGTCACTCAAAAAAAAAAAAAAAAAAAAAAAAAACTGAAGCTCTAACAGTTTTTTTCCCACCGCAAAGAGCCGTTGCTAGATTGAAGACCCAGCAGCTTGCTTATCTGCAGAAATAACTGCTGTAAGAAATCCAAGCTTGCTTGTAGAACACAAAATTGCAGCTTTATCAGTTTGTTTAAAGAATTTTGTTTTTCATCGCTACTCAGATGAGACGGGGTCCATTTCAAAATTATCTTTGTATGCCGTAGAACTGTACTCACAGTTCAAGTTGTTCATACAGAAGTCAGATAATCATCCACGCTGTTGTAGGATTTTTTTTTTTTTTTTTTTTTAAGTTGTAGAATGATGAAATTTTGGCATCAAGTATTTGTACGATGGAAAAAAACACGTGATCTGGTCCCGATGAAAAGAAGCTGATAGTTATAGTTACATGTTACGAAGTTTTAGGTCCTTTAAGCGATTAGTTCCGTTTGTCTGTTTCCATGCAGAGCACTGAGGTCTGACACCTCCTTAAAAAATAGAAAGAAAGAACAAATGGGGGAAAAAATAAAAAGGAAAAGAGCAGCGCCCTTGTTCTTTCTTTTTTCATTTTTTTTTCTTTCGCTCCGTGGAAAAATGGTTCGAAGAAGTGGACGCTCACCTGGTGGGGCTGCGGTCACAAGGGTGACGCCATGCCGCTGTATAAGCCCTTTGTTCTGCGGAACGTGATGGTTTCCTCACGCAAACCCTGAGGCACCGACAGCGCTGCAACACAACGCTTTCTCCTTTCTCTCTCTCTCTCTCTCTCTCGCCCAGTGTGCTCAAAAGACGAGTGGAGAATAATTTGATGTCCGGGCAATCACTTACTGCATGTCTTACCAAAGCTCTCCTAATTATATAACGAGGATTAAAAAATCAGAGCGAAAAAAAGGTAATAGCAAAAAAATAATATAAAAGATTGGTGGAAGAATCGTTCAGCTTCTTTGCTCCGAATATCTCTCGTTCTGTCCATACCCCCCCCCCCCAATTCTCCCTTTCTTTTCTTTTTTTCTTTTCCACGCAAAGCAGACCTATCAAAATGAATCAATCAAATTCTGTTCGACTTACATAAAAATCAATGTATGCATTTCCAATTTTGACCGTATGTTTGTAGTACACTTCACTCATTCTGGGCATGACGCCAATTTATAAGAGTAGTGTAAATATCTTCAATAACTGGGAGCACATTGATTTTTAAAACTGATATTTTTTATTTTTTTTTTGCTGAAGACTTGTGTGGTTCATCTTCATCAACCTGTCTCAATCAACTGCTTGATGAAAGCCCCCCCCCCCAAGTCTCTTCTGCAACCCTCTGTCTTGAACAATTTACTTTTCCAGCCCATTTCCCCATGCTGTCGATTTTACTCTCCCATCTCCTACGTGGTCTTCTTTTGGGTCTTTTTCCAGTCCCTTGGTATCCAGTCTAGTATTCATTTGTTCAACGGTGGTCAGTTCCAGCAATATGTCTAGCCCATTGCCAATTGAAATGTTTACTTTGACCGCAGCGTCATCAACTGCCATCTGCCTGATACATGAGTGCCTTTTTCTATTTCTCTTGATTACACCAAACATCATAGGCGTAACCACTGGGGGGGGGGAGGACCCCAGATTTTCAGAGTCAAGGATCCCTAATGTAAAGGACCCCCAAATTTCTCTGGAATGTAATGATAAAATGCACACTTTTTTATGATATGAACCAACTAAATTTAATAATATAAGATTGTAATTTTTCGTATAATGCAAACACGTGTATAATGTGTACTTAATAAAACAGCGATATCGATTCCTAATAAACAAAGTCAGTTGTACAACTTTGTAATTTACATTTCTGCCCTATCTATCATAGTTTTACATTTGTGTTGTGTTCGCTAAGTTCCACAATTCGCCAACAGAGACGCCTATGTTGTGCCCGTTAGATCGCGCCTCAGCAACTGCTTTGCCCCTGCGTGTGTGTGTGTGTGTAGGGGAAGGGGGTCCCAAACTCTATCTTATACAATATGTATATAATATTGTATATGTATACATATAATGTGTGTATGTGTGATCGGACTCCCCCCCCCCCCAGATTTTGAAACATGGTTACGCCACTGCCAAGTATGCATATCTTCATGCTTCTTTAAAATCGTCTGCAGCCTCTGTATGGGAATTAGGCAAAATGATGTGAAATCGTGGGACATGTCTTTATTAATAAGGTGGTGGATCACCATTTGCCTTTAATACAGCTTTCAATCATCTTGGAATAGATTGATACAGATTTTGAACAGTCTGCAGTGGAATGTTGTACCATTTTTCGATCAGAACATCAGCCAATTGCTTCAGAGATATTGGAGGAGGGAATCTGCACCTCAATCAGCTCTCTGAAACTACCCACAGTGGCTCAATGATATTCATCTGTCTTGGTGTTCCTCTAACCAAGACTGGACTGTTCTAGCTGTGCGTATGGGCGTATTATCATTTTGAAAAATGACATCGTTGCTGGAAAACAGCATTTGGGCCACATGATGTACCTGATCACTAGTATGTCCAAGTACTCGCTAGCAATAACTCGACTATGTAGGGTAATAATGGAGCCAGCCGAATTCCAAGATATGGCCGCTCAAATCATCACAGATCCGCCCAATGTTCGGCAGTTGGAACCAGATATTCCGAATTGTACGCTTCGTTCGGGGTTCGCCATAAATATGCCCGACTTACTGTTAAGAATAATGCAAACATGGACTCATCGGACCATATCTCACATTTCCAGTCATCAGTTGTCCAGTTTAGGGCTCACGACCCCATCTTTTTCGCATCGTAGAGTTGGTTTCTGTGATTAAAGGTTTAGCAGTTGCAGCCCTTCCATGGATATTGACTTTCTAAAGTTCTCTGTGGACAGTTCTTGTGGAAACAGGGTCTTCCATGTGGATATTGAGTTATACTGTCCCTTTTGTTGAAGTGTTTCTCTGTTGTTTGGACATAATCCTTTTTAGTGTTCGACGGTCTCTCTCATTCAGATTTTCGTCCACTATTCTTCTTCGCCGATGAAGTTCATGCCAAACTTTGCGTACACAGTCATAACTGTGGAGACTATTGCTATTGAAAGACCAAATAATTTGGCTGTTATGGTTACAGACTCTCCTGTTAAACGGGGCCCCACGATTTGTCTTTTTTGGTAGTCAGACAGGTCGCCCATTTCAACGACAGCCCGTTCAAACTGCTGCTAAACACAACTTGTACTACACAGGCGTACAACCTAGAGAATATATACAAAGAAGAGATACACAAAAGATAATCACAACAAGAGATACACAAAAGATAATCACAACAAGAGATACACAAAAGATAATAACAACAAGAGATACACAAAAAGATAATCACAACAAGAGATACACAAAAGATAATCTCAACTAGAGATACACAAAATATAATCGCAACAAGCGATACACAAAATATATGATCACAAAGAGATATACACAAAATATAATCACAACGAGATATACACGAAAGATAATCACAACAAGAGATACACAAAAGATAATCTCAACTAGAAATACACAAAAGATAATCACAACAAGCGATACACAAAATATAATCGCAACAAGCGATACACAAAATATATGATCACAAAGAGATATACACAAAATATAAACACAACGAGATATACACAAAAGATAATCACAACAAGAGATACACAAAAGATAATCTCAACTAGAAATACACAAAAGATAATCACAACAAGCGATACACAAAATATAATCGCAACAAGCGATACACAAAATATATGATCACAAAGAGATATACACAAAAGATAATCACAACAAGAGATACACAATCACAACCTTTAATTTTTTACAGCGTAGCTACACGGAAAGCATTAACCCCTATAATCATGCTGTTCACATTAGTAGAAAAAGTAGTAACCTTTCAGGAAAAGTAGTTGTAGCTGTAACAAGCTACGTTTTCAAGAAGGTAGTTGTAGCAGTAGCTAGCTAGCTACTTTAAAAAAAATAGTACTTTTAAAAGAAGATTAGCTTTCCAATCACTGATGAAAACCATATGATAAATATGACTATGCGTTCTTAAACGGCATTTCCATGCCCGCTAAGCGTCAAAATTTCCGGAGATGAAAAAAGATAGGGTGAATTATTTTCTCTTATGTGGTCTCCGTAATTTTATTCTTTTGTAATTTCATTCAGTGGCTATTGCAGTCGTTCAGTTTAGTTTCTGATAAAAGTTCCCAACAAACTTTCCCACCACGACAGCAGTTCGCTTATTTTTTATTATTATTTTTTTTTTCTGTTTCATTCCTCGTTTCAATATATCGTGCCTCCCAAAATGTACATTCACTTCTTGGATCGCTACGTCTGTTATGCTCACTGTCTTCTGGGCGCGTTTCTTGATTGGGCAGTTCCATATTTAATTCTCCCAATGAGATAGTTTTCCTTCCGTCTCTAAGTTTGATCGTTGAATCTTTTCTTGTGACGTCAAATGCAACTGGGATGTTGAAGGTTATGTGAAACATGTGTTTGTAACTGTTACATTAAGTCCGAACTTCAACTATTAGGTAATTTCCCGTGACGTCGCGTGCAATAGAGCTATTGCCGCTTACGTGAAATAAGGCACAGACGACAATTTTATCGGTTTTCATACATTTAGAAAAATATAAATAAAAGATATCCTCTGTAGACCTGTTTACTCCCTCAACCCTTCCGGTGCCATATTATTCAAGGATTCGCATGACTTTTGTTACGAAACTGAACTATAATATAGCATGATAACCACATATGTAAAAGTGCAAGATAATTTCTTAGCCTGGTAGCCGAATTGTAATAGGTGCTTGCCCAGTTTCGAATTCCGAATGCAGCACGGGGCGCTGAAACTGCCCTTTCCGTGGAGCGGTAGCTCTGAATTTGGAACAGGCGACTGCTTCTCGCTTAAGAATCTCATATGACACCTTGAACCTACCATTTGCCTTGAAAGCAATTTCCTAGATCGCAGGAAAAAGGAAATGATCACTAAGCAGCCCTGAAAATTTGCTTCACCTTGGTATCCACTGATATTTTCATTCGAGTAAATAATTGCAGCATAAATGTGTCAGATTTTGAAGATGGCTGGAATGACAAATTTTAACAAGCATAAGAATTGGATTTTTCATTCCAGAAAATGGATTGGGTAATATTCGCAACCTTTTGAGGAGGTTATGAACGTATTTAAGAGAAACGGTGCTATTCTGTCTGAAAGTAAGAACACAAGTAGCCTAGTAGTTAGAGCACCCGCCTTCCGACGTGATGGACGCGGGATCTATCCCGGTAGGCTGAGGTGCTCTGAACTACCGATTACGCATCGCGCACCGGGAGGGCACGTTAAGCCGTCGGCCCCAGTGTCTTGGCCCCTCGATACAAATAAGGTCTTCAGTTTCTTTCTCTCCCCATGCTCTCCCTTGTAAGCGCTCTCTGTGACGTCATAGTCTGACACTTCCAACTGCGTCGACTCTCAGTTTGGCACTCTTTTTCCCTGCATCGTCTACCGTCTGTGGTATCTGAGCCTCTTAGGCCCAATCTAATGTAAGTTCGTTTCTGATGAGCGGCGTAAAAGACCCTTGGGAAACAATTTCTGCTTGCTCCAACCTGAAAACTAATCTATGGGCTCCCAATGCTTATATACATTCAGGGCCCGAATTAGCTTGTATTGGGCCTAGAGCGGACATTTCTCAAACGGCTTACACACATCTGAAATTTTGAAATATTTTGCTAAAAAATATTTTTTATATTCCTTTTGTATTGCTATATCTCTAAAACATTGTTTAAAACTGATTTAATCTCGACTTCTGGTCTCTTTGATTTTAATATGTGTGAAATTGTCCGTTCTTAAAAGTTATTTTTCCTTCTATTCAATGGTTTTTGCCATATTGTACAAATTAAAATCTTTATCTTACAAACTCGCATATTTAGAGTACCCCTCCACACACACACACACACACATTGCATGTGTTAAGGGGCATTTTCGGATATTACTTTCTGAAAAGCTATCATAATCTCTCTCTCTCTCTCTCATTATAATCAAACTTCTATATTATATTACTATTTAAGCAAAGCAAAAAAAGCTTGAGAGCGTGTTTCTTATTTTTATATTTTTGTTTAAGGCACGATCTAAGAGGCGTATTTAGACTCTTCAGTAATGAAAACGACGTTTTTTACCCCAGCACCGTTAAACGCAGCATTTGTTAAAAATATTATAACGAAGTAAATTTCTCCGTCATTTTTATCCGCGCCGGGGCTCGAATCTAGGTCCCCTCATTCCGGAATAAGTCGCTCTACCAATTGAGCTACGCGGACGTTCGTTCTGAGTACTATCTGCCTTTATGTCGTGTGCGTCCTGCTGGGCAGGCACGTCACATCTCCCTCCCCTCGAAAGAGGGCCGGGGGCATGGCCCACGGGTCAGCCGTGATCATGAATCGTTGCAGGCAGCCATCCGCTGGAGAACGTGCACTTGAGAACTCCCAGTCAATCTAGTGTTTGGAATGCAACGTCACACACATTTATTTTTCTGAACGCTGGAGAAGGGATTCTTTGATTTTTCCTATCGCGCGGTGTGGAAATAACATCACACCATTGCGAGATTTTGAACGGCCGGGTCATCCAGAAAGTTCGGGCTCCAATATAACGACGAAGAAGTCTTGTCTTACTTCTACGTTGTTTTAACACATCAACATACTAAGAAATAATTCCTAAATGAAAGAAACCTTAACGGCCAGACGAAACATGTAAATAACAGAAGTCAACTTACGGAAAAGATGCTTTATTCAGGATGTAGCACACACATCGTAACATAGCATATTGTAGTGAACGCTCCACACACCACACATTATCACAACACTCCTATCAATAATCAGTTTACAACCCAACGCTCTCTTTTACAACGCTCTCAAGCAATAGATCAGTCGTCGTTTTTATCTCTTGTTCTTATCAAAACTGAGGCATACGTCACGTTCATTCAACCTCAATTGTGTTGCCAAACGTATTCGTTTGAGAGAAAGATATCACGTTAAGAGTGGAAAATAACAGAATAAACTCAAGATTTACATAGGGAAAGAAACTAAAAAGGAAAGTTAATTTAGAATATACGTCACAATATGTTTAATACCTTTTCCACATTAGCAGACGATAAATTCAGGTTCTTTAATGCTTTGAACAATTCTAAAACACTTTGGTCTTTCTCTACTACAGAACTCAACTAGTACAGTTCATCTGAAAAATCATCTAACGCTGCTGGATAACATTCCAGTAAAGTTTATGCATCACGAAATGAAGAGTTATAATCATTACTGACTTGCAATTTTCGATTTTCTGTAGGCAGCAGTTAATGTTTTCAGTATATTGTAATTTAATTTTGGGGGGACGCCTGAAGTGGGCGCTGGGCGTAATTCTCTCGCATGCCACTGTGATAATCAGCATTGCATACATCATATCCCTGGTAACGCCTGTTTTATTTCGTGATGCGTTCGGTACAGCACATCATTCGCTGAAATTACTAGTTGTTCTCTATGCCTTGATTACTTGCTGGCAGAATTATAGCAAATTACTTGCTGTTCTTTGTGCCATGATAAAAGCAGATATATTACCTGTGCATAAAAGAAAATGTCGACTATTTTTTGATTTGCCTTTCCTACATCCGCTCCTTTTTTATTCAAACCGTTAAAAAATGCATTTCAGCCTCTTAAAGACTGTCTACCATTGGTGCACATATGTTAATTAAGTCAATTTTACAAAACGATACACCACGGGCACTTTTAAATTTCTGTATCAATTTTTTCATTTTTTTATGTGCATAGTATTTCGAAGTGAAAATACGCGTGGTGTAAAAATTAAAATAAAAAACACAGCAAACATGATCTCTGGCAAAAAAAAATTCAGTTGTGAAATCCTTGCTGCCTTCCGTGCAGTTCTTTTACCACTTATATCTCTACCCCCCCCCTCCCCCACCCTCCATTAGTGACATAACAACAAGGCTAATGAAAAATAAATCGCGCAGATTATTTGTTCCCTGATGTTTATGCACCTGTTGAATTATTAGTGATAATGGTTTTTACCAAAGAATTCATTACCAAGTAAGATTTTACGTTATTCACTTATTGCCTGAGGAAATCACGCACTTAGAGCCACTGTTCATAAAAGCAGTGGACAGGATACGCATGCACGAAAATGAAACGGAAAAGAATACAAAAAGAGAAAGGGAAGTGACGTGAGCTTTTTGAACTAATTGTGTGTACTGTGTGATGGAGGATTACACGCAAATAGTATTTGTCTCCAAAGCTGTTTAAGCATAAAATGACCAAACGTCACATTTTAAAAATCATAGCTTCGTAAAGATTCAAGATCGCTGTAAATAGAAAAGTTTGATACATTAACAGTAAGTAAATAATTATTTACTTACTGATTATATAATCAGTTAAAAAGTCCCCTCGTAGTTTGTATTTCTTTGTTGAGCTATCCTCTGAATCTCAAAGAACAACTTAGGGATATGTATGTATAAAGAGGGCTTGGGGGTTGGGGGGGTAGGATTCAAGGTTTAACGATCACCGTGAGCAACTCGATGAGCTGTAAGCAGTCGCCCGATGATGAGCTGTAAGCAGTCGCCCAGTGCTGTGGTTTCAGGGAAAGTAGGAAACCAGTTCCGTAAGACAAAGACAACATCCATGTCTCACAGGGATTCGAAACCGGACACATCATGGAGGAGTTTGACTCACTTCGAATCCTACAAGAAGCTCTTTGTTGAAATGACAAAACTTGGTCAAACTGTTTATTTTAAAGCATTTGTTCCTCAGCTAGACACTCTTATTAAGAATTTTGGTGATAGGTATAAATATTTTGATAGACTCAAACCATGCACACGTCTAAGTCCATTGAATGTTGGCATTGAAAGCCCAAACCCCATTTATCAAGTGGAATTATGAGAATTTCAAGCAGACCAATTTATTAGAGCTCGTTCAGAGACTAGAGTACTATTGTTTAAACTTCATTTAACTAAGAAATACTCAAGAGATTTTAAATCAAAAGGTATTTCATTGTTTGAAAGTACTTACTATACATATAAGACAAGACATTTTCTCATGTGCGGTACATAAAGGCAAAGTACCGGAGCTGTATGAATGATCCTACTCTTGAACAATTTACCGACAAGCATCGAAGTGGTCATTCAACACCTTTGAGTGGAGTTTAATCATTCATAGTTCTCTCATTAAATGCAAGTTGTTGTTTTGTTTTTTTCAAATTTTAAATTTCAACTCTTCTAATATTAATTAAAAGAGTCTAAACATTTAATAAATTAAGCAGGACATCTTTATATTTACCTCACTTTATGTATTTATATATAATTTCAAAAATGAGGCCCAATATTCAATCTTTTTAAAAACCTTTTTCCACGTCTCTATAGAAGTTGGACAGTTCTGTTCTAAACTAATAAAATGTACACATAAGATTTTGGCATGGATTACATCATGTGCCAAAGAATTCAATATTTTCTCAGCGATGTTCAAAATCCTGTGCAAGTTCTTGCTGTATTTACTCAAAGTTTATATCACATGCTGAAAATTTTCTTTTTTATGAGGTCATGATAAGAAAAACAAACAAGAAATTTGATGAATGTTTTATTCGTATTTTCTGAATTCAAGTGCTATGTTATTTGCCGAACAATTACTTATTTTTGAAATCATAAACTATGCTGTGTGTTGAACAATTTCCCATTTTTTTAACTCATGTGTAATAGAACCTCGTTCATACGTTTATTAGTGACTGAATAAAATTTACGTGTAACTGAAAAAAAATGTATAAACGAAAAGGGAAAGTTTGACATTAAGGACAATTCAGAATTTTTGGTTCAGCGACGTTTTACGTATAAATGGGGAAAAAAGCAACAAAAAAAAAACGTATGAGTGAGAAACATGTGAATGAAGTTCTACTGTACTACGAAGTTATGCTCTGTAAATTTTTTTATTTTCTGAAATCAACTCTACGCTATGTGCTGAACAGCATAAATTAATATATTTCTCGAAATGAAAGTTTTCGTACATTCAGAGTGCAGAACATTTCGTTTGCTCTAACCGAAATTATGTGACGATGGGTAGGTTTAAAAATTTAAAATACCTGCATGTTAAGACTCACCAAAGAGAAGGAACGTATAAAAAATTTAACAAGAATGAAATTCTGCCGGAGGAGGAACTTTGGATTGCCGCGCGAGATGGCATTTGCTAAAACAATTGAATAGAAAACAGAGAAAGGGAAAGATAAGAAGAATGGAGAGAGGCGACATAGCACATTAAGCATTTGAAATTTTATTCTGTTTTGCCATACATAGGTAACGGGAGACCATACCAGTTTTGTAAAAAATAATTTTTCATTATGATAACATCGTGGTTCTGTGCATGTCAGTCAGGAATCAATGCGTCCTCATCCAGAGAAATGAAAAAACTACAGCAACCTGATATAATGAGAAATGAAGGTTATCTTTTGGTGATCTGTCTTTTTCTTTATTTACTCATTTATTTATCCAACTGCAGTGTCTTGTTTTTTCGACAGGGTTTTGCATTTAGGAAATCCTGCAGCATTTAGAAAATCCCAGAATCTCCAAACTTTAAAAAAGAGCGTGCACAAAAAAGGTGCATCAAAGAAAATTCGTATAAGAAACTGTTTTATTTTTGTAAACCAGGCATACTCAGCCTGAAAAATTAAATTACGGAATCGCATCATTAAAGTATTTGTTTTGCCTTGGAAATAAACTTGTCATGTTGAAGTACTTCGAGTTCCAATAATGAGCACTATACGTACAACTTGAAAACTACCGTACATTCAAAACAAAACAAACGATTGGTACTTTTTTTGATTAAAGGTTTAACGACCACCGTGAGCAACTCAATGGGCTGTAAGCAGTCGCCCGTCACTAATTTAGGGCTCCTGGTTCCAGGGAAAGGAGACAGTCAGTGCCGTAAGACAAACACAACATCCATGCCTAACCGGGATTCGAACCCGGACCCCGTTACAGACGCATGGTCATAAGCGATAGCTTAGACCACTGCACCACTGGGTTGGCTCGGTGCTTCGCCACCGTACATATGTACTCATAGTCGACAGACTTCAGAAATAATAATACTGTTACGTTTGAATTACTTTTCTGTAGTTATTTGTTCCTGAATATTCACACGATGACAAACATGTTAAATTATATTTCACTAGTAAAGAAAACAAGAATACATTAACCACAGGACGAAAGTGTTCTTCATCAATACGGATTGTTTCCATTTTGTGTTATGGCGTATTAATATTTTTTCAGCTTTTTAAACTGTCTTAAACTTACCGTAATTTGCATCTTTATATCATGGGTGGTATCCTGGATTTCACACACTTTGGTAAAACACAAAACACACACAAAGAAAGCACATAAGATTACATCTCACACTACTTCTTTTAGAAATAACAATTCACGTGCACAAATGTTTTTTTGTTTTTTTTAGAACAACAACACTTGAAAAATGACTCTGCCGACGCCATAGAAATATCTAGGGGTCTACCCAGCGTTTCTTACAGCTAGCAGCTCGGTATTCATGGTAACAAGTTCGCAAACGAACGGACGGGTGCAGGTGGGAGACGATAAACGCAAGGACGGTAACCAATAAAAATTCTACCGAACATACGTGTATTCGAAATAAAATAAGATAAAAGTAATTATTGCTGAAACAATTTCTAGACATAACTCAGTGTAGCTAGCAGAAGGAAAGATTTATCTAAAATTAAGTTCGTAATAAAGACAATATCAGGAAACAAAACATTTTCGCGACACAAAATCCTTGAAAACAACTAATGAAACTTCGGGTACTATATCAGAATCAGGAGCACCTCAATTCAGGAAAATTCTCAACGTATGATTTTAATTCTACTAGGTTTTTCCTTGAGTAAAATTGTCCCTAAACACAGTGTGAAAAGCGAATATATCAGTGTTACCACTTTGTGTTTCTAATATAGAAATTATTCGGCAAACATGTTTTTGTTCGCTCAAATCAAGTAGCGAGCGAAAAATAAGCTTATCAACCTGAAAAATGCTAATGTGACTCAAGTTAGAGCGATGAAAAAATGAATTTTTTATAGCTTTTAGATAATCGTATCCATTGTAATGGACCTTCATCAAAGTATAGTGTTATTTAGAAAAGAAAAACGTCTTCCTTAGCGTGATACGTTCCACTGCTTAGAAGCGTGCATGAGTTGCAAGTATATTTTAATTAAGTCGCACAACAAAAACTGAGAAGAATTGTAGCTGATGATTCAGAGAATATATATTTAAACTGCGTGACGAAGGTGATATTGTAAAGACAAGAAGTCATGGTTATTAAAACTACTTTTGGACGAACATATTTAATGAACAGAATGGTTTCACTCTCGAGCAGGAGTTCTTTGATCTGAATGCTTCACTGAAGAAAAACAGCCTGTGTGTTTCCTCACGCTGGTGATTTTATCTTTAGTTGGTAATGATGGCGTTAAAAGTGTTCATTTTTCGTCAATGCGACTGCTCATCATTCTGCATAATTTTCTGTTTATCATATAATGATCATAAAATCTTGAGGTTACTGGAAGGGTGAGAGTTTCTAAGGTGATACTAAGAGGGACACAAAGCTGGACCCATAACTTTATAGAAAGAAGCTGTTAAAGACTGTTGATGCAAAATTCACGGATGACTAAAGAATTGCCCATGATGTATTGTCTCACATGCTACATGCAACGGTCTAACCCTACCTAATTTTTTCTCCCGACCCAGATAGCTCAACCCAGTCTAAAACTAAGTTTTCATGAAGGACTGTCTAAAACTAAGTTTTCATGCACATTTAAGTCACTGACAGTGCACAAAAAATCTTAACAACACATCGATTTTGAATTCAGCTGTTTAATTTGAATCTAAGATATTAATTAGTATTTAAACAGAGGACAACATTTATCTTATAGAAAGGTTTCTTGGTCATTTTCGCAGTATGAAACCTTGCACGAAACCACCTCCATATCCGGATAGCCTATGGTTTCAACCATAAGAAAAAAGTCTTCTCCACTCCATGAATGACAAAGCATTATCAGAAGAATTAAAAATGGCTGCCATTACTATCGAAAACAGCTCAAGATACCGCATAAGTAGATTGTCACTTCATCACATCCGGCAGGCAGTCACGTTTGGCACATACGCCACGCCGCGGACGGCAGCAACACCGGCAAAAACCAGCTAAGGACGGTAGTTCAGACTTTAATTCATCACACCCAGCAGATAGTCACACCCAGCAGATACTTCACTCCTCGGACGGTAGCAACACCAGCAGGAGCTAAGGATGACAGTTCCGACTTTACTTCATCACACCCAGCAGATATTCACGCTTGGAACATGCTCCACTCCTCGGACGGTTGCAACACCAGCAAGAACAGCTAAGGATGACAGATCAGACTACTTCATCACACCCAGCGGATAGACACGCTTGGCACATACTCCACTCCTCGGACGGCCGCAACACCAGACTACTTCGTCACACCCATCAGATATTCGCGCTTGGCACATTCTTCACTCCTCGGACGGTAGCAACACCACCAAGAACAGCTGAGGATGACACTTCAGACTTTACTTCATCACACCCAACAGATAGTCACGCTTGGCACATACGCCACTCTCGGATGGCAGCAAGAACAGCTAAGTATGACTAAGGATGACAGTTCAGACTTTACTTCATCACACCCAGCAGATAGTCACGCTAGGCACATTCTCTACTCCTCGGACGCTAACAACAATGCTAAGGATGACATATCAGTCTACTTCATCACACCCAGCAGATAGTCACGCTTGGCACGTACTCCACTCCTCGGACGGTAGCAACAAGAACAAGACGGCTGAGGATGACAGTTCAGACTTTACTTCATCACACCCAACAGATAGTCACGCTTGGCACATACGGCACTCTCGGATGGCAGCAAGAACAGCTGAGTGTGACAGTTCAGACTTTACTTCATCACATCCAGCAGATAGTCACGCTTGGCACATACTGCGTTCCTCGGACGGTAGTAACATTAGCAAGAGCTGCTGACTTCCGGCTTCAGAGACTAGTAAATGGCCATGGAAAAAGCAACCACAAAAAGCACATCCACCAAAAGAAGCTATAAGATCTCAGCAGCATGCCTTTTTATATCGCTTCTGACGCCGTCAAGACTATATGGAAAAAAGGATTTAAGAAGTACTTAAGGCGTTTAGGTGGCATTCAGTATCAACGAGTGAACACCTCCGTCCTCTCAGGTATCGGAAATGCTATCTTCTGACAGTAACTTGTTCTTCTTATCCCCGAAACGAAACATACATCAACACTTAGATATTCTTTACGACGTCATTACTAAAGTTTCGAATACGTACAGTCACTTTATTGCAAAACAACGGAAGCTAAAGCATCATCTCAATAAAGCTGATATCTGCAGTTGTATCTTTGTTCCTGTTATTTGCACGCACTTTTTCTTTTTCAATATTTGACTGTGCGTTGTATATATTTTTTGAATTTTTTTTTTTTTTTATGCATTTCAGGGTATGCCAAAGCAGACGTATCAGTTAGTCTTCGTCTGACAATTCACTGCCGTTCCACTTCAACCATAAAAAGTTCCTATTCGCATTTCTCTGCCATTACATGAACCAGAGAGAGAAAGAGCGTAGATGGTATTGGTCTCTATATGCCTTTGCCTGTATTCTCACGTGAGTAGATGGTGTGCGTTTCTCAATCAGCCACCTTTGCTCGATGAGAAACCTAAAAATTAAAGTCCCACCTCACAGTGGATATGAAAGTTGCAAAGCACTGAAATGTAACTGAATTTTTTTGGGAAGTTTAAATAAACGTAGCTGGTTAATGACTACGTACAATTAACAGCCTGTTGATTTGAGGTATATTCAATGATAGCCCTAGGTTACGGGATGGACTTTCAAGACTCGTTTTTTGCTGTGATTTTGTCAACGCTTCGACACCTATGGGGAAAATAAAGCCAATGAAAAACACACAGCAAGAGGAATTTTACTTCAAATTTTTAGAGTTCAGTGTTTTAACTAAATCCGTACATGAGTGTGGATTGGGATGATGGAGATATGGGGGCTAAGGGAAGGTATATATAGATTGCACTTCTATTATTTATCAATTTGTAACACATCTGAACAACACTTTTTCGTCTTACATTTTCTAGAACACAGTCTCCTACAGCAGTTTTCCGCGTAGATCTATTGCTTTGCTAAATTCCATACTAAAGAGCGTGTACTCAGAGTGTTTCTCAACCACACAAACATAAAAGAGGCAAGCTATAAAAACCTAATGTCACAGTATAAAGGAAAATTGATGGACGAGTGTAGAAGTCAGAACTTTAACATCTGTTCATTTTGTGCTTCAGGTTACGAGTTTTGAGAAAAAAGGCGCACGGCTGGAGAACAGATCAGATCATATGCAGAGAATTTTAGGAAGGGAGTGTCTGACCCCAGGTCTTAAACAACCCTTAGAAATAGCAAGCTAGGAGATTTTTTTTTTTGATTGGAGGTTTAACGACCACCGTGAGCAACTCAATGGGCTATAAGCAGTCGCCCGTCCCTAATTTAGGGTCACTGGTTCCAGGGAAGGGAGAGAGCCAGTGCCGTAAGACAAACACAACATCCATGCCTGACCGGGATTCGAACCCGGACCCCTTACGGACGAATGATCAGAGGCCAACGCCTTAGACCACTACGCCACCGGGGCGGCGCTAGGAGATTTGGGCTAGAGTGCCCGATTGGAAAGTGACCTCGGAAGCGAGGTAGAAAGGGGAGGAAGACGCCCTTATTTATTACCGGGGGAGGGGGCAGCACCCGGGGTCCGACGGCTTAACGTGCCCATCCGACGCACGGTGGATATTAGTGGTTCGAACCTTCGTACCTGCCTGGGATCGAACCCGAGGTCTCCAAGGCAGTCACGAACACTACACAGCTGGAGAGCTTGATTGGAGTACATTTATTTCAAAGACATGGGATTGCATTTTGTGAAGATGACGCATGTCTACGTGCTACTTAGTTTCAGGTAACCAATCATATATTATGAAAAAGTGTTTCTAATTGGGTACAGAGGGCGCTCACGTCATTATAAAGAGAAAATAATTGCCAAATTTAGTCTGTGCCTCACACATCCACAAAACTGCATAAAGTTAATTTAAGGGATATCGATAAAACTGCATAAAGTGCAGCTAATGGGATATCGCGAACACATTAGCTCTTATACTGCTATTTTTTGTGCTCTAATAAAAAGTCAGTACATAGTTAACCAGCTGCGTTTATTTAAACTTCTCTAGATAATGCAGTTAGATTTCAGTGCTTTGCAAAACTCTTTCATATCCACTGTAATGTGGGATCTAAATCTTTAGGTTTCTTATCGAGCAAAGGTGGCTCCTTGAGAAACGTATACCATCTACTCACGTGAGAATACAGGCGAAGGCATACAGAGAACAACACTATCTACTCTCTCTCTCTCTCTGCCTCATATAAGTGCACTTGGCAGAGAAGTGCGAATAGGAACTGTTTATGGTTGAAGTGGAACGGCAGTGAATTGTCAGATGAAGACAAACTGATAAGTTTGCTTTTACATACCCGGAGAGGCCTAAAAAAAAGGTTCAAAAAATATATACAACGCACAGCCAAATATTGAAAAAGTGAGTGCAAATAACAGGAACAGATGCACAACTGCAGACAGACAGCAGCCTTATTGAGATGATGTTTTAGCTTCCGTTGTTTTGTAATGAAGTGACTGTGCGTATTCGAAACTTTAGTAATGACGTCGTAAAGAACATCTAAATGTTACAAAATATGATTCTGCACATCTACGGACAATAAGCTTTGCTGACGTGTGTAATCTTCGAGGGTTTCATGTTTGTGCATTGACCAAAAGCGGGGAGAAACAATTGTGACCAAACTGAAATAAAGGATTGAGGTTTGTTTCGTTGTTGTTGTTTTTTATTGGAGGTTTAATGACCAAGGTAAGCAACTCAGTGAGCTACAAGCTGTCTCCGGTTCCTAATTTAGGGCCACTGGTTCCAGGGAAGAGAGAGAGAGAGCCAGTTCCGTAACACAAACACAACATCCATGCGGCACCGGTATTCGAACCCGGACCCTCCTCAGACGAATGGTCATGAGGCAGCGCTTAAAACACTGCGCCACAGGGAGGCGATTTAGTTTGCTATTCACATCAACGTATAAACCCGCTTCTCCATCCTGGTGGAGAAACTCTGGTTTCTGACCGTTCGGATAAGTGGGATGGGGTTCATGTCCCGGGTGTGGGGTGACTGGTGTGTTTGTCTTACTGCACTTTCCCTTTCTTGGAGCCAGTGACCCTAAATAATGAACGAGCGTCTGCTTATAGTCCTTAAAGTTGCTTATGAGAGTCGTTAAACCCCAAAACAACAAAAACAACAGCAAAAAAAAAAAAAAAAAAAAAACAGCATCGATAAGTTGAGATAGCCGCTCCATGGCCGAGTAGTTCGAAACGACTGCATTTAACCATTGGTCCGAGATGGACCAGGGTTCGAATCCTGGGTGAGGCACGGATGGTGTGTTTGTCTTATGGTACTTACTGCAGGGGCGCATCCAGGGGGTCCCCCGGGACCGGAACCCCCCCCATGAGGCCAAGTGTTTTGTAATATGATTCCGATACCATCGGTGTCCAACACCAGAGATTCCTAACCCTCTAACTGTTTTCCAATTTTCCTATTTGGTGAATTTCAATTTTCATAATTGTTACATTATAGAATTTGTTCTAAAATACATTCTCTGAAGCTATAATATAGCAATAGATAAAATAATTACATTTTTGGTTAACTCCTCTTCTGAAATATGTATTTTTATTAAAAGTAAAAACAATGAAAACACCATTTGCAGCTTAATAATTCATGAATACAATGTATTAACTTCTTTCACAGATCAAAACATTTATTATAACAGTCACGTCACGTGAGTACACATACATGAGCATTTCTCCCATGAGCATTTCCCCCTCTCCCATCCCGAATTTCTGGGTGCGCCCCTGACCTGCTGTCCCCCTTTTCTGGAACCAAGGCCGCGGGTGGCCTAGTGGGCAACGTTCGTGACTGCCACGGAAAGGGCCTCAGGTTCGATCCCAGCAGGTACGAACGCTCAATCCACTAAATATCCGCCGTGCATCGGATGGGCACGTTAAACCGTCGGACCCCAGGTACTGACCCCCGGTAATCAATAAGGGCGTCTTGCCCCTTTCTACTTCGCTTCCGTGTCACTTTCCTATCGGGCACTCTAGCCCAAATCTCCTAGCTTCCTATTTCTAAGGGTTGTTTAAGACCTGGGGTCAGACACTCCATTCCTAAAATCCTCTACATATGATCATTTGATCCTTACAGCCCCTGAGGTTTTCACGGTGGTCGTTAAACTACAATATGAAAAAATAGTATGTAGTGAGCTAAGACATGGCTTTTTTCTGTTGATTCAGACAAATTAATGAATTTATTTGATATTGCTCAAGTTCATTTTGCTGCTAACTTACATGCGTTAATCAATATCTTTAAAGTAAATGATAAAAAAAATATGTTTGCGTGTGTGTTATTAGTTAACCAATATCACTAAAAGTTTCGGTGGCTTCGCAAAATCTCCCTTTTCTTTTTAATTATTATTTCCTAGCACAAAACACTTCTGGTTGCTGTCTTCAAAATCGTCTTTATAGTCTCTAATTTATGCGCAAAAGAATACTGTTAAAATGCTGGCGCTCTGATTCTGAAAATTAAGATGTATGGCTTGTGTGCACAACAATGCTGCCACCCAGTCAACAAGGTCAAGCCGACGCCACACACATAAGCGATGAAAAACATAATAGAAGGCGGTGATTCGTGTCTGCGCAACTACAGCACGACTTCGGCAAATATGGGTCTCATATTTTCATCGCAGGAGTTCAACAACAGAAACAAGAAAACAGCAGGAGAATAATGAAAATAAGGTAGTAAAAAAAAATATTAAATTCGCCAGGTGTTACTTGCAAACTGTCTTGAAATTACGACGGGTCAAAGATCGTGAGTCACGTTTTTAGTTTAATTGTTACAATAGTCCCTGCGGGATTGTTCAAGGGCAAAACTATAAAATTCAGACCTTAGCTTCCAGTTTTTTCGTAAGTAGGGTCAGCTCCGTTTCTTATTTTTTATTTTCTCATGCACTTATCAACTCATTATATTATGAAACATTATCATCGATGAACATTACTATTCATGACATTTCTCGCGTTATTAAAACGATGTCCATGAATTATTCATAGTTGAATTCGAGGAAGTAAAATCCTTTGTTATCGTCAAAGCTAAAAGGGAATTAGTTCCTTTTGTTATCAACTGCATATTGGAATTTCCAATATAATTTGTTTTATTTTTTAACCTAATTTTCTGAGCTAAAGTCTGGGTATGCCAAGGTAGTGCAAAAGGAAATTTGTGTCTTGAAGGACCGGGGAAATATTTTAATCCGATTGTCTTCTATTTTCTGTCTTTTTCTTTCTTTCTGTCTTTTCTTCTGAATCTTTTCTCCTACTCTCTCCTTGGACATACCCATACGCCCCTATTATTATCACTGAACAAAGTCCCAATTAAGTTGGTTTTAAGGGAAAGAACACTCTAATGAAAGAGTTAGGCTTTATATAATTAGAGATCGGAAGGTGTTACAAAAGTACTTCAAACCTTTTCCAAAAATACTTTGAAAGACGCTGTAACACGTAAGTGAAATAATTTCGAGTGTTTTGGGCTTTTATCAGTGGGATTAGAGCCGCGGGGGCAGAGGGGCAGCTGCCCCCGTACTCATTTGCGTGCATCAGCGAAATATCACCCCCCCCTCTCATCTTTTCTTCCTTTTTAATTATGTCCGTAATGGAAAATCGGATAATTATGTGGATTTTTTTCATTTCCTGCCATTTAAAATCCCTTCTGATAAAACTCAATAATATTTTCTATTTTAATTATTAACTAATTTGAGCTCTTGAACTCTGAATTGTTTAATACCATTCATTAGACGCTATTGAACTTTCCTGACTTGTCCAGCATCAGAAAAAAAAACTGTTTCACGAAGAATCAGCCTTATAGTTATCAGTAGGAAAATAAAAAAGAACGTCTCTCACCAGCAGCCTTATCAAAAAAGAGTTACACTGAAATTTCTGAAAAGTATTATGTTTTTACAAGAAAAGTAGGACTGTCTTACTTCATTTAAGGATAATAAAATTAACCTTCTTTAAGGAAAGAAAATAGGAGTAAGGGGAGAAAGGAGTGAAATATTTTTTACACGTATATTGTTTGATGTATACCACGTAAAAGAAAATTCTCTGAGGAATTCATTCTAACGTAGAGATGTCCAAAGGAATACAATTTGATATCGTTTATAATATGAGTAAAATGTTTTATTGGGTTGTCGGAAAAGTCATGACGTATTTTAGCCATGTTTCGCAAAGGTCATTTATTGATAGAAAGAACAAAGATCAGTCAATGATATAATGCCCGTTTTGTTCGATAACCTTTTGCCATCTTTCAGTGAGCTGCAGAATGCCTCGTTCATACAAGGACCTACCTGTCTTTTGTGGCGAAGAACTGTAAAAGGTGCTGATTTACAGCCTCATCTGAATTGAATGTTATACCACGCAAGGACTGTTGAAGAGAGCGAAACAAGTGGAAGTCTGACGGCGCAAGGTCAGGCGAGTATGCTTGGTGTGGCAGCACATCCCACCCAATCTCCAATAATTTGTGGCCGGTGATCAAACTTGTGTGTGGTCTCACGTTGTCGTGGTGGAGCTGGTCTCAGTTTGAACGAATCCATCATCCAGAGCTCGTTCACCTTTACGATGAACGAGCTCTGGATGATGGATTCGTTCAAACTGTCCAATTGCCGACAGTACACGTTCGAATTGATTGTTTGGTTCCGTGGCAGAGCTCGAAAAACACGACACCTTTAAAATCCCACCACACTGAGACCAGAACCTTCCGCTGATGAATGTCTGCTTTGGATGTCGTTTGAAACGAAGCAGCACGTCGGGACCAAGACCGTTTGCGCAGCACATTGTTGTATACAATCCACTTTTCGTCACCAGTTATCAGTCGCTTCAAAAAAGGATTGTTTTCCTCACGTTTAATGAGCATATCGCAGATGTTTATACGCGCCGTCAATTGAGCTTCTTTGAGTTCACGAGGAACCCACACATCGAGCTTGCTTATGTATCCCAGCTTCTTCAGGTGGTCGTGAACGCTTGAATGATGGATGTGCAATGTGTCTGCAATCTCTCGTGTCGTGTAACGTGGGTTTGACTCGACCAATGCCTTGATTTGGTCGTCACCAACCTCGGTGGGCCTCCTGGACCGAGGGGCATCGTCGAGGTTAAAAGACACCAGCACGGAATTTTGCGAACCACCGCTGGCACTGACGTTCTTGTAGAGCATTATCACCATACCCTTTACGAAACTTTTCACAAACTTGACGCGCGTTCTTCCCTTTACGGGAGTAAAACAGTAAAATATGGCGAAAATGCACAGTTTCGTCTTCCATCTTCAATTTGATGTAAGATCTCCGCAAATCAACCAAATCTCTCACTATTCTTTCTAGACTGAAGCTAGAACTGGCACTTGTCGAATGCCATAGCGATAACAGAGCTGCGCATGACTCTAGAACTTCCAAAACCGCCCAACCGAAATCGGGTGCCAAAATACGTCATGACTTTTCCGACAGCCCAATATATAAAAAAATCTTATATAGATATAAAATTCGACCTTTATATTAATTTGCACTTTATCGATATAATCGTTTTATCTATAGCATGTTCAAATGATATTATCGCGTCCTATTTTTACGTCACCACAATGCTTTTTATGATCAGACCAAAAATGTAAATCCTGATGTCTTTTTGCCCCTCGTTGTCAAAAAATAGTTCTTATGCCCCTGGTTTTCATAAGTTTTTTTCTAGCACGTCTTGTTGCCGAAATAGCACCCTTCTAATAATCAATAAGAATATTTACGGATACGCTGATATTTACGGAAGTATCCTCAAAATACTTATGTTAGATACATGAGCGTAGACTTGTTTCAAACGTTGAGGAAGAGGACGGTTGTTATGATTAGACGAAATATTTCAAATAGTGTACATATATATGCACTTATGTTTCATTAAAAATTACCATAATTGTGATAAGAAATTAGTGCATATATTGTTTCATTCAGACAACTGAAAAGCATAAGTACTTGAACTGCAAAGGTAAAATTACCGGTTTTTTTTTTTGCGATCCACAGACCATGAAATTCAGGAAAATAAAACAAACTCATTTGTATAATCGCAGCGCGTGATATTCAGGGGGAAATCGACCGTCGTGCAATAAGTACCAGCGATATTGATCCGTAACCGTAATTTCCTACAGAAATGCCGCGATTCACAGGGTGACCCAGGAGACCAAAGAAATATTAAAAACAGAAAAGACCTCCTTATTAAAATATACTGTCCTTTTAAAATGATTTTTTGATTGCTGTCAAGTAAATGAAGAACAGAAATTATTAATTTTTTCAGCGTTGCCGTACTTTCGTAGTGTGCGGCGTCGAGCTTCCCGCAGGACGTGATCTTCCGCGAGGACAAATAGCATCGCTTTGGTTGCATCGTATTTTTTATCCGAATGCTCTTAAGTTAAAAAAAAAAAAAAAACTTCTTTCTAACATTTTGCAGACTCCCATCATCGTGTTCCATTACATTTTCATTTTGTTATCGCAATTTCGGTAATTTTCCAAATACAGAACTCCTCCATACAATTACGACGCAGGTTTTTTAAAAATCAAATTGCGGCAAAAACATTGGTATTTTTTTTTTTTTTTTAAGCAGCATGTTGTCCGCATCGACGTGTAATCCTGAGGCACCGATATTCGCGAAACAGTATTTTAAATATATCATTGGAATCAACGCTTCTAGAAGCTCCGTGAAGTGAGTCAGACAAGATATAATAAAGAAAAATAAAAAGGGCCTGATAACACATGAAATTGAATTTCTGGTTAGCACTGAGGCAAACGTTTGGGATCCAGAGTCACCGTTGCTAATATCATCATCATCATCATTGTCAACCATTATCAATCCACTGCTGGACGAAGGTCTCCCCAAGTTTCCTCCACAACGGTCTGTCTTGTGCCAGTCTCCTCCATGTCACTCCCGCATATTTACGAATTTCATAGAAGCATTTATATAAAAGTATTGCAGTGCCATATACAGTATTTACCGGAGTGAGAACTCAATGTTTTCTGTTGGGATGTAGAAGATGTTTGAGTCATTACTGAATTGGAGAACAAGATCAGTCGCACAGGCATAATTTAGGATGGATGGCTCCAGGAACGGGAGAAAAGCAGAAAGGAAGAACAAAAACAGTCTCTTTCTTTTGTGTACTAAAATTTCTTCAATTTTCTCACGATTGTTTTAGCTAGGAACAGAAAGCCAAAGCTAAAATCTAAATGCTTCTTCGAAATTGTGATGCTTTGATTTTTTTTTTTTTTTTTTTTTTTTTTTTGTGTTTTGAAGTTGTCTTAGCCTTCATTAAATCTCTAGTTGTACAAGTAATAAACACTGTTATTAAATTTAATTCTGACAAAATACAAAACAATCAGGGGTCATGAGATTGATCAAGTTACATAAGAATTTCAACGATTTTATCATTTTTAATTGTAGAAGTCGCACTAACATGCAGCAACAATCATACATATGCTTCATGACTGCGTAGTTTCCAGTTAACAGTCAACCGTAAATCATCTGAAGATAATATCACTCCCTCTTACGATCTTAGCAATTCCCATATTCTCCATCACCGTTTGCACTCGACGTAGATTTTTATTTACACTCATTACCAAACGTACAAGGAAATTTGAGGATGTGTCATTCAGTAGGAAAATCTTAGGAGTAACAGAATTAAGAAACAGAAACACAAAATAAATTTTAAGAAAAACAAAGCTTATTCACAATTGTTTCATTTTAACAAAAGGTTTCTCTATTCTTTGGCTAAGCTTCTTCAGGACGAAGGACACGTAAATATTCAAATCGCATGTGACATCATTCACGGTGTTGACGGTCAGGGTGTTTTGTTAGTTACTTCCGCGCGCTTGAGGGAAATGGTGTGAATGCCATGCCATTGAAAAATTACGAAGAAGTTTTATGTACATCTTCGTGCAAATTAATTAAAACAAGCACACCGAAATGAGAAATACTTATTTATTTCAATTTGTACAAATAATTCCATGTTAACTTGTCTCATAAATACATTATAACGAAGTAAATTTCTCCGTCATTTTTGACCACGCCGGGCATCGAACCCGGGTTCCCCTTATTCCGGAATAAGATGCTCTCCCAACTGAGCTACGCGGACGCATGCTCGCGCTGCTATCTGCCTTTATGTCATGTGCGTCCTGCGTCACAACATGATATGGCTACTTCTTTCTCTCAGTAGCATCTGAACGTGTGCTGCCATGTAGTCCACTAAATTTGAACAGTTAGTGCTGATTTGTGGGTCCCTGTACCACACCTGAATCAGAGCTTGGATAAGCTTCTTCGTGGTAGTACTGTCCATTTCATGAAGACGACGCTTGCAAATTGACCAACGATTCTTGATCGGATTTATATCCGGCGAGTTCCCAGGCCAGTCAAGTTCACTCATACTCTGCTGGTACATGAAGTTCTTCACCATTTTTGACATGTAATAAGGGGCAAGGTCCTGCTGAAAGATGCCGGATCCATCAAGAAACCTCTTTGCCATCTCGGGAGCAACTCTTCTTTGAAGAACTTCGACGTACTGTGGCGATCGTATCATACCATCGACTGGATGTAAACTGCCGACACCGAAGTAGCTGAAGCATATCCCAAACATCTTCTTTTGCGGATGTTTCACAGTCTGGTTGATGCGGAAATTCCGAGGCTTCTCTCCCGATGACATCCGAACATGCTGACTCCGCTGGACTTGGACGAAGAAATTACTTTCATCGCTGAACAACACCTTTCTCCTATGTTCTTTGTCCAGTTTTTATATTTCAGCGCGGCCGTTTGTACCTTTTCTCTTCAGGAGTTGGGTTTTTTCACAGGTAGTCGGGCCTTTCGACCATATGCCAGAAATCGTCTGCGAACAGTTGAAGAACTGACCTCTGTTCGTTTCTCTTTCAGATCTCTGTTTAGTGCATCACTAGTCTTCCGATCGTCTTTTTTACTTACCCGAATCAAGCAGGCGTCGTCCCTTAGCGTTGTTTTCTTTTTTCGTCTACATTTGCTTTTTATGATTTGGAGAATTCGATCCGATTTTGTTCTTCAAACTGATGACACGGCTGACAGTCGCAAGGTTAACACCGACTGTTTTAGCAATATCCCTGTGGGTCTTAGATGTGTGTTCGTACAAAGCAATTATCTGTGTGCGCTTTATAGGTGACACGTCCATTGCGAACAAAGGATCTGGACGTCTAATGTAATACCGATGATGTAGTGATTGCAGCATCCAAACCCAACATAAGCATGCGCTGTTGTCAACTAGCCAACCAAAGCGGTTACAGCATGTTGTTAAACGCCTGCGGTGAACAAATACGATATTGCTTATACTGGGACATATTTCGGCGTCAGAAATCTAATCAAATAAAAAGAAGCAAAAACAGCACTTTGTTTCAATTAATTTGTACAAGGATGTATATGGAAAGCTTCCAAAATATCAACTTTTGTGATTGAATCCGGCTTGTCGATAAGTTCTGTTTCTTCAAAGAGAAATCTATGATCATTTTCATCACAGCGTTCAACCATCGATGATTTGTTTTGGTCACAGTAGGGCAAATATTGTGCTCTGTCAATCGATAACGAAAGACTATTTTCACAATTCAGCTTAGTCCTTTGATCCAAAAAAAAAAAAAAAAACCATTAAAAATCACTTTAAAACCAAGAGTTCTGAGAATATTTGAAAATTTGAAGGCAAAGTCTGCAGAAAATGGAACAATGGCAGATTCTTCTCGTAATGGGAGCCCAACAGGAGTTAACAGGTAGACAGGCTTGGTTGCCAAATTTTTTTAACAGCTTTGTCTGTAATGGAAGGGCTGTATCGCATCTATACTGCAATAATTTTAAGAAAATCAAGTTCTGTTTTTCAAACGGTGCTTTTTTTTTTCCAAGGGTGGTTGGACTTAGCATCCGAGCTGAGTTCGGGCTCAATTTTTGGAGCCTGAGCCCGTCCGAGCCCGTGGTATATCAGCCCGAGCCCACACAAGCCCGAATTTTATATTGCAAGATAGAGCCCGGGCCCGAACGAGCCCGAAAACTGGCTAACCTGTTCAACCACTAATAAAAAAACATCTCCTTTTCCACACTTCCACTCTCTCCTCCTCCTGCAATTAACCAATGTATTTCTCAGATGGAGAGTGGGGAAGACACCTCTGTCTATTTTTATAGTGTAACTGTACGATTTCTTTGACCGTTCGTTTCCACCTGAAGTGCTTCGGGGGACCGGATATCCAAAATGATCGGGCGGTGCTGCAATTAATTGTATGTTGCTCAAATAATGCTAATATTATCGCGCCATAATGCGCTGCAATATGTAGGTTGCTAAATAGAATTAGCAGGGAGCTACTGCTTGGAGACAAGGGGTATGTTATCGTCGGCAAGCTAGCAACTATCCAATATCTATAGTTCTTGAAAAAGCTTTTTCTTCTCTGCAGGAACACACTAATGCGCGGCCTATGACATTTTCTACCCAAGCCCGGAATAAATAGCCATCTCGAATGCCCGCTATACCCAACCAGTTGCCGAAGAATTCCCTTTACCAATTATAAAGTGTCTCATTTGCTAAATCATGTAAAATCACATTTATATATAAAAAAATGCTCTCGCTCTCCCTCTAAGAGCCCGAGCCCGTCCGAGCCTGAACCGCAGTAAATATTCTACAGCCCGAGCCCGATTCGGACCCGGGCTTTGCTTCGGGCTTTCGAGCTCGGGTTCAGCCCGTCTCAGCTCTGCTTAGCATGTAGAGGTGAAGAAACAGCGGAAGGCTTACGGTAAATTACAGTTACGGGAAATCCTTTTGAGGATGAAATTAGAACGGTAGACAACCATTGTTTTAAATCTCACAGCTGAGTTTGTCAAAAGAAAGTTTAAATTAGACATATTCTTCACTGGATGAAAATCCAAAAGCTTCTTTAAGCGAACAGACAAAAGAACAAACGCTTCTATTTGCAAACATTCAGTCGACTTCCAAATGGTCGAAAGATTTTGAAAGCGCCGAAGAAATCAGATTTCTGGATATAAAGGGGGAAAAAAAGAAGGGAGAAGAAGAAGAAGAGAAAATCATTCGGTGCCCTTAGGTGAAGAACTTCTTGATTGCATCAGGCACCGAAGACAGATGGCGTGGGTTATTACGGCTATGCTTCATAAGGGTGCGCTGTTGACTGTACGATTAGCATGTTGCCACAGTTAAGTTCACTTAGAGGAAAAGAGAAAAGATCTAAACTGCCTATTTAGCGCAGATTCCGGACAGTTAAAGTAAGTATAAAGGGGCGTGTTTCTCGATGAAAACAATCGTCGTCAGGGCAGATGAAACCAAAGTAAGAGCAGCGCAGTAAACAGATGTGCTGTATTGACCTCGGGCACACAAGCAAGTGCAGCCCCTTCTTCGACGGTAATTGCAGAAATCAATAGGACTCCTTGTAAACGAATTTACTGATGCTTTTCTTGTTACTGCCAGGGTAATCTTCTAATTCGGTAATAGCATACTTGAGCATGGTAACACATCAGTAACCTGACGTAATGGCAGTTGTCAGTGAAGATTCGTTGAGTTACTCGTTCGGATTACTTGCATTACGTGCAAATACTTCTCCGCAGGGCGTTAGAACAAATGTAATAATAAGTATTACTTAGTTTTTACTCATGTTCATCTTAGATCTTGTTAAAATGTAATCTCTTAAGTCTTTCAGCAATCCATCTGTTTTGCAATTTTTATTTTTACGTCTGTCCCCTGCGGTAAGAATCGCAAGAAAAATTGCCTGTAACGTTCTTGTTTACTGTTTGTCAATAATATTTTTTTCCCGAAACAAACGCTTTTCTTCTTCCATGGTGCGATATTGTAGGAAACATGACAACTAGAAAATTTAAGAAGACATCCACAAATTTTTCATTCAAGGCGATGCTGCTAGCTTTCCAGGTGTTCTTTTCTTTTCTCATATTTTTCTTTCTTCTTTTTTTTTTTTTTTTTTTTTTTTGTTGGGAATTCTCGTGCGCGGGTTTAGCAGGCACTTGGTTGTTAAATTTCGATTTCTGGGAATTTTTTTTTTTACTTTAAAATTGCTAACTTTGTTGAGTTCTGCTCTGATGCAGAAAATATTCGCTGAACGAAGTATAACTACCGTCGCAACGCTACGGATGGGCTAAGCCCACCCAACTTTTCTTTGAGTGTGGGTGTGTGTACTTCTGGGAAATTGAGGGAGTCCGCTGAGCGAATGTCTTAAGGGAGTAGTAGAAAGACACCGTTTTGTAATTATAGTTAAAAAAAAAATGAGAGAGAGATTTTCTGTCAGGTTACAAACTAAAATTCATAAACAGCAAATATTGAAAGAAAGATTTAACAAAAAAAAAAAAAAAAAAAGCGACGTGAGTAAGCAAAAATCGCTGCTAAAGAAATAGTAATTTGTTAAAGGCCTTGGAAGTTCGTATACATGATTCCCAGTACTAACATGCGTTGAATAAATGCTACGCAGAGTATGTACCAGAAAACTTTTTTACTGGGGTAAGCATCATCAGCGTTGGGAAAAATTTACATAAACGGAATTTTTTGCCAAGATTTCTGACAGTTACTTCAAAATTGCACCCCTCCATGATTCTTTGCCCCCTAATAACTTCTTCAGTTCTGAACTGCTGGCTTCGCCACTGTGTAATTATGAAATACAATATACAGGGGTTGGACAAAATAACGTGAACACCTGGGAAATAGGATGTCTTTATTTATAAAGTGTTGGACCACCATTTGCCTTTAATACAGCTTCCAACCTTCTCGGAATAGATTCATACAGCATTTGAATAGTTTCCAGCGGAGTGTTGTACCATGTCTTCATTAATAAAGTGTTGGACCACCAACACTTTGTTAACGAAGACATGGTACAACACTCCAATGGCCGCCCAAATCATCATTGATCCACTCTCATGCTTCATGGTTGGATTCTGACATGCCGAATTGTACGCTTTCTTGGGGGTTCACCATACATAAACCGGATTTACTGTAGGGAATAATGTAAATAAGGACTCACCGGACCATATCACATATTTCTAGTTATTAACGCCCAGGTTTTATGCTCATGACACCATGTTTTTTGCATTGTAGCGTTGGTTTCTGTGATTAAAAGTTTAGCAATTGCAGCTCTTCCATGGATGTTGGCTTTGTGAAGTTCTCTGCAGACGGTTTTTGTGGAAACAGGGCCTTCCAGTTGGATATTGAGTTCTTCTGTCACTTTTGCGGCGGTAGTTCTGTGTTTTTTGGACACAATCCGGGTTAGTGTTTGACGGTCTCTTTCATTCAATCTCGGTTTTCCGCCCACTATTCTTCTTCGCCGATGCAGTCTTGCCATGCTTTGTGTGCGCAATCATAACTGTGAAGACTGTTGCTCTTGAAACACCAAATAATTCGGCTGTTAAGGTTCCAGACGCTCCTGCTAAACGTGCTCCCACGATTTGTCTCCTTTGGAAGTCTGACAGGTCACCCTTTTCACTGACTGCTCGTACGAACTGCTGTTGAACACAACTTGTACTATTCTCATTAAAAAAAAACAAAAAAAACACGTATATTACGGTGTTCTACACTCGAAACACCAGGTTGCAGACTTACAGACCCATTTTTGATGGAGCGTCTTTGTTACAGACGCTCCATCACCGAATAAATTTGAATATTTACCTGTAAATCTACTTCTTTTTTGCCATTTCCTAATAATCACTTACTGAACCCTGTGTAACAGCACAGACTTTTGAGCGTTATCTTCCTAAAGTCTTCATGGTGTTGATGGTCGTCGTCGGCCATTTTAAATTTCTGTTTTGGCATCCTGTCATCTTCAACATGATCCACGAGCCATTTCGACATCTACGTTTGATTTCATCTATTAATAACGAGGATTCATACATATGATAAATTCCATTATTATGTATTCGTTTCCAAGCATATGTTTCTTAAAATTTTATAAGGTCTTGTTCCCATCGAATAAATTTCTACATCACAACTGATGTGATGATTTTGCAAATTTAGCCTGAGAGAAGATTTTACTTAATCCTAAAACTTTATACCTTTTCTTACTACTTTACTTCTAGATCATAATTCCATTTCCAGAGGGAATTATTTTTCCGAGGTGTTTTAAAAAAGTAACGTTTCCGAAATTTAAGTTGTTAAACAGAAAAAAGATAATCGTTTCCTTGGTTGTAGTTTCACAAAAAACGGTAGTGCGTCAAGAAACATGTTAAAGACATTCAGAAGTTTAAAACAAAATTGGATATCCAATTTAAAATGAATCTCTGCTAGAAAATAATCCTTTGCTTTTTTACTGAGTGCTAAGTGCACTGAGTGCTAAGATCACTCAGTAAAAAGCAAAAAAATGAATGTGCAAGGAATATCAATTTAAAAAATGAATGTGCAAGAATTCATTTAAAAAAATGAATGTGCAATTTAGAAAATGAATGTGCAAGAAATATCAATTTAAGAAATGAATGTGCAAGCCATTTTGAAATGTCAATTTATTTTGGGAGGTTTTATTTTAATTCACGTTGAGTAGTTATATTTGTGTATTAGTGTGTGATATTACGTTTAAATACCATTCACCATGCAGGGTAATATCGTAAATTGAATTGAACTGAGAAAAAACGGTTGATTTTCATATCTTTATTCGTCGATAATCTATCAGAAGAAACGAACAAAATAAAATTACAGTAATGAAAAAAATAGTCTTCGTTCAAAGTTCTGTCGCTGTGTTTGCAAGCATGTGTATGGTATTTTCAGATACGAATTGATTTTTCAAAGTTGGTAGTTTGCATTCTCCAGCCAAGGTGCGTAAGTTTTTCAACCTGAGTCCGCTGTTAAAAAACGCGATGAGAGACTGACACGGCCATTTCACGGCATCGTTAATATGAAGGGACAACCGTTTCTCCTTTCTCGCTCCGTGACAGAACCATTAACTCGACCCTTTGTGGGAAACAACCGAAAAGGTCCCCCACATGTGTTTACGAGCGCTATTTAAATCATCCGTGAGTCTAAGCAAGCCATGGATAAGGCATGCAACTTCATCTTCCGCATGCACATGACTCCTTCTGAAAGGACCGTGGAGAGAGAATAATGGTTGTTATGTCCACCACACGTGCTTATTACCATGCCAAGCATTGCGACTTTAAACAGAGGGTTAAGGCAAAGTCTTTTCGCCGATTTTGACGCTATGCTGAACGATGGTTTCATCGCTGAAACTCCAGCGTAAATACCATTTTACCTGAAACCGTACAATTGAAGTTTTCAAACGATCACATTCGGGATGATTTACCGCTGCCCAAATTTTATTTAGTCTTCTTAGTAATATTTCTGCATCCGGGTAATCTGGTTGTCCTCGAATAAAGTAATAAACGCCGTGTTCATAGGACTTACGGCTCGCTGCGTTTGAAATGGTTTCTCGTGAGAACAGGGCTGACAAAAGACAAATTTTCAAATAATTTATTTTGTCGTGCCGTGTCTCTAATTCTGTCCTGAAGAATGTCATTTATTGGTCTCATCGTTATTTTAATGGATAATTCCCGTCTTCTCCCGACGCACAACTTCGCAGCTAAGAGCGTAAATGCAGATATATCATTATGTATCGAATTCAAAATACATTTTATTCTATATATTTGCTTCTAAATTTCGGCTGAAGAAAAAAATCATTTTTCCTTTCGATGCCATTTATATCGGAGACTATCTTAGGTACGCTTTCTTTTTCAAGTAATGCATAGATTTTCTGCTAGGGCCGTAAAGGTTAATTACGTTTTTCACGATATCTCTGATTCTAAAACTCCAGTTTGAAACATCCTTACTGCATAGGATATAGCTCCTGGTGGGAATGTTTGGCATGTAATATCTAATTTTTGGCAAAGAATGACTTGGTCAACAGGAGGCATAAAAAAAAATTCTGCTTCTGATGTTTTTGCAGCAAAATATAACCTTCTGAAAACTCGATTGAAAAAATTCTTTCGTGGACCCATACCGCTCACCTCGGTAAACCTTTTCAAAATACTTTTTTCTTAAAATAATGAATAGTTTTTCCGCCAGGGAGAGTAGATGTATGTCATATTTTTGTCGATATCTTTGCTTCTAAGTGTCCGCATTGAAAAGTTCTTTCTTTGTTTGAGAAAGAACTTTTCAATGATGCTCGTCGAGCATCAGTAAGACTTAACGCTACATTCCTTTCTCGAATGAATGTCTTGTGGCAACCTGAATTGAGGTCAGGAGTTGAATGATGTATGAGAGAAACAGAGATAAGGATGATATGTACATTGTACAGTGTATGTTCGCTGGTTGAGTGGCGATCTAGCTGACTTTAGTCCAATGCTTTCTGTTTAATTTCTGTCAAAGTGCTGCTGTTTCTTGGACACATTTTGCTGAGTCTCTCATTTTCAGGCTCGGGTTGGTTAAAAGTTGATTGCTATATTGCTTCGAGCTTACAGCATTAACCTGTTACCGAGTTAGTTATACTTGAAGAGTGTTTACATGCTACGAGTGATATGATTAAGTGCGCTAATCGTAAAGTAACCTGTTTAGGATGAAATGAAGACGTTAGAATTTCCGTAAGTAGTCTTGTTGTTTACTGGCCGTTCAAGCCAATCGTTGTGTAACTAAGAAATACCTGTGTGGGACATTTAGCTATCCGGGGTATCACATCAACGCTACGGAACGTTTAAATCAAAGCATTATTCTGACTCCCGCAAAATAATGTTCTAATGAATCTGGCTTTCCTTCACGCATAATTAACTAAGAACATTACACCGCACACTGCGCGCCTGCTCCGTTTGACGCGTGGGCGCAGTTCTACGAGGTAGACAGCAACAAGACAGCAACAGTTACTTTAGAGTTTAGGATGAAATATAGACGTTAGAGTTTCCGTAAGTAGTCTTGTTGTTTACTGGCCGTTCAAGCCAATCATTGTGTAACTAAGAAATATCTGTGTGGGGCACTTAACTATCCGGGGTATCATATTAACGCTACGGAACTTTTAAATCAAAGCAGTATTCTGACTCCCGCAATATAATGTTCTAATGAATCTAGCTTTCCTTCACGCATAATTAACTAAGAACATTACACCGCACACTGCGCCCACGCGCCGTTAGACATGCTAGAATGACTATTTAAGCGACAAGGGTAGCTGCACTTTAAAAACGGGCATCTAAGTGTGTAAACACTCACCACCGAATAAGAAATCCGTGAAAACAAATTTTGCCGGTGGCGGTCACCACCGAATAAGAAATCCGTGAAAACATAAATTTTGCCGGTGGCGGTCACCACCGAATAAGAAATTCGTGAAAACATAAATTTTGCCGGTGGCGGTCACCACCGAATAAGAAATTCGTGAAAACATAAATTTTGCCGGTGGCGGTCACTACCGAATAAGAAATCCGTGAAAACATAAATTTTGCCGGTGGTGGTCACCACCGAAAAAGAAATCCGTGAAAACATAAATTTTGCCGGTCGCAGTCACCACCGGATAAGAAATCCGTGAAAACAAATTTTGCCGGTGGCGGTCACCACCGAATAAGAAATCCGTGAAAACATAAATTTTGCCGGTGGCGGTCACCACCGAATAAGAAATTCGTGAAAACATAAATTTTGCCGGTGGCGGTCACCACCGAATAAGAAATCCGTGAAAACATAAATTTTGCCGGTGGCGGTCACCACCGAATAAGAAATCCGTGAAAACATAAATTTTGCCGGTGGCGGTCACCACCGAAAAAGAAATCCGTGAAAACATAAATTTTGCCGGTGGCAGTCACCACCGGATAAGAAATCCGTGAAAACATAAATTTTGCCGGTGGCGGTCACCACCGAATAAGAAATTCGTGGAAACATAAATTTTGCCGGTGGCGGTCACCGCCGAATAAGAAATTCGTGAAAACATAAATTTTGCCGGTGGCAGTCACCACCGAATAAGAAATCCGCGAAAACATAAATTTTGCCGGTGGCGGTCACCACCGAATAAGAAATCCGTGAAAACATAAATTTTGCCGGTGGCGGTCACCACCGAATAAGAAATCCGTGAAAACATAAATTCTGCCGGTGGCGGTCACCACCGAATAAGAAATCCGTGAAAACATAAATTTTGCCGGTGGCGGAATTCGAACTCGCATCCTAAAACTCCGGATCCAAATGATTTCCCAATTAAGCTACACCGACGGAATTTATTGCTGTAGATTTGCCGTCTTGACATGTGCTTCACCTCTGTAGTGCTGTAAAGTTCGTGTAAGTATAGCTAACTGAACACTACATAAATCAGTTCTCAAAAACTTCACCTACAGTGAAACAGGGGCCGTTCAAAGAAACGTCGAGAAAAAGTTACTTACAGTTAGTTTTTATTCAGCCAAAACTTCTTTAGCACAACTCAGTCTTCAACGATATTAGTGAAGTAATCCCAATTACTTGTAAAAGAACGTTTAACGAAAAATCAACATTAAATACAGAGTGATTGTAAACTCCTTCAACAAAACAAGAGGGGTGATAGTACACATCAGGGGTGATAGTACACATCAGGACGAACAATATTTGCACTGGAACCGAGGGCCGCATTCCACTCCTAGTGTCAAAAAAAAGAGTAAAGTTACAACTCATACGTTGAGCCTTCAACAGTGAAAACAAAGAGACATAGCTAATTTATGAGTTGCACAGCTCCAATCGCATCAGAGAAAGACTCAAAGGCGCTGCTCAAACTGGCGTCCAAGGGCGTCGTTGTACAGCCCACACCGGCGAATGAAGGACTGTCGCACCCTCTCGTAGACTCCCGGTGTGGTGTTGATCTTGTCCGAAGCAGCAGCGATTCGTGCCACGAGATCTTCCAGGGAGTCCACAGGTGTCTTGTGCAACAATGTTTTCATGTGCCCCATAAAGACTAGCTGATGACCAAAAACCTGTACCGTCCAAATGCGGACTCCACAGGGTTAAAAGAACTCTCTCAAAAGATTTTTAGTGACGGCGTTGCGAGTAATCCTGCCAGGATCCGACATTCCCCCATCCGGACAGAATCGGTCCGTAGACCTGCAGCTTGTTGCTGCCCCCGTGGGCCGGCACTTTCCACCTTTCCATCATGACCCGGGTGTGCGTGCCATTTGGGCAGGGGCTAGAAAAGAAATTTCTCTACCCCTGACTGGGAGAATTATTGCTGGCGCGAACTGTTTGGGGCGTCTGCCCTTTATTCAAACAAAATACAGGCACATTTATTTACACTGAGGAACCCATCTCCGCGTAGGAAACAAGTCCTTTGCTCAATGGGCCCTCTCACACTAAGAAATATTTAAATATTTACATTGTTATTTACATTGCCACAGGACTAGGGTCGGTTCTGTGGTGATGACTCTGGGCTCGAGTCATCGGTTTCTCATCTTCAATTCTTCATCCCTCTTCTTTCTTCATCCCTCTTCTTTCTTCTTTCTTCTTCGGTCACCCCTCTATTAGGTAGACCGCCTGTTCCTCTTTGAGGTACTTGACCATCTCGATGAGCCCCTGTCGCGCTCTTGGGTACGCGAGCGGGATCGAGAGGTCCCTCGTCTTTGCCAATTCTGGCACTAATGTTGCTCTCTACCCTGCCAGAGAAGCACATTCTAGAATCATGTGTGCGACATCTGCAGTCTGGGCACCACACATGCACACTCGCTCCCTAACCGCAAATCTGCGGAAGTACTCCGGCGACACTCCGTGCCCGGTTAGTACTTGGTTGAGGAAGCCATTACTCTCAATGCGCCTTATGGAGATTCGGGGAAGATACGGCATGTCCTTCTACCCGTATCCCCTTCATCCCATCTCTGTTGCCACTCCACCAATGTGGCTGATTTCAGTTGCGTCCGCACGCTTTGCAGCGGCGTTCGCATCTGAAAATCTATGTCATCTTTACCAGTAGCTTCCTTCGCTAGCTGGTCTGCACGTTCATTTCCAACTGTACCGACATGACTTCGGATCCAGTGGAAGGTAACCCTCCTACTCTCCATTGACTTGAATATGTGCCCCATAAGAAAAAGTCCAGTGGATTAAGTAAGGTGCAGGGACCGTAGAGGCCAAGCCACAGGTCCACCGCGTCCGATCCACCTCCCGGGTTATGTCGCATTTAGGAAGTATCGGACCTCGGTGGCAAAGTGTGCTGGGGCCCCATCATGCATAAACCACATGTCCCTCCGTGTGATGAGTGGAACATCCTGTAACAGACCGGGAAGCACTTGCTCCAGGAACACACGGTAAGCTGCGCCGGTCAGACGTATACGTCAATTCTCACGTGATGTTCGCACGGTAATATCTCTGAACGGGTTCGGCTGCGTTTTTAAATGTTTGCTCCTCATCGTCTACGCACGTGTTCAGCGCACCTAATTTGCATCTTGTGCTTCTCATGCACTGGTTTGAGTGTGCCTTCTGGGCGTTTTTCGAACGTGCATTTTCTGGCACTAGAAGTGGAATACGGCCCTAGGTTCCATTGCAAATATTGTTCGTCTTGATGTGTACTATCACTCTTCTTGTTTTGTTGCAGGAATTTACAATCACCCTGTATGTAATACTCAGACGTCAAAAAATCACAAATTCAAGAAACTCAACTTCCTCAACTATACTATCATATCGTAATACTACCATCTCTCCAGCTTTGCTGCTGTTCACACAGTACATGTCTCCCAGTTCTCATCGGACACATGCACACGTCATAATGTTCCGACCTCAAAGTGTTGCCAACCATACTCTTGCGCGAGAGAAGATATAACGTTAAGTTTGAAAAACGCTAAGGGGAATAAACGCAAATTTAGATAGAGAAAGGAACTAAAAAGCAAAGTTAAAGTAGAGTATACGTCACCGTACGTCAAATATACCCCCCACCACCACCCCTATTAAGAAAGGGCTTGCTACGGAATCATAGGCTTCCGGATTAGCCGGCAAACCACGCTTGAAGAAGAGCTCACTATAGAAAAAGGAATTCTGACTAATTCCAGATGATGTGTGAAAGAAGTGTCGAATATTTTTGAAACGAAGAAGGAATTCTCATTCATTCCAGACGATGTGTGGAACGACCATCACACATTATGCGAAGAACCCAACCGCCAGTAGATCCATTTTTCACAATCGGGAGATAATGTGAAAGCACAAATTTGCCAGTGACGTTGATCGGAACCACATCCTTCTTCTCCGGAGCCAAATTCATTCCCAATTAAGCTACACCGACGGACATTATTGCTACAAATTTGCCGTATTGACATGTGTTTCGCCTCTGTGGTACGTCACAAGTCATCATTTCATAGTTGGATATCCATTTTTAAAATTTCAGATAGGATAAAGTTAGAATGAGAAGTTGAGATTTCATTTAGAAACGACCCCAACTTTCAAACAAAATAAAATTTCTAAATGGGCGACTTGCCATATCAGGTGACACATGTAGTTTTGCGTGTCGTGTTGGTAATACAAATTACTGTTCGCACGCTGACAAAAATATTTTAAGTGGCATGTAGTGTGATAAAAATAATTTTAATAATTGCAGTTAAAGGAATGACGAAGGAAACAACTTCGAACGGCGAGAGTATACTGCTTCAGTGAAATAAAAATTTATATAATAAATCAATAACATCAGACTGGAAGATTTTTTAGTTTATTGTTTCCTCATTCATTCTCTTTATTTAAATGCGATTATTAAAATTATTTTTGCCCACTATACGCTACCTAAAACCTTTTTGTCAGTCGCGTTATAATCGAAAATTTGTTTTAGAAGACGCGATGGCACATGGTATTACCGTTTCATGCTTCTCATTAAAAGGTAGAGAAAAACTAAAACAATTATATTAGCTATCGGTACTGGGACCACCAAACCAGAGTTGTGTCTTTATCGATAAAAACATCAAAGCGAAGATGATAACGTCTTTCAAATCCCAGGATATGAAATTACGCTCGTTAATGAACACAGATATCTAAGAGAGATAATGTCAGTTTACGATCGAAAAGTTAAAGGAGAACAAATGGGTTCTATTAGCATTGCCTTAAGGTATTCTGCCGTAAACACCAATGCAGTTGCTAATGGTGGATCATTATGCAATGAAAACTTTATGAGTGTACTCAATATTTCCCCAAAAGAAAGTGCAAGTCTAAAGTAAACAGGTGGCAAAAAAAAAAAGGTGCGTTTTAAGAAAACGATAAAACTACGATCGGTTCCTTTCGATGCTTTCTTCGTGAATAAACAAAGATAATTTAAAAATATGTATAACTCACCATAAGTATTAAAAAATTATTTACAACTTTTTCTGAAGTTGAAAAGATTTTTCTTTCGTTTTGTCATATATAGGACAGGAGATTTTATTGCGTTATTTTTCATCAAGCTTAATGTGTTTTAGATTGTAGGAATAAAAGCCTCGCTCAAATATTTTCCCATCAAGCTTAAATTTTCATAACTCACATTTCCTTCGAATATTCTTTTGTCGAGGATTTTAATCACGGGAACGGACATCTCATTGAATTATTTTTTCATACAACTTAATTTTTCAGGAAAACGATTTGCTGTGTATTTCTTTTTCATTTTAATGAAGTTAAAATTTTCTAGCCACAGGAATAAACTTTTCATTTGAATGTACACCAGTGCTCAAAATTAAAGGATGTTCTACGGAAACGTATATAGCTGCCGGTGTGAGTAAACCTTCGCCATTGAGCGAATGTTCTTTTCACAGATGAATCACGATTCAGCTTAAGTACGGACTTCCGGCGTGTTCTTAACTGGAGAGAACACACCGGAAGTTCGAATTCCCGTAATATCAGAGAAAGCAACTACTCTGCTGGCGGTGGCGTGAGTCGTGATGGTCTGGACAGGAATCGTGAAGAACGGGCGCATAACAATACAGGACAGTGAGAACATCGCGCGGGGAAGGCGGGGGGGGGGGGGGTTACCGGAAAAAAATCTCAGCTTCATCCAACTTCCGTGTTCCCGGAACCTTTCCCCATTTTTAAGCAGGACAAACATCACACACAAAAAAAATGACAATTACGGCAGAAATCTTCACTCCGTCTAACTTCCGTTTTCGAAAGTTTCGGAAGACGGAATTCCGTCCTCAAACGGAAAACGAATCCCTCCTTCCCCACCACCACCAATCGACCCAAAATTTCTGTTCAGCTGCGCAATGATCGCGAGCATGCCCAAAATAATAACGGAAATTGAAATTGCAGAATTCGTCGAATCCACAGGAGAATCTCATACCTGAGAACTAACTACATAGAAATATTCGCACCCTCCTAACTTCCGTTTTCGGAAATCGTTCCGTACAGTTTCATGCAGAAATACAAACATTTATGCAATAAAATGATATTTAACAACAATACTGGACAGAGGCAATATCGCAAGAAAAAAGAAATTACGATTCCGGGCAAAATCTTCACTCCTTTTAACTTCTGTTTTCGAAAGCTTTCGAAAATAAAATCCGTTCTCGGATGAAAATCCTTCCCTTCCCCCATTAATCCCCAAAACTTATTTTCACTTTTTCATCCATCTCCTGAACGACCCAAATGACGACAAAAAATAGTAATAAAGCGGAATTCCGCGAATCTGCGGAAGAACCTCGTGTATGATAGTAGAAAGAAATCCTAATTTTATAATTTGCATATATAAGTATCATAATCATGTAATTTAGATGAAATAGCAGTCCACGGAACAATATTTAAAGTCTTTTGCTTAAAGCACGTTGTGTTTTAGTGTGGAGTATGATGACCCTCGCCAGTCATTCAGGTCAAGCAATGACTTCTCATACAGTTTACGACAGTATTAATGAGGTCTTGACGGATTTAATGATTACACCTCAACAGCTATTCTCAGTTCTTGAAGTGTTTTGGCGAGCTCCAATGCGTCTTATCCTGTATCTTAATCTGCATAAGAATTGACCATTGTAGGGTTACCACTTGTTAGTTCAGAGAAAGAAAGATTTTGAACGCCCTCAGCCCCCCTCCCTTTTTTTTGTCTCTCTCTTTCTTCCTTTAAAGGTTATATTCTTCGATAATTGCTAAAGTTTAGTTAATATTTTTGGGCTTACATTCTACTACACAATGAAGATGTGTTGCAGTTGTGTAATGTGAGACAAAATGTTGTTAGTAAGGTGGAGACTAATATTCTTCGGCAGTTTGGCTATGTTGAGAGAATGGGTGATGTGTTGCTTACTAAGAGAATTTATTCAGCTCAAGTGGCAGGAAGGAAAGGCAGAGGAAGGCCAAGAAAGTCATGGGAGGATCAGATTCAGGAATGTCTACAGGAGAAAAATATTATGAGTATGAAGTATAGAAGGTCTAGTCTACGCCGTGTGATGGATGTCAGTGAAGCCCGAGTTGTGTGTCAAGATCGCTGTAAATGGAGAAGTTTGATACGGCAACAGTAAGTAAATAATCAATTAAGAATTTATCTGGTAGTTTGTATTTCTTTGTGGAGCTAATCTCTGAATCTCAGAGAACAGCTTAGTGCTATATTATAAATATTTTCAGTAATATCTCATTTCATTATTTAATTTTCAGAATTTAATAAAATACAATAGATAGACAAAATAAGCCTGAGGAACATGAATTAGAGGCCCGTGAATACCTCTTATTCATGTTCCGTAGGCTGATGTTCTTCCAGTATGATAGATAAAATTATTCTTATCTGAGGGAATAAAATAAAAAGAAAGAAGCATGACAATGAAGAAATGGGAAGAGAATGATATCAACAAAAGCAAAAATTAAGCAATGAATGCTGTGCATCTCCAGAGTCAACAAAAGACAAATATGATTGGGGAGCTTGCTGAGAAGAAAGCAATACAACAGAAAACTTGAGTGATATTCTAGCAAATAGGACAAAAAATAAATTCTATGTCTGAAACAATATGTTTTAAAACCATATTTTGTTAATACAGACATTTGACGTGGACTAGGAACATCAAACAGAGGTTATCGCTCTTTCCACGTTTATAAGTGAGACACGGAAAAATTCTTATTGGCCGCCACCGGAAATCGAACCCACGGTCTTCCAGTTACGCGCCGGATATGCTTCCACTGCACCACAGCAGCCACGAATTTCTCCAGACTCACATACACTAACTGCCAAGCCAATTTGGCAGGTTGCTTCTTTGAGCCCAGCACAATGCTGGGGATTCACCAAAGATCGTAAGCAGCAACGGAGCAAATAATTCCTTGCTGCTTAACATCTCTGGTGAATCCCCAGCAATGTGCGGGGCTCAAAAAGCAACCTGCCAAATTGGCTTGGCAGTTAGTGTATGTGAGTCTGGAGAAATTCGTGGCTGCTGTGGTGCAGTGGAAGCATATCCGGCGCGTAACTGGAAGACCGTGGGTTCGATTTCCGGTGGCGGCCAATAAGAATTTTTACGTGTCTCACTTATGAACGTGGAAAGAACGATGACCATATTTTGTTTTGAATTCAATGATTTTATATTTAGAATACAGTGATGGGCTCCGTAAATAAATTACAGTAAACGTTTCCATCTTGCTCGTGCTGCTTATTTTTTGTTCGATCTCGTGCTTATACTATGACGTAATGTAATAAAGCTATTTACCAAATGTCATTGATTTTTCTCATAAACATTACGAGCTATGTATGAATTTATAAATTAACTTTGAACACCAGTGTATTTTCAATTTCATTAAAATATTTTTCACTATGGAGTGTATTTTTTCAAAATTATAAGTTTTACCAGTTCTTGTTTTTTTTCATCAAGGTGAAACATTTTATTGGAATATTTTACAAGCCTGAATTCTCCAGTAACCGAATGTTTGTTTTATCGAAATATTTTTTTCTCCCAAACTTACGTCTTTCGATTAAAGGGCTGAAATTCTCTAATCACAATAATACCTGTTTGACTAGGGTATCTTTTCATCAAACTTATTGAATTCAATCAAATACCTGTTTGACTAGGGTATCTTTTCATCAAACTTATTGAATTCAATCAATTACCTGTTTGACTAGGGTATCTTTTCATCAAACTTATTGAATTCAATCAAATACCTGTTTGACTAGGGTATCTTTTCATCAAACTTATTGAATTCAATCAAAGAAGAAAATGGTTCACTCAACTGCCTTGCAATCAAACTTAAGTTCTGTAGTCACAAGAGAATACGTCTTTTCCTTTTTTCTTTTTTTTTTCTTTTTTGCGTGCATTTTTATTCAGCGTGAATTTTTTATCTAAACGAATGAAAACTTTAGCGAAATATTTTTTTAACACATAGGCGTGTTAAAAAAATGGGGATTTCTTGGGTCCGGATCTCCCTGGGAGAGTTAGCACGAATTTAAAGCGATATACAGTATATGTAAATACAGTATATGAGGCTTTCACCGCCGCCCCGGTGGCGCAGTGGTCTAAGTGATGGCCTCTGATCATTCGTCCGAACGGGGTCCGGGTTCGAATCCCGGTGAGGCATGGATGTTGTGTTTGTCTTACGGCACTGGCTCTCTCCCTTCCCTGGAACCAGTGACCCTAAATTAGGGACGGGCGACTGCTTATAGCCCATTGAGTTGCTCACGGTGGTCGTTAAACCTCCAAACAAACAAACAAAACAAAATGAGGCTTTCACCAATGAACCAAACCCTCCTTAAGAAATTTCTGGCTACGCCACTGTTCCACCAAGGTACTTTTGCCATTTAGAGATTCATTTTAGCGTAGAATTTTGTATATCTTACTTACGCTATAAGTAAGATATATAGAATTACTACACTTACCCTGTCTCTAAGCAGACTTTATGTCTGACGTAACTCATTCCCTCACTCAGTGCTGCGTTACTTCGGTTATACGTTTCTCAGTTATGCGTTTTTTAGTTTATACATAATTCTGCGTCAGTCCCGATATTTTACTGTAGTATATATATATATCTCTTTTAACTTGTAAATTCATTTATACACGTATTCATTACATGCTTATAAATGAATTTACGTAATTTATTTATACGCTTTTTGCAAATATACTGGACTTAGTAGAGGCAGCCCTACCACTGGCGATTGTTTATTGTTAGTGGGTGACTCAAGAAACGGCAACAGCGGTGCGGTTGTGGTTATGCTTCTGGTTTGCCTCGATGAGCTAGAAGGAGACGAAGTGCGAAAAAAAAAGAAGATGCGAAGTGAGAATTTTAATAATTAGTGTTATGTGATTTATTGTGCTAAGGTTTCCTTTGAAGTCAGAGTGTCTTCGTATATCATTTGCGTGTGTATTTGCGCATAAAGGTAATAAATGGCACTTAGCGATCTCATCCTCGTCACAACTTATTTTGTCGGAGTGACTCCTCAAAAAGGTAACATTTGGACTAGCAAATACGTACTGGAAACATATATGTTGAACTTTGAATTTCAGATTATCAAAAATACTTGGTTATTTGATGCTTTTATGCATAACTAGGCATGTTACAATTTTGTGATGATCGAGACAGCTCTGCTGTGTTCCTTCTGGGTGCAGCCTAAAATTGAACCTAGATCGCATCGGAAAAGGTTATGTTGCTTAATTTCTGTTTGGATGAAAAATTGGTTTCGCATTTTAGGACTTCTCTCGCTCTCTCTCTCTCTCTCTCGCTCTCTCTCTCTCTCTCTCGCTCTCTCTCTCTCTCTCTCTCTCACAAACACACACACGCGTGTTATTTCAAAATTGATGAATATGTGGGACGTAACTTTGTGACTCCACTGTTTTGTGGCTTCGTAGAATACAATCGTAAATGTATCATCGAGATTCAACTTTCACCGATATTCAACTTTCTTTTTTTTTCAAATGGATGCACTTAGAATATGCAGAGAAAAAACAACAACTGTTAATTCATGAGTTCCATACTGAAGCACTGGTCTGATTTGATTTTCATAGGCATGATTTTTTGAATGCGGTAAAATATATTATAATTCGTAACGCCTTTTTTTACGCTTTCTAACCGTCAACTTTCTGGTTTCAAATGGATGCACTTAGAATCTGCAGAGAAAAAACAACAACTGTTAATTCATGAGTTCCATACTGAAGCACTGGTCTGATTTGATTTTCATAGGCATGATTTTTTGAATGCGGTAAAATATATTATAATTCGTAACGCCTCTTTTTACGCTTTCTAACCGTAGGTTGTTTTTTTTTTTTTTTTGATTGGAGGTTTAACGACCACCGTGAGCAACTCAATGGGCTATAAGCAGTCGCCCGTCCCTAATTTAGGGTCACTGGTTCCAGGGAAGGGAGAGAGCCAGTGCCGTAAGGCAAACACAACATCCATGCCTCACCGGGATTCGAACCCGGACCCCAGACGGATGAATGATCAGAGGCCAGCGCCTTAGACCACTGCGCCACCGGGGCGGCTAACCGTAGGTTGAAGAAGACTATATGCTTCTTCAACCTCCAGCTTCGTCCGTCTGTCCGTACGCACGATAACTCGCGTAAAAATGATTCGATTTCGATGAAATTTCAGTATGGTAGGGGACCACCTGGGGTCGAACCCTATTGAAAATGGACGAAATGGGGTCAAAGAGCAGGACATAGGAGCGGGATCCATTCCATCGCCCTTATGCGTCATAACTTACGTAAAAATGTTTCGACTTGCGGCGAAACTTTATCATGTTGTTCCAGAGGTATACTGAACCGGTTCTGTTGAATATCATTGAAATGGAATCAAAGATCAGGACACGGGAGCGAGATTTATTCCACAGCCATTATCCTCATAACTTGACTAAAAATGCGACAAAACTTTAGCATGTTGTTCCGGAGGTATACTGATTCTGTTGATTATCATCGAAATGAGGCCAAATATCAGGATAGAGGAGCGAGAATTATTCCGCAGCCATTATTCTCATAACTTGAGTAATGATTTGTGGTATGATGGAAAGCGTATCATAATGAATGCAATGCCTGATTTTACCAACTTGTTTTTTCTTTCGTCGCCAATTAGGCTTTAAATAAATCATTGTTAGGGAACATCTTATGCTGTTTTAAGGCATGAATTTTACAATAGTATTTTACATTTTGAAATTTTGTTTAGAGGTTTTTTTACATTTATACGTTTTTTAAGCCATCCCCCAGAAAAACGTAAAACCGAGGTTTCACTGTTGTTCGAAAGTTTTCTGTATTAATATTTTCTTCTCCTTTTATTTATTTATTTATTTATTTATTTATTTATTTATATTGTTCAACTGAAACAATACAAAAAGAGAAAAAAGAGAAAATATTCTTGGCAGTGCAGCAATTTGTTTTTATTTATTATTGCCATTTTTTTTTATTTTTTTTTACAGATATTGACCAAATATTGAAACATTGGAAAAAGTAATGTTTGTAAGTACGGTGCCGTGTAGAATTCTACACACGTCGAAAGCGAACGTAGCACTCCCGTACTTTTAAGGGTCGTGACCCAGCCGAGTCATTCATCAGACGTGACGGCGAGGTCGCATGCGGGTCGTTGTGGAATTCGATTCGGTCTCGCCGCTGACCCCGACCTATTGTCGAGGAATCACGCACACACACTAAAAGTGAAACACCCTAACTCCGACACTAAACATACGCCCCCAAAAAAATATAACGAACAAAAATCGGACAAAAACAGCGAGCGGTAATGGCACCTTCTATTGATTGAATGGATTGGACCTCATTGATCAAAAAAAAAAAAAAAAAAAAAAAAGTTTCCTCCATTTTGTAACGTCTTCAAAAGACTTAATTCGCCAGGGTGCAATCTGAACATAAATCACGGGGAAATGGGACGTATTTGCATAATTTTTTTGCTTCGATCGGAAGGTAATTTTGCTGTTCTAGGTTTTGGCGATATTTTGAACAATGCGAGGGTTTCATCTGACATCAATTCGAGATTCAAAGCAAGTTAATAATGATACCTTTATTTATGTTTTTATTTCGTCATTACGTCATCATTCTTCCTATTAGCAAATAGCGCTAGATAAAGCTTTAAAGAAACTAGGGGGAAACAAAAAAAAAGGAAGAAAGAGTAAAAAAAAAGTGCATTTCCCAGAAAGTCACTTTTTTTCCCTCTTAATTTTTTATGATATTGACTGCAACGCAGGGAATAAGAACATATTCAGATACTTGGTAAAGTTAGGCTAGAAACAAGCTAAAAACGGCTTCTTTCAACTAAATGATAAGCCTGATGCTTGCATGAAAATGTTGAAGAAGCTTATCGGAGGCACAACCTGGATAGGGGTTTTAAGGGTAAAAAGCAATCTTCAGAGTCCAAAGGGGGCTTTTTTGTTTTTGTTTTTGATTTTTAAGTTTCACATTTGTAGTGCTATTTTGGTAACTCATATGTTTCTGTTTCAGGTTGATCCCGCGTTGTCGAGCTTTCTATCCGTAACCTGACCCTAGATCATAGACAACACAATTACTCGATTTTTTTCACTGCCCATATATCCCGTTGAGACAAAAAGTGTGATAAACGTGTTCCTGTGGAGCCGTCTGACCAGATTCGGTGCCTCTATGCTGCGACCCCATAACCCATAAGAGTTTTAACACAGTAGGATGAAGAAATTTTAGGATTTTCTGTTACTGACTTCTCTTACAGTAGATGTCTGCGGTCAAGCTTCTAAGTCCATGACCAGGTCCTTTTCTCAGTGGTGAAAGTAGACAGTTTGTTTTGGGGGAACGCAATGTTTTTTTAGTGTTTAAAAATCTGGGCGGATTCTCTTTCTCTCTCTCTCTCTCTCTCACCCCTCTCTTCTTTTCTCTCTCTCTCTTTCTTGCTCTCTCTCTTTCTCCGCTCCCCTCTCTCGCACATTTTATACGTCTGTGTTCTTTTATATGCACATAAATAAAAAAATTAACTATTACAATGAATGAAAATTAAATCGTAATTAACTTATTATTCAGCTAAAAACGTCTTTACCACAAAGAGCAGGTTACGCTTCAGCTGAAGGAGTTTCGTTTTTCTTAAATTGCGCAACTGAAAACATTTTTAATTCTTTTTTTGTTTTTATTATTGGAAGTTTAACGACCACCGTGAGCAACTCAATGGGCTATAAGCTGTCGCCCGTCCCTAATTTAGGGTCGCTGGTTCCAGGGAAGGGAGAGAGCCAGTGCCGTAAGACAAACACAACATCCATGCCTCACCGAGATTCGAACGCGGACCCCTTTTGGACGAATGATCAGAGGCCATCGCTTAGACCACTGCGCCACGGGGGACAGTATCATTGCATCATTCAGCGATTATAGAGGTGACATGGAGTTTATGTACAGCGAAAAAAACTATTGGAATATTCAAGCAAAGCAAACCGAATTTGCTTGTACCACTTACTGATCATCCATGTAACACTATAACGAAGTAAATTTCTCCGTCATTTTTATCCGCGCCAGGATTCGAACCCGGGTCCCCTCATTCCGGAATAAGTTGCTCTACCAATTGAGCTACGCGGACGTTTTATTCTGATTCCTATCTGCCTGTATGTCGTGTGCGTCCTTCGGGCAGGAACGTCACATCTCCTGGTACGTTACATCATCTCCCCCTTATTATTATTTTTTTTTTTTTTCGAAGTGCTGGAGAAAGGATTCTCTTATTTTTTCTATCTCGCGGTGTGGAAATAACATCACACCAATGCGAGATTTTGAACGGTCGGGTCATCCGGATAGTTCGGACGCCATTATAACGAAGTAAATTTCTCCGTCATTTTTATCCGCGCCAGGATTCGAACCCGGGTCCCCTCATTCCGGAATAAGTTGCTCTACCAATTGAGCTACGCGGACGTTTTATTCTGATTCCTATCTGCCTTTATGTCGTGTGCGTCCTTCGGGCAGGTACGTCACATCTCCTGGTACGTTACATCATTTCTCAGAAAACTTGAAAATTTCATCGTCCTGGGACGGGAATCGAACCCAGCATCTCCCGATTACCGGTCGAGTATGCTAACCATTACACCACCCAGGACAGTGAAGTTCCAAGCAAACTGAGACATAATAAGAATTTCAAAGTCCTCAGATTTCCGGATGTAGGTCGGAGGTCACCAGTACCACAGGTAAATCAATGAAGGAAAATATATTCTTCATAATACATGGATAATTCACCGAATATTCAAGCAAAGCAAACTGAATTTGCTTGAATATTCAAGACGATTGAAATTTTCAAATCTGAGAGCTTTCAGATTCCTATGTCTCAGTTGCTTGAAACTTCACTGTCTTGGGTGGTGTAATGGTTAGCATACTCAATCGGGAGATGCGGGTTCGATTCCCACTGCAGGACGATTGAAATTTTCAAATTTTCTCAGGTGTTACATGGATGATCAGTAAGTGGTACAAGCAAATTCAGTTTGCTTTGCTTGAATATTCTGTGAATTTTCTATGTATTATGAAGAACATTTCATCCTTCATTATAAAAACAAACAAAAAACTATTGATACATTCAAGATCAATAGTTTTTTGTTTGTTTTTATAATGAAGGATGAAATGTTCTTCATAATACATAGAAAATTCACAGAATATTCAAGCAAAGCAAACTGAATTTGCTTGTACCACTTACTAAATTTTATGAAGATCGCGAAACAAGGATAGGATGCAAGTGGCATTGCACAGTAAGCAAATGCTTGGCAAAACGTTACGTGGACACTAGTGCTCAGGTTATTTTATAATCTGATTTGGACCACAATCATGACCCACCAAAGTTTCTGTCTCATCAAATCATATCAAATAGTGTTAAGCGAAAAGCAACAGACAATATATTTCGGAACGGTATTTAAAACGGATTAGAAAATAGAGAAAAACCATTAAAATCAGAAAATAAAAAGTAATAATAAAAAACTTTTGTGGCATGAAGAGTCAACCACCACGTGGTATCCCTTGGGTAACCCTAATAGATCCTGTCGACTTTACCAGGTATAAAAACAAGCTCACATATTACATACAAATATCAGAAATTAATTTCATATGTGTGTAACATACCCACACGTGCTTACGGCTCTATAAGCGCAAGTGTTCAACAGCGGTAGACTTGGACGGAGACTCTGAGTGCAATGATTTCTCTATCAGAAAGAATTTCTCGGGAGTGGGGTGTCTGTTGAGTACAGTTAGCCTATGAACTGGGAGAGGCCGTCGTGAGTGCAACTGTCCCTTTTCGGAGTTTCTTGAGTGCAACTGACCAACACCCTCTGGAAGTAATTGTGAGCTTTAACAAAACATACTACCAGAACAAAAAAAAAAAAAAAAAAAAAGTCGCCATTGGTCATCCAGACAGGAGATAGGCCATAAAGAAGAGACACATTTCTTCATTTCTTCTCCCATGTTATAGTTCTGTTTACGGCAAACTGCTTGTTTTATTTGTATTTGATTATTCCTAATGAAAATTTTTATGTCATCTTTTCCATTATAAATTACTTTGTTATTCTGTACTTTAATTCGCCCTATAATGGCATTTATTTTGAGGACGCCAATTAAATATCTAAAGATACTAACAAGAGAAAAAATTTCTTAACCATAAGGTATCAATAATATATCGATACTGCACGCAAATTATTGGCGTAATGTTCATATAGCTTCAATCGATATCATCCTCCGTCCCCCAGAAAATATTTCTACTTGCGCGCCTCAAGTTTATCTTCACTATTTTCTCTGTTCTGCAAAACACGAAGTACTTATCCATTGACTGATATTAAAATTATGCCGCACAAATCAAATTACGGTATGCAACCAAAGTGGTTTCAAAATAGACGGATAGAGTGATCGTTGCGGTAACACAACTGTGATCTCTTCACTCGCTGCGAAATGATCAGAATCATATTATCATAAGCATGATATATATATACACAATGGACAAAACATTAGAGATGCCTCCCTAACAGCGTGTTGGTCCTCCTCTGGAGGGAAATAACAACAGCCTGTGCACGTCGAGTTATCAATTCCATCAGATGTCGGAGGGTTTCCAGGGATAATGCCAACAATGTCCGTTGCAGCATTGTCTACAACTCCGCCCGAGACGTCGGTCTATGATATTTAGAATATTCGTCCAGGATGCATGGATCTGATGTTCCGTTCAACGGCATCCCAGGGTGCTTCCACAGGGTTTAAATCCGAGAACCTTGGAGGCAACTGGATTGTTCCAAACTGAGAGGAGTGTTTCTCGAGCCATTCCTGGATTATTGCGGGCCGGTGGGGCGGCGCATTGTTCTTCTGAAACAAACCATCGGCCGCAAGATGCGCAAAATCCATGAAAACGTGTTGGTGATCAGCCAATAACATGGTAGTGCGCAGGGGTTAAGGTCCTTTTCAGACACGTTAAGGGAACTAATGTGTCCTATGAGAAGGCTCCCCAAACCATCATAGAGCCAACACCGACTTCAACAGAGCCGACTGACCTGCCACGACGAGGCCATGGCATCATGCTGTCGATGCCACTCCCGCACACTCCCGTCAGCTCGGTACAGCTGAAAACGGGATTCATCTGACCACACGACGCGGCGCCACTCTGCAGAGTTCCAGTCGTGATGTTCCCTTAACCAGGCGAAGCGTAACGTCCAATGCCGAGCAATCAACAGTGTCACACGAGTAGATTTTGGTGAGAAAACGCAAGAACGGAAAGAAACAAAACAATTCAACGTAATGTGATTTCGGTCGCAGCTCTGAAAAACTTTCAAACCCACATAGAAAAGTGGAGGGTTTTTTTTTTTTTTTTCTATTTTGAGTGAGTACCCGGAATAGACAATAAGTAGATATATAATGTACCGTTCTGTAGATAATAAATTGATATGGAGTGAAACCTCCATTAACGGGTGTGACGTGCCTGCCCAGCAGGACGCACAGGACATAAAAGCAGATAGCAGCGAGAACGAACGTCTGCGTAGCTCAGTTAGTAGAGCGACTTGTTCCGGAATAGGAGGACTCGGGTTCGATCCCCGAGGTGGACCAAAATGACGGAAAAATTTACTTCGTTATACGGATATCTCCGAACAACGGCAAGTTATGGTTGGTACAGAACAGCTTCCGTAGAATATAGTGTTAACCTCCGAAAAACGAAACCTCTGAACACCGGTCAACGGACACCCCAGTCTGCCCCAAAGCAGAAATGGAAACGGGTCACGGGTCGACAATTTCTTGCAGGTCCAACGGGTAGGGTCAAGGTATTCCGGATTCTGACCCGGTTTTATTCCCATTTTATTTTTGAAAAGAGAAAAATATATTCCAGTGAAAAATGCGCGTTGTGTAATTTTGTAGTCGATACCAGTGCCCACGGAGTGAATAATGATTTGCCATGCAAAAATATTGTCGTTTCTTTTTTAAAGCAACGAAAGTTTCCACTGACCGACGTCAGACACATCGACACCATATCGTAAAAAGATACTTCCTTTGCGTTCTTTTACAGTGCGATTGTCCAGGGCAATGTACAGGCAAACGCCATTCGCCTGCTTCTCAACTGATTCATTTCTCCGTGCGAAGTTCACTGTATGACTAAAAGTTACTTTTCACATCGCATCTTTTACATTGAAAATTCAGAGGTTTTCGATTGATGTGCTAACATCCGGTTCCCATGTCATGTCATGTCGAAATTAACTCCTTATTTGTTAATATGGATCGATTTTATATTAAAGAGGTTGAGAAAGGCGTCGAGGCCAACAAATACGTGCTTGCTGAAAACCACAAGGGGATGTAAATGCTGGAAATTGTTTTGTTTCATTAAGAAACCGGTGAATAATTATGTTTTGTTTGGTTTTGCTTGTTGTTCAAAATGTGGAAATTGTGTAATTACAAAGAAAGATGTCGACGGTGTAATAAAAGATTGTGGAACCAAAAATCTAACCGACCATATGAAAAAAGTATGCGCACCCCAATCAAAGCGTGGAAAGAGTGAACAATCTAAATACATTAAAAAAAATACATTTGTGTAATCGTAAATAATGATTTTCATTTGTAATATATTCCATGGTCAGGGTCATAGTCAGCCATTACTTCTGGTTTACGCAAAATAGTGGAACTAAAAATGGCACTAAAATTTAGCAAGTAACCAAATTTTATTATTAAAAAAGGATTTCAGTTATTAAATGGCAAGCAGTTATTGGGATGAAATATATATATATATATATATATATATATATATATATATATCCTCCTCATCCGAGAAAAGCTGGAGATAACAGACACGTACGTTTATCTTGGACAGCAGATATCAAGTGAGGGTCACATTGTTGAAGAAATTAATCGGCGTACAAAACTTGCCTGGAGAGCTTTTGGAAGAAACAGCATAATTTTCAAGAGCAATATGCCATTATGTCTTAAAAGAAAAGTGTTTGATCAATGCATCCTTCCAGTGCTTACGTATGGTGCAGAGACGTGGACCTTAGCTAAAAGAGATATACAAAGAATGCAGACAACTCAAAAAAGCATGGAGAGGTGCATGCTTCGTGTAACCAGGAGGGATAAGAAGAGGAACTCGTGGATCCGAAAAATGACAAGAGTGGAAGACATCATGATCAGAGTTAAATCCCTGAAATGGCAATGGGCTGGACATACTGAAGGACAGATCATAGAAGGACAGATCATCGATGGACAGCCGAAATTTTAGATTGGATTCCAAGGGACAGGAAAAGACCCAGAAGAAGACCACATGGGAGATGGGTGGATGAAATTCGAAAGTATGCAGGGGTGACATGGAGGAGACTGGCACAAGACAGACCGTTGTGGAGGAAACTTGGGGAGACCTTCGTCCAGCAGTGGATTGATAATGGTTGACAATGATGATGATGATATATATATATATATAAAAATTGAGTTTCGAATTTATAGTTCAAAGCAAATTTGCCTGGGTCAGTTACGGGTCTTATGGGACGTCCGGGTCGGGTCCGAAATTTTTGACCCGTTTTCAAGTGTGCCCCGAAGTAAATCTAATGAACACACTGTTGGATTTTACTTAGTTCCTGCGATACTTCAGCAAGAGGATAAGATAGGGACAAAGAATGTTTATTGTTGTTGGATTACGGGTGGTACAGTGGTATGATTAAGTGAAAAGGAAGGAGTTAAAAGTTTTGCTTGCTCTGCTTTTGCTTTACGGTGCTTGGGCGGCTAACTGTGCAGTTACGCTGTTAATATTTTTTTTTTTTTTCGTTCCTACAGTCCCCTAACCTTAATCTCCTATAGCTTGCTATTTCTAAGGACTGTTTAACACCAGACGTCAGACACTGCCTTCTTAAAATCCTCTACACCCTGAATTATTTATTTAATTAGATACTATATTCAGTTTTATTCAGAAGTCAGTATTTGGGAAAAGCACTGCAACGTTTCCTTTATTGTGCGTAAGCTTCATATATTTATTCTGCTTTTGCACAAACGCAACAGCCTAGCAATGCTAACTTAGGACTAACCTTCGAACAACGGCCACCTCTCAACAACGGTCACTTTCTCCCGGTCCGTTCAGTGACCGTTATTCGTAGGTTTTACTGTGTAATATACAGGGTGAGCCAAAAGTCACTGTGCACCTGGCAAGACGATACACGTACGGCAACTACAAGCGTATCTGCTACAATAAATGCTAGCAATGGCCCCCTCCTGTGTGTAGACATGCATCCACGCGTCTGAACGTGTTCTCTTCATTCACAATATTGCATGGACGTGCGTGGTAATTACACTTCATAGATTTCTTATTATTATTTTTCATCACAGTACGTCAGGCGCACAGGAACTTTTGGTTCACCCTATATACCTCTCTGAAGATAATGAATCTTCCCATTAATCTGCAGGTTTATTTGGAGGGGGGGGGGTGTCTCAAAGTGGGGCGCATTGCCCTCGACACTGCGGCTGCCTCTCTTTTTAATTTATTGTAAAAATGAGGTCGCGTAACGATGTTAAAACATACCGTCTTTTTACTGTAATTAATATAATCTCCTTATCCCTTAAATGTAACGCATTTCTGGATCTGTAGAAACAATTTCTTTAATCCCTCCAATTAATCCAGCTTTGTTTTTAGGGAAGGAAGAATTCTGAAAGAAATTATGACTTGTGTATTCTGTGCTTTGGCTTCTGGGCGTTATAAATTAAGAGCCTACAGCGAGAAAAAAGGGGGGGAAGAACGCACTGTTTGTTAGTACTTAGGGTGTTAAGTCCCATCGACCTCATCTTCTGCCACCCCTCACCACTGAAAGACATGAATCTTGTGTCTCTTACTCATTAGGAATCCCGTTTAAATGTTACACCTCGGTATATTTTATCCTATTTACACCTTAGTCGGGGGACATTTCGAGGAACATTCGACGCTGACAATGTATGTGTGGCATCATTCCGTAAACGAAGAAAAAGAAAGCTTTGCGGTGGAGCACAAACGTCTCCGAGGTGGGCTTAATTGGCGACCTCTGACCCTTCCGTTTTTCGCCATCACGGAGTTGAAATTCTTCTCGAATGTTAACGAAGTGGCCAAAGATTAAACGCCCTAAACAAGGGGAGAGTTGGAAAAAGATCGAAAAAAGAAATATGGGCAACGTTGTAGTTCTTTCATCTGTTGCGTGTGGCCGTAGAATGGACATTTTTTGTTATTTATTCTTTCCCCCTCTGCTCTAAGGAGCCGCCTTTATACTAAGAGTGGGCTCACTGTCAGCTTTCTGACTTTCTTTGCTTCCTGATTCTACAAAAAAAAAAAAAACTGTTTTTTTAAAGTGTGCCAGCACTTTTCCATTTTAATAATGAATTTCATGTATTCTAGCTAATGAATGATGCATTTAGAATGCAAACGTTGTTGGCTGAACATCAAAAACACCCCAAGCTTTTTCTTTTTCCTTTTTATTCTGTGGCAAAACATGCTTATGCTTATAGCGTATATAATTCTATGAGAAAGTTGAACTTAACTAAAGGTATTTATCAAATTTCACAAACACCATAACTTGAACAGAGGAGACATTTTAAGGCGGGCTACATGGACATGAGCCAAGCCCGAATTCTATTCTATTCGCGGGCCAGACCGAGGTTTATTTCTCTATATATGTATATAAATGCACTGAGATAAATAATTGAAAGAGCAAATGCCTACCATGAAACCATACGTAGCTGCCACTACATATGGTTTCTACGTATTGATCATCAAAAGGCTTTCGATTCCCTGAATCCATTAGCAGTTATAATGGATTTCAAATTCTGCGATGTTGGAGATGCATTCACTATTATTGTTAACAACATCTACGAAAATGAGAGTACAAATGTTTGACTGTTTGAAGACTCGGCACATAAAAATATAGGAAACGGACTGAGATAAGGTGGCCCCATCTCTTCAATTCCAGTTTTCAGATATGTCTTTCAGTCATTGAACTGGAAAAACAAGAGGGTAAAGTATATATAGTCTGTATTGTTTAACTCACCTTCGTTTTGCTGCCAAATAGTCATTTTTGCAAGTATCCTCTCAGAACTGCAAAGTACGATCCGGAAACTTGCTGACAAAAGTAAAGAAATGGTTTTAAAGATGAACTTATACAGAAAACGAAATCGATATACAATGCTTTTAGAACTGAAGATTTAGAGGTTGGTGGGGTGTGGGTGGGGGCGAATTTAGAAGTAACTGACGCTTATTTCTATCCTGCGCATTTGATGTCAAGCAAGGTCCATATCGAAGGAGAAATTATTGAGTTTGGCCGTGCTAAAAAAAAAAAAAAACAGAACAGTTTCGAAGAGCAGTTTAGGATTATGTCTTAAAAGAAAAAAAATGTTTGATTCTTCCTATTGTTACTTATGAATCAGAGACATACATGGAACTTAACCAAAAAAAAAAAAAAAAAAAAAAGACACGCAATAGCTGAGGACAGCTCAAAGAAGCATGGAGGGATGTATGTTTGGTGTAAACAAGATGCAAAAAGGAACTCGTGGACCAGGAGAATGAGAAAAGTTAATGATATCGTGATCAACATGGATGCCAAGGATAAGAAAAATCCCCCAAAAGACCACGTTCAATTAGGCTCAATGTATGAACTGACGATATTATGATTTTGCGCTGTCGATGGGTTTCGAGTAACACGTCTATGTAGAGTTTTTTTTGTTTGTTTGTTTTTTGTTTAGGGGTTTAGCGACCACCGTGAGCAACTCAATGGGTTGCAGCTATCAAGCAGTCCTCATCCCTAATTTAGGGCCACTGGTTCCAGGGATGGGAAAGAGAGAGTGCCATAAGACGGTAGTAGTGATAATTATAAATAACCTTTAATAATAACGTAATGGAACAGGAATGTTTATGTTTTGACATGTTATGCCATGTAAACACTTAGAATCTTTTAAATGTTGAATTTTACTGAATATGTAAATAATTAAGAATCCTTGCAGTTTAAGAATGTTTAGAAAGTGTAATCGTGGGAAACTTCTTAAGAATATATTTTTGGAGTAATATTGGCGAAGCCAGCATGTCCCCAGAAATAATTTTGTTGGCTAACTTCCTGGGACAAGACAAACATAACACTCATGCCTTACCGGGATTCGAACCCGAACCATTCTCGGACGAATGGTCATAAGCCAGCGTCTACACCACTGTGCTACTCGGAAGATTAAGTTTTGTTTTAGAATAAAATAAAAGCAAGTAAAAATATGATTCTTACTCTAACTTTACGTAACTTTTCATTGTCTTGCGCTGCCGATGTCCGGAGACCCAAAAAAGTGTTCCTTCTCAGACCATCATACCACAACTCCTCTTGTCTTACTCCTTTCATAGACCTCTGTCAACCGCTAGCTTGAAGGGTGAAGGGGAGAGCATTTCTCCGACGCCTCCTAAGCAATAAACTAATTTACTGGTCTCTTTCGGATCACAATGTACATGATTGCAGCGTAGACCAATAAAACGATTAAAAACACTTAACATTTTCTGAACAGGCTCTTTAATATAAAAAGCGAATGCCTGAGAACACTCTTTTACAACCCTAGCTAGTTACCTTTGCTGCTGTAGATAGCCTCTTCGAATATATTCTCATGCTGACTGAAAAAAGACTTACCACTAAATATTCCTTACTAGGAAAAGAATTAATTCTAAAATCTTGTAAAATCTCTTAAACCCTCGTAATAGTAGGACACCGAAATATTACCATTGGTAGTCCACAAATTTTTTGCGATGTTCCCTCGATTTATTCAGCAACGGAATTTCATCAGGAGAAATCCTCGCCACGATCATTCATTCACTTTGTGCTGAAAATGTATAAAGATGTATATCTTTAACTCATAACTGGTTGATCACGAGGGTTAACAGAAGAAATTTTAAAATGTTAAATTGCATATTTTCAACCGAGGATAATGCTGGTGGAACGTAATGTTCTTTAGGTTTTTTTTTTTTTTTTTTGCGGTTTATAAGGAATCATGGCCGACTCCATGGCCCATGAGCTGTCCCCCGTCCGTAATTTAGGGATATTAGTTCCAGGAAAGGGAGATATCCAGTGACGTAAGACCCATCGAGATTCGAAATCAGACCCGTCTCAGATGAATGGTCAGTAGCCAGCGCTCAGACCACTGCGCCACCGAGGCGGCGCGTTTGTGCTTCAGTGAGCTTTAATGGAAAATAATGAAACTTACATGTTTTTCAGAAAGTTTGAAAAGGGAAACTTAGAAGCATATACACAATCGAGTCACATTATTGAGACCACCTCCTACTTTTGACGTTAACAGCTCGCAGCAAATGAAAGAAGGCACGTGTCGTGAGCTGGTTTGGAGGGTATATAAGGTGTGCTGTAGGCATTCTGAAAACATATCACTCGTTGCTGTCGTGGATAAAAGAAGCGATTTATCAGATTTGCAAAAAAGGATGATTATCGGCTTTCGGGCCAAGCGTGGCAGTATTTCTGAAACTGCGCAGTTTGTGAACTGTTCGCGTGCTGCTGTGGTTAAAGTGTATCGTGATTGCAGAAATGACCCACTGCGAATAAACGAAGTGGAAACTGCGGAGCACCACGTGCCATTGATGTGAGAGGTGATCGTCGGCTGCGAAGGTACGTGAGGGCCGATCGACACGCTACACTGGAGCAACTCACTGGCTGAATGAGCCACGGGGCTACCGGAAGTGTGTCTAAAACGGCAGATCAGCGAACCCTGCTGCGTATGGGGCTCCAATGCAGACGGGTGGTCACTTCACCTATGCTAACGACGGTGCATCGGCAGAAAAAGCTTACATTTGCACTGCAGTATCGGAATTGGACCTCCACTGATTGGGAAAGGATTGCCTTCTCCGATGAGTCACGTTTTCTGTTTCATCGTACGGATGGACGGTGGCGTATAAGGCGAGAAACATTGGAGAACAAACACTCTTCAACCGTTGCTGGAAGAACACAAGCTGGTAGGGGCAGCGTTATGGTCTGGGGAATGTTTTCGCGGCATTCCTTGGGTCCACTCATACCTGTGGAAGACACTATGGACCAAATTCGTTATGAAACCATCCTTGCAGACCACGTACACCCGTATATGCTGATTATCTTCCCTGGGGTGGATGGGATCTTCCAGCACGACAATGCAATGTGTCACACAACTAGAAATGTCCGAGAGTGGTTGCAACAGCACGATGAACACTTGAAAGTACTTCCCTGGCCCCCTAATTCCCCAGACTTAAACCCATTTGAGCATCTGTGGGACCACCTCGATCGTGTTGTTCCCTCTATGGGTCTTCCACCACGCACCCTCCAGCAGCTGTCAGATGCACTGCAGTCAGCGTGGCTCCACATACCTGTGAACATCTTCCAGCACCTTACTGAGTCACTCCCAGCACGTCTAGCTGCTGTCCGCGCTGCACACGCCGGTTACTCGGGATATCAGCTGGTGGTCACAATAATGTGAATCGACCGTGTATATGAGGATGAGATTCTTTCGCGCAGTCTTTACAGGACGTAATGATGATTGGACCTATTTCGTCTTGAAATTGACCTGCGTTTTGGTGGAAGATAATGAAGATAATAGAATTTTCACCCGGTTTTAATGAAAGGCAATGAGAATGAGAGCTTTCTCTGTTAGTTTTAATGCAAAGAAACGTAGACTAGCTTTACGTGAGCAAAGTTCTCTTCTTGACTACTAACGGAAGAGTTATATCGTCTGTCTGCAATGTACGATCTGTTTGATCACATCCTCAACGAGAGCATGTCTTTAAGAAAAACATAGCAACAGGTAGTAGAGCATCATGGGGTGTATGAAATCCAGAAAGCAAACATTTCCAGTGGTGGTGTTTTTTTTGTTCTTTTTTTCGTGGGTTATAACCAACACATTGAGCAACACAATGGAGATATAACCAGCCACACGCTGAACAGAATTTAAACCCGGACCTATCTCTGATGAATGCTCAGAAGCCGCGCTTAGACCACTGCCCCACCTGGGCGGCTTTCTCAGAGATGGGAGTCAGTGTTCAACAGTGGAACCAGTTTTGCACCAGCCGTAAAAATTTGCATCACGAGCACAAAATAGTGAAGGCAACCTTTTTTTGTTGTTGTTGTTGTTGATTGGGGGTTTGACGACCACCGTGAACAACTCAGTGGGCTATAAGCAGTCGTCCGTCCCTAATTTTGGGTCACGGATTCCAGGAGAGGGAGAGAGCCAGTGCTGTAAGACATACACAACAGCCATGCCTCACTGGGATTCGAACCCAGACTCATCACGGGTGAATGGTCAGTAGCCATCGCTTAGACCACTGCGCCATCTGGGCGGCGAAGGGAACCTTTAAAATGAGGAATTATGGAATTCTACATTTACAATTTGAAAAGTCTGCACGAAGCAGTTCGAAGCAAATACAGTTCTACGTCGACATTCGGCAGCTACATGGTGCATCAACACAATGCACCTGCTCACTTACTAAATTTTTGCTATTTTTTCCTACATAATTCAAGAAAATATTTCAATGTAATAGAAGTAATAGAAAAACTTCAGGTAGTTCAAGAAAACCGGTTTTGAAATTTGTTTCGAGTTAAATAAGAGTGCAAGCTGTACGGTTAGAGATTCCGCATACTTAGAAGAGGTCTGGGGGGGGGGCAAGATCTAAAAGGTATGCACTTCTTTCTAGAATTGTATAAGTCCTGGTATTTTTCAAACGGTTCTCTTGCGTCTCGTGGTTTTTATAAGCGTTGGTAAATGACGTCTCGTTTCGTTTTAATTACCTCTGAGGTTCTAGATTGCCCGTTCACCTGACTGTTGCCATTCGTGCCAAAGAAACGCACTGCCGGAGTATGCTGCATACAAAATGCATGAGCCTTTGTGGCGGAAGATCTCTTGTTCTTTTGCTTTCATGATCCGGTGTTGATCCAATTCTTCGTTACGACGTAATACCACCGGACAGCGGTTTGTTTTATCTGTCACTAAAGGAACAACTCGATCAAGGCATAATAATAAATTCTTCAGCGTGCCTACGAGTCGGCTATTCCTTGTTTGTGTCACAAGTTGAGGGTAAGTCAGCTCCGACACAAAAGCAAAGGTGTGGCTAACTCAGTTGTGGTTAATATCATTTCTCGAAGGGCTATCAATCTTCCTTCGAGTAATTAATACATGGACACGTTTAACTCTTTGCGATAATTACTTGTGGTCCATTTTCCTAGGGACAATTTATGAGACATAAATGCCTTCGCTTCATTTCATTTTTTTCTCAGTCTTTAAAGTTTGTTAGCCTCAGCCCTTGTGCGTGTGTGTGTGTGTGTGTGTCAGTGTCGGCAGTCTATTTGTTTCTGCTATGCATCAACTTTTTCATACACGGCTGTCACCTCTTTGTTCTAAAAACGAAAAGAGAACGTGGAAAAAAATGATAAAGAAAACACGGCAAAGTAAAATTGTCCTATATTGTAATCTCCTCATCTTCAGATACTTCAGTTGATACGGAATGTTCCATCCTTTTATTCTAAACGGAAAAGCTTTGTATTCTAACATAATTTGCTACAAACTTAAACACCTGCTCAAGCTATGCGAATTAAGGATTTTGTTTTCGCAAGTAAACAGGTTTTTCAAGAAAATCTTTTAGAAACAGTAGAACGAAAAGTAAACTTCTCTGTAACCAGAAATTAAACTACCGAAAAATGTGTACCCTACAGACAGAAGCTCGTTACCCTCAGGATGATAGGGTTTCGACGACCATTGTTGGTCACCTTTATCACCTAATCAACTGGAAGTGGGTTGAATCATAAGAACTCCAACGTTCGATTTTTTTAGGCAATAAATTATAAACACGAAAGCGAAAAAAAACAAAAATACTTTTAAAGTGTCTATTATCGTGAGAGGAAGTATTATCTTCAGAATACGTAATGCGAACAGGGGAAGTTACAACTAATATCTCATATATTTATTTATTTTTTCATTACGGGAAATTTACAGCGCAGAAAAAATTCTGTATCGTAGTGAAACCGGCATTTTCCTCTTCATTATTGATAAATCAACATTTATGAATAGTTTTTCAAATGAGATGAACTAATCCTTTATGGGCTGCGACGTATACCTCTGATTTAGCCATCATTTGAGTTTCTTTGTTGTTATGTAAATTTAGTTTCTTCTCGTTAAATGTTTTTTGACTTCATGTCATATTATTCTTTCCCACGAGTTTTTAAAAGTTGGCATCCTGACCAGTGGCGGCTCGTGGTAGGAAAAATAGATAAAGAGCTGCAAGAGGAATATGAAAAGATATCTGCTGTCTTCAATGAAAATCAGTTAATGCGAACTTACCTATTTTTTATATATATTTGAGCAATTCTTTTTCCCTTAAAAGCTGCAAATTTGTCAATTATGTCGTCAGAAAATGGCTGTTTCTTCGTGAATCAAGAAAATGTCTTTCTGAATAGAAATATTTGACAAAGAAGCAAGTTTATCTGGAGAAATAGTGTTTCTAGAGTCAGTTTGTATTCTTTTAAGGCAAGAAAAACTTCTTTCCACTGAAACACTTGCAGATGCAATTATTAAAATCAGGGAAACCAATTTATAAGCTTCTGTAAAAATGCCTTTATCTTCATGAAGCACTCGAAGTTCATGAGTCGATATATTCCTTAATTTTTCATCAGCATATACAAGACTCAGTTCATCTTTAAGGCGCTAGTGTTTAGTAAAAAAGTTCCGTAAAAATGTTGTAGATTTTCAAAAGCGTGAGAAGGAAAGCATGAATTAAATTGGTCGAATTTGGTTTTGTCATCAAGCCAGGTAAATTGAAGTTTAAGTTTCTCACAGTCTTGAAATCTTATATCCATTTCCATAAGAATGTGGTACAAAATTTCAAAATACAATTGTTTATAATTATGAAAAATTGTTTCTGGTGTAAGTGCAGCATATTCCCGTTTAGATCTGCTTATTTATATGATTTTGCTAGCTTTTCCAAACAGTGTTCCAAATACCTCATCGTTCCTTTTATGGCTCAAAATTTCATAAGTTGTTTTTAATTTGAGTAACACAGTAGTTTATGTCCAGTGATTTTTTCTGCAAAATTTCGAATAATAGATCGGTGAAGTCAAATATTTCATTAAATACTACTCCCAAAAATGTAAATTCAAAAGTGTTCATATCATTTAAAAACTCTAGGGCAAGTTGAATTGATTTTTTTCTGATTGGTCACTATTTGTGAGAAATTCGAATACTTCCTTCAATTTATCCCAATCTTCAACTATTACACATACTAACTTCGAAGTGGAGGACCATCGAGTTTCCGTTATGGTTGGCATGCATCTTGCGGTTGTTGATGTGAGTGTATTGTTTTTTCACCACTCAGCGAAGCGATCGCTTCGCTGAGTGGTGAAAAACAAGACCCCTCACAGCCAATAGAAACACAAAGGTTCGTTCCTAAGAACTTACCCCAATATTAATATTGAGTGAACGGACGACTCCTCCCCGCTTTACTATTAGGAATAAGCTGCGAACCAGGAGGACGGATTGAGACTGCCGAAAAACTACAGATAAAAACTACCAATGACAACAAAGTAATTGCTGAAAGACTTGATTGAAACGTAACAACATTTAATGAATAATATAGGGGGCTTTTGCAGGTAAGCGTGTCCGTAGAAAAAGAAAACGCTGTCCGTAGTGATAAATCAAATGTCTTTCATCCAGTGGAAAAAGAAAAGTTTGTAATCGGCCAACCTACCAATTGGCGCCTATCATCTACCAATACTCTTCATCTAGAGAGAGAGAGTCTTCCTCCATAACGCCCAAGGCCAGTATCTCTCCATAGTTTCCCATCTATCTGACGATCAACGCAATCTGTGAGAGTCCCCGTCTCGGGGACCTGTTTCACAGATTTCTAAGTTACACTCTCCGGCTAACGGGAGAAATCGCGAAAGTCTCTCTTCCTGAGACCTGTGTCGCCGATTTTCCTTAACCTAGAAAATAATAGTTCCGTCACCGTATATGGTATGACTGGACCATCTCGTACCTCTACTCTGGGTACACACGCACCCGGAAAACCTTCAAGTTACGTCAGCTGCAGCTTCCCTGCTCCTCTCCTTTCCGCGAACAACCGATAGACTACCCTTTTCGCTTGGCGCTCTTCCCTCGTTCGCCTCCTCACTGTACGTACATCAATGCCGCTTCCTTGGCCCGAGGACCTACTACTCCTCCTCTCTCTGTTGGTAAGCGACATCAACGTGGCCAGCGCGTTTGCACTTTCCCCCTTTCGACGGCGTTGACACTTCTATCCGTTCGGCGGGCGTTTGTTCTTTCGACTGGATAGCCGGACCGTTTGATGTACCGCATCGGCGGCATTTCTTAGACTGGCTTAACCTACCGCAAGAGATACAAGCATATATGAACACAATACATTTTCCTGCCTACATGCAATGCTGATGTGCAGATAGCCAGACTTCTCGGCGTCTGTCCTTCGTTAAACAATGTTTGCCGGATGTCATTATCTTAATGGGTCGATTTTTATTGTACCCGAGAAAGGTGTCTCTTTTCCTGAGCGTGAGAACTTCTGGCCTTCTTTGTAGCCTCCAAATATTTTACAAAAATGTTCTGGAACTTTCGAAAGTTCTTTGTCTTCGTGGAATACATTATAGGTTCCATTAGAAAAATACATATATGGAGGTTTTTCGTCGTACGCCCGCCCATACAACATACATTAATTTTTGTATTACATTATAAAACCTAAAGTCCTTGTTGCCAGTTCATTTAATGTGTGATTTTCTGATTACACGGACGTAATGTTCCATTAATTATGTGTCGTGCATCGCAAATGTCATTCTAAACTCATCCGCTGACACAGCACGCCTATATTTCCTTAAGTTGATTATACTGTAATAGTATATAATTTACGGTATTCATCGGTCAATGTGGTCTGTTCCAGATCAGGCCAAGTCGTTCCTGGGTCACACAGTTCGACCAGATTACTTCAGAATTGCTAACGTCTGCCGGAGTAATAAAATGCTCGCCATTTTTTCTCTTCTTTTTATATACGTATATCATCATTGTCAACCATTATCAATCTACTGCTGAACGAATTTCTTCCCAAGTTTCTTCCACAACGGTCTGTCTTGTGCCAGTCTCCTCCATGTTACTCCCGCATACTTTCGAATTTCATCCACCCATCTCCCATGTGGTCTTCTGGGTCTTTTCTTGTCGTTTAGAATGCAATCTAAAATTTCGGTTGTCCATCGGTGGTCCGTCTTTCTTGCGATATGTCCAGTCCGTTGCCATTTCAGGGATCTTACTCTGATCATGATGTCTTCCTCTCTTGTCATTTTCCTTATCCACGCGTTCCTGTTCTCTTATTTGCTGGTTACACCAAGCATGCATCTGTGTATGCTTCTTTGAGTTGTCTGCAGTCTTTGTATGTCTTTTTCAGTTAAGGTCCACGTATCTGCTCCGTACGTAAGCACTGGAGGGATGTATTGATTAAACACTTTTCTTTTAAAACATAATGACATATTGCTCTTGAAAATTACACTGTTTCTTCCAAATGCTCTCGAGGCAAGTTTTATACGCCGATTAATTCCTTCATCAATGTGACTTTCACTTGATATCTGCTGTCCAAGATAAATACAGGTATTGGTTATCACCCATATTTAATTGGTTGTCCTTGTTGTCCTCATATTTGATATTTGGACACTAATGGATTTAAAAAGGCACTAAAATGATCAGTGATGAAAAAAAGTTATGGTATTTTCCGTATTTCGTCTAGGAGATAACTAATCTTAAGTTTTTTGCCGCCATAAGAAATTCACTTAATAAATGTTGAAGTTTTTAACGAAGTCAGTTGGAAGCAATGAAGTGAAACTTCTAGGTGTTGAACCAAGCATCTTTTCACATTATCGCCACGAGATTTAGTTGCATTTGGGAAGAAGCTGCTAGAATGCGAATCAACTCAGTTCTGAAGAGCTCATGCGTGATTTTGTTTTTACCTTTTGCTTCATGAACTCAGAAAGAAAAATAATACAGCCAGTAATGAAAAGAAAAATTCTGAATATTTCATTTTCCACACTTATTAAGTTCATAAATTCGAGTTGAACATAGGTTCTGTCGGACAAAACATTATAAAACTCAAAAGCGTTTTCATTTTTAAGAACCAACTGAAAATATATCAAAGCAAGGATAAAATATGGGATGTACTTTCTTAGGTTCTATTCCTCAGTGTATTTACTAAAAAAAAGAATTACAAATATTATGGCAATATTGGTGCAAGACATCTGAAATACAGCTCGCCCAAATTATGAGGAAATGATGCCTATGCTTATGACATGCGGTAAGTTTTTCGCTCACCATCGCCACAATAGAGGTTTTCTTCCTGATTTAAACGGCGAAATGATCTTAAATTTTGAATTGCATAACCATCTTCAGGAAAAAAGAGAAAGACACCTCGAGCTCTTAAGTAGTTTTGAAATTTTAGGTCATTAAAATTAAATTTTTATGCACATTCGGAATATCCAATCAAAGAAGTTCTGTGAGCACACAAGTTCGTGCAACATGCTGATTAATTGCTCATCCTCACAAAAACTTGGGTTTTCTGTCACATCGCTTCATTCACGAATTTATGCTTACTCAGAGTATCAAATACTTCATCAGTATTGAAAGCGATGGTTCTTTTATCGTTTAGATGATTCTTCGTTAGATGAGTAAGACGCACTTACTTCAGAAGTGATGTACATATCAAGACGGAAAAGTAGCAACCATAAGCTTCGTCGGCGTAGTTCAATCGGTAGAACAATCGACTCCGGAGAAGGAAGATGAGAGTTCCACCACTGAAAAATGAGGCTTTATTTTCACACTGGCGCCCTAACGCAAAAATGAATCTCCCGGCCGTGGGGTTCGAGAAAATTGTGTGATGATTCTACCATACAACGTATGGAATTAATAAAAACTTTTTCTACAGCGAGCTGCTTCAAGCATGGTTTACCGGCTGACACGAAAACCGATTTCGTCTCAGCCGTTTCTCAAGGGGAGATACATGTGACGTACCTACCTCAGATGTGACGCGCATGTCAAGACGGTAATGTTGCAGAATTAACTTCGTCGGTGTAGTTCAATCAGTAGAACAGTTGACTCCGGAGAAGGCAGATGGGGTTTCGAATCCCATCATCGGCAAATGAGACTTATTTTTTTATTTACCTTTTCTCAGATACGCTTTGCAATTGAAAAATACAACTCCACTTCACTTTGGTACATCGACTGAATAGTTGTTGAAGTATAGATAGAAGACTGCCGATGTGTGAAATACCTGGCCATCATGCTACAAGAAATGCCTACAATGGCTGTAAAATATCAAGGCTTAGAAGTTGGCATTCGATTCTCCGTCAATTATCTCTTGAAAATTCGATAATAAAAAATAAATTAAAATAAATGCCAGCGAGAGTAGAGTTTTTCTGATAATCCTAATGGAGAGTTTCTGAGGATTTCTTTCAATATATGTTTCTCAGCTTTACAACCCGGGGACCGTTTTAACCTAAATATATATGCCTCCACATAAACACACAGGACATGGAAAATTTTTCTCTGTCTCGTCAAAATTGCCATTGCGTGCTCAATTTCTTTGTTCAGAGTTACATAGCTGCTGCCACACAAACAAGAGGGAGAAATGGCAATTGGAAATGAACCTGAAAAATAAAGAGGCTGTATTTATTAATAAAGTGAGTACGTGGTAGCCGTTAATGCACCTAGTAGGACTATCTAACAAGGCTCTTAAGAGAAGTTATCTGCAGCAAATTAGGTGGTATCCGATGCAGTTAAACGAAGGAGACTCAGCCTGGGGTCATAACCCAATGACAACAATTACTGTTCATCCCGGAAACAGAAAAGAGAGGTGGTGATTATTTCACACGACTCCAGTGGCATCCTTGTTTTCTTCACCCCCCGGTTGGTTGTCTTTTGCGTGATATCGTCAGGGGCTACTGTGCAGATGATGCTATCTTAACGGCAGATTTCCCCTTTCCTCTGGCGCTACTGCTTGCCTGCTTGATGTTTATCATGCAAGAAGTGTGTCTATGCCGTGCAGCGACAAACAGATCATTGTCTTCCGAGCTCTGCCTCCCGGTTCAAGCCATCATCTTTTTCTGGGATATTTTGGCCAGTTTAAAGCAGCTCCTTTCTTTGTCGGGAAGAAACGAAGAAGAATAACAGTTGACATTCTTTGTTCTTTTCATGTTAAAGTGAGAGAGATTTCTTTATATTCCTTTTTGAAGCAAACGCGTTTTGCTGCAGGTAGATTCATGTATTTAAATTATTATGCGCTTTCTCTTCTGAACCTTGGTTCATTTTCTCGTAAAAGATATAGATACAGATGGGAAATTCGTATACTTTTAATAACAGTTGACACTCTTTGTTCTTTTCATATTAAAGTGCTGTGTGTGTGTGTGTGTGTGTGTGAGAGAGAGAGAGAGAGAGAGAGAGAGAGAGAGAAAGAGAGAGAGAAAGAGAAAGAGAGAGATTTCTTCATATTCTTCCTTTAAGCGAACGCGTTTTGCTGCAGATAAATTCGTGCATTTAAATTATTATCCACTTTCTCTTCTGAACCTTGGTTACTGTTCACGTAAAAGATATAGATAGCGATAGAAATTCGTACAGTTTTAAAAACAGTTGTCATTATTTGTTCTTTTCATATTAAAGTGTGTGTATGTGTGTGTGAGAGAGAGAGAGAGAGAGAGAGAGAGAGAGAGAGAGAGAGAGAGAGATCATCATATTCTTCCTTGCAGCGAACGCGCTTTGCTGCAGATTGTTTCATGCATTTAAATTATTATCCACTTTCTCTTCTGAACCTTGGTTTATTTTCTCGTAAAAGATATAGATTGCGATTGGAAATTCATACACTTTTAATAACAGTTGACATTCTTTGTTCTTTTCATATTAAAGTGTGTGTGTGTGAGAGAGAGAGAGAGAGAGAGAGAGAAAGAGAGAGAAATTGCTTCATATTCTTCCTTGAAGCGAACGAGTTTTGCTGCAGATAAATTCATGCATTTAAATTATTATCCACTTTCTCTTCTGAACCTTGTTGAAGTGATTTCTTCCTATCCCTTCTTGAAGCGGACGCTTTTTGCAGCAGATAAATTCATGCATTTAAATTATTATCCACTTTCTCTTCTGAACCTTGTTAATTTTCACGTAAAAGATGTAGATAGCGGTGGGCAAATTTTGCACAGTTTTAATAACCGTTGACATTCTTTTTTTCTTTTCATGTTTAAGTGATTTCTTCCTATCCCTTCTTGAAGCAAACGCGTTTTGCTGCAGATAAATTCGTGCATTTAAATTGCTATGCAGTTTCTCTTCTAAACCTTGGTTAATTTTTACGTAAAAGATATACAGCGACGGGTAAATTCGTTCAGTTTTTTGCCAAAATTATTTTCCAGCATTGTTAAAAATACTTTGTTCCTCAAGCAATGTAATAGAGCAAATATATCTTGTTATTTGACTTTAGTATGTGTTAATATGGCGACAAAATACAGTGGAACCTGGGTTATATTTTTTTCTGGGAGCTGTTCTTAATAAAAACGTATAAGTGTAAAAACCGTATAAATGAAATTCAAAGGTGTTTAATAATACTGCACATTTTGAAGGTCTCCAAAAACAAAAATAAAATGCGGGAAAAACTCGTAACTTTAGATTACCCTAATGTAATGTAAGACATACATACATGAATACTTTGTTCGCTACCTCAAGCCCATGACTATTATTTCGTTTCCGTACTGATTTTGTTCTTTACCTCTCATGTTTAAATGCTTTTGTGAACAATGGAACAATGTAAAAAAGCAACTAAATATTTATATGTTTTGCTGAAACAGTAAACATTGATATTTTCCAAAATCCTGTGCATGCAGAAATGATTCAGATTCAGATGTGTATCAGCAATATCTGTAGCAAACTGACTGAAGAGGTGCCCACATACGTTTTGTGGTTGCAATAACTGATTATATACTGTACATGTGTGTGTGTGTGTGTGTGTGTGTGTCACCGTAAGGTACTACTACATAGTCTTGTGTCTTAAGTTAGTGTACGCTAATCGAGTATGGGATCCCTTGGACCTCTGGATTTAACACCTTAGTGTAAACTGGTGGCAAAAGAAATACAATAAATGACAAAAATAACTATAATGGCTTTGTTAAAGATTTTTTTGTGACTTGCTGAAGATTTAAGATTACGTTTAAAAGTCTGTTCGTAGTAGTCGCAAGCTGTAAGTTTTAAATGCTTAACTAAGAACTTGTGAATATCAATAGTGAAACTCGTATGGAAAAAAACACTAACGGTTTGGAGTTACGAATCTGCAAGGTGTAATTTATATTTCAAAGTCCACGCTTTATTGTTCTTCATTAGCACACCATCATAGACATTGGCTATAAACACCATCATCGACATTGGCTTTAAATCATGTCATAACCGCAAATGCTCCTATCAAAGTGCATTTCTATCTACAAAGTCGTCAGCTCAAAAACTACACACTTATCAACAAGTCGTCTCAACACCGTTCTATGCTCAGCAAATCGTTATCTCAACTTGCATGGCACTTACCATATAGTTAGCTCAAACCTGCGCACTGCAAAAAATAAGTGGTATGAATTCACGGAGAACACCTGAAAATAGCGAAAGCCACTAGGCGCAAAGAGAACCAAATGATGTACACTCCCAGCGTATGAGACAGAATTTTAATCGGGCGATGATTGGGTGTCTTTTGTGATTAATGTGGGTGAATTAGCAATTTTTTTAATTTTTTTATGTTGGAACTTATCGTTTTTCTGAATAGGTTTGTAATAATTTTATTTTTTTCTGTAGGAGGTCTTACTACAAATTACATATTTTTTTCATCGTGATTTCTCGATGCAACATAATGCTATAGAACTTGATATATACACTGGCGGAAAGTGAAAAAAGAACACCAAGAAGGAATTGGCGGACGATCATGACATTTACATATGTTAATGGGATCGAGTTTACGTAGGTGTGATGTTAATTTCGAGACCAACCGGTCAGCGCTTACTCCACAGCACGGCATAATATGCAAATTATCGTCCGTGGTATTTAAGGAGTACGGCGAAGTGAATGTAATCAGTCGTCGGCGTACGGACACGTGAGAAGACCCTGAAGAAGCTGCAATGCCTGGACATGGAAGACGTGTACGATTTCAGCAGTTATCGGACTTTGAGCGAGGTCGTCTAGTCGGACTCCGCGAGGCCGGGTGGTCGTATCGTCGTATTGCGGAGCGAAATGGACGGGAAATATCGGTGGTGGTACGATGGTGGCGTAGATGGTCTGAGCAACATTCCCACACGAAAAGACGTGGAACCGGGAGTCACAGACGGACTGATCAGCGGATCGATCGACGCATAAGAAGAGCGGCGTTGTCAAACAGAACATCCACTGCGACGCAAATCCGAGCTGCCGTTGCACCTGAGGTGACTGTGCTAACAATCCTTAACCGTCTACTGGATGCAGGACTACGTGCTCGTGTGCCTCTGGCATGTGTAACTCTGATTCCAGCCCACCGTCAGGAACGGCTGCAGTGGTGTCGCCAACGTCTGCACTGGAGAACGCAATGGCGATCTGTCGTGTTCAGCGATGAAAGCAGATTCTGCTTGGGAGCCTCCGATGGCCGTACGCGTGTTCGCAAACGCACAAGGGAGCGTCTCCACCGCACTGCAAATCCTTGGAACACGTTAAGAACACATTAGGGCCTTATTTTAGAACGCAATGTGTGCCAGATTAAGAACACTTTAATGTGTTCTTATTTAGAACATATTTGGAACACATTTTAAGAACATATTTTGAGAACACATTAATGTGTTCCCAATATGTTCTTATTTAGAACACATTGGGAGTAAGTTTTAGAACACATTTTGTTCCAGTTTAGGAACACATTAATGTGTTCTCAATGTGCTCTTGCTGAGAACACATTAATGAAATGCGTTCCCAATGTGTTACTATTAGAACACATTTTTAAATGCCTTCTGAAATGTGTTCCCATTGTGTTTCAATCAGAACACAATAGCAGCAAAATGCAGAACACGTTCTGTGCTAGATTAAGAACACATTTTATGTGTTCTTAATGTGTTCGAATTTAGAACACATCGGGTGTAAATTTTAGAACACATTGAGAACATATCAGGAGCACATTTATAATTGAATGGGAATACATGCAAAATATGTTAGGAGCCCATTACCAACATATTGGGGACATTCAAAACGTATTTTGAACACATTCTGGGCAACTCATTGACAAAATGGATTGCTGTGAAATACAGGTGTACCATGTCAGCAAACTCTGAATTCCAAGTGTGTATTGTGGATTAGAAATTTATTTCAGATATTTGCTTCTGGAAACTGATGATAATTTTGAAACTTCTCTTAAGGATGGGTAACGTTCATCTAAGACAGTTAATTGCTCAAGCTAAATTTATTCTTTTGAAATTAATAGTGCTGAGTGATGAAATATGTTTTGGATGTTTGTGGGTAAATTTTGAACTATGTTTACCAATGGAATTTTCACCATAAAGTAATAACATATTGCTTTAATAGGAATGAAAAATAAATGTTCATATAAATGTAACAGTCCACTATACAGCAAAATAATTTATTGACAATATTTTTATTTTTAATAAGGACTTTATTTAGTTTCCCAAACAACATATGGGGTTTCTTTTTGTTCTGTCAGTTTTATGATAATGAGCTGATAGCCTTTTTGATTTTTGACCTATATCATCATCATCATCATTGTCAACCATTATCAATCCACTGCTGGACGAAGGTCTCCCCAAGTTTCCTCCACAACGGTCTGTCTTGTGCCAGTCTCCTCCATGTCACCCCTGCATACTTTCGAATTTCATCCACCCATCTCCCATGTGGTCTTCTTCTGGGTCTTTTCCTGTCCCTTGGAATCCAATCTAAAATTTCGGCTGTCCATCGATGATCTGTCCTTCTGGCAGTATGTCCAGCCCATTGCCATTTCAGGGATTTAACTCTGATCATGATGTCTTCCACTCTTGTCATTTTTCGGATCCACGAGTTCCTCTTCTTATCTCTCCTGGTTACACCAAGCATGCACCTCTCCATGCTTCTTTGAGTTGTCTGCAGCCTTTGTATGTCTCTTTTAGTTAAGGTCCACGTCTCCGCACCATACGTAAGCACTGGAAGGATGCATTGATCAAACACTTTTCTTTTAAGACATAATGGCATATTGCTCTTGAAAATTATGCTGTTTCTTCCAAAAGCTCTCCAGGCAAGTTTTGTACGCCGATTAATTTCTTCATCAATGTGACCCTCACTTGATATCTGCTGTCCAAGATAAACGTACGTGTCTGTTATCTCCAGCTTTTCTCCATCAATCGATAAATCTTCATTTCTTGTAAAAGCATTGAACATCACTTTTGTCTTCTGACCTATATATATATATATATATATATATTTTTTTTTTTTAGGTAGTTCAGTTCAAATGTGTAGTAAAATGTTAGCAGCACAGTTAACAGCGACAGCGTCTGGGCAATAGTGATAAATTCCCCTGGAACAGAACAGCAGCATCTGTTGTTTGTTTCCACTCTATTTGTACTATCGCATAGGGTAAAACATACTCTTCCACACTCTGCACTTTTTCTATGAATTCCACAGCATCCTGAAATTAAAAAAGACAAACAAATAAGCTGTATATGCCACTCTGAACAATGACTTAAGAAGATATTTGAAATTATGGATAGCAAAATTAAATTTGACATTTTTTAAAAATAAAATTTAGGACAAACATGCTTAGAAAATAAAAATAAAAAAATCACAATTTGCATTTGCAGGTTTAAGAGCAAATCACTTGTTTAATAGAGAACTGATCTTCTCCCATAGTCTGGTTTCCTCTTAAGTATATTTACAGAAACACATATATTTTATGTGAAATCCAACACTGCTATTCATTTGTGTTATTTCTCCTCCCCTAAAATATGTGTTCTTTTTACAAACACAAAAGTTATAGATTGTATGAGGTGGTACTGAGAAGTAGTATGTGCTAATGTAATTACATTTCACCACTTTTTCCATTGCCACAATTGTATACAATGATTTTTATGGATATACACTAACAGGCTTTGCACTTGTAACTTATTCGGATATCATATAAAGCATTATGTTAAAATGTACTGTATGCCAGGTTGTTTCTCTAGTATCTATAGAAATATTCTTAGTTATAATCACAGTAAAAAAAGGCAATTCCGGTAACGTGATATACGCATTTTGCTAGATCACTAAGAACCTTTCTGCATTCCATAAATCAGCTATTTTATCTGCCTTCCATTTCTTTTTTCTCACTTTTCTTTATCCTTTAGCTGTTCTAAGTATGAAGCATATATATATATATATATATAGCATGGGACTGCTTCACATAATTCAAGAGCTGTTTAGGAATTGGAATGGAATAAATGGAGTTTTTATGCAGTCAGATTGCATCGTTACAGACATACGGAGTGAATGCATGAATCCAAAAGAAATTCTTTCCTTTGTAACAATGCAATTGTTTTATGAAAAGCTCCTTTCCAGCTGTATGCTAGCAGGCAATAGTGTTAGACCTGCTTGGAGAAGTTTGATACAGCAACCAGTTAAAAATTATCTGTTTTTCTTTTGTGGAGCTAACCTCTGAATCCCAGAGAACAGCTTAGTGATATGTATATGATGATGTAATAAGGACCCACCAGCTGAATCTTTAATATCTGGAATCTCGAACCAATATTTACAGATATTTGCATCTTCTGAGTTTTATAGATTCTGTAACTAGATTATATAAGGCTAACCTTCAATTTTTACTCAAATCCAATGAAAACTTATCGAATTACACATAAACAAATTTTAGGTTGCTATTTAGAGAAACACTGCCATTATAGCTTGGAGAATATCATGTTTTGAGGAAACTAATATCCAGACTTTGGCCCATTATTAGAAATGCTGACACTTTTATTGGCAGGAACTATTGTTCCTTGTTATTGCTTGTGGAGGAGAGGAAGTGGGAAGTGTTGCAAGTGGTAGTTATAACATTCTAATCTAGGGCAAGTTCTTTCTTTCACTATTGCTATTTGTAGCAGCCTAAAAAAAAAAAAAAAAAGACAGGTCAAATTTTAAGAGTGAATTATTATATCTTCAAAATTTCAGAACAAAATGGTAAAATCTAAGGATTTTTCAGGACACGAAAAAGAAAAATCAAGAATTTCAGGAAAACTCTAATCCCTGCTTTACTTATAATACAAATATTGTTCTTTAGTTACATTGTAATATTACCATGGTTCTAGGAATTAAATGCTTTTAACATGATTTAAATTATTCACTGATCAGTGCAAAGTTTCAAGCCTTTATTATGTTAACAATCAACACTTTACAATGCATACTGTGATTTCAAGTGAAACTGCTAAAATATTCCTTTCATGATACTGACTGAGCAGATTTTACATTTTCTTTAAGATTACCTAGTTTTCTCCTAAACATATTTGTCACATGTTGACCCCATCATGTAATTTTTTGATTCCCTATAAATTGTAATATTTTTCAGTAGCTAACTCACAGTTTATGGCAAATTATCATTCTAGGGTATTTACACAAATAAAAAAAAATCAAAATTCCAGTTTTTGAGATACTCAACATCAAATTTAATATTGCATGACACTGAATTTAAAATAAAAAAATTGTGCACTAAAGTATCATTTTGAAGCCTGAAAAAAGGCACTTAAGAGAGACCAATTTTCTTACTCTGCGGTAAAGTTAACTTGATTTATATTTCTCCAATGTAAGAATTTGGCAGATTTTTTAATTTTTTTTTACTTCATCAGTTTGTTAATTAAAAAATTATGGCGCTGAAAACTTAACACACAATCACGCCTTGTTTCTGCTAACAAAACTGCAAAGTTTCATGAAAATCCAAGGTAGTCAAGTTGAAAATGCTTTGTTGGTTTAACATAAATAACCCTAGTGAGAATAATTGGCAGTGAAACACGTAACACATGAAACATTAGAATATTTTCAGAAACACTCTCTGTTTGAACTTATATCCTCTATAACTTCCAAATTCCTTCATATAAAATTCTCGTATCAAGAACAGATCGACATTAGTTTTCTGGATGTTAACATCAACCCAGACTTCTCACTTGGTCCCTCTGTTTACAGGAAACCTTCTGTCACCCATAATATCATCTCTTACCATTCCTGCACCTTTGGAAAATACAAATTGACTGTATTAAAGGCATACATCCACAGAGCTAACCTTATTTGTAACAGCCCTTCAGCTCTTCAAAACAAATATCAGATCATCAACATTGGCAAATTACATGGCTTTCCACCTATCTTAGCACATAGGCTAATTAAAAAATTTGAATCACAGAATAGATCTACTAGTTTACTGCCTGAACTTTCCACCACTCAGTTTGTTGGCACTTTGCCCTTTAGCCTGGCCTTCACTCACAAAGTTTGCTCTGATTTCAAGTCTTTTGGCTACAGGATTGCTGTTAAACCACCTCCACATCTTCTTAACCTTATCCTTAATGACAGAGATCCCAATAAACTCCTAGAGTTACAAGGTATCTACTCTATCCCTGTCAACACTTCCGCAGGCGTTACCCACTATATTGGTAGCTTACTTAACAAAGCATCAACCTGTGATTGGTGAAACATATCGCTGATGCTAAGAAAAGCAACCCTTCTACCCCCCGCCATTTCAATTTTAACTATCAGCGATACATCCGCGATTCCCGATTGGCAAAATGTTAAATGTATCGCTCCGTTCAGCAATCGAAAAGCCCTCTGGTACCACAAAAAAGCATTGAAATCTTCTGTACTCCTAACACCTGCAATACAGATGCACCTTTTAACATGCTTATCATTTGTAAAGCTATTTTGAAATGTGGCAACAACTAATGCTTATACCACATGTTTCATTCCATGGCTGATGAAGGTAGAAGTCACTACCGAAAGGTCCCACCACTTGTAATTTTTACATAACTTATGCGTGATATGTGAACATCAAGAATTATTCTAACATAAATAACCCATTTCTTGCACAGAAAAAAGTGTCTTGCACAGAAAACAAAGCATCAACCTGTGATTGGTGAAACATATCGCTGATGCTAAGAAAAGCAACCCTTCTACCCCCCGCCATTTCAATTTTAACTATCAGCGATACATCCGCGATTCCCGATTGGCAAAATGTTAAATGTATCGCTCCGTTCAGCAATCGAAAAGCCCTCTGGTACCACAAAAGCATTGAAATCTTCTGTACTCCTAACACCTGCAATACAGATGCACCTTTTAACATACTTATCATTTGTAAAGCTATTTTGAAATGTGGCAACAACTAATGCTTATACCACATGTTTCATTCCATGGCTGATGAAGGTAGAAGTCACTACCGAAAGGTCCCACCACTTGTAATTTTTACATAACTTATGCGTGATATGTGAACATCAAGAATTATTCTAACATAAATAACCCATTTCTTGCACAGAAAAAAAGTGTCTTAAATAATTTGCAAAAAATATTTATGAGAGGTATTTTTTAACCAGCCAATATCTATACAAGCTTTAAAAATGAATGGCACAGTATTTTAAAACCCAACATGACCAGTACAAAAGCATCGGCATGCAATTATTCCACATCACCTTTTCCCTGCCATTCATCCAAAGGTATTCAGATTGGAGGGGCACAAAACAAACAGCACCAATAAAAAAAATTTGAAAAACAGATTAATCCCAACTCTTATTTCTTTTCATTGCAATATTTATTGGAAATATGCTTCCTTTACCACCAGCAGACAAACTAGTTTTGCACCATCAATTGATATCTTTCTAGGTAATTGGACTATGACCAGTTAATTTAGAATGTAACAGCTGTCAAATCAAACCTTCCTCTTTTGTGGTGGTTTTAGCCACCACAAGCAACTCATAGGGCTATAAACAATAGTTATACACTGCCGGACAATTGCTAAGGACGGATGTTAATAGCAAAGATAGCAACCATAAAATGGAAGGCAGGAAAATGTGGAAATTAGCATAAGTGCGGGATACAGTAAGACGTGTTGTGCGTATGCAAATTTTGGATTGCCGAACTTGTTCGTGACGTCATAGCGCTGATAAGAGATATAAAGGATTTGACGCGTATTGACCGTTGTTGTTCAAACGCAAAGTTGAAAGGGAAAGAATCAATTGACGAACTTGCAATTTTCAGTATGTCTTCCCGACATCACCTAGATGATTTTACGCGTGGCCGTATTATTGGCAAGATTTAAGAAGGGCGAAAAATAACAGATGTTTCTAGGGAGTTCGACGTCAGCCACAGTGTTGTTTCAAGGCTTTGGAAATCATTTCAAACAAATGGAGAGTGTAGCAAACGTCACGGGGGAGGTCGTGTTCGCAGTACGACACCTGCAGAAGATCGGTACATAGTGCTATCAACAAACAGACACCGGCGCAGCACAGCTAGTGAGGTAGCAAATCAGTTTATGGCTGCTACTGGCAAGCGGATCTCCCGAAAAACTGTCGCCAGACGTTTGCATGAAGGAGGACTATACGCCCGCCGTCCTGTTGTGTGCATCCCATTGTCCAGACGTCACCGTACCGCCCGTTTGCAATGGTGCCATCAACATCGCAATTGGACTGATAACGACTGGTCTGCTGTCCTCTTCTCAGATGAGAGTAGATACAGTCTATCGTCTGATTGTCGACGACAATTGATCTGGCGTGATAGTGGTACTGCATATTGTCCAGCAAACATACAGGATATCCGACATGTAGTGTCATGGTATGGGCTGGCATCATGATCAATGGCCGTACCTCCCTCTATGTGCTTCCAACTGGGACTATGACTGGCCAACGACACATTAATGATGTTCTGCTCCCTCATGTTCGCATGTTTCGTGGTGCTGTCGGTGATAGATTCATTTTCATGGACGACAACGCAACATGTCATCGAACAGTCGCTGTCCAGGAGTGTCTTGAGAGCGAGGATATTCAACGCCTCGTATGGCCAGCACGTTCTCCAGATCTGAATCCTATTGAAAATGTGTGGGATGCTTTGGGGAGGAGTCTTGCTGGTCGCCAATGCCCTCCAATAAACAAGGACACCCTCATCCGTGCACTGACAGAGGAATGGGATAAATTACCCCAACAGCTGCTTGATAATGTTGTGCAAAGCATGACACGACGTGTGGAATCTTGCATCGCCCTCCATGGTGGCCATATCCCGTATTGACATCTTACGCCGGAACGCCTGCGGACGGTAATTGCATTTTTTTCACGTTTACGTATTCTGCACAAAATGGCCTGTTTGTCCCTTGAACACGTTCCAAAGCCTTCTGGATTTCAGAGCACAATAAATTGTCTTTCTTGTAATGTCCTGGCATTCTGACATTATTTTATTTCACTTGGCATCCAACCACACTTACTTTTTTATGCGCTATATAGCCGTTTATGATCCGTCCTTAGCAATTGTCCAGCAGTGTAGTATCTGAAAAGAGTAATTTCATTTAAATAAATTTTACGTTAAGTATATAGTATCAACAGTAAATATAGAAAAAGATTTGAGTTGACTGTACATCAGGGCTATAGCTAGCAGGGAGCCTGAGGAAGCTCAGCCCCTCCCCCACAAGGCAAGAAAAGTTCCCCTGGAAAGCTGATGCTATCGTAAATTATCTGCAATTTTATTTTCAGTGGTTTATGGAAATTCCTTTTGCATTTCATTATAAGCACAAATATTTTGCTTTGTATATTCATGTAATTTAAAAAAAACAAAATTGCACTGATACACCATGAACAATGGATAACTGAAAAAAATTCCTTCTGGAAATTAATCTGTAGGAACAGCTGTGCCAATGATTCTCTGCCATATGGGCACCAGACTTGCTGCTGCTAAGGGTCAGAAAAAGTATTATTAAAAGTTTAGCTTTAACCGTCTTTACACGATATTTCAGAAATGATTAAAACAATATTTAAATTCCAAAATTTAATTATAGTTAAAATCATCAGATCCTTCAAAACGCCTTGCGATTAATGAGATTAGATCTTGATTGTAGCTGTGGGTATGCATTTCTTGAACCCCATGGCTGATGTCTATAAAACAGTGTTCCCTGTTGTGCTTGTATGTCATTTTACCTGATGGTGAAACGCAAAGTGTTTTGAAAGAACTCAAGATTTTAACTATCATTAAATTTTAGAATTTAAATGTTTTAATCATTTCTGAAATATCATGTAAAGATGGCGAAAGCTACACTTGTAATGTTCTTACAGCATGATTTTAGTCTAGCCTACATTGGTTAGAGCATTATTATTAATGTTATTATTATTATTTGAGAAACATGAAATGTAAAAGAACGTAAAAAGGGGGAGGGCAAAAGCACAGTTCGCCATATGAATAAAACATTTCATCATCATTAGGTAGTTGACTATGACATATGTTAGACTGCTGTTAAAAAAGTTCCAGTTGGTTAATTTCATACTCCTACAAAGAAGTGTTGTCATGGGAATGTTTTAGCTAAACATTCTTCTAGGTGATGTAGAACAGTACTAAAGAGGTTTTTTTTTGTACGAGAGAGAGAAAGCTTTTAACTTCTTACTGTCGATTGTTTTTCAGTACGAGTTTTTCGATGCATGTGTGGGAGAAGTGTTTATCGGCAGGAATCTACGGGTTTTTGAGTAGGGGTAGGGATGTGACTGTTCATCCTGTTAAGAAGAGGTTACCTCTGAGCACCAGCAAAGGAGAATGCATGATTAATGATGGAGAAAAAAGGGCCAAAATTTGGCATCAACTCCTTGATGCCATTGCATGTATTCATGAAAAAAAAACCAGAATAGTAAACTAAAAAATCGTTTTCTCATGCTATTGGAAGTTATGTTTCCTCCAGTGATAATGACCCTAACACTTAGCCACCATTGAACGAATTCTGAAAATGCAATTTATTTTTTCCCTTCCAAAGTTTCCTTCATCCTTCTCCTCTTTTTCATATTCTAACCCCCCCTACTTTTCGGCTGGAGAAGTCATTGGGTCGTAAAATATTCATAAAAGGAATAAAAACACAAAGCAAAACTTGTATTTGTATTCATGAATGAATGTACTTTGCCATTTGAACAATGACCTCCTCACCCCCCTTCCCATCCCATCCCATCCCATCCCATCCCATCCCAATGTATCATCAGCCTTCCCTGGTGGAGATCTAGCTACGGCCCTGCTGTACATACAATACACCAGAAAAAAATTTATACTTTTGTTCCGAGCTTGTTTTAAGGTTCTTAATGACCACTTAAGGAACTCTGAGGGCTATAAACAGTTTTCCATCCCTAATTAAGGACCACTGGTAAGTGGTTTTAGGAAAGACAGTCAATGCTGTAAGATAGTAAAACACATCACCTGTGCCGTATCCAGGAGCTGAACTTGGGCCCAGCTTGGACAATTCATCACAAACCAGTGTACCCACCCAGGCGTGTCACAGAGTGCATGTGACAAGGACGACCACATGGAGATATAAGCGGCCGGTCAGGACAGATGAGCCATAGTGTGTTAAGTAAACACAATGGACAGAGGCAGTGATTTGACAGATGTTCAAAGGGAATGATAATTGGCTACCACACCAAAGGTGAAAGCATCTCAGAAACAGCAGAATTTGCGGGCTGTTTGCAAGGTGCTGTAGTAAGGGTGTACTAAGGATGGACCGCTGGCACACCGAATATCTCCCGACGTCATAACTGTGGAGCCCAAAGCCATCGACCCCTATGGAGAACGTCGCCTCCGTTGACTGGTAAAGGGCAATTGATGCGCACCAGTGCAGCAAATTGACGACGCAAATGCACACTGGGGCACCCAGGTACGTGTCCCCAACAACAGTACAGCCAATCCTCTCACACATGGGTCTCTGGAGTCAACGCTCCGTCAAGGCACCCATGATAACCTAGGTCCATCGACAACAAGGTCTGCAGTTCACATGGGATTACTGTCATTGGACAGTGGAAGAGTGGGAAAAGGTTGCCTTCTCAGATAAATCGACGTTTCTACTCCACAGAAGTGACGGGCAGTGGCGATAGAACATCGGACACATGAGAACTAACACCCGGACACGCTTGTTGGCCAAGTACAGGCTGGCAATGGCAGTTTGCATGTCTGGGATATATTTTCCTGGTATGACCTGGGACCGCTGGTACTACTGGATGGGTCCCTGAACACCAATGGCTACCTGTCCATCCTCGCTGACCACATGCATCCCTTCATGTTAGATGTTTTCCCTGGTGGTGATGGTGTCTACCAACAGGACAACGTGCCCTGTCATGTCGCTAAGGGGGTGCATGACTGGTTCCAGGAACATGACAGTGGTGTCTCTGTTCTCCCTTGGCCGGTGAAATCGCCCGACCTCAATCCCACAGAGCACTTGTGGAACTATTTGGATTGACAGGTTTGACGTGCCGACCCACAAACCATGCCATTTCCAGGACCCTCGTGCTCTGCTGCAGTCCCGATGGGCCCGTGTGCCTCGGGCAATGTTCCAAGGCCTCATTGTGTCCATACTACTCCGTCTCGCCGAGCTGTCATCCAGGCCAAGGGTGGTTATTCCCATTATCAGGTAGGTGGTCATATTAATCTGATACAACCGTGTATGTTTTCTATGAAGGAAATAATTTCACTGATGCCTTTTTTTTTAATGGCATTAATGAAAAATAAACAATACAAATCAAGCTTTCTATTATGGAAGCAAACTGGTATGCTTTTAAACCTGCAGTTTAACAAGTATAGGGAGAAAAATAATATTTGCACTTCATACATGTTCTTTCTGGGGCTAAGTTTACCAAAAGCTTTTACAGAATCTTAATGTATAATATTTCACCACTATTCTATTTCCTGCCTTCATTTGTACAATACAAAGAAATGACTTATGTATTCACAGGCTATCAGGCATCAGAGATTGTTGCAATTTGATGCACACATGGTGTTAAATATCATAGAAATGGTTACGAATTAAAGCTTCCCTTGTACACACAGTGAAGTAATTAATTGAAGCCATGTTCTGTTAATCAATTTAAATATATTTTTGTTTAGGATCTCTGAGACCTCAATTATTATTTTTTGTATAGACACTACTACAAAAACAGCTGAAGAGAAAATGTTTGTTGTGATAGTCAGCAAAAAGAATTTTCAAAGTATTACGAATCTAACTTTAGATAACTTTGCTGAGAAAAAATTCCTGGGTAAAAGCTCAAAGGGTTTGATATTTTGATTGATAAATATTTCTTTTTATCTGGGCTGCTGGACAGAAAAGAATAGAAAAAGGGCATTAACAAACTTTTCTGATTATCAACTTTTTTTATCATTATTTAGTTCTGACAGAACACCCCTTTCCACAGAAAAAGTAAATGCAAGACATTTCAGAATCTGAAAAAATGCTGGATGTGTGTGTGGTTTTATTGAATCTATTCAAAATCTAATTTTAGAATGATGAAGTACATAAAAACAATAAATGAACACAAAAAACCATCCACATCTAGTAACCATTTATATTAGTACACTTTCACCTAGAAACCTAATTTCTTTTCACAGAAAGATCGTTTATTTTTACTTTACCAAAATATACTGTAGCTGTGAACCTTCTTACATTAGCAACAATGTATAAATGGAATAAAGTTTCACTTACTTCATCACATTCTTCTTGAAGCTTTCATTAGTTTAAATCTATTTCAATTTGTTATAGAATTTATTTACATTAATATACTCTGCATTAGGCTTTTCATTTTCATTATGAAAAACTAAGATCACAATTTGGTATGAACATTTTTAACAGAAGAGATTTATATTTCACATATATATAATTTGTGACTACAGAACTTGTGGTGGTGAGATAGAATGAAAATACCAATGTTTACCACAATCAAAGGGTTACTATGCATTGACTATAGTTTCGCAGAGCGTTAGGCTCGGCATCATCAGGACGAATGGAGCATAACATTCAAATCATTGTGACATTATCAAAGTTCTGGTCAGTCACGGTTTTTCGTGTGTTGATTCCACTCGCTTGAAAGAAATGGAGTTGATGTCATGTTGGTGACAAGCCGTGAAGAGTTCCGGTATATGTGGAAAGCTTCTAATACATTAAGCTTGACAGTCGAATCAGATTTATCAATAAGCGCAGCGTTTCCAAACAAAAATTTATGGTTATTTTTGTGACAATGTTGGGCTACAGATGACTTCTTCAGTTCACAGTTCTGTACGCAAGCCTTGTGTTCCTTCACACAGAAACTTAAGCCCTGCGGGTCTGTCCTATACATGAAAGTCCACATTCACAAGGTATCTGATAAATTCCCCAGGAATTTATGTCTTCGACGTAGTCTTTTGATCTGTAAAAATTTATCTTGTTTATGGGTTTAAAAACCACTTTGAAATTAAAACTTTTGAGAATTTATGAAATTCCAAAGCAAATCTGAGGAGCAAAAGGGATAACCGCCGAATTCTCTCGTATTGCGAGGTCTATTGGCATGAGCGAGCAGACTGGTTTCAGTTTCCTAAATTTTTGGACAGCTTTATCTATAACGGAAAGGCTATATCCTCTGTGTACTGCAATTTGTAAGAAAATCAAGCTCTTTCTGCAAGGAATCCTCAGTGGAGCATATGTTGTTGTTTTTTTATTTTTATTTTTATTTTTTTTTATTATTGGAGGTTTAACGACTACCGTGAGCAAGTGGGGCATATGTGTATTGCCCGATATACGTATATGTAGAAGGCGGAGATTTTTTTGTTTCCATGGGTGATTTGGTTTTGCATGTGGGAGTAAGGGAACAGCAAATGGTTTTCGATAAGCTGTTGTACTAAAGTATCCTTCAGAGCGTGGCACAAGGACGTCAAAGAATGGTTAGCAGCCATTATTTTCAGTCTCACATATGTACCGTATGAGGATCAATTTAATTGATAAGTTCAACTAATTTAGGTATTTCCGAGCTCATGCTATTCCAGAGAATAAAAGTATAATCTACATATCGAATCTACAGATCAAATGTGACAAGCTGAAAGAGTTTGTCCTCAAAGTGACACATATAGACTTTGCATGAAATAGGCGACAGTGGTCTGCCCATTGCAAGGCCTTCCGTCTGTTGGGAAAATCTTCCACAATGATTTGAATGTTTACAAAATGTTACAATGATTTGAATGTTTACAAAATGTTACAATGATTTGAATGTTTATGCTCCATTCATCCTGATGATGTCGAGCTAAACGCTCTGCGAAACTATAGTCAATGCATAATAAACCTTTTATTGTGGTAAATGTTGGTATTTTCATTCTATTTATATTTCACATATCAAAATATTCTGACCACATCCACTTGCAAAAGTGTGTATGTGTGTGTCTGTGCAGGATGATCTAAAAGTTACACTATCTGTTAATACACTGTACTTAACAAAGCTGTGTGTTATGGTTAAGTAGCAGAATGTAGACGTACGCAGATAGTTTTCAAATTATTAGCAGATTTTGCAGATACGTTCTAAATTATTGGCTGATTTTGCAGATACTTCAAATAAATTGTGTCAGCAAAAATCAGTGTTAATATCATAAAATACCACAGAAAACCTGTTTTCATTCAAAAATTTTGAATACTGTACACTTTTGTGCTAAAGACAGCACAGAAAAATATTCACATTTCCTATCATTGACTGCATGAAAGTAATGCAATTTCATTGACCACAGAAAATATTTTTAGTTGTATGTTTTGTGTCCAAAAGATGTATTACCATTAAATTTGCAAAAATCTCTCTCACCGAGGTAATATTAAAACAGGCCTTTCCAAAGCATGCAGCATCATTGAAGTCCATTCACACCATAACCTAAAATTTACTGAAATTAATTTTATGTTTGCTTTTTTTTACTGAGCACACACAATTTTTTTAAGGAATTGAAATCTAAGAATATAAAATTTTCGAATTATGTGAATTTTCACTTCTTCTGCATGAACTCAAGTGTGTATATTGGTTAAACTAGTCACACTGAAAGTAAAGAAATATGCATGAAAAGGGGTTTTGATTCTGTTTTCAATACAAATTGCATTGCAACTGATGATATTAACTGAACAGGTGTTGAAAACTACATTTTGAATCCAGCTCTAAGTTGATCTGATCAGTTGCGTTCAACAAATAAAAAATATATATAAGTGGATAATCAAGTTAATTTGCCATCTGTATTTGGCTAGTTGTTTCAGCATACTGTTTCTTGTCACTTATTAATGGATAAAATAGCCCTACAGTGTTTTACATCATAAATGCATAGTAGCCACTGCTAAATAGTTTGATGCATATAGTTGTTTCTCTTCCAATTATACGTTAAAACAAGCAATATTAAGGATTCATGCCTTTTGAAAGAATGAACAGTGCAAAACATACCTAAAGATATAAATCCTTAATGTGTCTTTTTATTTACTAATTACCTTCCTAAAATTATGTCAGATGAATTATTTATAAGTTTCTTCAAAATTATATTTTAGACTCAAGACAAAAAAATTTAGCCTTAAATAACTCTCCCCAAAGAAAACTAAACCCCTACAGCCAGTCCTTTGATGCAAGACAACAGTATGCCAAAATATCAAGAATTGAGAACAGTAAAATGTTTGCAGACAGCACAAGCAACTTGCTGCCATCATTACACATAGTGTTTTTTTTTTTTTTGATTGTAGGTTTAACAACCACCGTGAGCAACTCAATGGGCTATAAGCAGTCGCCCGTCCCTAATTTAGGGTCACTGGTTCCAGGGAAGGGAGAGAGCCAGTGCCGTAAGACAAACACAACATCCATGCCTCACCGGGATTCGAACCCGGACCCCTTACGGACGAATGATCAGAGGCCAACGCCTTAGACCACTGCGCCACCGGGGCGGCACACATATAGTGTATCAAACAGCAGATGGGAAAGAGAAGCATGCAACTTGTTTTATGTTTTCTGACACACAAATGAACAAAAAAACTAAAAAGCCAAAGCAAATAAAGTAATCTTGCAAAATTATTACTGACAAACTTACCCTGATTTAAAATTTGGATACTGTCGAAGTAACCAAAACGAAATGCTGAAACACAGGCAGAATCGTCTCATGTCAGACAGTTGTCTCATGCACAGGTACAGTTGTTTACTTCCTGAACATAACAAAAAAATAACCATGGGATGAAACCAAATGCATTGGAGGGAGGTAGATGGGCAAATGTAATGCTGTCACTTCTAAAAAAAAATGAAGGAAATCAATTGAGCTAGCAATGCCTTCTGCGATTGTGGAAGTTGGTGGAAAATACATGGCTATTGGAAAGGTACGGCATTTGATTCAACTCATAAAGTATTGCATAAATAATGCAGAAAGGAATATTCACGTATGAACACATTTCAAAATCAAATTGCAATTAACAAGTTCTCAATTTCGACAAAAATCAGCTATTATCATAAATAGAAAATACGGTGTTATGCAGGGTGTCCGAGAATTATTGGACACATTACAAAATTATGTACAAAAAAAAAACCAAAAAAAAAAAAACCTATGAGCGCTGTCTGTTTTTCTATGCCACGTATTACTAACACAGTTTCTATATTTTTGTTTTGCAGAATTGTTATTCCCAGAATCCGATAGATGGCGCTAGGTCGGTCCTGATGAGGAATGTGTGAGAAGTGCGCAATCAGTAGTTATGTCATCCGTACAGCAGAAGGTGATGTGTATGTTATGGCTTGCAGAATTAAAGTCTGTCATTAAAGTTAAAACACGGTACCGTTTAGAGTATGGTTGTAATCCTCCACCAATGAATTCAATTAAGCAGCGGATGAAACAGTTTCAAGAAACTGGCAATGTGGAACATCGTGGAGGAGCCGGCAGGCCTAGCGTCAGCGGTGAGGCGGTTGACCAAGTTAATGAAAGTTTCCGACGAAGCCCCAGGAAATCCGTTAATAAAGCAAGCAGAGAACTATGCATTCCGAAATTGACAGTTCGCAATATCTTGCACAAGAAATTAAAGTTTCATGATTATAAAATTCAAATAGTGCAAAAGATGCATGTAAATGATCACACTCTGAGATATGATTTCACTGTGGATATGCTGCATCGAGTGAAAAACGAAGAAAACTTTCTCAGTACTGTAATTTTTAGTGATGAATTCACATTTCATGTATCAGATATTATGAATCGTCACAACTGTAGGATATGGGGCAGTGAACTGCCTCATGCTGCTATTGAACTGGAACGTGATCCTCCAAAAGTTAATGTGTGGTGCGAACTATCAAAAAGAAAAGTGATTGGCCCTTTCTTCTTCGGCAAAAAACCATAAATAGTGACATTTACCTGGATATGCTAGAAAATTTTGCTATATCCTAGATCAAAAGATATGATGTTGTTTTCCAACAAGACGGCGCGCCACCGCATTGGTCAGCGTTTGTACGTAAGTGCCTAAATAAGCATTTCCCCAACGGATGGATTGGGCATGGTGGTCCAATTCTGTGGCCTCTCCAGATCTAACTCCATTGGATTATTTCATGTGGGGTTATGCGAAGGACCGCGTCTATCAAACGCCTTGTACTGATTTGCAGGAACTGAAGCAGCCTATCACAGCTGCTATTAATTCCATAATTCCTCAGATGCTTGCCAATACATGGCATGAAATTGAGTATCGCTTGGACGTACTACGAGCAACCAAGGGATCTCACATTGAAATTTATTAACTTGTGTGGTTACACTGTACATAAGTTAGTACAGTCAGTTTCTTTGTATCTGTTTAATGTTTTGTTTTATATAATTTTATAATGTGTCCAATAATTCTCGGACACCCTGTATATAAGCTCACCAAGCATGAACATTAATACATGAAGTTGCAGAAATACAAATTTAAGTATACTGCTTTATCTTTCCCTCATATTTTTCTTAACTTCCTAAAACGGTTATTGAAAAATATTTTTACCCCATGAGCTGATGCAAAGTAAATATTACATATAGTATAAGAAATAAAGGGGGTATAAATGTTTTAAGTTTACAAGACCATCGCTGCTTTTCCTCAGACATCCAAATTGCAGTGCTACTTTCATACTCAATGAATTATAAATTTAACAGCTATCTCTACATACAGTATGACTTGAATGAACAAAACAGCACTCAATGTCATCTAATTTTATAACCGAGCACTTTTGATTTTGATCCTCCATAAACATGTTCATATGAAGTAAATAGACAAGTGAACAATTAATATATCACTCCCTCTAACTGATACATGTAAGTAGTAATGCCTTTCTTAAATTTAAATTTTTCTTTGACTAAACTTGTATTTTTTTTTTTGTTTTTTTTTTTTGCTAAGGAACAAGTTATAACACAATTTTTTTTTAAGTTCTCTTGAAAAACATCAAAAAGAAGAAAATGGCATAGGATAGACGCTGAAAGTTGAAATGGTGATGAATAAGTTCTGTTTTTCTTCTTGCAATGATTCGAACTTTTACATGAACTAAAAGCCACCAAATTGTATTTTTCTTTCTTTTTTTTTTTATTGGAAGGTTAACGACCACCGTGAGCAACTCAATGGGCTATAACCAGTCGCCCCGTCCCTAATTTAGGGTCACTGTTTTCAGGGAAGGGAGAGCCAGTGCCGTAAGACAAACACAACATCCATGCCTTACTGGGTTTCGAACCCGGACCCCTTTCGGACGAATGATTTTTTTTTTTGGATTGGAGGTTTAACGACTACCGTGAGCAACTCAATGGGATATAAGCAGTCGCCCGTCCCTAATTTAGGGTCACTGGTTCCAGGGAAGGGAGAGAGCCAGTGCCGTAAGACAAACACAACATCCATGCCTGACCGGGATTCGAGCCCGGACCCCTTACGGACGAATGATCAGAGGCCACCGCCTTAGACCACTGTGCCACCGGGGCGGCCGGACGAATGATCAGAGGCCATCACTTAGACCACTGCGCCACCGAGGCGGTGTCAGCAAATTGACTTGACTGCAGTAGGAACAAAATGGTAGAAAGGAAGCTTTTCTTTTTCTTCTTAAAACATGTTTTTATAAGACAAAAATAAAATTTCCAGCTGGAAGATATGTAACTAGATAGTCCATTATTATTGCTTTTAATTTATTAAAAGCACTGTTGCTTTTAATAAATTTGCATAAGTTTAAATATTTATCATAGTGTTTGAAATTCAAAAGCAATCTTTTGCGTGGAAGTTCTTCATACACTGCTTAAAGAAATTTTGCTTCTATATTCTGCTTCTGTGGTGTATTGTGCCTATGGTATTTATTAAGAATACCTTCTCCACCGACTTGCAGAGCTATAGCTACAGGAAGGGCAAGGAGAATGGTCATTTCAGGGGCATAAATTCATGCTCTGGGAAATGTAAAAAATATAAATTCTAACTAAAAAAGATAGGTATACCCTTCAGTATTTTCTTTTTAAAGACTTGACTTAGTCTCATACAGCATTCCATGCAGTAAAGAGTAACATACACTATGAGGTGTGAATACCTCATATATGCAGGAAAGGAATTTTCTAAAACAGTGGAAGCCCATAAATCAAATGTTGATATGCCTGACCCCATGACCTTTTCAAACATGTAGTTGGGATGAAGACCTAATTTATAATTTGTGCTCTGTTGCAAGAAGTCTATCCCAGTGTTTAACCTTTAACAGAATTTTCCCCAAGCCCTACGCCTAAAGCTTTTTCCTATTGTTACGTTCTTTTTTTTTTTTTTTTTTTTTTTTTTTTGATTGAAGGTTTAAATGACCACCATGAGCAACTCAATGGGCTGTAAGCAGTCATCCGTCCCTAATTTAGGGTCACTGGCTCCAAGGAAGGGAGAGAGCCAGTGCCATAGGACAGACACAACATCCATGACTCACCGGGATTCAAACCCAGACCCCTTCCGGACGAATGATCAGAGGCCATAGCTTAGACCACTGCACCACCAGGGTGGCATTGTCACTATCCGGTACTCATTTGTTCATTATCCGGTACTCATTTGTTCTGCACTGGTTTGTTTTTCGCTATTCATTTCTGTGGGGTGTTGTGTTGTTGGCATTCACACAACGTTTACACTTTATTTGGTATTTACAACCTGTGGTCCTTGAGTATTTACTCAGTTTTTACATTTTTAATAAAATTATATCAAAAACCTGATGTGTAATTCTTGAATGATCATAATATCTTCCTATATAACCGCAACGTGTAAGAAAATAAAAACCATGTATTATTTGAATGGAAGTCAAAGGGACATAATTTCCAGTCTCACCCTACTAGATAAGAAAAGCTTAACTGGTAGGGTGAGACTGGAAATTATCCAGCTGTCTTGTGATGAGCATGTAAACACCACCGGGATGTTTAAAAATATCTTATTGTTATTAAAGAACATGCTGTAGTCTTTCTGCAAAATCAGTTTCAAAGCATATTACAGAGGACAGTCAGTGTAATTTGAAATAGACTCTATCTACAGTTACTGCAAGACATGATATGCTATTTTGGATTTTGAAGGGCACATAACTTACAATATGAACTAGTTTTCTTGATATCATGAATATTTAGCAATATTAATTATTACTGCAACACAACCTTTCTGAAATGAATTAATCTGCTTTTCGATAAATTCTCGTAGATCAGGTTAAAAATATCTTTTTCTTACTAATAGGAGTGATGCAAAAGAAGTGAGGGAAATTATTACAGAGTGGTTGAAAAATTTGAATAAAAAGCCTGAACACTGCTATCTAAAAAGGACACTAATCTACACATTTAACAGCGTATAAACGACAGTGTGAGCGAAACAATTTAAATTACCTGACAAATGACATATCCATAAGAGCTGGGTGATATTTCAAATCTCGCGAACACACATCAACACGCCAGCCATGTGAGCCATCCTCTTCCATCAATGGCGGAACTTCCTGTTTCTCAAGAATAGCGGAAGTAGCTTGTTTAGTTTACCGCTCATTCTGTGTCTGAACCTCGTTGGTCTGAACTCTGAATGTAATGCAACGGGTTTTTTTTTTTTTGAGTGGCGGGGAGCGGCTTTTTAAATCATTATTATTTTATGCACGATTTGTTTATCTTCTAAAATTCAGTTACGTACTGCAGAAATAAAGCACAATAAATATACAACTTGAACCAGTATCTGCTGCTCCTGTGACGCATGGTCTAAGCGCTGGCTTTTGACTATTCGTCCGTGAAGGGGTCCGGGTTCGAATCCCGGTGAGGCATGATGTGTTTGTCTTACGGCACTGGATCTCTCTTCCATGGAGCCAGTGACCCTAAATTAGAGACGGGCAACTGCTTATAGCCCATCGAGTTGCTCAGGGTAGTCGTTAACCCTTCAATAAAAAAAAAAAAAGATCCAGTATCTACAAAATTATGCCGTCAGTTTTCAAACAGATATTTTGAAATTATTTTATGTATAGTAAAAGTATGAAAAAAACTCGAGCCATAAGATTCATTCTACTTACTTGAAATTGTGGAAATATCCAGTTGTAGCACGTGCTGTTTGGACAACAGTGGAACCAAAGCCTTCGTGTTGCTCACATGTTGCTCCACAAAAGCTGCTTGCATGTTGCCTCAGGTGGTAAAGGTTGGAACTTTGTTCCTTTGCTGGTAATCGGATTAGTGAATCCACACCGTGGTTGTTAGAAAAGTGTAGGCAGTTCTACCTACGTCAACATACAACGGAAACACTGTGCCAACGAATTTAGGAATAGAAAAGTAGAGACGGTAGCTCAGTGTTGGGCCCATAGCCTGATTTCCGCACGTGCACAGGACCTCAAATTTTTTTTTTTGAGGGGGGGGGGGGGGGGTCAGAACTATATTGATAATAATATAGATCATCAGCAAATATTCTTTTAAACGATTGATTGAAAACTTTAATCGAGCAGAGGAGGGTATACACAGGATGTCCACAGGGCCTTGACTATAGCCTAGGTCGATCCCTGCTTGGGCCTACGTTAAATTGCAAGCCTGCGTGTGTGCTGCCTGGATTAGGAGGAACGCAAAACTTATTCTAACAGCATAGTAGTCTATGCAAAAGCCATATTATTATCTCATGCTTAGCTTTCTTAATCGGGGACCGACTTAGACAGTTTGGGGCACTGGGCAAGAGGCTTTCAGGGGTCCCCCGGCATCCCGTGTGAATCGCTTTGCATATCTTAGGGGCCCCTCAAAGTTCGGGGCCCAGAGCACGTGCCCCGAATGACCTCTCTTAAATCAGGCCCTGTTTTTAATGCCTTCATCAGCTGAGCTCTCTCGAAATGAAATTCTCAAGATTTCGTAAAAAGAACAAATACATAATAAACGAAGTTCATAAAATGGGCACTTGCTTCAATTCATGAAAAATATTACTGACACTTTACAATAGAAAAAATTACAAAATTTCTTGAAAATATTGTTTTTCAACAGCGATTGGATTATTGATTTTCAAATAATAAGTCTACGTAGGAATCAATCAATATGTTGTGACTATAAACACACAGTAAACTGAGTAACAATAAATTCGTCTATCAAAAGTTCGCTGACAGGCAGGTACACTGAGCGTATGTACGTATAAATGGCATGAAAAGTCAGTATGTATGCAGCTTGAACCAGTATTATACCTTTCTTTGTTTTGAAAAACAAATCATAAAACTTGGATTATAACTTTTTGAGCACTTTGTATAAATCTTCATATCATGGCAAATGCGAGTGCGAGGCAGCGCTGCTGAAATGGAATAATCGATTCGTGCAATTGAGAGAAGAAAATTACTAAAGTAAAAATTCGTAAAATTCAGATCATGAGCTTTGTGTCTTTCCTCACTGTACAAATAGAACTCAGTATCGCGGAATGTGTTGTTCGTATACAGTACATTCCGAGACTTGAAAGTGTGTAAATAATGGGTTAATGTAATCGAATAAGAAAAACATACAATGAAAAAAAAAAAAAAAAAAAAAAAACCGTGAAGTATATGATTTAAAAATATATTATTTGGGGGGGTACGCCCACCTCCCCATTAAAACTCCGTATGGTGGCAAATACGAGTGCTGTAGCCCACGTGCGTTTGTTCAACCATCTCATTTGCCGATTTGTTAAATTATATTAAGCTATGATTTCATTGTGTTTCAACCAGAACAAAAATTTCTGATATGGGAACGCCCAAGAGATGAAAAATTGCTCAAAACGAAAGCAAATATGAGACATAACAGTTCGGAAAACATTTAGAACACATTCGTAATGTGTTCCCAATGCTTTCTAAATGTGTTCCGAATGTGTTCCATTCTCACGCATAAAATGTTCCATTCTCACGCGCAAAGTGTTCCGAATGTGATCTGGAAAATAATATGTTCTAAAAATTAACACTAGAGCACATTGTACAGGAGAAGAACACATGAGGAACATATTTGGAGCGCATTGGGAACACATTTGTCGTCAGCAGAACACAACCGAAACACATTTGGAACGCATTTATAAAAAAGCGTTCCCAACGTGTTCCAAATGTGTGCCGAGCGTTTGCAGTGCGTTCTTGCATCCGCCAGCGACACACAGGGCCTATACTTGGTCTCCTGGTGTGGGGAGCGATTAGCTATCACTCCCGTACACAACTAGTGTTTGTACCGGGTACGTTAAACAGCACCTCCTACATCAACAACATCATTCAGCCCGTTGTTGTGCCATTTGTAAGGTCGGTCCATCGTGGTGTTTTCCAGCAAGATAACGAACGCCCACACACAGCACGTGCAACGCAACATGCACTTCAGGGTGTGAGACAACTTCCATGGCCTGCACGTTCACCGGATTTGTCCCCCATTGAGCACGTGTGGGATTTTATGGGACAACGACTTATCCGGTCTCCGGCCAGCCACGACCATCCCTGATTTACGCGTCCAGGTTGAGGATGCTTGGAACTCAATACCCCAAACTTACATCCAACATCTGTACGACAGACTCCATGCCAGAATTGCACAGTGTGACACAGTTCATGGCGGTTCAACCTCGTACTAACCATGTTACACGGAAATATTATTTTTTAGTTTACCAGCAAGTACAGTTGTATTTTGTCATAATGTTTTGATCACGTTATCCTCTGTATTCCGTTATTATGCTGTATAAATTTCGTTGGTATCAGACGTTTCCTTCTTGGTGTTCTTTTTTCACTTTCCGCCAGTGTATTTAGACAGACAATGGCTTTCAATTAACTTTGAGAAAATGTGAAATGTACCGCTTTATAAAGTATTACTTTACAAAATTTCTAAATATTAAATTTACTTTTGATACCTTATAATAGCGTTTGTCTTAAGGGGTCCACAGACTGTTACATAGACATCGTACAAATACCTGTACAATAATTTAAGTATCCGGTTTTTTAATATACAATAGCTGGTGCACAAAATGAGGGAAAGGCGAAGGAATATCCGGTGCGACGATAACTAAAATTCCGTGCGATGTGCTATCCACAATATTCGATCTCGCTACAAAACTTTAAAATCAGGACTCACGACTTCCGACAGAGAACTGAAATTTATTAATCAAGTGTTCCCGCCAATCGTCCCATTACCGAAAAAATTTCCGTTACTTGAAGACTAAAAAAATTAGAACAGATTTTTTTGTTAATGTACGAAAGTAATTGAGGAAATGTTTCTAAAAATTCAGAATTTTCCTGGCGAACAAATAATCTGTGAAATTTAAAGGATTTTTTCCCGTCATTTCACCGTAAAGGTTGTATGAGGAATATGCATCGTTAATTTACGAAAGGAATCGCGGAAAAAAGCTCGGGAATTTCAGATTTTTTTTTTTTTTTTTTTTTTTTATGTCCACCCTTACTACATTCAATGATTGCGTCGCTCTGACCTACTGCCAGTGATGCCAAACATGGTAAAGTCGTAGAGGAAAATAATAAAGCGTTACGTTACTTTGACCTACTGCCAGTCATGACAAACTTGGAAAAGTCGTAGGTCAAAATAACAAGGCGTTACGTTTCTTTGACCTACTGCCAGTGATGCCAAACTTGAAAAAATCGTAGGAGAAAATAATAAGGCGTTACGTTACTTTAACCGACTGCCAGTGATGCCAAACTTGGAAAAGTCGTAGGGGAAAATAATAAAGCGTTACGTTTCTTTGGCCTACTGCCAGTGATGCCAAACTTGGAAAAGTCGTAGGTTAAAATAATAAGGCGTGAAGTTACTTTGACCTACTGCCAGTGATGCCAAACTTGGAAAAGTCGTAGGTTAAAATAATAAGGCGTGAAGTTACTTTGACATACTGCCAGTGATACGAAACTTGGAAAAGTCGTAGGGTAAAATAATAAGGCGTTAAGTTACTTTGACCTACTGCCAGTGATGCGAAACTTGGAAAAGTCGTAGGGAAAAATATAAGGTGTTACGTTACTTTGACCTACTGCCAGTGACGCCAAACTTGGAAAAGTCGTAGGGGAAAATAATAAGGCGTTAAGTCAGAAAACCTTTAATGAGAAGAAACCAAATTCACATAAGAACTCCGGAACGCAAAAGAAAAGTTAATAGAGATATACGTCCCACAACTTTCGAAATGGTAATAATATTTAGGTGACTGCAGTGATTTCTAAAGCCTTGAACTGAAAAGATTGGAGAAACTTAGACTGATGCAAAGATACACCATTTTGTGGTGCAAACAAAACCCAACAATATGGTGCAACTTTACTCCACGTTATGGTACAAGGTTGCACCACATAATGGTGCAAGGTTTCACCACGTTATTAGGTTTTGTTCGCAGCTTACAATGGTGTATCTTTTCTCAGAAAGTGGCGCAGCAGGTGTGGCGCCACTTTTTGGTGCAACCTACTAAAAAATTTTAACAGTGAATTACTTAACCTAATCCAAAAGGCAGTTTCTTTGCCAACTTATCATTCCATTGTGAAACTTTTAAGTTTCACAACTTTTGCGGAGAAAATAAAGAACCACCAGCGGTAACACTAGCAATAATTATGGTAAAATAAATTTATAGCAGACGGGCTACAGTTTCAAAAAATGAAAACAGAATAAGATATCGCGAGGTAAAAAAAATACTCAATGAAAAACATGGGAAACCAAACCTGTGCCTACGATTAAAAAGCTGATTAATGAAATTATCTATTGCGCATTTATCACCGAAATTACGCAATCACTTTATGGATAGCCAAGCCATATTGCAATGCTTTGGAAATATCATCTTATTTATTTGAGCAATAAATTAATAACAAAGGCTTTTTTACCAAGAAAACATCATTTTGAAGTGTTTTGGATCTCCAGTCGCATGCGTTCTATAACATATAACATTTCTAATAGCCGCAAGAAAAAATTCTCCGAACATCACCAAATGTTATGAATCCTTAATAAATATCTTTGTTAGAAGATTTTGTTGGATATGATGCATTTCCATGGTTCCACGTAGCTATTTGCGAATAAAACATTTTTCAGATTCTAACAAAATCCATTTTGTCTCGGTTGCGCAAGTCTCTCAATCAAAGCCAATTTCCTTCCAAGAGGTTTATTTCGCTGTGCAAAATTAAAGAAAAAGCTATTATTTATGCACCAGTGATTGCATTTTAAGTATGTTGTTTCATTTAACTTCCGCTGGTACGGTTCACTAACTTTTAAAGATGATTTTCGATCTTTTAGATTTTCTTCTTTCTGAGCCGCTTCCATCCTTTAAATCCTCCACAATTGTTTTCAACATTGCCGCCTTTGCCATTAGGCAATTTCTAATCTGTTGCATCCACATGGAATTTTTAGCATCACATGATATTTCTTTGCCCTGTAAGAATATACACGGTCGCGTCACATAATTGTGACCACCAGCTAATATCCAGATTAACCATCGTGTGCAGCGCTGGCAGCAGCTAGACGAGCTGCGAGTGACTCAATGAAAGGCTGGAAGGTGTTCACAGGTACGTGGAGCCATGCTGACTGCAGTGCATCTGACAGCTGCTAGAGGGTGCGTGGTAGAGGATCCATAGAGCGAACAACATGATCGTGGTGTTCCCACAGACGCTGAATTGGGTTTAGGTTTGGGGAATTAGGGGGTAGTGAAGTACTTTGAAGTCTTCATCGTGCTCTTCCAACCATTCTTGGACATTTCTAGCTGTGTGACACGTCGCATTGTCGTGCTGGAAGATCCCATCCGCCCCGGGGAAGACAATTTGCATGTATGGGTGTACGTGGTCTTCAAGGATGGATCCATAACGAATTCGGCCCATAGTGCCTTCCACAGGTATGAGTGGATCCAGGAAATTCCACGAAAACATTCCCCAGACCATAACACTGCCCCACCAGCTTGTGTTCTTCCAGCAATGGTTGAAGAGTGTTTGTTCTCCGATGTTTCTCGCCCTTATTCGCCAACGTCCATCCGTTCGATGAAGCAGAAAACGTGACTCATCGGAGAAGGCAATCCTTTGCCAATCAGCGGAGGTCCGATTCCGATACTTCCGTGCAAATGTAAGTCTTTTCTTCCGATGCACCTTCGTTAGCATAGGTGCAGAGACCATCCGTCTTCATCGGAGCCCCATACGCAGCAGGGTTGGCTGAACTGTCGTTTTAGACACACTTCCGGTAGCCCCTGGTTCATTCGGCAAGTGGCCGCCCCGGTGGCGCAGTGGTCTAAGGCACTGGCCTCTGATCATTCGTCCGTAAGGGGTCCGGGTTCGAATCCCAGTCAGGCATGGATGTTGTGTTTGTCTTACGGCACTGGCTCTCTCCCTTCCCTGGAACCAGTGACCCTAAATTAGGGACGAGCGACTGCTTATAGCCCATTGAGTTGCTCACGGTGGTCGTTAAACCTCCAATCAAAAAAAAAATCGGCAAGTGATTTGCTCCACTGTAGCGTGTCGAACGGCCCTCACGCACCGTCGCAGCCGACGTTCACCTCTCACATCAATGGCACTTGGTGCTCCGCAGTTTCCACGTCGCTTATTCTCAATGGTGTCATTTCTCCAATCACGATGCACTTTAACCACAGCAGCACGCGAACAGTTCACAAACTGCGCTGTTTCAGAAATACTGCCACCCTTTGCCCGAAAGCCGATAATTATCCCTTTTTGTAAATCTGATAAATCGCTCCTTTTATCCATGGCAGCAACGCATGATATGTTTCTAGAATGCCTATAGCACACCATATACACCCTCCAAGCCAGCTCACGACACGTGCTTTCTTTCATGGGCTACACGCTGTTGACGTCAAAAGTAGGAGGTGGTCGCAATAATGTGACTCGACTGTGAAGTTGCATCAAGTAATATGGTAATAGTTGTAATGCTCGACATGGCTGACATCATAAATATATATTTTTTTCAGTGTTTTCACGAGCCTCATACCCTGTTTCGGACATGGGTCGGAATAGTCCAGTTGCCTTGTTTGGTATTTTTTTACTGTTTAACTCAGAAACTTCTGATTAAATAATATTATTTAACCCAAAATATTGCTCCATTATGTACCCAGAAATATAAACGCAGTGATCAGACATTCCTGATTGTCTGTATTTACTGTTCATCACATAACATTAATCACATCAGAAAACTTGAAAATTATATCTCTCTGGAGCGGGATTCTTGGTTTGGTCTAATTCGTTCTAGTCGGGCAGATACATTTATTATGACTAAACTAACCAATGAAAGGAAGGAAATAAATATCTCTGTTAGTCAATGACCATTTTTAGCAATTTGACGATGAAAACATCTTACTTATGTCTTCACTTGTGTTACTTTGGCCATATCGTATACAGTCTTGTGGCAAAGAACGCAATAGAGACTGCCCTGCGTTGATTATGCATTTTCACTGAGACGGCAAATTTTAGATAAGCTCAACTGCTGAAGATCATGCTCTGTCGGATGCAGGCGTCAGCTCTTTAGAAGTAGCAAAATATTTCACCAGAAAGAAGGGGAATAACGTCGTTAATTCATGTTACTCGTTATTGTCCATTATCCCTGATATTTTTTTAATATAATTATTATTTCGAAAATTCGAACAAAGCTATTCAGTTTGACATCATTCCTACTGTATTGACCTAGAACCCAAACTGTTGCTCATAAATACCAACTGTGTAGAGCCGAATCACGTTCTATGTAAGAGTAAGAACCAATTTGTAATTTTCCGCTAACCTTATCTTTTCTCGTTACCAGAAACTTAGGAACATACACATTGTAGAAATTTTTCCTAGGAACATACACTTTGAACGCGCACATACACATTGTAGAAACAGTAAACATTCTACCCCAAAATCTGATTCAATTACTAGTGACTAGCACTCACCACATCCTCAGACTAAGAGTTTAACTTCGTGGTTACGTTCCAGAAAATCCGGAAGTAAAGGAAGAATACGATCATTTTTTCGTGAGAAATTAGTAGAATTCGGAAAGACACATTTTGCAACAGCATTTCTGCTCCCAGTGCTTTGCATTTTGTGGATATTTGGCATATAAGGCACAGTAGATTATAAGCATATTGTGTTCAGCGTTGTTCCTGTACCTCATAAATTTTGCCCAAATCCTAGTTATTTCTATTTAAGCTCTTAGCACATGCTCCAAGGAAGTCAATACTCATCTGCACAAGCGTTCCCTGCCCCTAGATAGTCATCACGTTCTCCACGCAGCATTCTATCTTCCAGAATTCATCATCACTGATGCAATGGCGTTCCCATGGGTGGGAACCACACACACAAGCATTCGTGCTCTCAAGCAGTCAGCTACCTCACCGGTCAAGCAATCACGCTTCCAGACACTCAGAACTCTCACCATACAAGAACTAATGCTCCCAGATAGTCAGCTATATACTTCATCACCTAACATTAGTCCTCTCAGAGAGTTGGCACACTCACAATCCAAGAATTCACGCTTCCAGACACTCAGAACTCTCACCATACAAGAAATAATGCTCCCAAACAATCAGCTACCTCATCACCTAAGCATTAGTCCTCTCAGAGAGTTGGCACACTCACCATCTAAGCATTCTGGCTTCCGGAAGTCAACAACCTCACTATCCACTCATTCGTGCTTTTAGAGAGTCAACATCCTCACCACCCAAGCATTCGTGCTTCCAAATCGTCGACACTCTTAAGATCCAAACATCGATGTTTTCAGGGAGTTGGCACCCTCATCACCAAAGCAGTCATGTTTCTACACAGTCTGCACTTTCACCACACAAGCATTTGTGTTTCCTGGCAGACGATGCACTCACGATTCAAACGCTGTGCCACACAGACAGTCGGCACCCTCCACACTTATGAATTCGTGTTGTCAAGTGCTGACAAACAGTTAGTGCCCTCATCACCCCAGCATTCATGTTTCCAGACAGCCTGCACTTTCACTATCTAGACACACGTGTTCCCATGTAGTCGACACTTTCACTATTCAGGCATTTGTGCAATCATATTCTTACTATCGAAAAAAACATTTGTTCTCACAGACCCTCACGGCGCCTGATAAATGTCTTAGCCTAGGGGCCTTAGTGGGCTCCTCGGCTAAGACACTTGAGTGGGCCTTCAAAAAATTATGACCGGGAATCATTATGAAGTCCGTTAAAACACGAAACTCTAGCAATATGCTTGTAGTGCTTCAACTAACAAATATCTTAATTTATTAGTTTGAAGAATACACTACTTATACAGTACGTAGTGCATTATTCAAACAACAAATTATGCGCAGAGTTCTCATAATAACTCCCAGTATTTTTCATTGTTCTCATAAGAACATGAGTTAAAAGCTTAAGACTCCTAGATGTCGTCTTTGATTTTCTAATGATTTAGCACTGTATACTTTTCTTAGTGCATCTTTTTTGTTAAACGTTGTGAAGCCACAGGGGACTTCGACTATTAACGGTTCCAAGTGCAAATCGAGAGATGTTGGTGGATTACGTGAAAAAGCTGAAACACTCTCGCGGAAACCGCTGTACACATCGACATGAAACCTATACCCTTGGTGAGTAACTGCCTTGAAATCTGTTCATCTTCCAAACTCTGTTTCTGATTAAGTGGAAATCATACGAGACAAAAGTAAAACTATTTTATAAGTCTCTCTCCCTTCCTCTACCTATCTATCTATTATTTGCCCGGAAATGCCTCCTGGACCTTTGGTCTTGGTGGGCCCCAGGGCTATAGACCCTATAGACCCCCTTTAATCTGGAGCTGCATCCTCAACATCTAAGCATTTATGTTTCCAGATGATCCCTAACAGTCAACGCTCTCATCACCCAAGCTTTCATTTTTCCAGACAGTCTGCACGTTCACTGCCCAAGCATTTGTGTTTCTAAGCAGTCGGCACACACACATACACACACGATTCAAGCATTCGAGATCTCAGACAGGAGACACATTCACCACCCAAGCATTCGAGCTTTCACGGACAGTTAAAATCACCTACCATCCATATGCTCTTGCTTCCGCGCCGTCAGTTAGCAAACCATCAACCTGCAGCTGATCTTACACTCAGCACACAATCATCCATGCATATACAAAAATCTGCAACCCGTCAAACGTAATTTTGAAAAAATTCCAATCGTAGTTTTAACACTTTACCAAGATTTGCAGTTTGTCGCATCATATCCTTTCTCGCTTGTTCTACACTTTGGATTAGCGGTGAAAGGACATCAAGAACATAACTCGATAACAACGAAACAGAGTACAACTTAAGGAGACTTGCGAGACAAAGAAGCTTTATAGGAACTGCCGGGAAATGTGTTTTAAATAATATTAGAATGAAAACAAAATAATGAGAGGGAACAACACATCCCAAATTTATTTTTCCAGAGACTTCTTAATGGCTGGTGGTACATATAAGAAAAAACGCCGTCGTTTTCTGTAGCTTTTATTCTTCTATAAAAAAAAAAAAACGAAATTCAGGGGCCCCTTGTACATTCCCGACTAAACCTTAATAACAAAAGGGCCCGACTAAACCTTAATAACCTTCCAAAAGGAACGGTTTGAAAAGGAAATTTGCCGTCCCGGTGGCGCAGTGGTCTAAGCGATGGCCTCTGATCATTCGTCCGTAAGGGGTCCGGGTTCGAATCCCGGTGAGGCATGGATGTTGTGTTTGTCTTACGGCACTGGCTCTCTTCCTTCCCTGGAACCAGTGACCCTAAATTAGGGACGGGCGACTGCTTATAGCCCATTGAGTTGCTCACGGTGGTCGTTAAACCTCCAATCAAAAAAAAAAAAATGTTGTACTTTAATTGGGTCCGAAGGGTAGATTCTTTTTATTTTCATTATTTCAAAATAAGTCAAAGAATACATTATCGCTTGACGACGTATTTTTTTAGCATGTCTTTTGTAAAAAAAGATCGTGCTTATGTTACCGGTTTGACCGTCCGTCCGTCTGTACCCACGATATCTCTGCAACTATTAGTCCGATTCGAAAAATTATTTTTGCGTTAGGAAGCTTGAAATATGCGAATGATGATCCTTTATTTCGTTTATTTTTACAATGTACAATTTCGCCGCTGAAGGGCGTAAATGCAGATGATGTCGAATTCAAAAGTACGTTTCATTCCACATATTTGCTTCTAAACATCCGAGTTAAAAAATTATTTTATCTTTCGATTCCATTTATGTCGAAGAGTATTTTAGATATAGTTACTTTTTCAAATTACGCATAGAATTTCCGCTAGGGGGCGTAAAAGTACATTACATTTTTCCGATAATTTCTTCTTCTGTAACTCCGATTTGAAATTTTTTTCTTCAGCGGATACACCTCCTGATGCAAAATTTTTTTAATATAATTTCTAATTTTTGGTAAAGAATACTTTAGCCACCAAGGGGCGTAAGTGTTAATTTTTGCTTCTGATGCATTTGCCATAAAATCTGAGCTTCTAAAATATCGATTGAAAAAATTATTTCGTGGACTGATGCCACTCACATCGATAAACCTTTTCGGAATATTTTCTTCTTAAAATATTACACAGTTTCTCCGCCAGGGGGTGTTGGTGTATATCTTATTTTTGTCAATATATCTACTTCTAGAAGTCCGTTATGAAAAATTCCTTCTTTGTTGGATAATATTTTCTGTGTGACACGTTTTTCATATAATTTCAAAATTTTCAAGTAATTCATAGACTTTCCGCAGGGGGCGTAGAGGTAAATTGCGTTTCTCCCTATATCTCTGCTTCTAAATCTCCGATTTGAAAAATTATTTCTGCAGCGGTTACAGCTCCTGGTGGAAAATCCTTTGCACATAATTTCCAATTTTTGTAAAAATATTGTTTGGCCACCAGGGGCGTAAATCTAAATTTCCGCTTCTGATGTGTTTGCAGCAAAATATGAGCTTCTAAATTCTCGATTGAAAAAAACGTCGTTTGTAGACCGATAGTACTCATGTCGACAACCCTTTTAGAAACGTTTTCTTAAAATAATGCATGGTTTCTACGCCAGGGGGTGTAGATGTAAATCTTATTTTTGTCAAAATCTTTACTTCTAGGAGACCGATTTGAAAAATTCTTTCTTTGTTAGATAGTGTTTCCAGTGTGACATGTTTTTCATATAATTTCAAAATTTTTAAGTAATTCATAGACTTTCCGCTAGGGGGCGTAAAGGTAAATTGCTTTCATCCTTATATCTCTGCTTCTAAATCCCCGATTTGAAAAATTATTTCTGCACCGGATACAGCTCCTGATGGAAAATTGTTTGCACATAATTTCTAATTTTGTAAAAAATATTTTGGCCACCAGGTGGCGTAAGCCTTAATTTCCGCTTCCGACGTATTTGCAGCAAAATATGAGCTTCTAAAATCTCGGTTGAAAAAATGTCGTTTGTTGATCGTTACTACTCATGTCAACAAACCTTTTAGGAACATTTTCTTCTTGAAATAATGCATGGTTTCGAAGCCATGGCGTAGATGTATATCTTATTTTTGTCAATATCTCTACTTCTTGGAGTCCAATTTGAAAAATTCCTTCTTTGTTGGATAGTGTTTCCGATGCGAAATGTTTTTCCTATAAATTCAAATTTTTCAAGTAAATCATAGACTTTCCGCTAGGGGGCACAAAGCTAAATTGCGTTTTCTGCGTTATTTCTGCTTCTAAAACTCCGATTTGAAAAATTCTTCCTGTATCGCATACAAGACCTCATGGAAAATATTTTTTACATAATTTCTAATGTTTGGTAAAGAATAGTTTGGCCACCAAGCGCATAAGTGTTAATTTCTGCTTCTGATGTATTTGTAACAAAATCTGGGCTCATGAAAACTCGACTAATTTTTTTTCTTGGACCGATACAGCTCATATGGAAAACCCTTTTGAGAATACTTTCTTCCTAAAATAATGCATGGTTTTCCCAGCAGGGGACGTAAAGTCACGTCTTAATTTTTTTCGATATCTCTGTTTCTAAGAGTCGGATTTGAAAAATTATTTCTGTGTTGGAGAGCGTTTCCGGTGCGAAATGTTTCTCATATAAATTCATGTTTTTCTTAACGCACAAGTCTACCACCAGAGGGCGTAAGCTCACGATTCTTTACAGCAATATCTGAAGGATTAAAAACCCGATTGAAAAACTTCTTTCTTCCGTCAGATACTATTGTTTTCCATACCGGCTCCATTGACTTTGAATAGCTTTGATAAATTTAATTTGCGTCAGGACGGATTCAAAAGACGTGCTTATTACACCCGAAAATTCGGTGTCGTCATTTCTGTTTAAAAATTGTGGCAGTGTTACTAGAAAAAATTCGTCGAACTCTTATGGATCACTGCACTCGCGCTGCTATAAAAGCTTCAGCTGTTACAGAACGGTTTCGATAGTGAAATAATTTGCATATCGGCACGCTACAGTCTTGTCTGCCAATTTGCATATAAGTCGCATGACCACTTCTGGATGTTTTTCTTACAGAGCATAATTCTTTATTCAGTTCTAACGTAGAAGTGTTTGATCGCGAAATTCTTGTTTTCCGTCAAAAATTACAGAGCTTACGTCACAAGCGGAATAAAAACACATATGCGGGCAGAAAATGCGCAGATGGTTAAACAAACTCTCAAACTAGCAACAAGAACAAGCTATTACGCAGTTAGGAGCTGATATTCCTTTGTTTGCATGGTCATATCTGCTGTCGTGTGAGCAAAGACGTTCAATGTTAGCTATGTATTTTTTCCAATACAGCGTGCTCTGCTATGTAATCCTACCTTTTATGTTCTTCCACTCTACAGGACTGCAGGTGAAATCACTGGGTAAAATACGGTAAAAGACCATTTCGCTTTTATATAAAGTAAGAATACCGGAATACTACTATCCACAGCATTAGTTTCGCAGTAAACATTTGATGTTAATTATTCATTACAACCAACATTTAATAATATTGCGTAGTTACAAAAGCCGAGAGATAGTTTAATTCATAAGAAATTAAATGTTTGCTTTGTTTCCAAGGACATTTTGCTCATTTTCACGTTCAAAACTCGACTAATAATGTTCTTTTCTGCGGTGTGTATAATTTGGATCGTAACTGTTAGTATTATATGTGTTGTGAAGCAAAATTTAGGGTGGATTAATTTAGATGAAAATACTACAGTGTTGTGGACAAGGCACATCTGCTACAGTGAACCTTGGAGCTATTAATGAATGCTTACCTTAGTAAATCCAAGAATTCAATGTTTACGTAGATACCCAGCCCAAGAAAATTGTTTACGCATTTCGATAAAAACTTGAGCAACCTTTTTGAACAAGTAAATGTACATTTATTATTATAATTACAGACAACGTGATGTTACTAAATTCAAAGTATGCCTTTTTTTGTTTTTTTGTTTTTTGAATTGAAGGTTTAACGACTACCGTGAGCAACTCAATGGGCTATAAGACAAACACAACACCCATGCCTCATCGGGATTCGAGCCCGGACCCCTTCCGGACGAATGGTCATAAGCCATCGCTTTGACCACTGCGTCACCGGAGCGGTGACGACGGGTTAAAGTCGGTTGATATCGAGTTAAGATCCCTATTCGAATTACATTCCGGATGTTTAAAAATAATGTCTAAAGGCAGCATGTGAAGGAATGATTTGTGCAAGTTGGGTAGAAAGGCTTAAAATTTCTTAATTTTACTTTAATAAATTTAATACAAATATGTAATAAATTTCAGGCAAAATTAATCCGAGAGAAATAAATTTCTTTTAATAATTTTTATCTGAAACTGGTTGTTGAGTTCATCTAAAAAATAAAGGCCCGACTAAACCTTAATAACCTTCGAAAAGGAAAGGTTTGAAAGGGAATTTGTTGTTACTTTAATTTGATCATTAATTGGGTCCGAAGGGTAGAACATGTGTTACTCCTCTGGCGAATGAGAAAGGGAGTTTTTCACGTGCGAACAAAGGGGAGAGCAGTTTTACTGGCCCAGATCTGTTCTCGTGAAGTGGACAGGCGGGTGAAATGTGGCATCTGAAGGCAGAACGGGTCAAACTCATTTTTGCTCTCACGCTCTCTTCGTCAGCGGTGCAACGGAGCTTCTTTCATCCTATTTCGTGATCTGCAGTTAGCGTTGGGATCTCATGGTTGAATATTGGAGGCTAGTGGTCAGCATGTGCTGGCCGCCCAGTGTTACGACAGCCAAGGGACCGGACGTGTTGATGGTATGGCGAAGGAAGGGTACTCCACGGGGCCATATCGGTCCCTGAAATGGTGACCGGTGTCCCCTCGGTTATTATGGGCTTTTGTTGTTGTTCTGGGGGAAGGTCGGGAGATAGGGTGTCGAGGGGGGGGGGGGTTGCGAGAGGCCCTGTCTCAGGTCGCTTTTGCGGTAATGGCAGTGTTGTTATTATCCCCAGCTAATTTGGGGACGAGTGTTGAGGTCACAGCGAAAGCAGCCTTTCTGCTCAAAACAACTTTCATCCCTTGCGGGTGACGACTGCGGCCACTGGGATTACATCTGACATCATGAATTCACGGCTTCTGTCAATGAGTCTGATCTTGGTCTTTAAGGGTTTTGCTGAAAATGAGGTTTACACAGAGCCTGTCTCAGATCGCGAACAAATAAAAAAGAGCATCAAAACAAAATTCGTACGGGATCTACAAATATTAGCAAGATCAAGACCCAGTTTAAGTTTCTTCATTCTGATCCTTTTCATTTGCATTGTTCCAAAATAAGCAATATTTCAAAATTACTTGGATAGTGTTAATTCACTGTTACGGACTATTTTTCCATCTGTGATGATTCAGGTTTTTTAGTAGTGTGCTAACAGAAAACACACAAAATGATTTCTCTAATAACAAAATTATCAGAGTAACGGGTTTATTCTTTAGCTAAAAAGTCGTAAAACCACCGCACTTTGGTCTTGTAATCTCAGGCTCAGTATGGCGCTGTGGTGTAAGCACTGGCTTAGCCGAGATGGGTCCGAGCTTCAGTCCCGGTGAGGCATGGATGTTGTGTTTGTCTTACGGCACTGGCTCTCCTCCTTCCCTGCAACAAGTGTTCCTAAATTTGGGACGAACGACTACTTATAGAACCCTGAGTTGCTCATGGTGGTCGTTAAACAAAAACCAACTTAATATACAGATATTAGCAAAGCTTTGACAGCATAGATGATAAGCTATTCGTAGACGTAGTAAATACTAACGTGAGCATAGAGCTCATCATCAGTCAGACCTTTTAGTTGATGGTCCATGTATTTATATCAGTTAGCACGACTTGATTGCCTGCCTGTCATAGCTCAAAAAGAGGAAAAGTCGTGTGATTTCAGCTGTTACATTCAGTGTGGAAAACACAAGAGGCAGCCGAAATTTATGTAAAGTTAAGAAAAATGAAAGATTGAAAAAGGCAGTACAGGCCTACACTACATGTATTCTTTACATCGCAGATATGAAAAATAATCTCCAAAATATATGGTAGACACATAAACTTATTATTTTACGTTACAAAATTTGTTCTTATTTCAGTTTTCAAGATTTCTCAGGATTTGGTGATGTGGATTCATTCAGTTACGGAATCACTATGCCATACAATAATTTTTAGCTCGTCTTTGGTAAAAAAAGATCGTGTTTATGTTACCAGTTTGTCCGTCAGTCCGTCCGTCCGCCTGTACAAACGATATCTCTGCAACTATTAGTCCGATTTGAAAAATTCTTTTTGCATTGGGGAGCTCGAAATATGCGAATGATGATCCTTTATCTCGTTTTTTTTTTTACGATTTACAATTTCGCCGCTAGAGGGCGTAAATGCAGATGATGTCGAATTCAAAATTACGTTTTATTCCACATATTTGCTTCTAAACATCCGATTGAAAAAAATATATTATCTTTCGATTCCATTTATGTCGAAGAGTATTTTAGATATAGTTACGTTCTCAAATTATGCATAGATTTTCCGCTAGGGAGCGTAAAAGTAAATTGCATTTTTTCTGATAACTCTTCTTCTAAAACTCCGATATGAATTTTTTTTTCTTCAGCGGATACAACTCCCGATGGAAAATCTTTTGCACATAATTTCAAATTTTTGGTAAAGAAAATTTTGGCCACCAGGGGGGGTAAGTGTTAATTTTTGCTTCTGATGTATTTGCCATAAACTGTGAGCTTCAAAAATTTCGATTGAAAAAATTATTTCGTGGACTGATGCCACTTACAACGATAAATCTTTTCGCAATATTTCCTTCTTAAAATATTCCACAGTTTCTCCGCCAGGGGGCGTAGATGTATATCTTATTTTTTGTCAATATTTCTACTTCTAGGAGTCAGATTTGAAAAATTCTTTCTTTGTTGGATAGTATTTTCAGTGTGACACGTTTTTCATATAATTTCCAAATTTTCAAGTAATTCATAGACTTTCCGCTAGGGGGCGAAATGGTAAATTGTCTTTTCCCCTATATCTCTGCTTCTAAATCCCCGTTTTGAAAAATTCTTTCTGCACCGGATACAGCTCCTGATGGGAAATCCTTTGCACGTAATTTCTAATTTTTGTAAAAAGTGGTTTGGCCACCAGGTGGCGTAAGTCATAATTTCGGCTTCTGATATATTTGCAGCAAAATATGAGCTTCTAAAATCTCGATTGCAAAAAAGTCATTTTTTGACCGATATTATTCATGTCGACAAATCTTTTAAGAACATTTACTTCTTGAAATAATGCATGCTTTCTACCCCCAGGCGGCGTAGATGCATATCTTATTTTTGTCCATATCTCTACTTCTTGGAGTCCGATTTGAAAAATTCCTTCTTTGTTGGATAGTGTTTCCGATGCGAAATGTTTTTCCTATAAATTCAAATTTTTCAAGTAAATCATAGACTTTCCGCTAGGGGGCACAAAGCTAAATTGCGTTTTCTGCGTTATTTCTGCTTCTAAAACTCCGATTTGAAAAATTCTTCCTGTATCGCATACAAGACCTCATGGAAAATATTTTTTACATAATTTCTAATGTTTGGTAAAGAATGGTTTGGCCACCAGGGGCATAAGTGTTAATTTCTGCTTCTGATGTATTTGTAGCAAAAATGCTCCTGAAAGCTTGACTAAATTTTTTTTTTCTTGGAACGATACCGCTCATATGGAAAAAAAATTTTGAGAATACTTTCTTCCTAAAATAATGCATGGTTTTCCCACCAGGGGACGTAAAGTCATATCTTATTCTTGTCGATATCTCTGTTTCTAAGAGTCCGATTTAAAAAATTATTTCAATGTTGGAGAGCGTTTCCGGTGCGAAATGCTTCTCATATAAATTCATGTTTTTCTTAACGCACAAGTCTGCAACCAGAGGGCGTAAGCTCACAATTCCGTTTACAGCAATATCTCAGGGATTAAAAACCCGATTGAAAAACTTCTTTCTTTCGTCGGATACTATTGTTTTTCATACCGGTTCCATTGACTTTGAATAGCTTTGATAAATTTAATTTGCGTCAGAACGGATTCAAAAGACGTGATTATTACTCCCGAAAATTCGGTGTCATTTTTCTTGTTCTCTTTTGGTGACAGTAGGATTAGTACTGTGTAGAAATACTAACGGGTACTCCTTTTTTTTACTTCAGGATTTAAAGCCGGAAATTTTTTTCGGCGAGTTAACTAAGTTTTTCTCAGGCTAATAAATTCTTCTTAATAATAATAGCAATTTTATTTGGCAGTTTTTAGTTGTATTTCTATTTCTTTCCAGTTTTACGTTTTTTGCAGCGTTGAATACTAACTTGCCGTAAAGGAATCGCAAATGAAATCTGTAGATATAAAACTTTCCTCAGAAAACTATAAAAAGAGGGGTGGGGGAAAGAGATGAACGAAACTTTCCGTTTTAAACGAGTCTTTTTATTTATGGGGGTGAGCAACTCAATGGGCCATAAGCAGTCTCCCGTCCTTGATTTAGGGTCATTGTTTCCAGGGAAGGGAAAGAGCCAGAGCTGCAAAACAAACACAACATCCATGCCTCACCGGGATTTGAACACGGACCCGTCTCGGACGAATGGTCACAAGCCTGCGCCACCCGGCCACATCCTTTCGGAAGAATGCTTCTTCGTGAGAATACTGCCGTCGTATTCGTTCGTTTCTGTCCCATCTGTCTGCAACTTACTATCAGCAGTGCTGTATCGCCGCTTCTGAAAACCCTTTTGAGAAATTTCTCCGTTATTGCATATCATTTGCTACAATAGAGATGTGGAACATTATTCTCTTTAAATAATGCAAAGGGTTCCCGCTAGGGGCGTAAAGGTCGAATTTTTTTATTTTTTTTTATTTGTTATTTTGTTATTTTTGTTATTTGTCCGGAAGACGTATTTAAATAATTATTTTTCTTTTGCACAGCTTTTTCCATGAAGAATATTTTTTGCCTATTTTAAACTTTTCCAATATGTAAAATTCTTCCGCTAGAAGGCGTAATTATATCATGTTTCCTTCTGTATTTCTTCTTCTAACTGTTCGATTTGAATATCTCTTTGTTTCTGATACCTTCCTTGTGCTATGCGAAACCTTTTGTGCGCCATTTGTTCACTCTCGTAACATACTGCTTAGCAGCTAATGGACGTAAGTAGTACAGTAGCTGTTTCTATTTCTGGATGTTTTATCGATTGTAGAAACTGTCTGATTGTCTTCCTAACTGGTTCCATTGACTTTGAATAGCTTTGATAATTTAATTCGCTTCAGAACGGATTCAAAAGACATGTTCATTACAGCCGAAAATTCGCTGTCATCTTTCTTATTTTTACTGATGTTTGAATTTTTAATTTCTGTAAGACAGCGCAGCTTTCCTCAAACGCAGATGTATAATAAATGAAATGCATAAATTTCTGGTTTGCACACTTCGGCAATTTTTTGACAATTGATGTAATTTTGGGAGAGTTTAGGTAAATTTTTTCCTGTTTAAATCTTCTTCAAAACGGTTCACAGTATATTGTACATTAATTTTCTACTATATCTTCCGCCGACATTGCACCGACATTGTAATGGCTCTCGCACCTTTTAGTCACCTTGCTTAAGACTCTATCCGCCCTGAAATCCCGAGAGAGCCACCACGCCGGAGTTGATTTGTTTCCTCGGTGGTAGAACGCCGTTAGTTCTTCATGTTTTACATATTTCCGAGACTCTAACTAATCTACTTAAAGTAGAACCACATATTATACTGTATTAAAAAAACATCATCTTATTTAAACTTGACAATGGAATTTAATAGTTGCTCCAAGAATAATAACTCTGGTTTTCGTGCTTTTCGTTTCGTCAGCAATTGAAAAAACTTAAGCTTATTCTTTCTCCGCAGTTTCGTTAACAACTAAAACGCCGGACTTTCGTCCACTCTTGGGACGATTAAAAATCGTTCTTTCTGCTCCAACGGTTCTGGGCGAAAAAACCCTCAGGTATACTTAGCTGAGCAACGCCAAGCGTCCTGGCTTCTGTCTGGCATCGGAACTATACGCACGAACGCTCGATCTTTAACGCGAACTGAAACAGTGATTATATATCTCAGCGCATCCTGTGGCGGTGTTAATCCCTATATAGGGTCTTTGAAGTCCCTAATTCTTTACCTTTTCTCCCACGTTCTCCATCCACTGACACGAAAACGACAAACACGCGCCGACACATTAACACAACGCATTAGTGTAACCACTATTCTGCCGTGATACCGAGCACACTTTCCTCGGCTGCTAACATGTTTAAAAGGATTTTTAATCCCTTGTAGTTTCGCGCAAATTCCGTCTGCAACAATTCTGTCATCACGGACTGTGCATGAAAGATGGCGCAAACAAAAACAATTTCTGTTCAAAGGTGAAAATGAAACCATATTTACACATTCAAACACGAATGGTTTCAAGGAATCTTACAGCCATGTTTAAGGTATATATGTCCATCACAAGCAACTTTAAGAAGATGCAATAATTTATTTTTATAGCATGTACGTTCAGTCGTTATTTTTATAAAATGAGAGAAGTCAACTATTTTGATTAAGGAAGAAAGAGTTTCTCGCATACATTAAAAGAAAAATGTTCCATTGGCATAGGAAAGGAAGAGGCTCAGGGGCTCAAGCCCCCTTCCACTGGATATCAAGGCACACTTTTCTCTTGAACACCGAATCACACGATTTCCTTTCCTCCTTAAAAGCCGAATTTTAAATCTTGTTCATTAAAATTATCAAAATGAATCTGAAAAACTGATAAAAAAAAACCTGACTCAAATCACATTTCTTTCCAACGAGGACGCTGATTTTTACGAATCCCTTTAAATGCGTTTCATTGGCGTATTTTTCCTCGTGCGAGCAACACACCCTCAGGGTTTACTCGCTATCGCTCACACTCCTGGAAGCAGTGTTTCTTTCAGGCATGCATTCGGGGGCGAAGCCCTCCCGGAAATGACCATCTCCACCCCCCCCCCGCGGAAACATATTAGGTTACCGCGCCAAATTTTAATAAATTCAGGCAATGATGAAAAAAAAAGTTTCGTTTCTATTTTATGCTACAAATATTTCTCCTACTATATTTTTTTTAAATATTTGCTCAAATGGTACTAGTTATAGTTTATTTTATTAAAAAGTGTATTACGAACCATGGTATTCTTCAAAATATTATAAGTAGACAAATCATACCTAATTGTCTGGGAATCGTGATTCTGGAACAAGAGTGCGTTGAATGCATTTTAATAAATAAAAATTTCAAGCCGTTGGAACCTCCCACTTTCCCTCCTTTAGCTGAAAACAGTTTGTTTTTTCCTGAAATGTTGAAGAAGTAATTACTATATGAGGTATGTATATAGAATTTTTCTTCGGGGGGGGGGGTGACGAAAGAAGGAAGTTTCTGAAATCCACGGTCTGGAACAAAATTAAAGTTAATGAAAAATTGAAGAAAAATTAAAGCATTTTTTTCTAATGTAAGTTGGTGCATTTTTTTCTAATGTAAGTTGGTGCATTTTTATTAAATTAAAGCATTTTTTTCTAATGTAAGTTGGTGCATTCTTTTCTAATGTAAGTTGGTACATTTTTATTAAATTAAAGCATTTTTTTCTAATGTAAGTCGCATTTTAACCAAAAACAAAAAAAGTAAACATTTTCCCTGGGGGAGGGGGAAGCGCCCCTGTGCTAGATATATAGTAATTACTTCTATATATATATAAATATAGTAGTTAAAATTATATATATATATATATATATATATATATATATAGCAAATGGAAAACTTGCCCCCTCTAAAACTCCATCCCCCCCCGGCCAAAAAGTCCTGAAAGAAACACTGCCTGGAAGATGACACTAACAATAAGCAAGAGGAAAGACCAATCACTGCTATAAAATCCTTATCAGGTTATGAAGCTGCTGGGTTTTTTTGTTAATGTTGTTTTACACCAATATTAATAAATTACTAAAAATTCTATCAACGCTTCCTGTCTCAACAGCCACTCCGTGAGGTACATTTTCTACTCTCGGGCGCCAGAAAATGTATCTTCGAAACAAAATGACTAATTCTCAACTTTCTGGGCTTAAATACATGACCTGCAACGGCGGCGAAACGCAGTTACCTTGTGCAATGATGCTAAGATAAGTAAATACAATTTTATTAAAGTATTAGCAAAAATTTGCATTTTCAATGTTCTGCACTATTATTTATTTCATATAGTAACTAATTTTAAAATTGCGTCTTTACTAATAATAATGACTCCGCGAAATTCAATACTGAGAGAAAAGTGCGCTATTTTACATTAACCACATTTAATAAATACACTGTATTCACAAAAGTCATCGGACAACAATAAGAGAAACACAACAGAGCATTTATTAACATACATTAGAACGGTGACGGTCCACCTTTGGCCTTAACGCATGCACTGACCCTTCCACACATGCTTTGGAACATAGCGATAGGTATGCGCTTCCATTCAGTACATAATACTGCCGTTAACTGTTGTTAGTGGCGCTCTAATTTATCCCATAGGTCTGGCTCTGTGCTGGCTAGTCCACACACGATACGGAATTATCGTCAAACCACGCCGTAACAGCCCTTGCTTTATGGCTCGGTGAATTATCCTGCTGGTATCAACAAGGCTCGGTTCCATAGTATTGCCACAAAGTTTGTAGGGCATAATTGTCAAGAATATCGAGGTAGGCGTACTGGTTAACAGGTTTGTCCACGATAACCAATGAGCCGGGACCATACTACGGAAAACACCCCACACGAGCACACTGCCAGCTCCAAACTTGACCGTAGGAACAGTACACTGCTGTAAATAGCGTTCCCCCGTCTGCAGCCATACCCACACACGGCCATCAGACTGATGGATCGTGTATCTGGATTCATCAGTCCATAGGACCCGTTTCCATTGATCTACGATCCACGATAAATCTTCTTTACACCATGCTAAACGACGAGTAGCATTCCGATTGGAGATGAAAGGCTTATGAGCAGCCGCACGACCACGGTAACCCATTGAATGAAATTCTCTGCGAATGGTCCGTGTACATTCCGAGGTTCCAGCATTTGTACTAACCTGTACACTGAGGTCTTGTGCAGTACTCCGTCGATTAGCTGTAACGACTCTCCTGAGGCTTCGAAGTCCTCTATTACTGATTTTCTTTGATCTGCCGGTACGTTTTGCTTCTTCAGGCACGCCATGTGTGTTTCACTTATTCAGTACATCCAAAACAGTTGACTTGGGTATGTTTAAAACGCCTCTCGGTTTCTCTTATGGACAACCCACTAGTATAACATCCAACAATCTTTCCTTTCTTAAAGTCCGTTGTCTCTCGCCGCGATATTTTCACTCAACCTCACAGTGCGGAATGATCGCGATCAGCTGCAGGCTTGTTTTCATACCGTTTGCAGCTGTACCGCTTATCTTAACAATGCAGCGGATCCGTTCATTTGCTTTTGAAGGGGTATCCGGAGACTTTTGTCAATGTAGTGTATATAGCCCTCCACATTACATAAGGCTTTATATCCAAAATTTTGTAAATCAGTATTTTAATTATTGGTAAAATTAATTGTTTAATGAATTTATATAATTATTCTAAATAATGGATTATTGATAATTAACGCTCAATCATTAATTGATTACCTTGATTAGCAATTATTTTGGGTGTTTGGATATGAAACAACTTGAGACCCCCATAATTTTTGAATTGCTGCTCCCCTTAAATGTTCCTCAAATTCTATATGAGCAACCTATCTCTGCTTTAATGATGCTAGTAACAAGAAAGGAAAGCAAAAGGAATCAACGATCAAGCACTTCCATTCCATCAAAACATTAAGCACGTGACCCAGGAGTGAAAAGTTAGCATTTTAATCTCTCGCCCACCAGTTTTGTGTCTTTTCTTTATTTTTGGTTTCTTCTCATGCATGATACAACAAATTAAACTTCATTTTTTCCATTCAATGTGAAAGTAAGCGTGTTGGTGGAAAAGAATTACCAGGGTTTCCACACACGTAGAATATCATGGAAAAAGAATGAATCAAGCCAAGTTGGAAACCACTCCTCTTTGATCGAAAAAAACAACAAAATAATTTAAAAAAAATGCAAGTTAAAAAGATCCTCTTGAAAAAGTGTCAACTTTGTAAAAGAAACACCCCCTCCCCCCCTTTTTTTTTTTTTGCATAAGAATCGACAGTTGAGCATGCTCAGATAGTGGCGGCACAATAACGCTTAAGTACGCGTGATTTCATTAAAAAAAAAAAAAAAAAAGAGGGAAAAGAAAGCAAGCGCTAAAAAAAACGGTGCAATTATTTGCTTGAATCACCCCTACCCCGAGCGAGACGAGGCGTCCCGGTACAACATTCAACAATGAAGGCAAATTGTTTTGTAATTGTATAAAATATTTCCAGAAATGACAGTGGTAGTAGCCGCTGCGTGGGGAAAGCATTGTGTTCAGTTCTGTTCAATCTTTTCTGTATAATCGGCCAAGACGTCTTCAGTTATAGCAAATGAAATCAAGGCTCGACCTTCCACTTAGGCTTGATGACTTCCCCTCTCCGCGTCCGCCCCATTGCAGCGGTATCTCCGAAGAGAATTTAGGGGTGGGGGTTGATGGGGGCGCTTCGCTGTGCTAACGCCCTCGTACCACGCCACTTCGCGTGTTGCCGTCCTTCTCGGCCGACGTCAAAGCTGGGGGACACACAGACTGGCATGGCAGGGCCTCCACTAACAAACCTTTGTTTACATATTGAGTGGTTCTCGGGAGGGAGAAGAGGTGATTTTTTTCCTTAATCCTCTTCCAGTCAGCAGGTACAAAATGTATTTCGATCCCTTGCACGCAAATTTGTCACCGCAAGACACGTAAGGATTTGGGAGGAGAGAAAGAAATTGGAAATTTCCATACCCATGTTACGCGGCTGTCCTGGCAGGATGAATAAGTGTTGCGATGCAGGGACGACCACTGGAAATCGATAGCTCTGTCCTCCAATTCCGTTTGTCTGTCAGTCCAGCTGACAAACAACATCGTGCTTGCAAAACGCACTTCATTCAGAAGCAAAGTCTAGGTCATTCCCACATTAGGGGAACAATAACAATTTTTAGTAGCTTTCTTTTGCATGAAGATCTACTGAATTGCAAGAGAAACAGAACATTTAAGTTGTATGCTGTTGCACGTTGAATTAACAAACGATAATGTGAAAACTTTTGAATTCAAATTTCATATTTCTCTAATTACAAGCATGATTTCGTAAACCTAGTGTATATTTATAAAACGTCCAAAAGATGTAAAGTGCATCTTAGCTTTCTGCACTATAAAAAAATATAAATAAAAACGAATTGGGTCACCAATTCGTTTTTATTTTTTATTTTTTTCTCCACTCAGTTCTGCACTTTTAAAAGAACTTAAAAACTACATTCTACAAAACCCAAGGATATAAGAACTCATTAGTTGGATAAAGTGTTTTGGTGTAGTCACAAACATTTAATTTTCAGTTTAGATATATTTCTTTATTATTTGGTTTACTTGAATAGTCCTCGTACTAAAGCAAAATGAAATTTGTGTTGTTATTCGACATCTGAATTCGTGTGCCCGCGCAGGGATGCAGAGATACTTATGTATATCTTGCGTCAGTTCAGGTGCTACTTGTATTCAGAAAAGAGCAATAACAATGAAATTAAATGGGGATCACCTGTTCTTCCTTACTGAATTCTGGTACTCTTCCTTACGTGTTTTCTCCTTTAATCCTTTCTATGTAAGGGTTATAGGAGAATCAATATGCCCTGTTGTGCTTGGCTCAGATTGCTTCGTAAAATAAGAGCAGACACGTTGTTAAATTATTTAATTTAAGTCCCTGTTGGACTATCCTGAAAAGAAAAAAATAAGAATTATTTAGTTGTTTTTCTGTGGTGTGTGTATGTGTTAAATATGATTCCCAGCTACAGTATGAGTCAAGTGTAAAGCTATAAGCTCACGTCGTCGTAAATTTTAGAGAAATAATGAATTCTCGAAAATGTAGCTGTTGTCATGTGCGAATATAATTTTCTTTCCTTTATTTCCGTAAAGTGGAATTCAGTTTAATTCAATTTCCATACAATTTTAAAATGTCACGTTCACTTTTATTTCTCGAGTAACGCAAATGAAACACCGACGTAAAAACGTGAAATTAGCGATTGAAAATAAGTACAGAAGAAATGCAAGTAGATCAAACAAGATGCGCTGAGCTATTTGTATTTCAAGAGTAAATGTAATGCATAAACTCCATGGTTTTCGGTTTATACGCCATAATTACCTAATCAAGAGATTAACTAGAAGAGAGAAAATGCAAATTTTCGATGAGATTCAAGTAGATCGAATGTAAACAGACATCAGTAAGACGGTAAAACAAAGAAGTTATGGTTTAACGAAAAGGAAACCAAAATACAAGTAATAATGTTAAAAGCAATCAGAACAGAGAGAGGGCAAATTAACGAAATATCCACAGGTCCAGTGGAAAGGAAGCAATATCCAATTCATGTAAACTGTATTTCCATTTCCTTTTTTAACTGTTGTGTATTTCGTTCATTATCGCTCCTTTTTTTTCGTGTCTAATTTGTACATGAAAAGTATTAATGTAAACACCATACCTATATGGTAGATTTTGATGTTACACCGATGACGCTACGGGCCCGGGTTCGAACACCGGTGGCCCACCTACCGGGGATCAACGTTCCTCCCAAGGGACGAGAAAGGGCTCCGGCCTACAACACGACACTGGCCCTTTCCTCTCCTCCTAACCAGCGGCCTCAAACTAATGACGGGCGACCTCTCATAGCCCATAGATCTGCTCACAGTGACCGTTAGTCCCCCCTTTCCCAAAATATATGATTTTGAAGAAAAAGTAAAGTAACAGTCCGCTGCAGGTATAAGTAAAAATGACTTTGAGATAAAAAGTAAGACACATTCTCAGTGCAGGAATCAGTTGATGGTCTTAAGAAGGAAAAATTACGTTAGCTTTCTGATGAAGGTATCAGTAGATGGCCTTTTGAAGAAAAATAAGTTTAGTGTAGGTATCAGTAGATGGCCTTTTGAAGAGAAAGACGTTTAGTATAGGTATCAGTAGATGCCCTTTTGAAGAGAAAGGAGTTTGGTATAGGTATCAGTAGATGGCCTTTTGAAGAGAAAGAAGTTTAGGTATCAGTAGATGGCCTTTGGAAGAGAAAGAAGTTTAGTATAGGTATTAGTAGATGGCCTTTTAAAGAGAAAGACGTTCAGCATAGGTATCAGTAGATGGCCTTTTGAAGAGAAAGAAGTTTAGTATAAGTATCAGTAGATAGCCTTTTGTAGAGAAAGAAGTTTAGTATAGGTATCAGTAGATGGCCTTTTGAGGAGAAAGAAGTTTAGTATAGATATCAGTAGATGGCCTTTTGAAGAGAAAGAAGTTTAGTGTAGGTATCAGTAGGTGGCATTTTGAAGAGAAAGAAGTTTAGTATAGGTATGAGTAGATGGCCTTTTGAAGAGAAAGAAGTGTTATTTAGAAGAAAGTTAGTGCTCCGCTTCAGATATTTATGGAAAACCTGTTGAAGGGTTCAGAAAGATATTTTTTCACTGCAGGTGTCCCTGTGTATCCCAAAGGAAAAGTAAGACACTTTTTAAGCCAGAAGAAGTGAAGAGCTGCAGTCTGGAGTTGGCCCCGATAAAAAGTAGACTTTTGCTTCGTTCTTGGTATACAAACCACTCAGAACCGATGGTAGGCGATGAAAAAAAGGGAAATCTGAGAGTGTCATTTCTGTGAAATGTAGCAGAATATGGTAGCTTATAAACAGAGAAAAACGCGATGCATCTCGAAAGTCACCTAGATATTTGTCTAGATTATTATAGATCACCTTCATCTAACATATAGTCAAAAAGACAACTTTACAAGCGCTGGAAAAACAAAACAAAACCCCACAGTCAAAAATTTAAATAACGATAGACGTACTACTGATTACCGGGCCAGAGTTGCCCTGAAAATATGAAGTTTTTATTTCATAGTATTTTACGAACACTACTAAAAAAAAGTATTCATTTAAACAGATAATCCGCTGTTTTTGCTTCTAAGGGTCCCTGGGTTTTTTTTTTTTATCTGTCAAGTGGAATTTTCTTCGTATGTGTGTGTTACTGTTATGTTTTTAAAGTCTTTGATTCATGTACTGTATATGTACTGTATAAAGTGCCAACACAGGGCAGTGTTGTGCTGTGATGAGAGAGATGCGCTTGAGAATTTCTACTTCACCCTCTTCCTCTTGGGGTTCATTTCGCAGATGAACCCGAAGAGGAAGATGGTGAAGTAACGATGTCATGCAGTATCATAATCCTGGTTCACATGAATCACTTCGAAGCCACTCATCAGGACTTTTTTTGTCGGCATTTTCAAAATCTTCTAAATCATTCATTAAATCAATTATCTCAGATATTTCACTTGCTCTTTATTCACTGGAACCCGATAAATTGTCTCCCAAATTTAGGAAGTAAGCGTTACCAGTTTGGTCGTTGACCACACCTGAGTTACATCGTATATAGCATCCAGCACTGTCTCCCTGTGTGTGGAGGGGGGGGAGGAACCAATGTAAGGAAGGAAACTTAATCACTCTGAGAGGGCGTCGACTGTCCATTTGAGTCACAACGGGAGGTATCGGTTTTTATATATACAGTTTGCATAAATTTAGAGGTGACTGATGCCTACATATTCCTTCGACAACAGATAATAAGTGATGGCGACATGGTAGGAGAAGCTAACAGGCATATAAATCTTGACTGGGGTGAATTTGAAAAAACCAAGTAAGATTTTCAAGGGTGATTTGCCACTTGAAAAATAAAAAAATTCTTAAAAGAAAAGTGTGCAATCCGTGCGCCCTTCCAGTTCTTATTTTAGGATCAGAGACATGAACCTTAACTAAAAAAGACATACAGTGGCTGCGGACAACTAAAAGAAGCATGGAGAGATTTGTTAAGTGGTTATGTTAACTTGCAAAGTCTTGCGTGGTTGACTGGCAATAAAATACCTATAAGTAACAATGTTTCGCAATCCTTTTAAAACTCTTATGAAGCACTTTTTTCTTTTCTTTGCTTAATCGCAGAAAGGTTGTCCTTAGCTTAATTATTTTCCTCGCTCCTCCTCTGAAACTAAGAAATCCTTCCCTAAATCCTCCTGCGGTCCTTCCTTCGGGCTGCCGAGAATACCTCCATTCCCCGGGTGAGCTTAAGACCTGCCTTCCCAACACGTCAAGCCTTTTGGGGTTGGGGGTCGCCTAGTGGGTAACGTTCGTGACTGCCACGGAAAGGACCTCAGGTTCGATCCCAGCCAGGTAAGAACGCTCGATCCACTAAATATCCGCCGTGCGTCGGATGGACACGTTAAGCCGCCGGACCCCAGGTACTGGCCCCCGGTAATAAGTAAGGGCGTCTTCCTCCCCCTTTCTACTTTGCTTCCGTGTCACTTTCCTATCGGGCACTCTAGCCCAAATCTCCTAGCTTCCTATTTCTAAGGGTTGTTTAACACCTGGGGTCAGACACTCCCTTCCTAAAATCTTCTACATATGATCTGATGATCTGATCGTCAAGCCTTTCCTTCCCTCGTGTTCCTGCAACCGCTCGCTTTCAAATCCTAGAAGTCACTGCCTTTAACCCCCCCCTTCCTCCTTTGCTTCCACGCAACCTCACCCCTTTGCCTCCACGAAGCCTCATCGGCTCCCCAGTTCCTGGGAAAACACGGCGGCATCGGCTAATACAAAAACATCAAGGTAAAAATTAAGAGGACTTGCGCTATCAGTCGGCTGCTTTGAAATAAAGATGATGAACGATCACGACAATACTAATCCGTCTACAAGATACAAAGGTGAGGACTCTAAAATGAGAGAAACTGGCGTCTCTAAATAAACCGTGTCTCCGATGTTCCATAGAGGAGTGACACGGCGAAATTTCTCTCACGCTTCGTAGAAACAAAGGAAAAAAGCACTAAAGCGAAATAAAAGTTGCGAGATGAGATTTCATATCTTTGCCTAAATTCTAGAATTAAATCTCCGTAACAGATCCATGCTTGGTGTTACCGAGAAAGACAAGAACAGGAACTTATGGAACAGGAAAATGACAACATTTGATGACATAATGATAAAAGAAAATATCTTCAAGTGGAAATCGGCTGGACATATTGCTAGAACTGACCATCTGAGGTCCTATACTGGACACCAATAGACAGGAAAATGCCCAGAAGAATATCACGTGAGAGAATGGAGGATGAAATTCGAAAGTATGCCGGAGTAACATGGAAGAGGATTGTAAAAAAATTCTGTGTTACTCGTAACGATGTTTGGTGATATGTCTATTTTCTTATAGTAGAATAATAATTGTTACTTGTTATTTTCGAGATAACCCGTAATCAACTTCTTGCAGAAATACAAAGAATAAATAATAAATGCACTTATTGGTTGGTAAACTCGGGAAAAACAAACTTGAGAATATTGAATGGAGGACATAAAATGATTCTAATAACATTGATTTTCTTTAGTATACTAAAATGAGGCTATCCAACGGTCTTGCTCCGTTGACTCGAAATCATACTCTTCCAATATTAAACCTCATTTCTTCCTAAATCTCTTACGCGTGTTTACTTAGAATCTCTCATTCCCCGGTGATTAAACTAAACTGTCTTCGGCTAGCTCGCATATTTCTCCACAAACGTTGAGCTGCTACCTTCGGAACTCGGCTTCCCTAGCTTCGCGAAATTCTCTCCTTCCTTCTCCCTTCTTTCCCATCACTCTGTTCCCTGACAAAAACTTCGCCTCTCTCAAAACAAGCTCTGCCCTCGGGCGAAAGTAAAAGCACTCCTACCCACCGCAAGCAATCCTTCTGTCAAAACCTGGCTCCTGGACCTGGGAAAAGCGGCGTTCCCTAAAACAAAGCTAAGTGCTCGAAAGGATTACAATAAAATGCAACGTCCTTTTCGGAAGTGCGATCAAAGGACCCGAAAGTCTGCAAATGAGTTTCTATCACCAAAGGTGTCTATCCGAAAAAAAAAGGATGAGTTCTGTTGAATGCTCGACTCATTGTTGAGTCCCTGAGAAAGGTGTCTGCAAATGGGACGACGAGGCGCCTACCCAAAGATTGCTTATCCTGATAAGGGAAATGAAAATGTTGCTCCCAAACACGATGAAACAAAGAAAAATAAACGGCGAAATGGAAAATGCGTTACGAGGATGGATTTAATATCCCTATCTAAACCTCTTATATTAAATCCTCGTAACAGGATTGCTGATGACCGAGAATCGTGGAAGAGACTTGGGGAGAACATCAAGCAGAAGATTGAAAACTGATGGTTCAAGCAGAAGATTGAAAACTGATGGTTCAAATCATGCTAATGATGACAATCCATGGAGAAATGTTATGTACGAATAATCGCCGCTCAAGTCATGTAGAGTACATCTTAGATCAGAAAGGTTATTGCGAATTAATTATGGTTAGAAATGTTACGCGCACAACATACACTGTTAAAAATTGTATATTCGGTTGCACCAAAAAGTAGTGCTACACCAATTGCACCACTTTGAGAAAGCAAAAAGTACAACTTTACACCACGCTATTATATAATACAAGGTTGCACCACGTTGTTGGATTTATTTTGCACAACGCAGTGGTGTATCTTTTCTCAAGAAGTGGTGCAGTTGGTGTAGAACCACTTTTTGGTGTAACCTACCATACTTTTTTGCCTGCACCAATAGAAATCGATTCAAAGATTTTTTTTTTTTTTTTTGTGGTTTGATTTTCTATTCTTCTTTACCGATGGCGAAGAAGAGTAGAAAATCAAACCACCAGCCTTCCGAAAAAATTATCGTTAAATATCTCAAGTAGAGTTTGAAGTCAGGTAGTCGATGCGATAAATGACATATAAACCGCATAGCCTCTATTTATTTATTTATTTATTTATTTATTTATTATCAATTTCGTTTGCTTCGATATTTATTAGCCATTCCTAATACTTCTGATTTTCCACTTAGCTTAATTCCCCTCTTAAAAGAAAAACGCATTTCCCTGCTAAACAAGTACAAAATAGCCTCGGCAATGGCGCTTACTCGAGCTTATTGCCGAGATGCATAATTCAGGCAATCGTCATTTATATTCATTGGTGAAGAGGTCTCTCAGAAATGTGATATTGTTTGGCGAAAGCAAGCGTGATTCCTTTTCCTATGGATTTAAATAACTGTTCTTGAACTAAAGGAAGAAAGAAAAAGAGGATGATATTTTCATCCTCATCTGGTGGGTAGTCCAGTTGAGATATCTCTTACATTGAAACAATCACTGTCGCTCATGCCTGTAAGAGTGCGCCTTGCCTTTCCTTTCCTGTGGCGTCAACCATTCTGTTCAGGTTTCCTGCCAAAAGGGTGTTGTCTCCGGCCGAGATTAACCTCCGTAATTAGTGGAGGGACACGTCATTAAAGACTTCCTCATATTTAATTAAGAGGCCCCTCTCGGTTTATCATGTCTTCAGAGTGAGTGCCTACAAAGGGCTCTGAGGCAAATTTATCATTAACTCTCTCCGATGTTATCCTACGTAAATATGCAAATGTCACTTTCGGAGAAAACGGTTCAACTTGGATCATTTTATTGATTTCACTAAGAAAATTAAACGTTTGCTTGACGTGAGAGCATTCGAGTTTTAAAAATATCTGCAGCCATTGCCTTCTGCAAAGTTGTATATAAGGCAGTATTTGTGTTAAAATTTCAAAGTATATCGTGTAAGGGTATAAATCATTCCTTCTTGGGAGTTAATTCATCATTCACGCAAAATAGTCATTCACGAATGATGCAATTTAACTACTCTGACTGAGTCCATCATTCGTCGTGGGTATCCCGTGTTTAGGAACAAAGCTCTTCTTCTCAAAGGAACGCGAGCTCTTCATCATTCACCGTTCACGATGAATAAAAATACCACGAGAACGATTCGGACATTTAATTCAAGCGAATCAAATTCACGTTTAATTTCCTTCAGGGACGCCGATTTCACTAAATTATTGGGGGAGGGGGCAGACGTAACCATTTCAGTCGTGGTCATTGTCAGTCGGAAAATTAAAAAAGAGGAGCACAAAGATAAACTACAAGTTTCGATGTATATGTTTTAAAACGTAATTCTAATTACTCATCAGCAAATGAACAAGGAAACCGAAATATCCTTTGCTGAATATTGATATTTAAAAAAATAAAATTCAGCCTGTGATAATATAAAAATATCCAGAGAGATTTTATTTCCAAACGTTTATAAAAAATATGAGAAATTAATAGGGTTACTCAAACAAATAAGAAGCACAAACACTAAATAGATAAGAAAAGTCGCTAGGGATTATACATGAATGAGCCATTCATTATGACCATCCTTAGCCTAGAGAAATGAGCGCGCCTGGAGACCGAACGGTGGTGCAGGTGAAGTTTTTTTTTTTTTTTTATTGGAGGTTTAACGACCACCGTGAGCAACTCAATGGGCTATAACCAGTCGCCCGTCCCTAATTTAGGGTCACTGGTTCCAGGGAAGGGAGAGAGCCAGTGCAGTAAGACAAACACAACATCCATGCCTCACCGGGATTCGAACCCGGGCCCCTTACGGACGAATGATCAGATGCCATCGCTTAGACCACTGCGCCACCGGGGGCGGCTACAGGTGAAGTTCACAGAGCAGTATATATACAACCCCAGGACCGGACTTCGGTTAGTAGAGTGTTCGTAGTCAGAATGGGATAAGCTGTCCATTTATCGGAGTTTGATAAAGAACAAATTGTGATGGCACGGTGCCTAGGAACTATGATCTCTGAAACGGCGCGGCTTGTGGGTTGCGCACGAGCCGCTTTAATGAGTACGTATCAAAAGTGGTGCACAGTTGGCCAAACGACGAACCGTTGTCCAGCCGTGTGTCGTCCGCAGCTCATTGATGCCAGAGAGGAGCGGAGACTGTTGCGCATTGTTCACAGCGATCGCAGGGCAACAGTGCGACAAATCACCTGCAGCTACGTGGTGATGAGGGCAATGTGTCACAGCACACAGTTCATCGCAGCCCTCTGCGCATGGGCCTGCGTAGCCGAAGACCCAGCGGGTTCCTCAGGCTCACTGCATATCATCGACAACAATGCATGAAATGGGCATAAGATAATCGAGATTTCACCGTGGATGATTGGAAAGAAGTGGCCTGTTCTGACGAATCAAGATTCCTGGTGCATTACGTAGACGGCCGAGCGCGGATACGCCGATTACCAACAGAGGCTATGGCACCTGGATGCACAAGTTGGGTGGAAACAGGTCGGCGGCGGCGGTGTTATGCTGTGGGCGATGTTCTCTTACGACACTCTACGCCCCATTATCCCAATAGCACAATCCGTTACAGCTGTCAGGTATCTAAACATCATTACGGACCAAGTTCACCCATCCATGGCAACTGTGTTCCCTGCTGGTGATGACCATTACCAACAGTATAATGCGCCATGCCACACTACCAGAATCTTCAAGGAGTGGCTCGAGGAACATGCTGGTGACTTTTTATATTAATAGCCTGGCCTCCAAATTCCTCTGACAGGAACGCAATCGAACATTCGTGGTTCGACTTGGAAAAGCGGGTTCGCACTAAATCACTACCACCGCGAAATGTACGGGAACTGGAGGACCTGCTGTTGACATTATGGTACCAGATACCCCAGGATACCTATCGCCACCTCATCGAATAGGTGCCTCGCCGAGTGGCCGCTGTTTTGCGAGTTAAAATGGGTCCTACAGCGCATAGGTAGGTGGTCATAATGTAACGGCTCATCGGAGTACATTTCTGTATTTTTATTTATTTTATTTTTGATAATTGTTTTAAACACTTACCTCACATGACGAGAACATGTCAAACACAATACGGGGATGGCAATCTAGTTTCTTATCAAATGAGCAATGTTGAATATGGGGAAAAAAGATTCTACTTATTTTTCTATTTATTAATTTTTTTGGAAATATCTCATAAGGTGGAGCTTGGTTCACTTTACAAGGACAAAGCGATTATTTAATTCAAGAGGATGAAAAATATTGGGTGAGAACTATCCCCCCCCCCTCCCCAGTAAATATGAAGGAGCAAGATTCACATTGCCTCCCCATATGGTTTCCTTTCTTCAGTTTCATCATTACTTTCTAGCTGACTATTGATTGCTCACTCATCTAACGGTTGACACTTATTAATTGTGAACATTAATTTTCTTATTTGGATGGTGAATATATTTCAAATACGTGGAGTTAATATAAATATATGATGTCATCGCTCTGTCCACGTTGTTTTTATAAACAACGAACAGCAACTGAAAAATTGTTCAGCGACACCGCTGGGATCGACAATAATTGCTCATCGACACCACTCGACTAGTTATCGAGAGATCTGGGGTTCGATCCCAGTGGTGTAAATGAACAATTTTTCAGTTGCTATTCGTTGTTTATAAAAATAACGTGGACAGCGCGATGACATCATATATTTATATTCTTACTAGAAATTCGTTTCCGAACTCGTGGGGGCGGAATAAAGTTAAACGCTCTGCAACTTCAGCGTGCGGCGTAGTAATGGCGGTTTGAATTATCATTCACAGAGGTACCATTCATCAGTTAAGGTGAAAAGGCATTTGTTGTGAACAGAAATGGAAACGGGTCACGGGTCAACTGGTCACCGAGTCGAGGATTTCATACGGGTTAAACGGGTAGGGTCAAGGTGTTCCTGACTCGATTTTGACCCGGTTTTATTCCCGTTTTATTTCTGAATAGAAAAAAAAATTCAAGAACCCTTCAGAAGCCTTTGAAATAATACTTCAGAGCTTCAGAGTATGATCCAGGAACTTACTGAGAAGGGTAAAGAAATGGGATTAAAAACGAACTTTCGAAACAAAACTGGCGTACAATGCTTTTACAATGAATGAAGATTTATCAGTTCACGGGGTAGGGCTGGAGATAACAAATTCCTACATTGGGCAGCAGATATCAAGCGAAAGTCACATTTATGAAGAAAGTAATTAGCGTATTAAACTTGGTTTGGAGATATTTTGGGAAGAAACAGTACAATTTTTAAGAGCAATATGACATTGCATCTTAAAAGAAAAGTGTTTAATCAATGCATCCTTCCAGTGTTTAGAGATGTTTTCGTATGGTGCAGAGACGTGGACCTTAACTAAAAAAACATACAAAGACTGCAGACAACTGAAAGAGGCATGGAGAGATCTATGCTGGATATAACCAGGAAAGATAAAAAGAGGAACTCGTGGATAAGGGAAAGACAAGAGTAAAATCCATGAAATGGCAATGGACTGGACATATTGCCTGGAGAAGCGCGGAAGATACCTCCGATGAACAACCGAAATTTTAGATTGGATTCCAAGGGGTAGGAAAAAACCCAGAAGACCACGTGGGAGGTGTGTTGAGGGAGGAGATTGGCCCAAGACAATCTGTTGTGAAAGAAACTTGGGGAAACCTTCTTCCAGCAGTGGATTGATAATGATTGACAATGATGATGATGATACATTCGAATTTATACCTCAAGGCGGATTTGTCCGGGTCGGGTCCAATTATGCGAAGTCCTGGTCGGGTTGAGGTCCAAAATGTTTGACCCGTTTCCAAATGTGGTTGTGAAAGAAGAGCTTATGAATGGTCCCTCGTGAAATCAGTGTACACTACGCAATTTTATTATAGTAAAGAAAACACTAATAATTAAGTTCGTGCTTTGTCTCTCCCTCCCCACTCTCTCTCTATCCCGGTTTGTTTGTTTTTGCGCAACTTTAATTAATTTGTTTAGTATCTTCCGGTGATACAAAAGTTTCCCTATGGCACTTTTCTTGGAAACATCATTATTCCAATCAACTAATGTGGTGAGAGTTGAATTTAAATCAACATGTGGTGCGACGCACACATTATTACACTCATTCCATAATGTATGCGCCTTTGTTTCTTTATATTATTTTAATTTTATTCAGATTGTATCCTATCAACGTAGCACTAGGTACCGACTAACGCTGTGCAAACATCGTACATACATTTTTCTTTCAGAAAATTTAATAAGTATTCCATTGTCACGATTACATAGTGAAACATTTTAAAGCACGTCTTCCTTAACGTATTACTCATTTTTAGAAGAGGAAGTCACGCTTTGTTTAAGCAAGCATTTGAAGGATATATAGCAATAAATATTTTTTTTAAGCCGCGGAAGATATTTAATATTCTCTGAGGTGCAAACAAGAAGCTTAATCCAGAGGAATAAGAAGGGGACATGACACGTTATGAAAAGTATCTACCATCCTCACCTGCTCTTGTACATTATTGAGATATATGCAAGAATTATTCCGTCATGAAAAAAAAATTAGGACAGCATTTTGCACAGTTGGCTTGCAGCAGAGTCATTTTATATATGTGAGAGGTGTACATTCTGTGTCCATCTGTTGTGCAAAAGATGTGTTAGCTTGCCTTTTATACAGCAGATTAAATGAAAAACATCGGAGGAAATAAGGCAGATGCCACAGAAAAGAAAAAAAAAAGGTAAGAAACAAAAGGTCGCCGTAAGCACGAGCGCGCTTGTGTGTAATGTAGCATAACTGCATTTATTTATGCGCAACAGCTGTGTTTCTAATTCAAGATTGGAAAGCGCGGACAACTGTGACAAAACAGTTTTGCACCTGGGATTAGCTCCCATGCTCTTCCAACCACTCTTAGACATTTCTAGCTGTGTGACACGTCGCATTTTCATGCTGGAAGATCCGAAGTGAATTTCTCCGTCATTTTTGGTCTACGCCGTGATTCGAACCCGAGTCCGCTTATTCCGGAACAAGTCGCTCTACCAGCTGAGCTACGCAGACGTTCATTCCGATTGCTATGTGCCTTTATGTCGTGTGCGTCCTGCTGGCAGGTACGTCACATCTCCCCCTCCCCGAAAGAGGGCCGGGGGCATGGCCCACGGGTCAGCCGTGACCATGAATCGTTGAAGGCAGCCATCCACTGTAGAACGTGCACTTGAGAACTCCCAGTCCATCTGGTGTGTGGAATGCAACGTCACACACATGTATTTTTCGAAGCGCTGAAGAAGGGATTCTCTGATTTTTCCTATCTCGCGGTGTGGAAATAAAATCACACCAATGCGAGATTTTGAACGGTCAGGTCATCCGGATAGTTCGGGCGCTATTATATCGAAGTGAATTTCTCCGTCATTTCTGTCCACGCCAGGATTCGAACCCGGGTCCCCTCATTCCGGAATAAGTCACTCTACCAATTGAGCTACGCGGACGTTTGTTCTGACTACTATCTGCCTTTACGTGGTGTGCGTCCTGCTGGCAGGTACGTCACAGACCCAGGGAAGGCAATCAGCATGTATGGGTGTACGTGGTCTCCAAGGATGGATTCATAACGAATTCGGTCCATAGTGCCTTCAACAGGTATGAGTGGACCCAGAGAATGCCACAAAAACATTTCCCAGACCAAAACCCTACCCCCGCCCCCTCTACACACACACCAGCTTGTGTTCTTCCAGCAGTAGTTATAGAGTGTTCTCCGATGTTTCTAGCCTTATACACCAACGTCCATTCGTTCGATGAAGCAGTAAACGTGACTCATCGGCAATTCTTTGCCAATCAGCGGAGGTCCAATTTCGATTCTGCTGTGCAAATGTAAGCCTTTTCTGCCAATACACCTTCGTTAGCATAGGTGGAGTGACCATCCGTCTGCATCGGAGCCCCATACGCAGCAGGGTTCGCTGAACTGTCCTTTTAGACACACTAACGGTAGCTCCCTGGTTCATTCGGCCAGCGAGTTGCACTACTGTAGCGTGTCGATCGGCCCTCATGCACCTTCGTAGCCGACGTTCACCTCTCACATCAGTGGCACGTGGTGCTCCGCAGTTTCCACGTCGTTTATTCGTAGTGGTGCTACTTCTCCAGTCACGATACATTTTAACCACCGCAGCACGCGAACAGTTCACAAACTGCGCTGTTTCAGAAATACTATCACCCTTGGCCTTAAAACCGATAATCCTCTCTTTTTGCAAATCTGATAAATCGCTCCTTTTATCCAGCGAGTGATATGTTTTCAGAATGCCTACAGCACACCTTATATACCCTCGAAGTAAGCTCACCACACGTGCTTTCTTTCATGGCTACGCACTGTTGACGTCAAAAGTAGGAGGTAGTCACAATAATATGACTCGACTGTGTATAATATGTATACTGTATACTCGTATATGCGGTCAAACAGCCGAACAGCCAGCGGTCACTCTCATAATAGTTATCGGCGAGAAAATCATTTACAAAAGAGCTAACTGAATGACATGCAATTAAATAGGAAGGTTGCTCTGGGTCTGCAGATTTCATAAGACATCCCGAGCAAGCAAGTAGAGTGCCGCCCCAGTGGCGCAGCGGTCTAAGCGATGGCCTCTGATCATTCGTCCGAAAGGGATCCGGTTTGAATCCCGGTGAGGCATTGATGTTTTGTTTGTCTTACGGCATTGGCTCTCTCCCTTCCTTGGAATCACTGACCCTAAATTAGGGACAGGCGACTGCTTATAGCACATTGAGTTGCTCACGGTGGTCGTTAAAACTCCAATAAAAAAAGAAAAAAAATCAAGTAAAGTACAATGTCGTAGGGTAGAGGCACAGAACTCGGGCCATGCCTTGCCCATCCACGACATCCAGAAATTTCCGTTTTCATATGATTACATTACACACCTTAGTGTGAAAGCAAAAAATAACCTCGCTACGATGCATTTGGTATTACAATAATATAGTTCTAAATTATTCTGAAATTTAATTTAAATTCTAGAAATAATAATAATAAGCATTTGAAATTAAAAAGTTTGGGGAAGCGTTGTATGTTGGGTGAAAACCTGAATCCAAATGTGAAGGGTGACGGTCCCTATTTACGGAAAAGGTGAGGGGCGACATTCCCCCTGTCCCCATTCAATTCTACATCTGTGCCACAGACCATTGTAATCTGTATAGCATCTGAGATTAGCTCTCATGTAGCTGACTTTACAATAATTTTGTAAAACCATAAATCATTGACAAACAAACAACTTCATCGTCTAGATTCGGTCCTATATTGCAGAGTTTCTCTTTCAATATATTTTTATCTTTGGCACAGTGAACCGAACTAGGCTGACAAGAAGTACATCTCTAATTAACACCTCTTTCTCAGACGTTACGGTAACTATTCCTCAATAAGAGAGGAAATAGATCTATGATTTAAATTCGAAGCATCTGTAAATTAATCATGTGTTAGAAAAAGCTCTTAAAAGCAACCAGCTCTCCCATCATTCCGGTTTGAACTCTTCTTTGTAACTAGTGTTATTGCCGGTTTAAGTGTTCTTACATCTCTTCATTATCCTTCGTGCTGTCTTTGTTACCATTTTGGGTTTTAGATCAGCAGTTTGCTTTCTATTTTCCGAGCTGTTTTTGTAGTATGCCATTTGACCTTCCATATTGAATAAGTATCTCTTTCTGGAAGCCAGTGTGAATACAAACCCTGTTTTTACTTTCTGGAAAAGGATTTACGGAGGGGGAAAAGTTTTTTTTTTTTTTTTTTTTTTAGAAAAATAAATTACGTTTATTTCATATTTTTACATTGTTACTATCTAGTGAGGTAGGCCAGAAATCTAGGGGTCCATGGATTCGCATCATCTGTGAAAGCCTTTCGGGAAAAACTGTCCAACTGGAATACCCTAAAAATATTTTAAAAGCAGGAGTGGGGGGATCAACCAAGTTTGGAACCGCATTAGCTTCCCATCATTCGTCCGAGATAGACCCTATGTTCGAATCCCGACTGAGTCATTGCTAACGGTGGTCATTAACTCCCACCCCCTCTTCTTCCAAAATGAAATATTTAAATGGAAAGAAAAACATCGCTGAGAAAAATCGTATACAGTTATGTATGTTTCAGAAGCTGTTTAATAAAACTCAAGCCTTTAGGCGGACACGAATACCACACACCTCGGTACGCCACCGATAATGAGCCACCCGGGTGGGGCAGTGATTTAAGTGCTGGGTTCTGACCGTTCATGGGCCCGGAATCGAGTACCGAATGAGGCACGGCGCTGGTTCTCTCCCTTCCCTGGAACCAGTGCCCTGCAATTCGGAGAACTGATTTTAGCTCACGGTGGGCGTTAAATCCGGAAGATTGGCTTTAAATCGTTCCTATTTTTTCTTTCCTATCGAGCGCAGTTACTTAAATTTCTTAGCTTCTAATTTCCAAAGGGCAGTTTTAGACCAGAGACTCTCCAAAATAAAATTACTTAGATTAATGCAAAAACCCGAAAGAAAAATCCTGCACTGATACGGTGAGACTAAGCATTCGAAAAATGGCTATGAACTCTATGACTATGAGTGGGTCTCATGAAGCCTAATTTCTGCAAAATGTCCCTCTGTGTTCTGTGACGAGCCTGCCCCGCAGGACGCACACGTCATAAAAAGGCAGATAGCAGCGAGAACGAACGTCTGCGTAGCTCAGTTGGTAGAGCGACTTGTTCCGGAATAAGTGGGCTCGGGTTTGATCCCCGGCGTTGACCAAAAATGACGAAGAAATTTACTTCGTTATAGTTCTAACAAGGGGACGGTCCGGACCGTTGTCGCTAGATGCACAGCGCTTGTTATATCATATGACAATACTGAAGAGGTATTGTATAATGACAAACTCTTAGATGCTGTGGAATATAAATGATGAAGTTGTAGGACATCAAAGAACACTGGCAGAGACATTATTCATGGAATCTCCATTACTCTTGCTGTCCGTATCGGAATGGTTTCTTTTTGTTTTAAGCAATTGGTATACATTACAAAGTATTCATGAATGGATATACAATATAGCGTGTTCAGTATATTGCACTTACCTTTCATGTACGACAAAAAATATGAATATCTTTAATTATGGAATGATTCAAGCAAAAGTAGTTCTCACAGTGAGCACATTTCATGAATGCTGTTTCCTCGCAATCTTCTCTACCACATTCCTCAATTAGGCCCGTTTCAAAACAATACTGGAGAGGTGTTTGAAACTATCCAGGGTGAGTAGTGACATAACTACACTTATAAAATGCAAAGCGGATTAGGTTTTGAAATCAAGGCGCTGAAAACTGATAGTGAAAAAAACTGCAGACGGAGAAAGTGATCTCTGTACCAAAAGTTCATGTCTATGTTACAACCACACAGTGTTAGTTTTAAATTTAACCATATTTTTATAGGGACTTCTCGCATTTATTTTTATAGAAAATAATTGTAAGAAGTTCTAATGTAACACTCCTATATACATACATTACATAATAAAATGCTCATGATCAAAGCTTTAGTGGCTCCCCCTGTTGTGTATAGCAGCTCAAAGTTTAGATATAAACAGATCTTATGATCCTCTATCTAAAATATATATAGGTACTTTGGTTTTGCAATCAGCGACAACCACATGTCCGTTTCCTTGTAAGTTTCTGACTGTGTTTTGAATTCTGGTGGACTGCATTAGTGCGGTATTAGTTGGATGCTGATAATAGCATTCTTGAATTGCATTCATTCTTACAAGTGTCGCTTATGTCGAGTTTCATTTGCAATATGTCGTATGCTTTACACTGTAAAAAATAAGTGATGCGAATTCATGGAAAATTTCTGGAAATAACGTGCAGCAGAGTTGCCCGTAAATGTTCGTCTTTTAGCGGAATTTCCTTTTTTTTTTTTTTTTTTTTTTTTTGAGCTTCCGTATTTTCGCAGATTTTCCGTAGTCAGTAGTTCCGTTTATTTCAGAAACGACGGTTTCAAGTTTTTCCGTGTTTAGACAGAAATTTCGCAAAATACAGCACGCTGAATATTTCAGCCTCTACGCGAGAGAATCCTTTTGGCGCCGGTGGTGAGAATTGAGCCCAGATCGTTTGGGTTGAAGCCGCGCGTGTTAACCACTGAGCCAGAAAGTCGCAGAAATCAGGCTCACGTTCAAGGTAAAAGTAATTGGGTGCTGATGACGTTTTTTTTTTTTTTTTTTAGGTTTTTTTTTCATTAATACGAGAGATTTAGTCATTTTATTTTTTATTGGATCTTATAATTTTTGAAATACGTTTGTAATAATTTTATTTTTTCTGCAGGAGGACTTATCACAAATTAGCTGTTTTTTTCACAGTGAGTTTTTTGAAGCAACAGAATGCTTTGCAATTTGAGATCTTTTTCAACTGACAATGACTTTCAATTATCTTTAAGAAAAGGTGATATGTATTGTTTTACAATATTATTTCACAAAACTTCTAAATATAGAATTTATTCTTGATAGCTGTAATAACTTTTGTCTTAAGTTGTCCAAAGAAGATACATAGACATCGTGACATCACCTGGGCAATAAATTATGTACCGGTTTCCTATAGTAACACAATATGCAAATATAATAGCCGGTGCACAAAATGGGGAAGAGGAGAAGAAATATCCTGTGCCATAGTAACCAAAATTCATACGTCATACTATCCGCAATATCCGATCTCGCTACAGAACTTCAAAATCAAATCCTTCGACAGACTATAAAAATTTAGCGGGTAATCAAACCCCCAAGTATTCCCGTGAATCTCTCCTATCACCGGAAATTTTTCGTCATGTGGATACGGAAAAAGTGAGAACGGAGCTTTCCCGTTAATACACGACAGGAATTGTGGAAAGATTTCTGAAAATTTAGAATTTCCTGGCGTACGAAAAATACGTGAAATTCGGGGGGGGGGTTCCATCATTTCACGTAAAAAGTTGTATCAGAAATATGCTTCCTTAACTCACGAAAGGAATGACAGAAAGTGGCTTGTGAATTTCAGAATTTGTTTTACACTGTACCTGCTTCGGAAATGCCCTTTTGGAAACGGAAAACCTGTTATTCGTACCTTTTGTGCTGTATGAGTATCGATACCATCTAGAGGAAATCTTTTCATGCGAAAGGCGAGCCGTGCTGACTTAGAATTGCTTGTGGGACTTTCAGATGTTGTACATACAGGGGTTGTCCAAAATAATGGAAACACCTTGAAACAATATAGGTATTACGCACCTAATATGGTGTGGGAGCACCCTTGGCATTTAAAACTGCTTGAATCCTCCTTGAAATGCACGCATTCAAGTCCTGCACATTCAAGTGGTATGTTGAAATGCACGCATTCAAGTGGTATGTTGTACCCTTCTTCCTGCAGAAACTACTCCAATTCCTTGAGAGACGCCGGAGGAGGATAATGGGATCACACTCTGTTTTCCAACAAAAACCACAGGGGCTCAATGATGTTTAAGTCCGGTAATTGTGAAGGCCAAGGAAGGTCTGCAACTTCATCCTCATGTTCCTCAAACCATGATTGAAGAGTTCGACTTCTGTGAATCGGGTCATTACCATCTTGAAAGGTTCAATCCCCAGACGGAAACAACGTCTGGGCCATTGAATGCACATGGTCTGCCAAAAGAGTGACATAGTCACTGCTAGTGATCCGTCCGTGTAAGGTGATAATGGGACCTGCTGCAAACCACGAGATCATGGCCCAAACCATTACGGAACGTCCCCCATTCTTCACTGTAGGAAGAAGACAGTGTGGGTTGTAGGCTTCTGCGGGGGTTCTCCACACGTAAACCCGTCCTGTGGTGGGGAATAGCGAGAAACTTGATTAATCGGAAAACAAGACATGTTTCCATTGATCCGCAGTTCACGTTTTATGTTCCTGGCACCACTGTAGTCTCCGTTTCATATTCACCTGTGACACCAGGGTTTTTGCAATCGCAGCTCTGCCGTAAATATTCTGCATATACAATTTCCTTCGCACGGTATGGGTCGACACCACTGGGTTTTGGAGATGTGCATTAAACTCAGCAGTCGCTTTCGTCGCCGTGGTCTTCCTCCTTGCGGTCGCAATCCTCCTTAATGTCCTCCTTGTGGTCACAATCCTCTTTAATGTCCTCCTTGCGGTCACAATCCTCTTTAATGTCTTCCTGTCTCTCGCAGTGAGTTTGGTTTTCCTTCCATAGTTGTGTCTCGCAAGTGATGTTGTGCCGTGAACATTGTATGCTGTCATGACCTTCGACACGGTACCTCTCGATACCCCCAATACCGGTGCCACTGTGGTTACCGACGCACCAATCAGACGGGTTCCTACAATCTGCCCTCTTTGGAACTCCGACAGGTCACTCATTGTGCTTTCACCTAGAAAGAAATTATGCAAACGCCGATTTACAATGCAATCACACAGACCCTTACGACTATGAGCAACACTTTTCTACAAAATTTTTTTAGCTACATGTTCATTTTACTCAAAATGCAGCACATACCATAGTCACTGTTTTTAGCCAGGTGTTTCCATTATTTTGGACAACCCCTGTATTTTTACATTATCTGTGTTGTAAAATTTTCTGTGAAAATCTACACCCGAAGACGTATATTGCGCCACATACGATTTCAAATTTCTTGTGGGGATCAGTGGCGACGTCCGCAGCTCAGAAGTGGGTGGGCTATTAGAGGAGGGGGGTAACGCATGATGAGTGGGGTGCACAAATTTTGAAGTGTTTGGCAGAAATTTTGGCCACAATTTCCGTTCATTTGCATTTTACCTGAAGCTGATAATGTCATCCCTAGTAAAAAAAAGTTTTCAAGTAAATACTGTACCTAGTATTATTTATTGAATGTAATATGAGAACCATGGATACGGATCTCTATGACAAGTTACTATTTCTTTGCAATTTTAGCTTACTTAGGTCGTGTTTTCTTTTTTTATTTGTGTGTTTGTGTGTGTGTGTGTGTGTGTGTGTGTGCGTGTTTTTTTTTCATGAGGCTGTTTCAGAAGTTCAGTTTGTAACCTAACTATTTCTCTCTCTCTCATCGTTTTAAACTATATTTACAAGAAATGGTGTGTTTTTACTACTCTCTTGGAAATTCGTTCAGATGACTCCTTCCTTTCCCATAAGTACAAACACTAAATTTAACAAAGAATACGTTTTGTAACAAAATTTCAGTGAAATCGAGAAATTCACATACGTTTATCGAAGTTCTCTAGAATGTTAGATGGTTGCACCCGCCATATGGGGGGTAAAAGAGGGGCTCAAAGAAAAGTTGAGTGGGCCGAAGCCCACCCCAGCCCACCCGTACCGTCGCGCCAGGTGGGGATTAATATGGTTTTTAACCTGAAGGCTCAGACGTACGCTCTTTCTGTGGTGAACTGTTATGTGGGCATAGACGCTGTCCAGCTGTACTATGATGCGTTTTTTTTGATCAAAACCGTCTGAAATGTTTTGGTTCTGATACCTAGGTCTGAGCTAGACGGATGAGTAGGCATCTCCATCGTGTCAGGCCTTTTTTGTTTCAGTTTACAAAGAACGCCAAATAAAAATTAGCTGATGAGGAAGGAGGAGGAATATCTTTAGACTGATTTGTACACTTTTAGAAATAGGATGCGCCTGCGCAAACACATCATCCTCCAGGGCCTCTCAGACGATTGTATATTAGCATTTCTAGCGTGTCTGACGATAGAGCCAACCGTGCGTCACAGTAAAACACGTGTGTCCATAATTAGAAAATGGGGGAATAGGAGCATATGAATAAAACAGGACTGCCTACAGTGTTATCATGCTTTTACGGGGTTGGAAGAAAGGAGTGTCGGCTCTCTCTTTTCATTGGTTACCTTCCCTACCTGTGAGTGCCTGCAGATGCAACCAGGCATAAAGTGGGTGTGACTTTGGCAGACAGCACCGGGACGTAAAGTTCCACAACCCTTCTCTCTGTCACCTTAATTTAATTCCACTTGTCCCGACAATGAGGCTCCAGCGTGTCGTGTGTGGCAGGATTGCAAACATTCCCACAGCGTGCCTTTTCGGACGTCCCTAACAGCTACCTAGTAAAAACATGTACTCTCTTTGTAACCCGATTTAGGATCTCACTACTATACATAACTCAATGCAGAATTGACCTATCAACCCCCCCCCCAATCAAATTGTTCCATTGCTCTACAAATCTCCATGACACTCCAGTGCCCGAGTGAGTGGTCTGAGGCGCCGACTCCTTGCCATTCTCCTGACGTATGTCTGGACTCGACTCCCGGTTGAGGCCAGAGTTGGAAACGGGTCAAAAAGTTTGGACCCGGACGTCACATAATTGGACCCGACCCGGAGCTGAAACTGACCCGGTCCTGACCCGAAAAATTGTGCTTTGAATTCTAATATCTATAAATGGAGTACAAAAAGTCTCTCCGCAGGGGAGAATCTTACGTAGGTTATACGGAAATCAAACAAAAGTATAATGGGAATGTATAATTTACTCACTAACTTACAGCAAGTATTGAAACTGTCGTCCTTCATTTGCAAGACATAACCTAATTGTTTTACACATGTTTTCAAACACATCTGGGGCAGGGACGTCCCAGGCTTCGAAATGAGGATGAGCGACGGGTGGGCGAGTATTTTTTTTGCTGGGGCAAGCTTGATAAAAATGTTTTTTTTTTTTTTACGTAACACTGAGAGGACTAATTTTTAATGTTTTTCACTGCCCACTACAAAGGAATTCGTGCAATCCTTGCCCCCTCGACCAGAACGCACACACACACACAGCACGCAAGCAGCCGCACGCGCGGATCTGACTAGCTACGCCACTGGTGCGAGGTACAAGTGTTACTAGAATGTGTCGCCTTCGACTTTTTTGTTTGTTCTGAAATGCATTGTCTTTAATTGCCTTTCAAAATTCTGCATTTTTGCTTACGAAAATAGTACTCTACTTGAACGATTTGAAGGAAAATGTCGTTTTTATTTTCTATCTAAATAAAATTTTAACGTCGTGCCATGCAGACACAATACCTCCTCCCTCCCTTCCTTCAAGCCAACGATTTTGCCTTGCACTCCTCTCCTAAAAAGCAGTCTTCGACCACTTCCTGCAGTTTCGCTGTCCTGGGGCAGTTTAAAGAGCGCTGGTGTAGCTTTAAACTCCACTTTCCGTGTTGAAATCCCGTATTTTGTACAGAAAACAAACAGCAGAGCAATTAGTAGTGACCCCTCAGTGAATTCTTATCCACCCTCCTCATTAGCCGCTGGTCATACAAGCATAAAAAAGACGCTTAAAATTAAGGAACTCGAAAAGTGGAGAACAGTAATTGAATTTTCATGGCCCTGTGCTACGTATTTTGACAATCTCTCTACGGAGACGAAAACGATGCGCATCCCAAGCTTGGCACATCCTAGGGGAAAATCCGTAGGGCTACATGATATGAAAGACAAGACTTGTTACCTACTTGAAAAGTCTAGATTATATTTTGAAGTTAAGCACATTGAAAATGATATAAGCCGTGGTCTAAGCATGTATGTGGCGCAGTGGTCTAAGCGATGGCTTCTGACCATTCGTCCTAAAGAGGTCCGGGTTCGAGTCCCGGTGAGGCATGGATGTTGTGTTTGTCTTACGACACTGGCTCTCTCCCTTCCCTGGAACCAGTGACCATAAATTAGGAATGGGCGACCGCTTGTAACCCATTGAGTTGCTCACGGTGGTCGTTAAACCTCCAATCAAAAAAAAAAAAATATATATATATATATATATATATATAAAACACAAGGCACGTTTCGAACTGGGTGGGCGACAGGCTGGGCAAGACAAATTTTAGCCCACCCTCGCACCCTCTTGGCGGCGTTCCTGATCTGCGAGTGTCAACAAGTTCCACAGCAGTATTATTAAGGTTGTCCCACCAAATTTTGATGGCGCTACAGTCAAAATGTTTGAATTATGTAACTTGTATGTTTAATTTCAGTCTTTTCTGTTTTCTTGATAATATATCAAGCTTCAGAATATGTTTCACAGCAACACCAATTCTCACAAGTTTATGATGAGTTGAAAGTTTCTAAAATGTGGATGTCATTTTCATCATTGACCCTCAGAAGGAAGGGACACTTTTCCTTCTGAGGACACTCTTTCTTCATATTGCATGACAAATCATTTTTCAGTCCGCGAGCACCAGTATCGAGCACAAAATCCCACAGTACGCATTTTTCATTGAATTTTTTTTTCTGCTTTTCAAAAATATAACGGAAATTTAAACCGCTTTTACCCGAGCCGCCAGAACGGAAGAGGAAGGGTTGCAGTTCCGAGGCATCGTCGAGAGTCGTGTTTCCCATTTATTTTGATGCTACTTATTCTCAGAAGGGCTCTGTAGTGAGTAACAATGAGATAAGGTTGTTAATGTTCTCCTACTTTGGTTATCTCCTTGCCATAGAGACAGTCAGCATTTGTGGTTTAGGAACTCACGACAAGTGTCAGTTTTCACAGACAGCTGTTAAAGTAGCACGCTCGAAAAGGAAAAAAAAGGAAAGAAAGAAACAATTAAGGTATGTTTTCCTTGAAATGAAAGAGCCCGAAATTTTCAAGCTAACTCTTTCTTGAGAATATACTTGGCAATACTAACTCTTTCTTGAGACTATACTTGGCAATTAATTTTGTACTGTTCTTAAAATAAATCAAATCGTTCAAAACAATTTTCTTGGCTTCTTTATTCTTTCCTTGTTTTCTAGCAGTTGATTATCTCTCTTAAGTGTCGAAGAAACTAAAAAAATCTCCAGGAAAAGATAAAACCAGAACCGAAAAAAAAAAAAAAAAAACGTTCACGTGCCGAACCTAGAACTAAACATAAACAACGACCTCGAAGCAGGAACTTGAGTCTAAACCGCTTAGGCATCCGGCGACACTATAGAGAGCTGTTCATGATGTGCAGCAAAGTTCGAATCATATTTATCCTGAAAAAGTTAACAGTATAGGAAAGAGCAATTGTCTGACTGTATGGGTCATTTTTTTTCAACTACACCTTCAGAGTATGATCCAGGAATTTGCTGACGAATGTACAGAAGTGGGATTAAAAATGAACTTTCTAAAAACAGAACTGATGAACAATACTTTTACGAGAAATGAAGATTTATCGATTGATGGGGGAAAGCTGGAGATAACCGATACCTAATTTTTACCTTGGACAACAGATATTAAGTGAGGGGTCCCACTGATGAGGAAATTAATTGGAGTATAAAACTTGGTTGGAGAGCTTTTGGGGAAAAAAGGAAAAATTTCAGAAGCAATATGCCGTTATGTCTTTAAAAAAAGTGTTTAATCAATGGGTTCTTCCAGTTCTTACGCACGGAGCAGGAGCATGATGGACCTTAAGTAAAAAAGACATACAAAGGCTGCAGACAACTGAAAGAAACACGGAGATATGTATACTTGGCGCAACCAGGGAAGATAAGAAGAGGAACTCATGGATCAGGAAAATGACAAGAGTGGAAGACATCATGATCAGAGTAAAATTGATGAAATGGCAATGGGCTGGACATATTGCCAGAAGAACGGACCACCAGTGCAAAACCGAAATTCTAAATTGGATTTTGACAGACAGGAAAAGACCTAGAGGAAGACCACGTGGGAGATGGGTGGATGAAGTTCGAAAGCATGCCGGAGTAACACTGAGGAGATTGGGTCAAGACAGATCGTTGTGGAAGAAACTTGGGGCGACCTTCATCCAGCAGTGGATTGATAATGGTTGACAATGATGATGATAGGAGAGAGGGAGAGAGAGAGGGGCCCTGACTGAAAGCTTAATAAATATTAATGGAAGTTTTATTATTACGTGACCAATGAGTATGTGATTCAATGGCAGAAATTCCGTTCTCACTTTCTGTATGTGAAACTTTAAATTAGACAAGCTATAAACATTGCGCGCGTTATTTCACCTAAAACATGAAAACGTCTGGCGATATAGGCATCTTAGTAGAGATCCGCATGAGTAATTGGGAAAGTCGGGCCATGCCCAAGTTTGAAAGTTCAACGCCTTAGTTTTCCCGGGTCCTTCTCAGAGTTTCGACTTTTAACCTTGTTTATCGATTTCAGCTATAATTAAGGAACACTCCCGGTTCGTGATGCACTTCTACCTCTTTTCTTCCGTTTCGCGCCGCGATCTTCGTCACCTCAGCTAGGTGAAACGAAAACTAAGGGAAAGGACGATGGCAGAGTGAAGACGGAATTTTATTTCAGCGCTTTGAAGCCCAGTGTTTTGATTGGATGGAAACAAGAGAACGTTTGTTGGTAAACGAAGTAGAGGAAGTGACAGCGACTGTAACTTTCCTGTTAAAAATCTAAATGATATATCTCTTAAATGTGATACATCTCTCAAAATACTTGCATTAGGAAAGGATCACCTTTCGAGCGCAACAGAATTTAAATCTTTCTGTTTATTTATCAAATTGAATCAGTAACAAGGGGAGGTCACGAAAGGAAGATCATTGCGTCATAAGTCATTCTTCCTTTAGCGCGCTGAAATACTCTTCATTGAAACTAGCAAAACGTAGAATCTTTCAGTCCCGAGTTCTCCCTCTTTCGGTAGATTGGAGTTAAGAAATAAAGATTTCTTCCCAGGGCGTTTGTAAACTAATATGAAATGAGGGGGGGGGGGGGGGAACCCAGTCCTACTGGTCGTGCTGGGCTTGGATCCGGACTGTGTGTTTTAAGTAACCGCTCTGGGGTTTCTGAAAACAATACTGTCTGGTTCATATACCTGGTGCAACGTGATAGTGACGTAATGAAGGTGACTGGCGCCCGGGCAAGATATATAATTTTCGTCCCTTGGAAGACAACAACGCAGACCATAGAGAAAGTGCTTTCGGGAAGTGACTTGAGTATCGGTAAACACCTACCCGAGAAAATTTTGTTCTATTTTTAGTATTAAATATATTCTGAGAATTTATTCAAAGCAACTTTAATTTTATATCATAATACGCTTTAAAATGTTGGCTTTAAACTAGACTAGACAGTTATGTCATGAATCAGCGTCAGGCCGAATCAACGAGCACAAAAATCGCAAAGCTCCTAGTAAAATGGCAAATTAAAAACAAAAATAGAAAATTTATCCCTGCCTCGGTGGCTGAGCGGTCTGAGGTGGTGGTAGCTTCTGTCCATTCGTCCAAGGTGCGCCTAAGTACGAGTCCCAGATCAGAAATAGGTAACATATTTGCCTGATGGCGTGGCTCTTTCCTTTTCCTGGAGCCTGTAGCTCAAATTATGGAACGGGAGACTTTCACAGCTCTTAGAGTTGCTTTATGGTGATCGTAAAACTCCGAAAAAAACAACAACAAAAAAACAACAACTGACCATTCATTCAATTTGCTACACGTGAAAAGTGTTTCCATACTATAAAATCACTTACAGTAGCAGATTTCCAATTTTAGCAGCAACACCATTGAAATAAATGTTTTCAGCGTTCCCATAGACTGGAGCCGGGGGAAATTGCCCCTCTCTGTCACCCCACTCACCTCCCCATCCATAGCAGCTTTATCTCTACGACTTGAACATTATGTTCAATTTTTCTTCTCCTCAGTAAGTGTATTAGCATTCCGTAATTTCGTCCTATTTGTGGAAGCGTCTTTACGAACACTGCCTGCATTGCCGCTCGGTTTGACCCAACGGGGTGGGGGCCGGGGGGGGGGAGAGATTCTGTGTCATAACCATAGAACAAGCTCCTTACATTTGCATTATTCGGAATCCGAAACCATATTACTTGGGTATGCGAACAATGGTACTTGTGCGAGTGTACTCATTCATAAACTTACTTTTAATGCAGTATTAAATGCTATTTTTACTACTTCATGATGAGTGAGTATTGATCATGTAAAACAAGTAGTAAATAAGAATTTGCCATTTTCTGTGTCGTAGCACCATTTGAAGAAAAACGCACAGCATCACAGAAAATTTAAATGTTCAAGGTGTTTGTATCTCACGTAATAAGCAGAAGAGTAACTTTCAAGGGATCTCTTAAAAGAATAGATCAACATTAATGGATAGAATACGAAAGTGAATAGCAAACATCTTTTTGTGTACTATTCTACATCCATCCCCACCCATTTTGTGATTTGTAACACTCTTCAGAAAGGGAAAAGGTGACATTAAAAAAAAATATTAAAAGTTGCATAACTTTGAAAAGCACAGTTGGACAAAACTCGGTTTTTGAAATTCGGAGTTGAATGCCAGAGGAATGTTTAAAAAATTTCGTGAACTTTATTCATCATTGCACGAAAAAAAAAATTAACTATGCTGCCTCCAACATCAGTTTGTTTTATTCTTTTTTGAAAGCGTGTCTTTGACAGATTACTTCAAAAGTAGTGTATACCAGTTTATCGTTGTGGCCGAGAGCATGGGGGTTACAAGCGGTGTGTGTTACGCAATCCTATCCTCTGTTCCCTTCCTCCTCCACATCGTCCTCCTCCTCCTCCTCCCCTCAGTCTGGAGTGCATTTACGGCGAAGCCCAGATCCGGTCAGACCGAATGTGGCATCAAAGGATGGAGAAGGATATTCAAGAAGTGACGCGTCCAAGCCCCCTGGGGAAGCGTTACAGAGTCCGCGGGGGATCATTGTGGCATTCCGCGCTCGGGGGTTCCACTCTGTTACCAGAAGGGTGTCACTGCCAATAGTCACGAATACACCAACGGTGCCAGGCTCTTGTCTGCCCGAATCAAGACTGACAACAACGGAACTTACGCATTGTCCGGAAGGGAATCCGCTAGCACCGAGTGACGAGAACATGAAGCTCGGTTTGAATTACAAGAGCTGTTCCTCCTGGGAGGAGCCAACAATCAACGCGGGGTCTAATTTCGTTGATCTTTCAATCTGTCTTGACCTCCTCCTCCCATTTCAAAATTCACAGAATAAACTTTTAAGAACATGGCGAAGAACAGAACAATTCTTGCGGCGATGATGTCAGTTCTTTAAACAAAACTTCTCAACAATTAGCTGGCGAAAATGTTTTTTTTTTTTTTTTTTTTTTGAAAAGGAATTCAATTCTGTCATTTATCCGCTCTTAATAAGGATAAATGCAGAATAATTTCCCTTTAAGGTGCATTATTATATTTAAATATTTAACCTCATTTCTTTTGTTTGCTTGTTTCGAAGACACTCACTCTGGGAAACTTAAAGGGCTATAAACAGTCACTTCCAGTAGCGGATTTAGAGTTACTGGGGCCCTGCGCACAGCGTCGGTTTTGGGGCCCCATTACTTTGCCATCCATCCTTAAAATATAACCCGCGCATTTTTACTGTCTCCCACTAATGCATAAAAAAAGTATTGGAATCGCAAACAGAGTTGGAAACGGAACAAAAATTTTGGACCTGCACCCGACCCGGGCGTCACATAATTGGATCCGGACCCGACCCGGACAAATCTGCTTTGAACTATAATATATATATACAGGGCGTTCAAAAAGTCTCTCCGCAGTGGGTATCTTAGATTATATGGAAATCAAACAAATGTGGAACATATAATTTTTTCACTTACTTAAGAGGAAGTATTGAAACTGTCACCCTTCAATTGCAAAGCATAACCTAACTGTTTTACACATGTTTTCAAACACATTTGCGAGAGTTAAAAAGTCCCTGTGCAGTAATGTTAAGGCTGTTCCACCTAATTTTGATGGCGCTACAGTCAACTTTTTTGAATTAAGCAACTTGTTGTATGTTCAATTTCAGTTCTTGTTGTTTTCTTGGTAACATATCAAACTTCAGAATATGTTTCACGGCAACACCAACTTTCACAAGTTTATGATGAGTTGAAAGTTTCCAAAATGTGCATGTTGTTTCCATCATTGCCCCTCAGAAGGAAGGGACACTTTTCCTTCTGACGACACTCTTCCTTCGTATTGCATGACAAATCATTTTTCAGTCGGCGGTCACCAGTATCTAGCACAAAATTGCACATGCGCATTTTTTCTTCAAATTTTTTTTTTTTTTTTTGCTTTTCAAAAATGATTCAAATAAAACCGAGTCAGAATCGGGCCAGGAATACCTTGAACCGACCCGTTTGACCCGCTGGAAATTGTCGACCCGTTGACCCGTGACCCGTTTCCATCTCTGATCGCAAAAAAAAAAAAATGACTTCCAGATTTCAGCAGAAATACCCATTTTGTCCTCCCACGAGCATGATTTGACTATTTTTATGGTGTGTCTGTGTGCGCGCGCGGTTTGTTGTCGCCATAACTCAAAAACTATTGTAGCTATCAAAACGAAATTTAATACTGAGGACTCTGTGATACCCTCATGGGGAGGAAAAAAGCGTTAAAGTGGAAAGCCTTTTGTTAAGGAAGAAAAGTCATAACTTTCATAAAGATGACAGCTGAACCACAGTATTTTTAACATGTTGCGTAAGGTTAGTTTATGATACATCTTTAATTGACATTTATGCTACATACGGTGTGGAATTTGCTGTCGCATATCGTCAGATTCCACCTCACTGACAGTTAGTTCCCTTACAGACAGTCCGATCATTAATGAAATCTATTCCTGTGCTTCGTAAAACACGTTTCCGAACAATGTCATTTTACTTGTACGATAACGGTCTTGTGATTACCTCTTAAAATAACCTTAATGAGGGAGAAACAGTTTCAATAGAAAGATTGGGAGTCATATAAAACACCGAACTAAAGAGCTAAATGTTCATTACATTCTAGAAAATTGGCCAGAAATTACACTCCAATTTCTAAGCTCAGTTATATAGTAGCGTTAAGCTATACTACTTTCAAAACGATATTTAGTGAGCCTGCATTTAAGTTAGCAAATTCATACTTGTAGATGACGTACTTCGATTTCGGGCGGAATTATGCACCCAAATCTTCCAAAACTCAGAACAGCAAATTTATCCCTCGCTCTATGATTTTTTTCGTTTTTTAGAAGCCAAATTAAAAAAAATAGATATAAATCATTATTCCTGAGGCCTTCATTCATTAGCTGCTCTGTAAATCCTTCTCTGGTCACTCGTCTTTAATTTTGGGCCACTGGTTCCCGAATAGTGACAGCGCCATCTGGCAAGCACATCATACATACTATAATGTTTTATGTTTAATTAATGAAAGTCGCTTTTGCTATTATACAATATTGTTACAGGGTTGTTCCCTGAATCCTGAGTTTGTTTCAGTGCCCCGTCTCAACGGTTTGTTAGACCTTCGCTTGTAAAGAATTTCGGAGTATCGGTGTTGCACCTGTATTTTTCCCCGATGATGAAACAAATAAATAAAATACGAAAGAAATCGGAATTTTAGGAATGATTTTACATATGAGAATTAAAACCGCCGTTTCCCGCTTTTAATCCCCTGTGTACAGTTTCAATCTCTTGTGTTTTATGGTTTAACTGGACGTTTAAAGTTTAGTAAATATGTGCAAAAGCATTTTGCAGATTACATTCTCCGTTGAACATACACTGTTTTGCTCGGTATTAATGAATAAAAAGTCACCACGAAATCTAAGCAATCACTTACTAGGTATATTACAGTTTCATGTAAGATTGCTGTAAAAAAAAAAAAAAAAGGAATAAACGGCAGAGATAGATTAAAAGAAGAGACTGAAATAACACACGTAATCTAAATATTTTCGAAATAAAGGAAGAAAAGTTCATAAGAATTGTTCTTACGGTGGTAGCTTTACGTTGATTCCTCTCAACATAAAAAAATAATGCTGTAAAAGCACATTAATTTCATTGCCCATTGTTTTTACGTTTTACGATTCTGTAAACCGTTGCGAACACAACACGACCGATTCTAGATTAGCCATTATTTGCCTGTTTGTGTCATGCTCTAGAGCTGTAAAGACCCAACCCTCAGGGTTTTGTGATGGTAAAAAAAAAAAGGTTTTTTTTATTTTCTTTAACCGATTACCATAAGTAGATGCATTTAACAAGTTCACGCTGTGTGTGTGTGTGTGTGTGCACAATATTTGACAAAGAATAGGAGACAGTTTTGACCTCAAAAAAATAATATCCCACACGCCAACAGGTACGGCTTCAATTTAATGTAAAGATCCTTCTGGGTGCAAGTACTATAGCTTCTGCATCGGAAAGTAACATAATGAGCTGCATTTTTATATTATTGGGGAAGTATGAATATTAATGAGCTTGGTTTCGTTCCTAATCTTCAGTGGCGTTGATCACGATGGCCCATGGTTATGTTTCTTTCCCAGATTTATTTGGGAACTAATGCAGATGTGTTTATTTATTTATGTATTTGTTTGTGAGCGCCAGTAAGAAACTTGTTTTGCCGCGACGTAACAGAAGTTTATTTCGCACCCTCTGAGACAAAGATGTGCAGGACCTTTGCTAGGTCCCAAAACCAAGGGGAGCTGAAGAGGGATCTGAGGGAGCTCTATATTCAACTACAAACTGTATTTTTCACTAATATTTTGCTTTGTTTTTTTTGGCTTCTTCTTTTAATATCCTTCACTAGCGAAAACTTTTTCCTTGCCAAAAAGTGAAAACAGTAAAATAAAATAAACTACAAAGTATGTAAAAAGGAGAAGAAAGGAAACTCAACTCACTTAAAATATAGAAAATAAATCACATTCTCTGAATTTGTTTGACGGTGGCTGAGTTGTACGTGCCTTACCAATGGGGACAAAATAACTCCCAACCATTTTAGTCAGCTCGGATGATTAGCTAAAATTCTGCGCCTTTATCATATCAATGAGACCAATACTCTGATATTTATCATATCAATTAGACCAATACTCTCATATTTATCATATCAATTAGACCAATACTCTCATATTTATCATATCAATTAGACCAATACTCTCATATTTATCTTATCAATTTGACCAATACTCTCATATTTATCTTATGAATTAGACCAGTACTTCCCAAACTCTTTAGAATCACGACCCAATTTTTAGAACAACAAACTTTCGCGATCGACCTAGATTTAATGGACATGAGGAGGATATGTTTTATTTTTTACCACTGCTTCTTTAATTTTTATTTGGTATTTCCCAAAGCAACCTAATTTTTTTTTAATTTTAATTATTTATGCATTATTTTTTAATTTATTATTGTACAGTCAAACCTGTATTACAAGAACATCGACGGTTCTGTGAAAAAAATGACATCTTGACAGGTGACCACCAAATAGTGGTTCCATTTGCCAAAAATATATCCCCTCTCCACTTGAGAATGAAATAAAAAAAGACTTACCATTGTTAATGTAGCCTGCTGTGGAGTGCTTGCTCTGCCATTTTGCAATTTAGAGATGAATTGTTCACCAAATCTCTCACTTAGAGCAAGATGCAAGACTGAAAGACTAGGGTAAAGTGTTCGGAACATATGTACGTAGTTTGTCGCAAATAAGGCACTCTTACGTCATGTACCACGGAGGAAATGGAAAGTAAGGAGATACCGACAGCAATAGCAGTACTACTACGGTTGAGGTTTGAAGCCACTTTCACTCTACCTCGCTTCATTTATCTTCCTTAAAATCAGTTATGTGTTCTTTTGCCATTTAGGGAGCGCCATCAAGCCGTCTCAAACAATACTGCCACTACACTTAAAAATTTTGTGGTAGGTTGCACCAAAAGTGGTGCTACACATGCTGTGCACCACTTTCTGATAATAGGTATGATGCAAACAAAACTCAACAACATGGTGTAACCTTGTACCATAACGTGTTACAAAGTAGCACCATGCTGTTGAGTTTTGTTTGCACCACACATTGGAGTATCTTTTCTCAGAAAGTGGTGCACAGCACGTGTGGCGCCACTTTTTGGTGCAACCTACCACAAAATTTTTAACAGTGCATGTGTCAAAAGGCCGAGTTCTCTGGGATGAGGGGTAAGAAATACTCCGTAGACTTCACGCTCTCATTTAGAGCAATTGGAGATCAAACATGGGTACCCTATGTTCCATATTTTGGTAACACGAAATGCAAGTATTTTCTCTTATGCGTTTCAGAAACGGCTGGCAGTAGTCGTGTCTTGCAGGTGACCGCTAAATAGAGGTCTCTTATAGGCATTGTTACTACTGGTGACAACGTGCGTACCAGACAAAAGTACCAGCTTTGGCAAGTGACTGCGGACAACACAGGCTTCACTCTATATAAGTTTACAAAAATCTGATCTATTTCTCATAATGAGGCGTGTGCGATGGGTGCGCTTGTCTTCGGTTTCTATTGATGACACGCAATGTCATCCACATCGATGCGAGTCATTTTCAGGCTCAAGGAATTCGACAATTGCAGATTTTGAACTTTAGTTCTGATTCTTATCATCGCTTAAAATCCAACTTCACAGATGTACGAAGATGTGAAGGGGAGTTGCACCTTCAAAGCTTCAGTAGAAAGAATTGGATACATATGTTGAACAGACAGTCAGAACTGTGTCAGTTTTTTTTTCCCCGGTTGAGATTAATTTTTAATGAGGTGTCTGCCATAGAGATGAGTTCGGGCTCAATTTTAGGAGCCCGGGGCCGGCCCGCTTTCTTTGATTACATGTGTTTGCTGAGCACGGGCCTGCCCAGGCCCGGATTCTTGGAAAATTTTGCTTATCCAGGCTTGCATTATACACTGGCCAAAGATATGACCAAGCAAGGATTAGTTTAAAAATCATTAGTTTAAAAAGTTTAGTTCAGTTAATCAACTTCACAATATTAATATGTTTTTAGCTGTACGACGCATAAAGCCAAATGTTCTAAAATGTGAATTTGAGAATAAATAAATAATAAACGTGTCCTTCGATCGTATCAGGGGAATCAGTAATTTTGGTAAAACTGAAGAAAAGAAAATCGTTTAGAAGCAAAAACTCCATTCGTTATTTCTTTTTGATTTTTAAATTTACTTTTATTTTGAATAAATTGCATTATAAAACGTACAACGCCGTACAGACAGTTGCAAGTGTTTGAAATTTTGACTCTAGAAAACTAATCTTTGCAATATAATTTACATATATGGTAATTGGTAAAGGTAGTTTAGAGTGATGTAGTAGAATATAAAAAAAAAGCATGTAGGGAAATTTCCAAAATTTAAGAAAAAAAGAACGTGAAAGCATTCCAGACCAGATTATTTTGCATTTTGTAACATTAACAAAGCTTTACCATTAATAGTATAATAATCACAATATCATCATATGTGTGTACAGTTTCCAGATCGAGTTCATAGTATAACAATCACAATATTATCATATGTGTGTACAGTTTCCAGATCGAGTTCATCATGAAAAATGAGAGAGATAGAATTGCATCTAATGCCTCAGCGCTTCAACTTGATCTTCTTTTCTCTAAAACTCCAACTGTTGCACTAAAAATCAACGTCACCCTAAAAATCGCGGGAGTGAAGAATTTTAAAAAAATAAATAAAAATGCTTCTAACTGCACAATTTTGGAAATTAATACATCGTTTTAATGATAAGATTCTTGATTTTTAATAAAATACAAAAAATGGGAATGTGATTTTTTCCCAGCTTTTCGATACCAGATATCCTTAAACTAATCCTTGCTTGGGCGATAGATTTGGACATTGCAGAATGCAAGTCTTGCTGAGCAAAATTTGTCTTGCAATGGCAGCTAGCTTAGGAAATTGAAAATCCTTCCACCATGGTAACAAATCCACAATGAAATTCAACACGTGTAATTCAACCGGGCTCGGAATTACACGTGTTGAATTAATTACAGTAATGAAATTCAAGACGTGTAATTCCGAGCCCGGGCCCTAGTTTTTCGGTAGTTAATGAATTCTGAGCCCGTCCGAGCCCGGGCCCGAGCTCATCTCTAGTCTACAGCCGGCCAAAAATCAGCTCGCGACCCAATAGTTAAGGAAGCGCTTAATCAGACCACACTACTTGGGTTCCTTACGTTAGAGGTGGAACTGTTTGGCTAACAGGGGGTGTTCTTCAGCAAACTCCTAACGCATTTTATTACACATAAGAAAACTTCAAAATCTGCTTTGGGAAACAGTTTGAGTCAAACACCGGAAATGGCTTAAGATTCATCTCATTTTTATTCATTTTTTCGCAGTATGTTTGTTGCTAATTTCAAGCTAAAAGCAAAGACGAAATCGGACTGATATAATTAATTAGGAAAAAGTGAGTTATTAAACCTGATCCCGTTGCGAAGTGAAATGCTATTTTACAAGTGATCAGTACAAATGTTAGTACAATACATGATACAATTAAGCAAAAATATAAATCAGAGTAATATTTTTATGATACGGAGTATGCTAAAGAATAAGAAAATGGAGACGCAAGAAAGATTGAAAAATGTACAAAAAATAATCATTTAGTTTTTGTTCCTTACAAGTGTGTCACAGAGCTGTTTTGCCTATTTATTTCTTGTCACCATTATTTAATTACCTCAGAAGATTACAAGGTTTGTTCGAAGACCACCGTAGACATCAAATAAGATTTACTAGCAATGCGGAAATTTTGTGTCTGCTGTAGAGTTCTTTCATTCAGTGATTTTTCTTAATTTAATTCCTTGTAACCGGCGATTAGAATGTTTGTTCTCGGCTGGTTTCAAATCAAGGATCCGTTAAAAGGCAGTTTCCTTAAATTTTTACCCTGCGTGCATGAAAACATAACCTCGTACCCAAAGAAAAGTTCGTCCTTCTCTCTTCTCAATTCCCACTCTCTCGCCGATCTCGGACACCAACTCCTCCCTCGGACGCGTCTCCCACGACCCCCTCCCCCAACCCCCTCTCGCTCTGGAGCTGATTGCCACCGAATCCCAGTCAACAGTTGTTTTTTTCCAGTAAGCACAAATGTTGTCTGCCGTAAGAGTCGCCCCGTGGAAAACACTTTCTACTAAACGGAAATAGTGGCCCTAAAGAAGCAATTTTCTGTTGTAAATACTGGCGCCAAGCATCTGTTAAAACCTGACTGTTCAAATTAGCTAGCCGACATCCTGACTATTTCAGGATGTCGGCTAGCTAACTTGCACCCCAATAACTCAAATAAAAATATTTCTTAAATATATATATATATATATATATAAGTTCCCATGTTTTTCTCCATTCAAAAAATTCTTAAAATCAAAGGTTCTTAATTATTTACACATTAAAATTAAACATTAATAACTTAAAATTCCCAAGTATTTACATGACATAAAAAAATTCCTAAATTTAACATTGTTTTACATTAAACTATAACGTATACTCTAATTTAACGTTTTTAGTTTCTTTCTCTAAGTAAATTTTATGTTCATTCTCTTTAAACGCTTCATCCTTAAAGTTATATTTTTTTCGCTCACTGAATGTTATGTTGGCAGCAGTCTAGAGGTCAGGCTGCGTGACGTGTGTGTGTGGGCATGGTAAGAACGTGCTGGAGCAAGCAGCGAAAATTGTAGTGTGGCGTGATGCCGTGGCGTACTATTAATAAAGTACTGTAGAAAAGTGTTGTAATTGGTGGATCAGATATAAACATATTGAACCTAAGTTTATAGAGGTTCAGAATTCTGAATTGTGTTGGTCTGATCGTTTGTGCATACATTGTGTTCCTGAAGTGACGTGATGTTTCGACAACAAAGACCATTTGCTCGTAAGTGTTTTCACAACTTCTCTCTTGTGGCCGTTAGGTCGTCTAATTTAGCTCAGTGTGTAATTAAGAATTGTTTATAAAACTACCTATCCGAGGCTTAACAGTACATGATTTCAGTTATATGAGAAAAACCGACTGATGGTATGAAGGTAATGTTTATGGAGTGACATATTAAACGAAAACATTACAAAACATTATTTGCAGTTATCCCTATTACAAGTGTATATTAAGATAATACAACGTTTGTCACAAATATTTTACTTTTTCAAGTCGACCAAGGCTTCACTGGGTTCTGACCTACCTTCATCAGGACGAATGCCACGTAAATATTCAAATTGTACATGACATCATTAATGGTGTTTACAGTCACGGGTTTTGGTTAGTTGCTTCTACGCGCTTGATAGAAATGGTGTGGATGCCATGTCATTAACAAGTTGCGTAGAATTGTGATATATATGGAAAGCTTCCAAAATATCAAGTTTTGAGGTTGAATCTGTCTTATCAATTAGTTTTACTTCTTCAAAGAGAAATTTATGGTCCTTTTCGTAACAGAGTTTAGCCATCGATGACTTCTTTATTTTACAGTTCCGAATATAGGTCTTGTGCTCCTTTAATGGAAAACGCAAGGCTCTACGGGTCTGCCCTACGAAGCGCCACATTCACATGGAATTTGATAAATTCCCCACAAGTTTTTATCTTCAACATAGTCCTTTGATCCTAAAAAGTTCATTTTGTTTATGGGTTTAAGAATCACTTTAAAATTAAAGATTTTGAGAATTTTTTAAAGTTTAAACAACGTCACGGGAAAATGGAATAATGGCAAAATTATCTCGTAATGGGCGCATCACAGGAGTTAACGTATAGATAGGCTTTGGTTTCCGGAATCTTGTTAGAGCCCTGTTTATGATGGAAGGGTTGTATTTTTGCTGTACTGCAACATGTTTAAGGAAATCAAGTTTTTTTTTCAAACTGTCTTTATCCGAACATATACAGTATGTATCGCACGATATAAGCAACTGTAAAAGGCGCTGAGTTTTTGTTGCCAAGGGTGATTGGACTTGGCATCTGAAGGTGAGCACAAGATCTGTATTTGGAACTGTGACTTAAAGAAGACATCGATGGCTAAACACTGCTACGAAAAGGACCACAAATTTCTCTTTGAAGAAGCAAAACCCATTGACAAGGCAGATTCAAACTCAAAACTTGATATTTTGGAAGCTTTCCACATATATCAGAATTCTTCGTAACTTGTTAATCACATGACATCCACACCATTTCTATCAGCGCGTGAAAGCAACTAACCAAAACCCGGGGCTATAAACACCATTTATGATGCCATGTACAATTTGAATATTTATGTGCCATTCGTCCTGATGAAGCTAGGTCAGAACCCAGCAAAACCTTGGTCGATTTGAAAAATAAAATTTGTGACAAACGTTGTATTATCTTAATGTATATAATTGTCACAAGTCTCTGATTTCAAGAACCTATTACAAGTGGTTTATAGCTAAAAGATCAAATATTGTTGTATCTCTGCACCCTTGATTAGCGGGACTGCTAAATGGTTTCACGAGCATAGTAGCAATGAACAATTAAATATCAATACTGCATCGAATAAAATGTACGAAAGACTTTGATTTACAGTAGTTACACGGTCGAACATCCCTGACAACTAAACAGTTTTGAATAGAGAAAAAATTGAGGATCCGAATCCCGCGCGATTCAAATGTTCAGAACTTTTTGATTCCTGCATTTCAAATAGAGAAGTGGTATTTAAAAAACATGTCGAACTTTTCTAAATATCAAATAATTCTCATCAGGAGCGTTGAGGAACGCAGAACCATCCTCTCGTCTATTTGATTTGTATATTGAAACATGGCGATATCTCGATTCCGACCACTTTCATCTTGTTTCTGTTTCTAGCATCCATGTGCCACTGTTTGCAATCTTAAATGAGTTGGTGGATAGAATGTGGATCCCTCGACAAGTGGACATTGTTCTAAGCGCGAGAAACCATTTGCCGAAGCGCACAACAACAATGTCTCTCATCAATCGCCACGGCACAATCATCTCAAAGGAAAAAGCCACGACACCAAGAAGAAAAAGAAAGAGGAAAGAAAAACACGGAAGGTAAAAAAAAAAAAAAAAAAAAAAAACGGGGGGGGGGGGACTTTCCTATTTCTCTGTGTATCTAAAGATAATCCAAAAGAGGAACCGAAAAAGAAGTGGTTGTAATCAGGAACAACTCACGTAATAGAAACAGCAAGGAATCATCAGAGAGAGAGAGAGAGAGAGAGAGAAAGAGAGAGGATGCAGCTGCAATGCTACTACGACTGCCCTCCACGTGTTGGGCCCGCGCTTGGGGCAGTTTGCAATGCTGCCAAGAGGCTGGAAGTCGTCAAGGGTTGGAGATGGGGGAGGAAAAAGAAAGAAAAAAATCAGAGAGCATAGAGCTTGCGAGCGAGCGAGAGAGTCAATAATGCATGAGGATCTGCTTTGTTGGTCACGCGCTTGAGCTAATGGGAACCCCAGGACCAGGCAAACAGTTCCAGTTAATGCTGCCGCCCCATTCCCCACTCATCCCATTTCGTCGTGGCGTTTCTTGATCGAATGAGGCGACCGTCCTTCGAAGACAAAACAGTTTCAAGACACCAGCAAAGGGTGTCATAATTTCATCTATGAGATACAGTCGAGCGAGAGTCGTCTTCTCCTGATGGTTGATTGGTGTCAGCTTGGGTTAAAAGGAACTTTACTTTTATGGGGTACAAAATCAATAAATGATTGGCCTTCTGCGGCTGAATTGGGTTTGGGCTGAAAAGAGCATATAGCTTAAATTCTCGTGATGTGGAGAACGGGATGGAATCTTTTTTATGGATCACAGGCATCATCAGAGAGAACGCAGTTTACGGTTCTTTATAACTAGTTAAGTCGCACAGTGCGGCTGAAATAACGAGCGCATTTGACTTTTTCCCTCACGAATATTTCATTTGCATTCGCTTTCGGCGGATGAATTTCCACTCGATTATTTTCGAAAAAAATTAACCAAGTTTCACAGTATATGTATGTTTTTCCTTCCTTCCTGAAACAGTCTACCTATCTTATCTATGATATAATATTTCTCTCACTGAAAAAATTATATTGTCTCTCACATAAAATCTCTCTCTCTCTCTTACAATATTTTTATCTATCTTAAAAACGTAGTTGTCTCAAACTATTCATGTTCTTACTATAAAGAACATTTCTCTGATTTTCTCTGGCACCACTTAAGTTATCTGTTCCTTCATTATCCGTAATCTGTTTTGTACTATTCTTAAAATTATCAAATTTTGTCTATTGAATGATTTATCTGTTACAGTCTCTTGCCACACTATTTCTCCACCGCTTCTTCGAATAATTTTACTCGTTATGTTAACATTGTTTTTTGTTTATGCATAGAATATTCCCTCTAAAATGAGTTTTTTTTTCTCTCCAGGAATTGTTTATTTGAATTCGCTTTCCACGGATGTATTTCCACTCGATTATTTAAAAAAAAATTAACCGGAATATTCTATACAGAAACGGAAAAACTTTTAGCATAAACGAATAAAATTGTTCGCAGAAGTGGTGGAGAAATATTATGGCAAGAGACTGTAAGAGAGAAATTATTCAACAGACAAAATTTGATAATTTTAAGAATAGTGGAAAACAGATTAAGAATAATGAAGGCACAGATAACTTAGGTGGTACCAGAGAGAATCAGAGAAATGTTATTTATAGTAAGAACATGAATAGTTTGAGGCAATTAACATTTTTAAAATGGAGAAAAATATTGTTTAAGACAAAGAGAGAGAGAGAGAGAGAGAGAGACTGTTTCAGAAAGGAAGGGAAGAACTGGAATACAGTGAAACTCTGTTATAACGTCCTTCAGGGGACTTAAAAATAACGGCCGTTATAGCAAATGGCTGTTATAAACGATCTGAAATAATGCAAAAAAACCGAATTTATACTTTAATATTTTTGTATCTAGTAGAAATAACTTTCCTGTTCTTTGTAGAGCTGTAGTAAGGTATTAATTAATCCAGTAACTGCACAGTGTAGATATACACTATATTGACAAAAGTCACCGGACACCTGGAACAGAAACACAACATAGCATTTATTGACATATATTAGTACGGTGCCAGTCCGCCTTTGGTCTTAATGCATGCACTGACCCTTCAAGACAAGCTTTCCACAAAGTTCTAGAACACAGCGATAGGTATGACCTTCCGCTGTGTTCTAGAACTTTGCATAATGCTGCCGTTAACTGCTGCCGTTAACTGTTGCTCAGTAGTAGGCTTTGGTTCCAAACTACTCAGTACATAATGCTGCCGTTAACTGTTGCTCAGTAGTAGGTTCCGGTTCCAAACTACTTATGTGGCGCTCTAATTCATCCCATAGGTGCTTTATGGAATTAAGTTTAGGTCTCTGTGCTGGCCAGTCCACACACGATACGGAATTATCGTCAAACCACGCCGTAACAGTCCTTGCTTTATGGCTCGGTTCCAAATTATCCTGCTGGTACCAACAAGGCTCGGTTCCATAGTATTGCCACAGAGTTGGTAGGGCATAATTATCCAGAATATCGAGGCAGAGGTGCTGGTTAACAGGTTTGTCCACGATAACCAATGGCCGGAACCATATCACGAAAAACACCCCCACACGAATACAATGTCAGCTCCAAACTTGACGATACGGAACAGTACATTGTCGTTAAATAGCGCTCCCCGGGCTGCCGCCATATCCACAGTCACGGCCATCAGACTGAGGGATCGTGTATCTGGATTCATCAGTCCATATGACCAGTTTCCATTGATCTGCGGTCCACGATAAATGTTCTTTACAGCATGCTGAACGACGAGTAGCATTCCGAGTGGAGATGAAAGGCTTATGAGCAGCCGCACGACCACGGTAACCCATCGAGTAAGGTTCTCTGCGAATGGTACGTGTACATACCAGCATTTTTACTCACCTGTACACTGACGTCTTGTGCAGTACTCCGTCGATTAGCTGTAACGACTCTCCTGAGGCTTCGACGTCCTCTATCACTGATTTTCTTCGGTCTGCCGGTAAGTTTTGCTGCTTCAAGCACGCCATGTGTCTTCCACTTATTCAGTACATCCAAAACAGTTGGCTTGGGTATGTTTAAACGCCTCTCGGTTTCTCTTATGGACAACCGACTAATATAACATCCAACAATCTTTCCTTTCTCAAAGTCAGCTCTCTCTCGCTGCGACATTTTCATTCAACCTCACAGTGATATATGATCGCGGTCAGATGAAGGCTTGTTTTTATACCGTTTGCAGCTGTACCTCGCATCTTAACAACGCAGAGGATCCGTTCATTTACTTTTGAGGGGTGTCCGGTGACTTTTGTAAATATAGTGTATATTTTTAGTTAAATAAGATTTTATTTGAGAGACAATCTAAGTTTTCCAAACAGTGAGAGAAATTTTATATCAAAGGTAAAAAAGACAGACTATTTCAGGAAGGGAAGGAAGAACAAATATATAGTGAAACTCTGTTATAACGTTCTCCAGGGGACTTAAAAATAACGGCCGTTATAGCCAATGACTGTTATAAACGATCTGAAATAATACAGAAAAACAGAATTTATGCTTTGATATTTTTTGTATCTTGTAGAAATAACTTTCCTGGTTTTTGTAGAACTGTAGTAAGGTATTAATTAATCCAATAACTGTATACAGTAGATATATATCTTTACTTGAATACTGTATGCAGTAATTAATACACATGCGCACATAATTTGCCAATTTAAATCGAGAGGTTAAAACACTACATGTTATAATCACTTAGAGAAAAAAACTCGCAGTTGCTTCACTCAGTTTAGTTACATTTTTGAATAGTTCTTTCTGCTGAATGTACATGACAGAAAAAGTCTTCATCTTTTACAACATTCATCGCGAAAAATTGTCGTGATATTGCAACTGATTCTAAAGTTTTTGCACAAGAAATGTGTTGCACTTCATTCTCCTCATCAGCCGTATCACTTTTCCTTTTCATCATTTGGAATATACTGACTGACAATTGAAGCTATGATATCACTATCGGAAGGAGCTTCACTTGAAAGCAGATTTCTGTCAAAAACTTCAAACTCGTCTAGGGCGCCGTGAAATCTCGTTGGCAAGAGCGATGCCGCATTTTTCAACCCATTTCGGTAGTGGAAAATTATCTTCATCATCACGCTCCTCTGCTCTAGTTGTTGAAAAGCCGGCATGTCAAAAAAAATTTCTAACGGCTTGTTCTGTTATGCGACAATCATCATTCTAATTGCATTTAACACCGAAATAGTGTTTGACACATTTTTCTCCAGGATTTCGATTACATCTGATTTCAGAAAAGTTTCTTTTAGACTTGAGTGGCCGTTATAGGCAGGTTCGCCATTATTTCCATCTTTGTTACAACACAGTTCATTTATTTATCATTGGATTAAAGGTAATTTTGCCAGGACCAACACTGTTTGGCTGTTACAGCCAAGTGATCTTTACACCCGAGCATTTTATAAGCGAGTTTCACTGTATATATACGGAGAGAGAGAGAGAGAGAGAGAGAGAGAGAGAGAGAGAGAGAACTTATTTCAGAGATAGAGAAATTGTTTTAAAGAATGTGAAGAAGAAAAGTTTATACGCTTAAATTAATACAGAAACAAAGCGAGAGATTAATTCATAGTAACAGACGGAGGTATTATTTGAGAATGAGAGAGAGACAAAGGATGTGACGTATACTCTAATTTAACTTTCATTTTAGTTCCTTTTTCTATGTAAATTTGAGTCCGTTCTCTTTAGCACCTTTCAAACTTATCTACTCTCTCACTTGAATGGAGGTTTGGCAACACCCCTGAAGTCAGTACGTAAGTGACGTAGGCATGTTGATAAGGGTGTCGTGCGCGAAGCTGCCGGTAAGCCAAGCGATCCTCTGGAAATCGTGCGCGAAGCGACCCTGTTATATTTTATCGTGGACGAAGCGACCCTGCTAATCGAATCATTTTACTTATATATATATATACATATATATGTACAAATCATAGTCAAATTATTTACATGTAATTAATTAATTACTTACATCAAGTTTTTTATACTAAATACAAGTTTTTAATATAATTATATATATATATATAGCAAATCGTAGTCAGATTATTTAAATCTAATTAATTATGTACTTACATCTTCTGAATTTTGTAGCTTTTGTCCTTAGTCCAACTTGGTAACATAGCTTAATGCTTTCAGGCATTTTTTAAGATCTTTAGAATTTCCAAATTCCGACATGATATTGCAAATGCGTTCGTCTACTTGTATATACATTTTCTTCCTTTTTGGATCAAGTTCTCCTAATTCTTTTAATTGTTGTTTGTGCATCACACGTCGAATTTGGAAATTCTAAAGACCTTAAAAAATGCCTGAAAGCATTAAGCTATGTTACCAAGTTGGACTAAGGACAAAAGCTACAAAGTTCAGAAGATGTATGTACTTGATAAATTACATGTAAATAATTTGACTACGATTTGTATATCATCATCATCATCATCATTGTCAACCATTATCAATCCACTGCTGGACGAAGATCTCCCCAAGTTTCCTCATGTATAAGTAAAATGATTCGATTAGCAGGGTCGCTTCGCGCACGATTTTTCACAGAGTCGCTTCCCGCACGTAATCGTTGATAAGAACGAGAAGGGATATATATATATATCATCATCATATATATATATATATATATATATACAACTTCTTAAACGTGTATTACGAAGTTGCCTTACTCATCCGGGAACTGCGCCCTGCAGCAAGAACCACTGGCAGAGTATATAAGTCAAATTCTCTACACCTTCAACCAAAAACTTCCCATAGAAATCCCTGAATCCCACTTAATTAACACACCTAAACTAAAAGTAGAACTCTCACAATTCACATACAGCAATAATAAAACTTGGTTAACACTTGGGGTCGGGGACCGGGAGCCAATCATCAGGGAAAGACTCCCCCGGTCCCCGAACCCTGGTTCAGGTTTCGTTCGTGCAGGTGTCTATGAAATATGTTATCTCCAGAACAAGGGTTAATTTTTTTTTCCTTTTTAGTGTTATCTTCCCTATCTGTGCCTGAAATGAGTGCATCACAGCCTCTCCTTGACAAATGTCAACCCCGCCTTCTCGTGGTGCATCCTGTTCCCACTAAAGGGGCTCTGACGACCGCCCATAGCGGTATAACTATACCATCGGGATTAGAGGAAATTCTATCCCACACTCACCAACCCGCTTGGCCAGCGTGGTGAGTTATGGCCAAACCCCTCCAAAATGATTCCACAACTTAAATCTTGGCCCTCAGTCTCCGGCAGCTGGAATGTACCTGGCCAAGGCAGCGGCCAGTGCGACATGAAGGCAGAGGGTGCTAAGAATCCCCGGAGGACCGGACTAGGCTGCCATCTGATGCTGACCTTGGCTACTTACAATGGACGCTCCCTATCTTCTGAATCAAGGCTTCTTGAATTGGAGGAGGAACTACAAAGGATCAAGTGGGACATCGTGGGGCTAAGTGAGGTAAGGAGAAAAGGAGAAGATCTCATCGAACTGAAAAGTGGACATCTCTTCTACTATCGTGGGACAGATACTGGCAGAACTAGTGGTGTTGGATTTATAATAAACAAGAAACTGAAGGATAAAGTTGTAGAAGTTGAAAGTTCCTCTGACAGAGCTGCACGACTTGTTATCCAACTCTCGAAAAGATACCAGGCTCAGATTATTCAAACTTATGCACCCACCACAAGTCATCCTGAAGAAGAAATTGAAGAATTTTATGAGGAAATTTGTCATCTAAATAATAAAGGTAAGCAGCACTTGAAAATAATTATGGGAGATTTCAATGCAAAAATAGGGCAACGGCAACAGAATGAAACTTCAGTAGGTAAATTCGGTCATGGCAACAGAAACCAGCGTGGAAATACTCTCGTTGAGTTTGCAGAGGCAGAAGGGTTTTTCATCTTGAACTCCTTCTTCAAGAAAAAGCCACACAGGAAATGGACATGGAGACATCCAAATGGGACGACAAGTGAAATTGATTTTATTATGTGTAACAAAAAATTCGTCATAGAAGACTGCAGTGTGCTAAACAAGTTCAACACAGGTAGTGACCATAGATTAGTGAGATGTAAGATGCACCTCAACACTAAACTTGAACGTGGCAAGCTCATAAGACAAACAAAATCTATTGACATAACCAACCTTAAAAAACACCATAATACCTTCAAGTTAGAACTGAAGAACAGGTTCTCTGCTTTAGAAGGCCTAACATCGGAAGAAGTGGACATCTCTGAAGTTAACAGAAAAGTAACCAAAGCTCTTATGGAAACAGCAACAAAATTAGCTGGGTCTAAGAACAAGTTGCATGTGAACAAATTATCAGGAAAAACCAAAATGTTGATGCAAAAAAGAAGAGAGATGAGGACAACTAAAGAAGATGTGACTTCCAAAGTGGAATATATAGAGCTATGCAAGACAGTAAGAAAAAGTATCACTGAGGACGTAAGGAAATTCAACTGTGAACTAGTGAGGAAAGCAATTGAAAACAACCAAAGCCTAAATATAGCAAAGGGACATCTCAGTAAGGGAAGAAAACAGATTATGGCACTGAGAAAAGAAGATGGTTCTGTAACAAGAAATAGAGGCGAAATTTTGACAAGAGTGAAAGATTTCTACTCCAAATTATATGAAAGGGATATTATATGCACTCCAGACATCATGAAAGATACCAGTACCAGAGTTCCTCCAGTCCTTCCAGCAGAAGTTGCACATGCAATCAAGAACATGAAGCGAGGAAAAGCTCCAGGAGAAGATGGAATTACTGTAGACATCATACAAGAAGCAAGTGGAGAAATCGAAACAGTACTCGCTCAAATTTTCACTCGATGCCTTAATGAAGGAAAGATTCCTGAGGATTGGAACACCGCTACAATGATCCTGCTACATAAGAAAGGTGACATTGAGGATCTCGGAAACTACAGACCTATCAGCCTCCTATCAGTAGTTTATAAAATCTTCACTAAAGTTCTTTCACACCGCTTGAAGGTAACACTGGACATGGCTCAACCGAGAGAACAAGCTGGATTCAGGAGTGGCTACAGCACAATAGATCATATCCAAGTGCTGAGAGAACTAATTGGAAGAGCGAGGGAATATGAACTTCCATTGTGCATGGCTTTTATCGATTATGAAAAAGCCTTTGATTCGGTGAAACCATCAGCAGTTACAATGGCTCTGAAAACCTGCGGTATTGAAGATGCATACATTAATATTATTAATAACATCTATGAAAATGCAAGTGCAAAGATTAGGCTGTTTGAAAATACAACACACGTAAAAATTGGAAAGGGAGTGAGACAAGGTGACACCATATCTCCGAAGCTCTTTAATGCCACATTGGAGGGTGTTTTTCAGTCGCTGAGCTGGGAAAACAAGGGGATAAAGATTAATGGAGATTATCTAACCCACCTTCGTTTTGCTGATGACGTAGTCATTTTTGCAACTACCCCATCAGAGCTGCAGAGTATGATCCAGGAACTTGCTGACAAGAGTAAAGAAGTGGGATTAAAAATGAACTTTCAGAAGACAAAAGTGATGTTCAATGCTTTTACAAGAAATGAAGATTTATCGATTGATGGAGAAAAGCTGGAGATGACAGACACGTACGTTTATCTTGGACAGCAGATATCAAGTGAGGGTCACATTGATGAAGAAATTAATCGGCGTACAAAACTTGCCTGGAGAGCTTTTGGAAGAAACAGCATAATTTTCAAGAGCAATATGCCATTATGTCTTAAAAGAAAAGTGTTTGATCAATGCATCCTTCCAGTGCTTACGTATGGTGCAGAGACGTGGACCTTAACTAAAAGAGGCATACAAAGGCTGCAGACAACTCAAAGAAGCATGGAGAGGTGCATGCTTGGTGTAACCAGGAGAGATAAGAAGAGGAACTCGTGGATCCGAAAAATGACAAGAGTGGAAGACATCATGATCAGAGTTAAATCCCTGAAATGGCAATGGGCTGGACATACTGCCAGAAGGACAGATCATCGATGGACAGCCGAAATTTTAGATTGGATTCCAAGGGACAGGAAAAGACCCAGAAGAAGACCACATGGGAGATGGGTGGATGAAATTCGAAAGTATGCAGGGGTGACATGGAGGAGACTGGCACAAGACAGACCGTTGTGGAGGAAACTTGGGGAGACCTTCGTCCAGCAGTGGATTGATAATGGTTGACAATGATGATGATGATGATGATATATAGGAGATGTTAAATCTCTGCTGAGCTTATTGATTGTACGAGAGATATAAAATGACTAAGCAGCAGATATGTGTATGGCGTGCCTCACTGTGATATGTTTTGGATTTCGTAAATAGACAACGTTATGTGATTTCGTCTAAAGTTGCTGGACCAATAAAAAGTTACGTAAGTGATTCTACTTTCTGTATATGTTTCTTCTGGCCCTAAAACTAAAAGCCTTAATATTAAAGTGAGCTATCCGGTACAATTAGTACATCACATTTACCCTTAGTTCAACATCTATTCAGCCGGACATTTGGAACTTAGCATAACAACAAATCTCGCATAACGTAAAAAGGATTACGTTTTAGAAGATATTTTTTTTAAGAAGAGATAGAATTTGAAAAAGATTATTTGTGACAGTGGGACAGCAAGGGAAATTTTTCTGGAAGAGAGTTGTTTCAGCAACCAGTACAGAAAGGGAGATTGTAAGATTTTTTGGAGATCAAAAGACAGAAATAAAGATTGTTTCAGAAACAGTTAGACAAATTTATTTCTGAGAAAAGAAAAAAAAATTAAGAGACACTTATTTCAGGCACAGATAGAGACGGAAGGAGAAAGTATTTTAGTGAGAGAAGGAGAGGGGAAGAAAATTAAATTTTATCCAGAGAGGAAAGGTTAGAGAGAGAAAAAGGGAAGCCATTTCTAGTTGAGAAAGACAAAAAGTTAAAATACTTCAGAGAGGAAAGAAAACGAAAAGAAAGAGGGAGTGGAGAGAAGGATTGTTTCACATAATTTAGTGAGAGGAAAAGTATCAGAAATTATTTTTAAAAATACAGCTTGAAGGGATTTAAGAAAGAAAGACAGAATATTTAAAAGAAAGAACTAAAACGAAAAAGAATATCATTGTAGGAAATTAAAATAATATTTTAAAGAAATGAAGAAGGGCCAAGAAAATATATCATTAAGCCAAACAGAAAGGTTATTTAAGAAAGATCGGAAGTAGAGATATTATTTAAAAGAGGAAGAGCCAAAGAAAGGGATGCTAATCAGAGAAAGTAAAAGAGCTAGGATTAGAGGAAGAAGAGATGCTGGAATTTTAAATGTTCAGGAAGACAATTGTAAGATACATAGAAAATTGCTGTTTCGTTCTTAAGTAGTGTATTTGTAAATGCCCTTGAAAATAGTGTTTAACTGAAAATTGCAATTTTCTGATCACATTTTTAGTATAAATGGAATACAAAATAACGCTAATATTAATATCTGTCTAAGAGTAGTTATTGTCTATCTGTACTTGAATTTTATGAAACAGAGTCTGCTCATACAATGCGCTGTCAAGCCCAACATCGTCTCTTGTTATTATGTGACGAAACGATGCACGTCTAGAAACTGATAAATTAAACGAAGTCTCAGATTAACGACGCGAAGCTGAAAAACAAAAAGCAGTTCACTGTTTTCGTACTCAAACGCACCCCACTTAGAAAAGCAAACAGACATGCGCTTCGGTGATGAAGAAAACCCGTCTCTATTTTGTCATCGGCAGCGTGCCTGATCGTCTCAGTCCTACATAACAAAAATATCCAAGGGTTTGGCTCCTTTCCTGCGTTATAGGATATCTACAGAAGGCGATGTGGATACTACTCTTTCTTTAACATCAAAGAGTGATAAAAACGTAATTAATTTCTTGTGCTATGTGGTAATAAACTTAGGAATAAAATTGTTCGAAGTGAATAGAGATATTAGAACAGAGTGCGTTTATGAAAGAAACTGGAAACAAAATATGTTTCACAAAAACACTTTTGGAAAAGCCTCTCAGACTGATAAAAACTATCATATTTCTTATTTATCACATCGCAATAAAATGGGTGCCCCGATTAGCCGATGGCCTAATTAACCTGAATCTATTGTATATATTTATTTCCAATACTGTCAAATGATGCAGCTGTAACTTTGGGATAATTTAGAGTTTTCAGTGTTAAAGATAGCTTAGCAGTTTTCTGTAAGAGCAGAGGAAGGTATTTGTTTCAGCTTAATGCCTCTTTGGAGGGAAGAACCCGAAAAAAGGCCTCCAGCCAGACAGGAAGAAGATGACCATTCGTTGTGTCATTTAAGGAACGCGAAATGATTCTTCCTAGCCGTAACTTGAAGGGACATTAGCAGACAAACGAAGAGCAGAGGAATCAACGATCACAGTAGCACGCCCAATCACCTCCCTCCCGAGACCAGGAGGAAGAGGAATCTACTGTTTCACCCGGCTCCTTTTCAGCGCTAACGACAGTAGTCTAGAGTGTTCACAGAAGATGTCTCACGCCGACTTTGCCCCAGCTGTGCGGTTGCGAGAACATGGGGCGTCGTATGAAATGCTTTGAAATGTCCTCAGACTCAGTGTACGCATTGTGGGTAATAATAGAAGCAATCGTAAATGCTTGGCGTTGGTTTTGTCCTGCTTACATTTTTCTTCTGCATTTTGTGAGTGAACAGTGGATAAATAATAAATGATAATCTACTGCTCGAAATTCCCATGGGCACGCGAGAGAATTTCTTTAGAATATAGCCGCTAATATGGGTACACACTCTTAAAAAGGGTGGCCATCTCTGCCGTGAGAGGTTTACTTCGTTTCGCATTTAAAACCGAATTTTTTTGGAATGAACGTTCTTTTTAAAATGCAAGGGTCTGCTTATTACGCGAGTCAGTTGTAAATATATAAATAATGAGACATTTTTGAGCCCAGGGTACGATTTCAAGAAACTACCCATCCGTAGCCCTACGGGAATAGTTGTGACTAACATGATACATGCGAAACCTAATCACGTTCAAAATGAGATCACGGAATTTCTTACCCCGAATAGGACAAAGCAATCCCTTCTTTATTTTTCCTGTGGGACGTTGAACATGTCACTCCATCTTTGGGCAGGTACGCAACGAACGAATCCACGATTTCACATATTTTCACAGCCTGCTTGGGCGTCTTCTCTTGCGACTACCCGCAGTGTTGTTGTTATTGAAGTGTAAAGTCCTGATATTTTCAAAAATGCTTCATTAGTAATGCTACTGATGGAACAGAAGATGATTCTGATTAAGAAGACGAAAACAGCCACGACGACTTTGACGACAGCAATATTTATATTGATGACCGAACTTTGACGGAAATAGACTTACGGGAACTATTTGGAAACTCCGATTGCGAATCGGATTTTGAATGTTTTTAAACAAGCTAGTTTAAGAAATTTGCATAACATATTTTCAGCAAATGCCATGTTTTCCAAATTCTTGAAATTTAAGGTTGGCTTATATGCGGGTCTGGTTTTCTGTTCAACTAGGGGTTCGCTTATACGACAATATAAACGGTATATTAAATAAATATGATGTGCAAATACTAGTGCTTGATGCATCATTAAAAAAGTAAAAAAAAAATTCACCTCTGTTTTATCACCGCTATTTTGTTTCAATTATTTCTTCGCAGAGAAAACAAAATGTTCATCAAACATTTGTCCAAGAAATTATCAGCAAAATAAATTGGATCTGCACAAAATTTCCAGACTGTGAGTGAAAAAGTGTAGTGTTTCCTTCATCTTCCGCGTATTTTTTATCGTGCCTTCAGGAAAAATGCTTTTAATTCTTCTGTCTGACGTGTAACACAACCAATTAAATAAGGACATAAAATAAAAACAGAATATATATATATATATATATATAATTCAGTCGTAGCAATCTTCAAGCGAGTGAAAGAACACAAGGAAGACAATGGCTGTAGTGTATGACTTCAAAGACGCCGCCGATGACACAGTTTATCGGGGCATTTCAGGGATGTCATAATTTGTTGGCAATGGCCGGTGCTTGGGCATCTGCTTGGTACAGATAAGTAGCGAACAAAAACCGCTACCGTTATCACCTCGCACAAAAAACGGCACCATGTTCTGATACTTTCTGGGCCAATCCCCCGACCCTGACGACACTGATGCAAACGCCGATACCGGCTCCCCACCCCCAGCTCTGTAGCTACTTCGCCTTGCGTCTTACCACGATCTAATCGTGCCCAAGGGACGGATGATTTTTGACACTTTAAGTTTTTTATGCGCTTGCAGGTCCCTGGAAGATAAAAAGTGTTCTGTTTCGTTGCCCCTGGGTGGGGACAGAAGCGCCGTTGCGTTGCGGTTATCCTAAAGGCCAGACATCCGACAGGACTCCCAGGGGACTGGGCAAGGCGCCGTTTCAAACGCACTCCGCAGACTCCCACTCTGGGATCTTCGGGAGGAGGGGGATGTCAGGACGATGGGTGGTGATCGGCAAATGTGATTCAATTTCTAAAAGTTAAGAGAAGGAAGCTCACAGAATGAGTCCACGCCCAACCTATTAAGAGCCAGCCAGGCACGGGGATTCGTGTGAGATTAGCGAAGCAATCGGAGGCTTCGCAATAAAAACTAGTTTCAGGTGGAGAATAATGTTTTAATATTATTGTTAGACTTACTCTTCTCCAACAGGAATGGAGGTATAGTCTGATTTTTATGCGCAATTCTTTCGAAATATTAATCTAATCTCACTCAAAATTTCTTCCATCGCATTTATTAAAGCTGAATATAATCTAATGAATAAATTGTCAGACACGCATCGGAAAGAGAGGGAGGGGGGAGAGAGAGAGAAAGAGAGAGAAAGAGACGGAGGGAGGGAGGGAGGGTGGGAGAGGGGGAGAAAAGGAGGGAAAGAGAGGGGAGAGAAGGAAAGAGGGAGGGAGGGAGGGAGGGAGGGAGGGAGAGAGAGTGAGTGAGACAGAGTGAGAGAGAGGGAGGAGAGATAGAGATACAGAGAGAGAGGGAGACAGAGAGAGTGAGAGAGAGAGAGGGAGACAGAGAGAGTGAGAGAGAGAGAGGGAGACAGAGAGAGTGAGAGAGAGAGAGGAAGTGGGACAGAAAGTGAGAGAGAGAGGTAGGGAGAGAGAGACAGATCATAGCCTCAAAATGCATATTTTGTGTTGTGTACTATTCATAGGTAATCTAAAATACACATTTAAAGATTAGTTTGTCGCCATTTATGGTGTTTTGAAAACGGAGAGATAGATATACAAAGAGAGAGGGAGACAGAGAGAGTGAGAGAGAGAGAGAGAGAGAGAGAGAGAGAGAGAGAGGGGGAGAGAGAGAGACAGATCATAGCCTCAAAATGCATATTGTGTGTTGTGTACTATTCATAGGTAATCTGAAATACACATTTAAAGAATAGTTTATCGCCATTTATGGTGTTTTGAGAACGAAGAGATAGATATACAGAGAAGGAGGGAGACAGAGAGAGTGAGAGAAAGGGAGACAGAAAGTGAGAGAGAAAGGGGGATATCATAGCCTCAAAATGCATATTTTGTGTTGTGTACTATTTCTGTTCATAGGTAATCTGAAATACACATTTAAAGACTAGTTTATCGCCATATATGGTATTTTGTTAAAAAAAATTTTAATTCTAAGTAAGTTCTGTAGTATTTTTTATTAGTTGTACTTTTAATTGAAGTTAATCAGTGTTTAACTAAACTTGGTGATGAATAAATAAAACTAGTCCTTAATTAATTCGTTGAACATACATCGAGCCGCCCCGGTGGCGCTGTGGTCTAAGCGATGGCTTCTGATCATTCGTCCGAAAGGGGTCCGGGTTCGAATCCCGGTGAGGCGTGGATGTTGTGTTTGTCTTACGGCACTGGCTCTCTCCCTTCCCTGGAACAGTGGCCCTAAAGTGGGGACGAGCGACTGCTTATAGCCCATTGAATTGCTCACGGTGGTCATTAAACCTCCAACAACAACAAAAAAAGAACATACATCGAAAAACTAAAACATTGTGACCAGCGCGTCTTTATGCAAATCGAAGTAGCTGTACTTAAACGATGGCGCGCGTGAAGGTTATGAAACGATATAAATGACACCTGATACTGAGTTCTGTTTATCAGTGTTATTCTAGTTCTTCAGATGGGAAAGGCAGCGGACTAAAGCGATTTTGACAAAGACAAAATTGTAATGGCCAAACGAATAGGTTCGAGAATTTCTGTAATGACAAGGCTCGTGAGGTTCTCACGTTCAGCTGTGCCGCCCCGGTGGCGCAGTGGTCTAAGCGATGGCTCTTGACCATTCGTCCAGGAGGGGTCAAGGTTCAAATCCCGTGAGGCATGGATGCTGTGTTTATCTTACGGCACTTGGCTCTCTCTCTCTCACTTCCCTGGAACCAGTGGCCCTAAATTAGGAACGGGCGACTGCTTATAGCCCATTGAGTTGCTGACGGTGGTCGTTAAACCTTCAATCAAAGCGCTGGAAAGGTGTGGGCAGACTACGGCTCATCGACGCTAGAGGTGAGCGAAGGCTATCCCGTATGGTACGAGCCAACAAAAGACATACTGTGGCACAACTCACCGGTAATTTGAATGCTGGTGACGAGAGTAATGTGTCAGAACGCACTCAGTGCATCGAATTCAGCTGAAAATGGGGCTGCGTAGCCGCAGGCCGCTCCGAGTTCCCATGCTAACTTCGGTTCACCGTCGAGAGCATCAAAACTGGACCTTTAATGATTGGAAGAAGGTCGTCTGGTGGATGGATCTCTTTTCCTGTTGCACCATGTGGACGGTCGGGTACGTATGCGTGCATTACAGAAGTGAACGGCGCGCGCATCGCCTTATGCGGGGCAATTGATGCAACACATTTTCGCTGCTCACAGCTCAATGAAATACGAGTCAACCAGGAACACCATCCCACGCGATTATGCGTCACATGCTGGCGCCGATGGGCTGCAAGAAAAGATGCCCAGGCGCGACACCACAGTGGGCATCCACTCTAATTTTCCTTGACACCATTTTTTTTTAAAGATTTATGTAGAGGCTTTTAGGATGGGAGTGTCTGATTCAAGTCTTAAACAACCCTTAGAAGTACGAAGCTAAAAGATTTGAACTAAAGTGCCTGACAGGAAAGTCACACGGAAGCGAAGTAGAAAGAGGGAGGAAGACGTCCTTATTTATAACCGGGGGGTCCAGTACCCGGGGTCTGACAGATTAACGTGCCCATCCAACGGACGGCGAATGTTTATTGATTCGCGGGTTCGTACCTACCTGGGATCGATCCTGAGATCTTTCCGTGGCAGTCACAAACGCTGACCACTAAGCCATTCGCTGCCCTAGAGACCTCCCTTTACCCACCCCCACTCCGAAATATTTCAGCAGTTAGAACTCATGGAGAGTTAAACTATCTAAGATTTGGGGAAACTTTGATAAGCGTATGTCAATTTTTCGAATTCATAGAGATTTTTTTTATATAAAGTGACTTTTCGGTTAAATTTAATGTTTAACTATACTATCTTAGACATTCTGAGTGACTGTCTAAGAGAGCAGCAGAAAGACACTATTTTCGAAATTAAAATTTTAAAAGATTACAGAGAGAGATTCCATGTCAGATTACAAACTAAAATTCATAAACAGCCTTATGACAACAAATATTTAAAAAAGCAAAAAAAGGCGTAAGCAAAAGTTTCGATGAAACAATAACTATTTTTTGGCGAAATTTCTGCTAAGCACTTTAAAATTTGTAATTCCCCATTCCATATTTAGTTTCCCAAATAGTACCCCTCCCGCTAGTTCTGAACTGATGGCGTCGCCACTGCCTATTCGCAAGTCGTTTATATCGATGACTCCCAACAGTACCTAGTCATCGATATAAACGACTCACCCAATGCCAACAACATGTGTATTGGCTATAGAAGATTGGAAGTAGGTGTGCTGGTCCCATTAATCCATTCTGTCGATGGTCGAGTCCGTATTTGGCGTCGGCAGTACGAGGCTATGGATCCCTCTTGCATGGCATCCGCACTATCGAGGACAATTTTTAGACAGTTGTATGATATGTAGCATGCTTAGCTGTTACGAACTGTGACTGTGACCTGGTGCATGTGGAACAAAGTAAAGACGCCAGCGACTGTTTGTGGACTATGTACACCCTACAATGCTGTACCCCCCCCTAGAGTGGAATGGGTTCGTCCAGAACAAAAGCGCCCCAAGTCATGAGGCCCGCCTCGTGGAGGAATAGTTCCACGAACATAATGCTGATATGAGACCTCGAATGGCCCCCGAAGTCGCCTGATCTCAACCCAATTGAATATATGTGTGATGTTGTGGAATGCTAGATGAGAGGCACACCATCCCGCTCCGCATCGGAACTGTGGACCGTAACACAAACAGCTTGAACGCAGATCCCTGCACAACTGTGCAGACACCTCGTGGAGTCGATGTCACACCGGGTGGCTGCCGCTTTACGGGCGAAAGCATTATCAGCGGAGTATTGGATAGGTGATCGTAATTCAGTGAGTACGTAGTGTCTCCGTAGCAGAATGGCGACGACGGGCGACGCACGTTTCAGATTTATTTTCGTCTTGCACACAAAAACGATACCCCCAGAACCCTATTAAATCTGTTGCAAACTCCCGATCATAGATGCAAGTTTTTCGTCTTTCAAAATTCCCTTAAACGGAAGTTTGACGGAGCGAAGATTTCTCCCGTAATTGTAATTTTTTTTCTCTCTCGATGTTTTCTTGGTGTTGCAAGAGAGGATGATTGTGCGGTGGTATTGTTGTTAAATATCATTTTATTGCATAAATGTTAGTGTTTCAGTTTGAAAAAGGGGGCAATTTCCGGAAACGGAAGTTAGACGGAGTTTTGTGATCTTAAATTCTTTTTTTTTTTTTTTTTTTTTTTTTTTTTTTGCGACGTTCCCTCTGCCCCTTATGGTCGTTAAATATCATTTCATTAGATAAATGTTTGTTATTTAAGATTGAAAATGGATGTAGGGCGAAGCAAAGATTTCTCCTGTAATCATACTTTTTTTTCTAGGGATGCCTCTGTCCTTTATTGTTATTAAATATAATTTTATTCCTTAAATTTTGGCGTTTCAGCTTGAAAATGATGGCAGCATTCTAGGTACCGAGGGCCAGAGTGTTCTGGATCCTAGTTATCATGGCAATTGCTTTAGTACCTATAGGTTCAGTGCCGTAAGAAGGCAAGTGCAACAGTTGCATAGACACAGGGCCCAGGACGAAGGGGGCCCTGAATGGAACTGAGAAAAAAATGTCTTGTGAAAACGCGTAAGTGACGGGATAAATGAAATTTCATGAGCAGTTTATGAAATAAAACGCTTTTTTCACTGCGTCCAGTTAAAAATTATTGCTGTTAAGTAGTTTTGTATTAGTCAGACATGATTAGAAGAGCATCTTTTTAAAATGATGCTTAAGGGTTCTTTTTAAAGACGTGCATCCGGTCACGCGGTTAAGGGAGGGATCGTCCAATGAAGAAGTGATCTTCAGGTACCCATGCACCTCTTGGCTTTGTCGGCTGTTTTATGTGATTTTATGGTTCAGCATCAGTACCTGTGACTTCACTAATCGGGGCGGGGGGGGCGATATTAAATACGATGATGTAATCAATGAATTTGCTGAAATGAAAACCAGAAAAATAATATTTTCATTTATAAATACATGTGAATGACCTTATATATTTCTTGTGTACACAAAAACGATTTATAAATAATAATTTTATTGTATTTGTTTTACTATTATTTCCTCAACCTCCTCCTGACTAGGTTAGACATTTTTTTTTTTTTATTGTTGAAGACCTATAAAGGTGGTCAGATCTTTTCTCTCTTTCTTTAAATTTCTACTCGCGCAAAATTGTTATTGTTTTTTGCATATAATAGTTATTTTGCTTAGTGACCATCCGTAGAATATTTTGTGGCACGATGTTATCTATCGCAGACTGACCAGGAGCTTTCTGTTATGGGACATAGTGTTTGTGTGAGAACGCGAAAAGTTATATCCCTACGAAAAGGCTAGAAGGGTCTGACAGCTTTATAATGATAATTTCCAGGGTTTTGTAAAAACGTTATGATGCGCGCGAAGGCCGCCCTGGTGGCGCAGTGTTCTAAGCGATGGCCTCTGATCATTCGTTCGAAAGGGTTCGAATCCCGGTGAGGCATGGATGTTGTGTTTGCCTTACGGCAATGGCTCTCACCCTTCCCTAGAACCAGTGACCCTAAATTAGGGACGGGCGACTGCTTATAGCCCATTGAGTTGCTCACGGTGGTCGTTAAACCTCCAATATTAGCCGCCCCGGTGGCGCAGTGGTCTCAGGCGCTGGCCTCTGATCATTCGTTCGTAAGGGGTCTGGGTTCAAATCCCGGTCAGGCATGGATGTTGTGTTTGTCTTACGGCACTGGCTCTTTCACTTCCCTGGAACCAGTGACCTTAAATTAGGGACGGGCGACTGCTTATAGCCCATTGAGTTGCTCACGGTGGTCGTTAAACCTCCAATCAAAAAAAAAAAAAAACCTTCAATAAAAGAAAAAAGGAGCGAAGTGCGTTTAGTCAAAATTATTTTCCCCTCCTTAATTTTATGTTTATGTAAATAACTGCTTTCGTTCCTTCATCGGTTGTACCTCTGTGTCACTGCAAATTATATGCCAATTAGTAATGTTTACTTTCTTTTCCATTTCAGGCTATTCGATGTACTACACCGAGTTGCTCTTGTGATTGTTTTTCTCCTTGTAAAGCGCAAATAAGGATGTGTGACGGTTGCGGCCACGGGTGGGTCAGCCACGGTAAGAAATTATTTCCATTTGCTATTTAGAAGTCTGGAAAACTAAATATGAAAGAAGATTATATCGATGTTCCAGCAAGATGGTTAATTTGCCTTGCAAAGAAGTATTCGCATGTTTGCTAAGTTTCAGAGATTTTCAGCAAAGGAATACGGCGTACGCTTAATTATCAAAACGAAGTTACGATTCGTCAAAAAGGATCCTTCTCTGAATGCAAAACTTCTATTTGTGCTAGTTAAAATTGGTCTATGATGAGTATGAAGATAAAAGGGATAAACAGAAATTGTTTTGCCGTTGCTTTCGTAAAACTCTGCCGCTATGTCAACATTTCTGTTTGGGGAGCACAGAAAATTTTGGGCAACATTTGGTTTAGGTACATCTGCTGCTTAACACTTTAATGACCATGTCCCCAAAATCTTCTATCACTCCAAGTACCATAACGCCCGAAACTGTCTGTTGGTTCACTTCTTTGTTTAATTACAACAATAGTGAATGAGGGTGACTCTTGCTGATCTCTCATAGGTCGAGAAAATTTGAGGAACAGGTAAGTGTAGGAAATCTGACTCACTCTAGACAGGCGTATCAGTCGGGTATGGCCGTTTGTATGTGCGGGCGTTTTGGGTGTTATGGTCGTTAAAGGCTTAAGGAGCTAAAGATGACTTTTGTCTTCTGAAGATTCATCTTCAATTTCAACTTCGTTGCGCAAATTCTGGGATAACGATTTGTAGCTGTGAAGGGTTGTTAACAAAAATTGCCAACGAAATGAGGATAGATTCAAATATCCTCGTAAGTTTTTTAACCCTTCGCGTTCTCAGTGACGTGATTCAGAAACATTAAAGCTTAAAACCTGCTGAAGTAAATGGCTTTACTGTGAATCTTGTTGAATTATTTCATCTTAGTTGAATCGATATGTATATAAAATTGATATATATATATAACAGTTATCAATCCACTGCTGAATGAAGTTCTCCATAATGGTCTGTTTTAAACCAGTTTTTTCCATGTCACTCCCGCATGCTTTCGAATTTTATCCACCCATCTCCCACGTGGTCTTCTTCAGGGTCTTTTCCCATCCCTTGGTATCCAGTCTAAAATTTCGGTTGTCCATCGGTGGTCCGTTCTTCTGGTAATACAAGTATGTGAAGCCTACTGCCATTTCAGGGATTTTACTCAAATGATTATGTCTTCCACTCTTGCCATTTTCGTGATCCACGAGTTCCTGTTCATCTCATTCCTGGTTACACCTAGCATGCATCGCTCCATGCTTCTTTCATTTGTCTCCAGCCTTTGTATAACTATTTTAGTTAAAGTCCAAGTCCCTGCTCCGTACGGAGGAACAGGAAGGGCGCATTAATTAAACACTTTTCTTTTAAGACATAATGGCATATTGCTCTTAAAAATTGTACTGTTTCTTCCAAAAGCTCTCCAACCAAGTTTTATACGCCAACTAGCTAAATACCCATTCTTCGAACGTGATATCAATACACAGTTGAAATACAGATTATATATATAATATACAGTTGAAATGGTAATACACTACATATTGCTTCGTTTTTTTGGGAAACACATGTCTGCCCGAGTCCCTGCTCCATTCTGCTAGACGACATATCAGCAATTTCGTTCATAACTGTAAATTTAAAACTTCAAGCCTACACGAAACAAATCAAAATACATCGTTATTTTTCACTTTCATCGTTAAAATATTAATAGACAACAGAACAAAATAATAATAGAAAGCAGAACAAAATATCCTGTTACTTTCATCATAAATGTAAAAATAACCTTGCTTATAAACAATTTCGTTCGAAACTGCGCATTTAAAAGCTAGCAAGTCAGATGTTTTTGGAAGCGTGAGTAAAATTGTGTTGCCATCGCTAATATCTCAAGCGGGAAACTTTTATTATTCAAATTTCAATTACTATGAAAATCTACCCGCATATTTATATTTGTTGCTTCGGTGAAAAGGAATGTTGGTAATTTGATTTTGACTCAAAAAATCCAATTATATGACGTCACCGTTGCTTCGCTGAAAACGAATGTTGATAATTTGATTTTGACTAAAAAAACCACTTGTATGACGTCACCATTGCTTCGGTGAAGACGAATCTTGGTAATTTGAATTTGACTAAAAAAAACCTTGACATTCGATATGTCAAACGATAATATAAATGTCTAAATGTGAAGCATATTATGATATAGAGTTTTTAACGTGATTTTTAAGGTTTTTTGTTGAATAAATTAAGAACAAATAAATTTAGAATAAAATATATACTCAGCAGGTCAACTCAAGTCATTCAAAACTTAGGGCGGGGCTTCTGTTGCTTGGCAACAATGGCTCGATCATTGCAAAACGTCTTAGCGTTAACAAAGGTGGGTTATTTAAAAACCCATTTCGACCCACTTAAAGTTATCGCAGGGAAATATCATTTCTTAGTGCGCCTCTATGTTGTTAAAGGAACATTCTTACCAAATATGAAAGTTCTAATTTCAGTAGTTTCTGAGATACGGTGAAGAGTCAGTAAGTCAGTGAAGGATTTCAGTTTTATATGCATAGATTAACTTCTTCATAAATGTGACCGTCGCTTGACATCTGTTGCCTTAGTTAAATATAGGATGTATCGTCGGTTATCTCCAGCTTTCCCCATCAATCGATAAGTCTGCATTTCTTATACGAGGGTCATTTCAAACGTTTTGCGTACTGTGGGTTACCTCTTGGAAACCGAATTTATTTCACAACATACCTCTGCAGGCCTTCGAAGTAATATCCATGTTTCTTTATGACAGCGGCCCAACGTTTGAGCAAGACTTGTATTCCAGTCAGGACACCTCCATTGTTGGGGCTTCCGATTACTCGGGTCACCTCATTACAAACGCCCTGAATTATACTGAATCATTTTCCGCGGAGTGGCTTCTTCAGTTTTGGGAACAAGTCATAATCTGGTGGGCTCATGTCAGGACTGTATGGCGCGTGGGGAAGCAACTGCCATCCATAATTTTCCAGAATGTCTCTTATGGTATGGTCAACATGAGGCCTCGCGTTGTCGTGCAAAATGATGACACCAGCTTCGAGCATTTCGGGCCTTCTTTGGCGAACCTTTGGGCTCAAAACATTTTGCAGAAATCTTCTGTAGTATTCCGCTGTTACAGTGGTCCCCTCGGGCACTGTGGCTGTTGCTATCACTCCAACCTTGTCATAGGCCATAATCATCAGCAGCTTAACCTTCGGCTGCTGGAGGCGGAATTTTTTCTAGCGAGGTGATTCTAGATATTTCCACTGAGCGGACTGAGATTTCAGTTCTGGTTCAAAATCTCGTATCCAGGTTTCGTCTATAGCGACAATTCTGTCCAAAAACTACTCGCCTTCTGTCTCGTACCACTGAAGCAATTCTTCTGCGATCCTTTTGCAAACTGCTTGCTGCTCTTCACTCAGATTATGCGGAACACATTTGGTAGCCACTTTTCTTTTCTGTAATTGTTCAGTTAAGATTCTAAAAACTGAGGGGGGTAGACATTTTTGCTTCATATGCAATTTCTTCACGTGTTTGCCATAGATTTTTTTCCGAAATGCTGGTGACGAGAACCACAGAAGTGTCGTCCGCCGCATCTGATGGCCCGCCGCTTCTTTGCTCATCTTCGATGCCTTCCTGACCTTGGCGGAAACAAGAAGTCCACAGTGACACTGTGCTACGATCCACTACAATAACCCCTCAAACTCCACACAAAGCCTTATTTTACGAATTTCAGTAGGGGGTTTTCCTCGCAAAGTTTCAATTATAATTTTGGATATTTGGTTGCTACGCGAGATATTACTTGACATACTTTCTTCCTCCATTTCTAGGCAGAATTTTTCGGAACAAGAACAAATTAGCCAGCAAACGTAGATACAACTTTGTATAGTGAAGTGTGACTTATAACTGGCGCAACGATTGGAGCAATTGCGTCATCCTATGGGTAGCACATGCACAGAGTGCAAAATTTTGAAATGACCTACGTGTATATATATATATACTAAATAGACTTTTGTCAATACATTATATTGACAACAGTCACCGGACATCTAAGAGGGAAACACAACATAACATTTATTGACATACATTAATACGGTGTCGCTCCACCTTTGGATTTAATGTATGCACTGACCCTTCGACAAGGTTTTGAAACACAGCGATAGGTATGCGCATCCATTCGGTACACAATGCTGCCGCTAACTGTTGCTTAGTAGTAGGCCTTGGTTCCAAACTTCTTATGCGGCGCTCTAATTTATCCCATAGGCGCTCTATGGGATTAAGATCAGGGCTTTGTGCTGGCCAATCCCCACAAGATACGGAATTATTGTCAAACCACGCCGTAACAGTCTTTGCTTTATAGCTCGGTGCAATATCCTGCTTGTACCAACAAGGCTCGGTTCCATAGTATTGCCAGAGTTGGTAAGGCATAATTGTCCAGAATACCAAGGTAGACGTGCTGGTTAACAGGTTTGTCCACGATAACCGATGGGGTGAGACCATACCACGAAAAACACCCCCACATGAGTACACTGCCAGCTCCAAACTTGACCGTAGGAACAGCACACTGTGGTAAATCGCGTTCCCCCGGCTGCCGCCATACCTACACACGGCCATCAGACTGATGGATCGTGTATCTGGATTCATCAGTCCATAGGACCCGTTTCCATTGATCTACGGTCCGCGATTAATGTTCTTTACACCATGCTAAACGACGAGTAGCATTCCGAGTGGATATGAAAGGCTTATGAGCAGCCGCACGACCACGGTAACCCATGGAATGAAGTTCTCTGCGAATGGTACGTGTACATACCTAGGTTCCAGCATTTTTACTCACCTGTACACTGAGGTCTTGTGTAGTAAGTACTCCGTCGATTAGCTGTAACGACTCTCCTGAGGCTTCGACGTCCTCTATCACTGATTTTCTTTGGTCTGCCGGTGCGTTTTGCAGCTTCAGGCACGCCATGTGTCTTCCACTTATTCAGTACATCCAAAACAGTTGACTTGGGTATGTTTAAACGCCTCTCGGTTTCTCTTAAGGACAACCCACTAATATAACACCTAACAATCTTTCCTTTCTCAAAGTCAGTTCTCTCCCGCCGCGATTTTCACTTAGAGTATGATATGATCGCGGTTAGCTGCAAGCTTGTTTTTATACCTTTTGTAGCTGTACCGCGCATCTTAAGAACGCAGCGAATCAGTTCATTTGCTTTTGAAGGGGGGTCCGGTGACTTTTGTCAATATAGTGTATATAAATTACACTCTAGAAACCATAATGGCGAAAATAATTTCAACGAAATCTTAATTACAGTTTCAGTCTCTTTATTTGTGGAGAAGGAGTCGTATGGCAAAAAGTATATGCTCAATCAAATAATTTGACGGTTGGACACCAGGCCTGCCAACCGTCATATTCTGACGCAAGAACAGATAACGAGAAAATGCATACTTTATTTACCTTTGCAAACATTTAATGATTGAAATATGAGGTGAAAAATGTGTAAACCATTATGGCAATTTTAATTTGCCGAAATGCAAGATAACTTGCTTTCTTTGTTAAATGCCCCCAGACAGCAAAGGACTTGCAATCCTGAAGAGTTGCAAGAGGAAACTCCCTGTTGCGTTACAGATTGATTTTTCAATATGTAAACTAGAAAAGCATTCACTTAAGCGTCGAAAGATGATAAGATACTCATTCCTCTTATTCTCTAAACAAAAAGCCCAAACTCTGCAAAATTTCTTCCAGAAAGAGGTTGGTAAGTTTTATTTTGTGATCCTCGCATTGATTTTGGTTTTCTTCATTCCTAAAAGTCAGTAATTCTAAATTAAGAACGGGGGACTCCATCAAGCGTTCGACGCTCTCTTTTACATAGTTCAAAAAAAAAACTAGCACGCAAATAAACAAAAGCATATTCACTTGAGAAGCTGAAGCATTAGAATGAAATTTGCATCACATATTTTTTCTTCTAAATACTTTTATGTCCATATTTCATAATTTAATAGAAAGGATAAAGTTGCCCATTTTATTCGACATCGTCGTCGAAAAAAAAAAAAATACTGTTCATATTTTTAGTGTTCTCCTCGGAGGTAAGAAATTTTAGCTCCATTTTTGCGGATTTTCAATGGATCTCCTTCCATTACACGTACCATTCATCTCTTGAAGACACTGACTATGGCTTGAATACTCCATTCCCGACTCTCTTTTTCTCTTGAATACTCATGAAATAAGAAAAAAAAAGTTAACTAAAAAAAAAAAAAAAATAGGGAGACGGGAACAGAAGGGAAGAGGTCGGAGAGTTTTAGACTCGCTTCTCCTGGCGAAGATGAGTGTCTCCCTTGTGGACAATTTGACAGAGCATTTTCGGATTCAGATTTATTGCGAGGACCTTGCAAATCAATTTTTTATGCAGCGGGCAGACCGCGAAATTGACAGAAGCCCAAAGTTGTGTGTTTTTTCTCCCAACCAACCTTCACTTTTAGAAAGCCGAAGCTCCAGTCCCTTAAGGTTTGCGTCGCGGCCTTAACTGAAATGGGGCACCACTTTAGTTCTTAGACAAGTCCCGAAAAATTGATGCCTTCCACCAATATATATATATATATATATATATATATATATAAACCCTCGGTGGCTTAATGACCCAAGTACTTTTACGGTGTAAGGGAAAGGCTACAGAGCAGTGGTGGGGAAGAAGAGAAAGGGAAAGAAGGTCGACTATATACGGAGGGACATGCTACACTCTGAAATTCTTCTACACCACCTCTGAAGCCTTTCTTCTTTACATAAAAACATTCTCTTGGTTTGCTTTTTCTTTAAAGATTCGTTTTCATTCGAGATCACTTGCACACTAGAACTGCTTCTGCATTATGAAACAAAGCTTTGAAATAGGTGAACAGTTGAAAATGGAAACAAAAAATGGATTTCAATAATGAGGTGAATCAGAAAAGTGAGAATAGGAACGGATTAACCTTTTAACCATCTGGGGCGAACTAACTCGGGGTTAGGAAAATGGGCTGAAATCGGTTCGCACGGATATATTCACTGTCGAAGAAGTGCTGAAAGTGTCTAGAATGAGTCAACTTGCGCATGAGTAAGATTTACTTTTCTCCCTTTAGCTATGTCATTCAAAGTGGTCATTTACAATGATGTAGACAACGAATGAATGCTAGGACAGAATGCCCGGGCGCTGGCTTTGTTCCCTCCCCGGAACCAGCAGCCGAAAATCAAGGGCTTTAGCGCGGCTTAGTGGCGCTAAGGCACTTTTTCTCTATGCTTACCGTCGGTAAGACACTTTTCATGGTTACATGGTAAGAGAAGCAGGGCAAAGAAGATTTTTTGGATGACCTTGTAGGCAAAAATAGCTAATGCTATGTTTTATGAGCAAGCATATTTATATATTAATCGAATGTTCGTATTACAGGAAGAGGTTAAACAGTCTGTTCATGCATTAGGACATTTCATAATCACAAAAGTTCTAGTGTGAAGAGAATGGTAACTATATTGCCAGGACCGCAGTTTTCAAAATGACGTTATAGGGAAGCTGGTTTCTCCGTATGATAAAACTTCACTGATAGGAGGGAAATCAACAAGTAAATTGAAAGAGGCATGTAGTCTGACTGACAAGTGTTTCATGTATGCAGTAGGAATTCCTGCTAAAGTCGCCATGAAATTCAATCAAGGTAATAATCCCTTGGGCATATCCTTACGGGTAACACAAAAGGGAGCTCTGGTTGACGAGTGATCAGAGGTGCTGGATTCTGGATAATCGTTGGCACTGATCTCAGACCCGAGGACAGAATGCCCGTGGTGCTTTCCTGAATGCGAGGACAGAATGCCCGGGCGCTGGCCTTGTTCCCTCCCTGGAGCCAGCAGCCCGAAATCAGGGGCAGGTGACTGCCTATGGCCCTAGAAGCTCACGATGCTCGTTGAACCCCAAAACAAACAAACAAAAGAAGCAAACCACCATTTTCCACCCCAAAATCCCTGGAAATGCGTCCTATAAGTCAAAAAATCCCTGGAAAAGCGTCCTATAAGTCAAATGCATGCACTGTACCTGATTCGTATTATTCCCACTTGTAATATAAGAAATCGTTTATAATGACTCCCACGCAACATTCTTTCTATTGTTTTAAATTACCTAAATTAAACAATTTCAATCAGAATTGCTAAAAATAATTAATAATAAAAATTTAATTAAAAATGATAAATGATAAAAACAAGTCAAACATTACAAGCTTTTGAAAGTCTCGTTCCGAGTTTTTTCCACCTGATCCATTGACCACTAAGGCACTTTTTTATTTAGAACTACAATCCTGGTCATTTAGGGGAAGCCGCCCCGGTGGCGCAGTGGTCTAAGGCGTTGGCCTCTGATCGTTCGTCCGAAAGGGGTCCGGGTTCGAATCCCGGTGAGGCATGGATGTTGTGTTTGTCTTACGGCACTGGCTCTCTCCCTTCCCTGGAACCAGTGACCCTAAATTAGGGACGGGCGACTGCTTATAGCCCATTGAGTTGCTCACGGTGGTCGTTAAACCTCCAATCAAAAAAAAAAAAAAAAAAAATTTAGGGGAAAGATTAACGCTTATCTTTTCTGGCTGAACACCCTTTAAGAGGGTTGTAACAATGCCGAAGAACCTAAGAAAGAAGAGAGAAGATGCTTATAAGTCATTTGTTATTACCCAGTGGTATAATGCCCCGGTCATGTCTTGGATTATGGAGCAGACAGTAAAGAACTTTAGACGCCTGTAAAGAAAGGACTAGTGGGATACCAATCACCAAGGACTATCACCAAGTAGTAGTGGGATGAATATCACTAAAGACTAGTGGGATGCCTATCAACAGCGACAGGTTCATCGTCAGTGTAGATCAGGTGTCAGGGGAAAACAAATTGTTGTGCGGCAGCTTTCGCAAAACACGAACGCTACATGAATATTTCTGTTTGGTAAGCGTGGAGAGTTTTGGGCAACATTTAGTTCAGATTCATCTGCCGCTTAAAAGAATAAGAGGTGCCTATAGGGGCTATAGACTTGAGACCCACCATTACCAAGGGCCCAGGAAGAATGCAGGGGCAAATAATAATAGATAACGAGTGGGAGAGAGAAAAGTTTATAAATTAGTTTAACTTTTGTCGCGTATGATCTTCACTTGGTCAGAAACAGAGACTAGTAGACGAACAGATTTCAAGGCATTTGCTCAACAAAGGTAAAGGTTTCGTGTCGCTGTGTACAGATGGATCGACGAGACAGTTTCAGCTTTTTAGCTATCATCCAAACACACTTCCCAATTTGCATTTGGAATCGTTAATGGTCGAAGTCCTCTGTGGCTTCACATTGCATAGCAAAAAAAAGATGCACTAAAAAAGTATACAATGCTATATCATTACAAAATCCAGGACAAAAGCTAAGAATCTTAAGCTTTTAACTCATGTTCTTATGAGAGCTATGGTCAATACAGTGACTCATTATGAAAACTGCAAATAATATATTAGTTTGAAGAATGCGCTATGTATTAATTAGCACAAGCATATTGCTACAGTTTTGTGCTTTAACGGACTTAATAATAATTCCCTGTCATAAGTTCTTTGGGGGCCCACTCAGATGTCTTAGCCCTAGGGCCCACTCAAATGTCTTAGCCTAAGAGCCCACTCAAATGTCTTAACCTACGGGCCTACTAATACCTTATTCCTGGCGCTATGGGTGAGAGAGCACAGAGAAAGTGTTGATCATGTCAAAGGATGGTTTTTGGATGCCACTGGACTTTGACGACGAAACATTTTCTCCTTCGTTATCTTAAATCCCCGTAATAACTTAATTGATTGATAATATGCTGAGAGATGCAATGTTTTATCCAAAGGAAGTTTCCAATTTCTGCCAATTTTTCTTTAGCTTAACACACAGGGAAGAACTGGCAATTACAAATCGGCCTCATTAAATTTCTTAAGATGCTGTATCCCTCCCCGACGAATTGTGGTTTTAAGGGAACATTGTATTACAAAAATTATTTTAAAAAATGTGGTCAAAAAATGGTGGTGAGCAAGATGAGCGAGCGCGCGCATGTGGGTTTAGAAGAGAGGTTGTAAAAGAATTTAGATAGCACTGCTTTTTTTAAGTCTTAGGTTGTGCGGTGCTAGAAAATCCTTTAGAACTATCTTGAAAATCGACATGTGTTGCAAAAAGCATAACAAGCGCTTTTTAAAGTGTCAGCATGAATGAAAAATAAATGCTTTCAATTTCTGACATTCAATGTAGTAAAATTATTAGGTTTCGCTGTGCAAATAGATACCGCTTTATGACTTCACACCGCTTTCTTATTTTACCTATGATTAGATTTCTAATATTTTCAACAAGGCTGATTTTCAGATAAAGATGTTTTAGCAACGCGTCTGATTTCATCGAACCTGAACGACATTTTCTCAAGCTATCGTGAGAAGTTAATGATTTCAGGAAAAAATGGTCTTGGTGCTGAGGTCCATGAAAACTTAGAAACTTTCATTCATTAATGTTTTGCATGCTAGAAATATGTAGGATCCTTTTTTTAGAGTGTAGATATTTTTGAGTTTCATAGGGTGCCAGTGTGTCTGCATGAACAGGCTGGTGGTGGCGGTCAGAATCTTTTGCGTCTAGGATTTCAGGGTACGGCTAAGCTCCCTATACATATATCATCATCATCGTTGTCAACTATTAGCAATCCATTGCTGGATAAAGGTCTCCCCAAGTTTCTTACACAACTGTCTGTCTTGGTTCAGTCTGCTCCATGTCACTCCGGCAGGCTTTCAGATTTCATCTATACATCTCCTATGAGCTCGTCTTCTGGGTCTTTCTCTGTCCCTTGGTATCCAGTCTGAAATTTCGGTTGTCCATCAATCGGTGGTCCGTTCTCCTGGAAACATGTCCAGCCCATTGCCATTTCAAGGATTTTACCCTTATCATGATGTCTTCCACTCTCGTTATTTTTCTTAGCCACAAGTTCCTCTTCTTGTCTTTCCTGGTTACACCAAGCATGCATCTTTTCATGCTTCTTTCCATTGTCTTCAGCCTTCGTATATCTTTTTCAGTTAAGGTCAAAATCTCTGCTCCATATCTAAGAACTGGAAGGATGCGTTTATCAAACACCTTTCTATTAAGACATAATGGCATGTTGCTCTTAAAAATTATGCTGTTTCTTCCAAAAGCTCTCCACCCAAGTTTTATACGCCGATTAATTTCTTCATTAATATGACCCTTGCTTGATATCTGTTGTCCGAGGTAAATGTAGGTGTCGGCTTCCTCGCGATTTTCGCCATCAATCGCAAAAATTTAATTTCCTGTAAAAGCATTGTACATGAGTCTTGTCTTCTGAAAGTTCATTTTTAATCCTACTTCTTTACTCTTGTTAGCAAGTTCCTGGATCATAATCTGTAGTTCTGAAGGGGTAGTTGCAAAAATTTTTACGGCATCCGCAAAACGAAGGCGAGTTAAATAGTTTCCATTAATCTTGATCCACTTATTTTCCCAGTTCATTGATTGAAAGGCGTTTTGCAATGTGGCTTTGATGAGTTTGGGAGATATGGTGTCACCCTGTCTCACTCCTTTTCCTGTACATATATATATATATATATATGGTCAACACCGCAGAATAGAGAAACGGGAAAAATGGAATGGCAGTTGAGTTCGGGAGGAGCGACACAGAGGAAGATGATTCTTGGACAACCGAGTAGGAAATGTCCCACCAGAGCATGCGAACGGGGAAATAGACGAATCTTATTACGTTTGAGCAAGAATTCAGGTAACCAACCGAAAATTAAGATAAATCCTGTGAACCGCATCGTAGCTAATGAGAGAAAAATAAAAAGGACATTTATTTCTGTTCGTGATTTAGTGTTCATGAATACCTTGGTATTTATTACATAGCGGTGCTTCTCTTATCTGCAACAAATTAGCTGTGGTTATCTGCTAAGAAATGTTTAGGGAATAATTCGAACAAGCAGCACTACTGTAGTACGACCCATTTTTATGTAGAGAAATATTAACAACAATTACCTTGATCTGTTAGACCAATTCATTTATTTCCCGGTTGATGATAATGACAGGGAAAATGCAAGTTGTACAGTTTTCCAGCAAGACGGTGCTTCTCCTCATTTGCGTTCCTCATGTTCTTAATCACAGGCATCCCGCTGAGAGTTCTAAAACCAATAGCCTGGAAGAAGTTTCGATCCAACACCACTGGGATTTCCATGTGAGGTACGATAAAAATATTGTCTATAGTGAAAAATTCGTGATTTGGGCCATCTTCCAGAAAGCATAACTGCAACTTTTGCAATAACCAGGCAGGATATGATCCACCACTGCTGAACGGTAATGAAACAGATCTAGGATATTTGAAGAACTTCAAATGGTTTTCACGTGGAGTTTTGTTGTGTCATTCTTCTTCTTGGTTACTCAGTGCAGGACTGGTTGTTCAGTAGATGTAATCTGTCTCTCCATCCCTCTCCATTCTCCGCCGGTCGTAGTATGTCCTAGTATTAGTGTCTTGAAGTGATTGTGCCACCAAACTAGACTTTCTTCCTCTCTTCCCTTGAATTTTTTCCTTTCCCAAACTTTCAGAATCGGGCTTCCATGGCGCAACATGTGTCCCATCCATAACATTCTTCTTCTCTTTAACATGTTAGTCAGCTTCCTGAGCTCTTCCACTACTCCTTCCAAGTCCTCCTCATTAGTCTTTCTATCGAGCCAACTTATTCTCTCCATTCTTCTATAACTTCACATCTCAAATGTCTCTAGCCCTTTCGCTTTCTTCTTTGTCAATGGCCGTAGTGAGTTACTGGCCAAACATATCCCTTTAAAATTAGCTTCCTCAATTTTAGATCTATATTTCTGGCAGTCAGTAGTCTTTGATTATCCCTTAAGGCCGTTTTTACCATCTCCAGTTTCATTCTAATTTTCTTTTCACATCTGTATCTTCAGTAATAATTTGACCCAAATAGCAAATGATTTAACTTGTTCGATGAATTGTCCTTAAGTTTTAAGGAATGCCTGCATGTTCTGGAACCTTCTCTATTACCATTAGTTTTGTCTTATTTTTATTTACCTTCATTCCATAAGTAATCGTATTTTTGTGTATCTTTGACATCATGCGCTGTAATGATTTGGCTGATCCTGATAATATTGCCAGGTCATCCGCAAACTTGATGGCCTTAATTCTCTCGCCATGAACCCAAACTCCTTCATTGGCGCTCCCCAAGGCCTGCCATAGGTTGTTTATCCAGTACCAGAGCCACTCCTTCCTGGCCATTCTCACTTCCAGAATGAATCACGTAATAGTTATCATTCTGAAATTCACCTTCCATCTTGTCTCAGACATCCCAAGAATATTAATTCGGTGCTTCTCCATTTCGCTCTTAATATTTTCAAGCTTACCAACTCTCATCATTGTCCGAACATTCCATGTTGCGATATTTGTTTAGGGGTTTCGCATGCTGTCGACCTGAGAAGCCCTGCCACTTCTCATACCGGACCCGACTTCAGAAACTGTCCTGGGATCGGAGTTGCCGGCAACACACAATTCCATGTTGAGAATTTTCCATTACTGATTACTTGGGGGTATAATGTCGTAGTTTCCTCTTGCTTTCCACATTGCAGTGATGCAGCCTTCTGGCCCATTAGGCCTAGCTTGTAACTCGCCGGGCTGGAGCCTTTCCAACAAGTCTTCGGCCTCCAGCCCATTCTGTAAGTCCTGCTTCCCACTACAGGATTTAATTTCAGAGTTATCCTTCTCCTAGGTGTCTCTCTTAGTATGACTTGTACACCACGAACCTGTCCGTCTTGGGTGTCCCTGCTGGTAGTTAAACTACCGCCAGCATAACTCTCGGGGTTGTTAAAGCACGCAAGCCCCCCGCCCCCACCACGACGACGACAAGGTGAAGACACCGTGTGTGCGTGTGTGTGTGTGTGTGGGGGGGGGTGGTAATATTGAAAACCGAGAGCTAAGTGTCATTAAACATGTCATTAAATATTGAAAAAGAAAAAGGATTTAAAAATATAGACTTCGAGCGTATGTACCTGTACAAATGACAACACCACTGCTGCATTACAAATTTGAAGTTGTGATTCCGTCTATTGGTGTAGATTATGACAAGAGTGGTAAATCAAATAATATCTCAAAACTTGGAAATTTCATCGTCCTGCAGCGGGAATCCGCGTCTCCCGGTTTGCGCCCGAGTATGCTAACCGCTACACCACCCAGAACAACCAAGTCTCAAGTTTCCGAGTAATTTGAATTTAATTGCGTTTAATTTAAATTAAATTAATAATATAATTTGAATTAATTTATATTTTTATATAAGTTGAATTTAATTTAGTAATTCGAATTTATTTGACTTTTCACGCTTGTCATAATTTACTCCAATATACGGAATCACAATTTCAAATTTGTATTGTATACCGGTGTAATCCCGTATTTCATGGTTTATCTGCTTCCTTGGGCAATCACGGGAGACAATGAATTCTATTCATCCAGATTCGCTAAATATGAATGCCGTTGCTTCGACTGGCAATTAATGTGATGTGTTAAATTTAAATTACTCGGAAACTTGAAACTTGGTCGTTCTGGGTGGTGTAGTGGTTAGCATACTCGGGCGCAAACCAGGAGACGCTGGTTCGATTCCCGCCCCAGGACGATGAAATTTTCAAGTTTTCGGATATTATTTGACTTATCACTCTTGTCATAATTTACACCAATAGACAGAATCATAACTTCAACTTTGTATTGTATACTGGTGTAATTCCGTATTTTATGGTTGAGCACTACATGTTTCTAATTTATCCATACATTAAGCGCTTAAATGCCAGAATTTTGTTTCTATGACTCTGTATCAGAAATCTGCCCGATTTTTTCATTTACGCGGCTATCGCTATCCATCTTTGAAGTACGGCGTCCAACTACATTGGCTCTCAAAGAACACTCTCAATTGATCTTGATGAATAAGTTAATCGTCAAGAACTTAATTCACATTTTGCATGCAAGTACCGAAGAAAACGGGGGAAGGGAGGGAGGGGTTGGGGGCGGTGCTCAAATCCCCATGAAAATTTCTCCTTCAAAATACAAATGGCGTTTTACACATTCTTTTAATAATTAGACACGTCCCACTCTTAGAGTTTTTATATATTCCATCCCCCAAATAATTTTTTTACCATGATGATGATGATGATTGGGGCGTCGTAAACACGAATGAGATCACATGCACCTGGGTCCCATTAAAACCCCCACTTCCCGAAAACAATTCCACGCCCAGGGTGTTTTGCATGCATTTTTACATTTGCACAAATTTAAATTCTACCCATCAGTACTTTAGAGTTTAACTATTAGAACGTTTTCGGTTCTTGGCAGAACAAGGAGCTCAATTGTCAAAAACGTAATTTATTCGCCTTATGTCATTTTCATCAATTACTCTGTACATTATCGTGCGTCCTCCGACGCAACCCTGAGGGACCTTATAATAGAATGTCGCCACGTATGGGGTAATTAACTTCACCAACTGAGGTGGACGGGCTATTGGCAGTGGTACACCCTTCAAAAGCGCTTTGCGTGCTTACTCTCTGCCTTTCAGTTCCTGCAAGTTGTGCCCACCAGCCATCAACTCCGTTCCGGTGTATGTCTAACTGAAGCTGACCAACCGCTTAATCGCACAACGGTTAGCAGACGTGCTTTTCTTTCTACCCTCCCCCTCTCCCCCTCTTTTTTATTTATATCAGTTTCAGGATATTTTTTTCCCCTTTCTCTTACTTGTGGGGTGTTGTGCGTCATGTTTCCGCAAACCTACATGGAATGAAAGGTGATATTTATTAGCTTCGTCATGGTACCACTGTTGAAAAGATCGTGACTTCGGCATGTGACAGTAGCGACCTTCATTAAAACAGCAAAAGAAGAGAAAAAAAAACGCAAGAAAAAGAAAGAAAGAAAAGAGCCGTTTGGGTAATTATGGGCATAATAGTGCAGTAATAGTGAGTCTCCTTTAGGTCGTGCGTCCGCAGTACTCCTTTTTCATTGCGGAAAGCAATAATTACTTGCCATCCAACATATCTCTTCAAAAAATCAGAACGCTACCAGAATATTGTAGAGAGTACAACTTACACTATCGACGGGCAGATGGAAATCTTAGTTTTCATTCTTTTTCTCTTTCTGCTTTTTATTTTTATTATTTTGCGTATTTATTTTGATCCTCGTTTCCACAGAAACCTTGCACATAAAATCCTTGTCACTTTCCTTCTTTTTTTAATTCTCTCTTTTCGTCACGAGAAAAAAAAAAAAAAAAAAAAAAAGGAAAGGGAAGGAAAAAAGCGTAATGCCCAAGTAGTTTCCGTCTGCGGGTTTTCATTTGATATACATCAGAGTAACAAGACGGAAATTATTTGAGACATCTGATGAAATCTAATGAACATGTTGTCTTCAAATCACATTAACCAATCAGGATCTGCTTATCAGATTCACATTTATCAACATCTTTGGAGGTACATCAAAAGTACAGGTTAAGATGGTGTTCAAACATAAAGATATCCAAAAACTACTCTTCGTGTCGAAATTATTCAACAGCGCATGGCTATAAGAAATTTTATGAATTTTTCTTGAGTAAAACTTTATTGGTGAAGTATTTTCGCCAGTAGCTTATACAGGATGTCCGGAAAATAACTGTGCACTGAAAGTAACACTTACCATGTCAAACTGGTTCCTACAGGCAGGCCCGACGACAGGATTTTTAGGCCCCTGGGCAGACTAGAAGGACAGTGGATTCGATAGTGGATATTTGGGCCCCTGGTAATCTGACAGGATTTTTCCCGGGTACTGGCCCACCGGTAATAAATAAGGGCGTCTTCCTCCCCCTTTCTACTTCGCTTCCGTGTGACTTTCCTATCGGGCGCTCTAGCCCAGATCTCCTAGTTTCTTATTTCTAAGGGTTGTTTAAGACCTGAGGTTAGACACTCCCTTCCTAAAATCTTCTTCATATGATCATGACCATCATGACAGGATTTTTAGGCCCCCTGGCATCTGGTTGCCCCCAAAGTTTTCCTCAGTCTCTCCTCCCAGCAAAAAGATTTTAGAAGAGGGCAGAATTAATATACTTTAGATTAACCACAGGTACAAAACCTTGTACATGATAAAACAAACTTCCATCGAATTGCTAATATTTTATCAAAATTATTTTATGATTGTTATGTGCAATTCTGGGATGTAAGGTCAGGTGATGCGTAACATCATAGCCTCTCCTTGACAAATGCCAACCCCGCCTTCTCGTGGTGCATCCTGTTCCCACTAAAGGGGCTCTGACGACCGCCCATAGCGGTATAACTATACCATCGGGATCAGAGGAAATTCTATCCCACACTCACCAACCCGCTTGGCCAGCGTGGTGAGTTATGGCCAAACCCCTCCAAAATGATTCCACAACTTAAATCTTGGCCCTCAGTCTCCGGCAGCTGGAATGTACCTGGCCAAGGCAGCGGCCAGTGCGACATGAAGGCAGAGGGTGCTAAGAATCCCCGGAGGACCGGACTAGGCTGCCATCTGATGCTGACCTTGGCTACTTACAATGGACGCTCCCTATCTTCTGATTCAAGGCTTCTTGAATTGGAAGAGGAACTACAAAGGATCAAGTGGGACATCGTGGGGCTAAGTGAGGTAAGGAGAAAAGGAGAAGATCTCATCGAACTGAAAAGTGGACATCTCTTCTACTATCGTGGGACAGATACTGGCAGAACTAGTGGTGTTGGATTTATAATAAACAAGAAACTGAAGGATAAAGTTGTAGAAGTTGAAAGTTCCTCTGACAGAGCTGCACGACTTGTTATCCAACTCTCGAAAAGATACCAGGCTCAGATTATTCAAACTTATGCACCCACCACAAGTCATCCTGAAGAAGAAATTGAAGAATTTTATGAGGAAATTTGTCATCTAAATAATAAAGGTAAGCAGCACTTGAAAATAATTATGGGAGATTTCAATGCAAAAATAGGGCAACGGCAACAGAATGAAACTTCAGTAGGTAAATTCGGTCATGGCAACAGAAACCAGCGTGGAAATACTCTCGTTGAGTTTGCAGAGGCAGAAGGGTTTTTCATCTTGAACTCCTTCTTCAAGAAAAAGCCACACAGGAAATGGACATGGAGACATCCAAATGGGACGACAAGTGAAATTGATTTTATTATGTGTAACAAAAAATTCGTCATAGAAGACTGCAGTGTGCTAAACAAGTTCAACACAGGTAGTGACCATAGATTGGTGAGATGTAAGATGCACCTCAACACCAAACTTGAACGTGGCAAGCTCATAAGACAAACAAAATCTATTGACATAACCAACCTTAAAAAACACCATAATACCTTCAAGTTAGAACTGAAGAACAGGTTCTCTGCTTTAGAAGGCCTAACATCGGAAGAAGTGGACATCTCTGAAGTTAACAGAAAAATAACCAAAGCTCTTATGGAAACAGCAACAAAATTAGCTGGGTCTAAGAACAAGTTGCATGTGAACAAATTATCAGGAAAAACCAAAATGTTGATGCAAAAAAGAAGAGAGATGAGGACAACTAAAGAAGATGTGACTTCCAAAGTGGAATATATAGAGCTATGCAAGACAGTAAGAAAAAGTATCACTGAAGACGTAAGAAAATTCAACTGTGAACTAGTGAGGAAAGCAATTGAAAACAACCAAAGCCTAAAGATAGCAAAGGGACATCTCAGTAAGGGAAGAAAACAGATTATGGCACTGAGAAAAGAAGATGGTTCTGTAACAAGAAATAGAGGCGAAATCTTGACAAGAGTGAAAGATTTCTACTCCAAATTATATGAAAGGGATGATATATGCACTCCAGACATCATGAAAGATACCAGTACCAGAGTTCCTCCAGTCCTTCCAGCAGAAGTTGCACATGCAATCAAGAACATGAAGCGAGGAAAAGCTCCAGGAGAAGATGGAATTACTGTAGACATCATACAAGAAGCAAGTGGAGAAATCGAAACAGTACTCGCCCAAATTTTCACTCGATGCCTTAATGAAGGAAAGATTCCTGAAGATTGGAACACCGCTACAATGATCCTGCTACATAAGAAAGGTGACATTGAGGATCTCGGAAACTACAGACCTATCAGCCTCCTATCAGTAGTTTATAAAATCTTCACTAAAGTTCTTTCACACCGCTTGAAGGTAGCACTAGACATGGCTCAACCGAGAGAACAAGCTGGATTCAGGAGTGGCTACAGCACAATAGATCATATCCACGTGCTGAGAGAACTAATTGAAAGAGCGAGGGAATATGAACTTCCATTGTGCATGGCTTTTATCGATTATGAAAAAGCCTTTGATTCGGTGAAACCATCAGCAGTTACAATGGCTCTGAAAACCTGCGGTATTGAAGATGCATACATTAATATTATTAATAACATCTATGAAAATGCAAGTGCAAAGATTAGGCTGTTTGAAAATACAACACACGTAAAAATTGGAAAGGGAGTGAGACAAGGTGACACCATATCTCCGAAGCTCTTTAATGCCACATTGGAGGGTGTTTTTCAGTCGCTGAGCTGGGAAAACACGGGGATAAAGATTAATGGAGATTATCTAACCCACCTTCGTTTTGCTGATGACGTAGTCATTTTTGCAACTACCCCATCAGAGCTGCAGAGTATGATCCAGGAACTTGCTGACAAGAGTAAAGAAGTGGGATTAAAAATGAACTTTCAGAAGACAAAAGTGATGTTCAATGCTTTTACAAGAAATGAAGATTTATCGATTGATGGAGAAAAGCTGGAGATAACAGACACATACGTTTATCTTGGACAACAGATATCAAGTGAGGGTCACATTGATGAAGAAATTAATCGGCGTACAAAACTTGCCTGGAGAGCTTTTGGAAGAAACAGCATAATTTTCAAGAGCAATATGCCATTATGTCTTAAAAGAAAAGTGTTTGATCAATGCATCCTTCCAGTGCTTACGTATGGTGCAGAGACGTGGACCTTAACTAAAAGAGACATACAAAGGCTGCAGACAACTCAAAGAAGCATGGAGAGGTGCATGCTTGGTGTAACCAGGAGAGATAAGAAGAGGAACTCGTGGATCCGAAAAATGACAAGAGTGGAAGACATCATGATCAGAGTTAAATCCCTGAAATGGCAATGGGCTGGACATACTGCCAGAAGGACAGATCATCGATGGACAGCCGAAATTTTAGATTGGATTCCAAGGGACAGGAAAAGACCCAGAAGAAGACCACATGGGAGATGGGTGGATGAAATTCGAAAGTATGCAGGGGTGACATGGAGGAGACTGGCACAAGACAGACCGTTGTGGAGGAAACTTGGGGAGACCTTCGTCCAGCAGTGGATTGATAATGGTTGACAATGATGATGATGATGATGTGCAATTCTGAAATTCATTCTTAACTTGTAACTTGTTGTAAATACAGTAGCTCTTGACGTAATTTTAAAGCTAAAACTTTTCTATTAAATGTTTAGTACCCATTATTTGAGAACTAAAAGAGGGTAACTTTTTTTGTAAAATTAGTAATTAATTTACAAAAACACACTTTATAATTAAATATCAAAATATAAAAAAAAATTTAATAAACAAATTTGGTTACCTAATGGTTCTTATAGTTTCTGTAAAATACAGTAGCTCTTCTGGCTCTTTTAGATGCAAAGTCGTCAATTACTTCATCAAAGTTCAAAGTACGAGCAAGATTTGCCTCTATGGCAAGAGTGGTAAGTTCACAGTCTTTCTTGCCCCATGGTTGATCTATTATAACTTCCATTGGTAAGGGAATTAGTAAGGAAAGTTCCTGTTTTTTTTTTTTTTTTTTTTTTTCATGACAGAGGAAGAATGCGAGAATGAGAACCAAAGCGGCTGCTCCGAGAAGCACAAATATTTTACTATTCTACTGGATCCTTTTGCAAAAAATTCGTGGCAAACGTCCACTAGGACCCTGGCTCCCCGACGCCCGAGCTCCTGAACAATTACCCAATTTCCCCCTCCCTCTCGTCGGGCCTGCTACAGGAGGTGTTGAAAATGTGCGCCAACGACGTCCAGACATGTTTGCACACGTTTTTGCATGTTGGTGAAGAACTTTCTCAGGATGTGTGGTGTGATTTGTTGGATGTGGGTCGCTATTGCAGCATGTAGTTCTTGGAGTGTATGCGGTAGTACCCCACAGACGAGTGTTTTGGCTGTTGATGTACTCGGACCGGGGCAACCATGCCTCATCTGTAAAGAAAGTCACGTCGAGGATGTCCTCGCCTTCTTCAGACAGGAACTCTTGGGACCACCTGCAGTACTGAACACGGGCCTTGTCGTCTGTTTCTTTCAGCTGATGTACGGCACACACTTTGTACGGGTGCAAACGCTACTTTTCAGAATATCGTGGGCTGTACTCTTTGGCACATTATTAGCTTGTTGTGATGGCCGCCTCACTGACTTGTGCGGACTCTTCTGTATCCTGTTCTGGATATCCTGTAAGATCTCGTCTGCCGTAGATGGCCCACCAGACCGGGGGTGGGTGGGCATCCAGAACACTGCCAGCTTCCCGAAACTTTGCTATGAGCTGACGTACCGCATTACGGTGGGGGATGTCTGCAACGCGAAATTTCCTAGCCAACTGTTTTTGCACTTCGTCCGTGTACTTGTCGTCATGGTGAAAGACATCTTCCACCAAAAACACTCTCTGTTCAACCGTCAACACCACTATCCTTGTGCCGAGAAGAGTGATCAATCGACACGTCTGACTCCGTTGACCAAGTGCTCGGGTGTGACCTTTGCTCGGAATGACAGCTGCGCACGCCTCGGGGTGGGGAGACATGAAGGTTACCAGACACAGAGCACTTCCACGTGACGAGTCACTTCTACTGTAATTCCTTTTAAAATATCGTTACTATTACATTACTGCAATTCCTACATTCAGTGCACAGTCATTATTCGGACACCTTGTATATTTTGACAAATCTCAGCTATCGGTACAGATTCCTTATTGTAATTTCACACAACCCTAGTTTCTAAACGGAGCTGTCTTGTTGGAATTTTCTCATTTCGTTAACAATTTTTTCTTGACGAGGAGCAAATGCACTGTAAATAAATAAATAACGTGACTAGGAGTGCTCACATTGAACATCTGGGACTGTCTCTAAAAAAACTTGAAACATTCCCCTACAATTCTGTTACAGGTAACATAAAATATCTTACATTGTTCTTGTTTTATAGTGCGTTGAAACTGTATACTTCGTTATGAATCACACTGTATAATGGCATTTACACATTATATGCAGCTTTCGCAGAAATTTGAAAGATTGCAGACAAGATATAAGTTTATACATTCAATAAATTTTACGAATTTTTAAAATTTTGTTTCCTATCATTGAGGAAATACTATATTACGCAAATATGACTGTTTCTCCATTACTATATTGCGCAAATATGACTGTTTCTCCATTATGTCGAGGTTTAACGACCACTATACGAGCAACTCTGAGAGTTATAAGCAGTCACCTGTCCCTAATTTGGGGACCGCTGTTTCCAAGGGAGGGAAAAGAACAGTTTCGTAAGACACACACACTACTCATGCCCGATTCAGAACTCAAACCTGGACCCATCTCAGGGCAATAAGTTAGTAAACTACGATTCTAATTACTCGGCCGTCGGGTAGGCTAAAACTTGACTGCAAAATTGATTATGCACGTTTTATAGTCGAAAGTATTATTTGGAGCTGTCAAATCAATGTTTGCCTAGTGCCGAGGAAGTAAGGAAGCCCGGGCTAAATAGAAAAAATGCTATTAGAAACCGCTAAGCAAATATTTGCCGAAGGCCGCCGAAGTAAGGAAGCCCGGACTGGATATCAGAAACACGAGGGTTGTACCGAAAGTAATGCAAATGTGGACATAACTTTTTTATTAACTGGCACAGGTCTTTCAAATTGCACATGTTGGTAGAGTAACTCTTTCTCTATACTCAACATAGTTTCCATCACAAGCGATGCATTTGCGCCATCGTTGAACCCAACTCTCGAATTCTCTTTGAAAAAATTCAGGTGTGGACTGTGGTACCCACTTCTTCACAGACACACAAACCTCGTCTGTGCCATCAAATCCTTTTCCCCGGAAACTGTCCTTCATTTAACCGAACAGGTGGAATTCGGAGAGGCCAGATCTGGGCTGTACGGTGGATGGAGGACCACCGTACAGCCTAATTTGCTGATCGCCTGATTTGTTGCCAAAGATGTGTGTGGTCTCGCATTGTCGTGGTGAATGTGGCTCCATTTTAGATTCTTGTTTGGTCTCTTCCTTCCTATGGCTTCTCTAAGCTTCTTGAGTGTCTCAATGTACCGCTCGCTGGTCACGGTATGGCCACGTTCCAGAAAATCAAGGAGAATTATACCCTTGTTATCCCAAGAAGCAGTCACCATGACTTTCTGTGCTGATCGGTGGCTCTTGAACTTCTTAGGCCTTGGTGAAGAGGTGTGACGCCATTCCATGGATTGATTCTTCGTTTTCGGATCGCAAAGATACGCTCACGTTTCATCCCCTGTCACCAGATCGGGAAAAAACATGTCTTCATTTGCTTCAAACGCTTCCATCATGTCAGAGCAGACTTCCACCCTTCTCTTCTTCAAATCGTGTATCAACTGCCAAAGTGCCCACTTTGCACACACTTTCCTATACCATAAGTCTTTCACCATCTTCTGTTTGGCATTGCGACTACAGTCCAGTTGCAATAAGCTCAGGGATTGTGACTAGCCTCTCTGCGCGAATCAATTCATCCACTTGCTGACGATTCGTGTCAGTGGTCGCAGATGATGGTCTCCCACTGCGTGGTTTGTCTTCGATGCTGATTTATTCTTCTTTAAACTTCTCCATTCATTTGTGCACATTGCTCTTGTCAATGGTGTCATCTCCGTGAACATTCTGTAGCCTTCTGTGGATGTCGGAAGGCCTGCACACTTCCCTCGTTAAGAATTCCATGATGGCACGTTGCTTCTGCTTGGAATCCATTATATACCTGCAATGAAGAAGAAGGGTTACTATAGAGAAAGAGTTATTCTACCAACATGTGCAATTTGAACGACCTTTGTCAGTTAACAAAAAAGTTATGCCCACTTTTTGTTTTGTTTTTATTGAAGGTTTAACGACCACCGTGAGCAATTCAATGACTATAAGCAGTCTCCTGTCCCTAATTTAGGGCCACTGGTTCCAGGGAAGGGAGAGAGCCAGTGCCGTAAGACAAACACAACATCCATGCCTTACCGGGATTCGAACCCGGACCCTTCACGGACGAATGATCATAAGCCAGCGCTTAGACCACTGCGCCACCGGATCGGCATGCCCACTTTTGCATTACTTTCGGTACAACCCTTGTACTCTTAGGGGCCGCTAAGTCACTATTCACCTATGGCCGCCAAAGTAAGGAAAACCTTGCTGGATATCAGAAATACTAAGTTACTAAGGGCCGCTACCCTTTAAGCCAATATTTGCCTAGTGTCTTCGAAGTAAGGAATCTTAGGCTGGATGTCAAAAATATTTTTAGGAGATACTACGACAGCCTTTGCCTAAGGCCGCCAAAATAAGGAAGCCCAATGTGGATGTAACCAACAAATTCGGACATTTTGTTTGGTTCTCAAAGCCAGAAAATGCATACCACAGAAAGTTTTCCTGATGTATAAATCATCCGAAATTAATAAGGTACTCCACATCTACCTACAGAACCTGATTTGTAGTACTGACAAAACGGACGTGTAATACGAATGTCTACTTTCCCTTTCGTACAATTTCCTACTTCGGAAGGTTAAACTCTCCGCAGGAAAGGCAACGGCAGTACGACACTTTTGGACTGTGCACATTCATAAAACATGATTTCCGCAACTCGTAAAACCTAAAAGCATTCATTCCGCCGATGTGTTCAAAATACGTTGTTACTCATTCTTTGCTTTGTTAACTTATTTTCAGCGACACGCAATGGCGAGACAATGCCGCATAACTCAGTCGACACGGCCGTCTGTCCAATCACCCTGTCGGCGAACCCACGTTGTGTAACTTTTTCGGTCTGCCAAAAATCACGGATCACCAAACCGTGAACTATAACCGATGGCGAAATCCTGTCCTTGAAAGGTCCTGACACTGCCGAATCTTTAAAAAAAAAAAAGGAAAAAAATTAATTGTGTTGTATAAGAAGGTAGTTCTGCAACGATGTATCTGGCGCTGCGTTGCTGATTCCGACAAACCGTGGAAGTTGAAGAAGCTGCCTGAATCGCTTCACATATGTCACGCTTTGACGCGCGTGTTGTCCTTTGATGATTTCCACAGTCTTCTGAATATCCACAATCCATCTGTCTCCCCATGTCATTTTTATTGTGTTTTTTTTTATGATGTTTACTCAAGCTAAAACCATCTGTTTTGCCAAGAAATGTATGCGTAAACTATTGGGATTTTAAGGAATCAACAGGAAAAATCAGTAAACAGGCATTTTCAAGGGCGAAAACAACGGAGTTTGAGCACAAAAATAAATAGCGTGAAGGAGATTTGACAAGTGGTAACATACGATATGTATACAATCTGGTCCACCATGCGAGTCGAATAAGGCAAAAATAAAAATAAATATTTTCGGTAGATCTAAGGGTAGAAAAAGCACTGACAACCCTGCCTTAGTACTGCATGGAAGGTTGAACTCAAGGTTCCAAGCCGTTCCAAACAAATGGATGGCAGCTGCACCACTAGCGTTGACAACGTGACGGTGACGGGTCCTTGTGTTTTGAAACTCTTGTACCTTTATCGATGACAGAGGAAACAGGAAGTATTGTGCTATTGAGGAACAACAGTCACCAATTACTGAAACAGTACAGCATACTGTTGTTCTCTTGACGCAGACACTGACAGAAATACGCATACACGCTGACACAATACAATCAAGACTCCAAACGACTGGACGACAGGTCTACTACGAATGACGGTTGTTGGCAACGTGACAGTATGGGTTCTTGTTTTCTAAAACTCTTGTACGTAAGGCTGGAGCAAGCTTTTCTTATCTGGGATGACGAAGCTTGAAGTTGCACCTCTTCCGAGTTCAAACCTTTGCCGCTTCACGGAAATAGTATGCAGTTTTTATTTTCTCATACCTCCACTTTACGAAAGTATGATCGTTCGAAAATTGCACTTAGTGTTTCAGACATAATTTTAACTAAGATATGAAAACTGGGTATAATAATACTACTATAATATAATTTTTTATTGGAAGTTTAACGACCACCGTGAGCAACTCAATGGGCTATGAGCAGTCGCCCGTCCCTAATTTAGGGCCACTGACTCCAGGGAAGGAAGAGAGCTAGTGCCGTAAAACAAACACATCTATGCCTCACTGAGATCCGAACCCGGGCCCTTCTCGGACGAATGGTCATAAGCCAGCGCTAAGACCACTGCGCCAGCAGGTCCGGCTATAATATAATTTTACTAAATATATGAATATATTGTAATTTGCTAAAGATATGAAAGCTGATATGAAATAATTTTACTAAAAACATGAAAACCATGATTTTACTAAGATGTGAAAACTGATATGAAATTCAAGAACCAACAGTTGTAAAATATCAAGTAAATATGGAGTAAAACGTAAAATTTATGTGAAAGCCAACAACACAGCACTTGTGCTGAATGAAAAACAAAAATCAAATATTGAACGTAACAATAGGAAGACGCCTTCGGAAAAGGGCTTGGGACCCCCCCCGAGGCGCGGTGTTCTAAGCGATGGCCTCTGATCATTCTTCCGAAAGGGGTACGGGTTCGAATCCCGGTGAGGCATGGATGTTGTTTGTCTTGCGGCACTGGCTCTCTCCCTTCCCTGGAACCAGAGACCCTAAATTAGGGACGGGCGACTGCTCATAGCCCATTGAGTTTCTCACGGTTGTCGCTAAACCTCCAATAAAAAAAAAATAATAATCTGTTCAAGGTTAAAAGCTCAGAGGGACTTTCTGCGACTAATAGCAGATGACTAATTAGCGGTTCATCCCTATGACGTATCGGAAAGGTCACGGAGGTTAGATATATCTGCACATTGTTTTATATGCCTCTCTCAACTATTTCGGATAATTTCTTTCATGCATATGAGGGGTTCACATCTCACGCGTAAGTTAGTAAATTTATTCATACTTTGTGCATTTCAATTTTTTGCCCCTAGTATGAGCATTCTGGGAGGGAAACCGCTCCCCCCCCGCTGACCTTTCGGTAGATACGGCTCTGCTTTTACACTTATCCATGATAGAAGAACGAGGAATTATTGTGCGATTGGTGGAAAAGGGTCACGAATTACAAAAACAGCATACTACATGTATATCGCTGTTCTTCTGGCGTGGACACAGAGAAATACCCAAAGAAATCCTGTAAATGAGCTCCTTTTGCTTTTGGTAATTGAGTTTCTTATGGAATTGCAAAAGTCGAACAACAGACATCATTTGAAATGCCCGTAATAGCCACCACCCGAAGAAAAAAGAATTGAATGCATGGAAGATTCGTTTTTCATTTGCAGCTTTTGAAATTTTGCAACAGTGCAATATCTCGAATAAAATAAATGTTTTTGGAAAGACTTATTCTACCATCTTAGAAGCAACTAGCCAAGTTAATAACGAAAGTCTTCCACAATATAAATTTTTTGGCAGTGGATATTTGGTTTATATGTTGACAGTTTCAACAAGGACGCTTTTTGTTAAGCTTGAAATTTCAGTTTGCGCAAACGTAAATCATGACAGTGAAACAGTTTTCAACTCTTTATGCGTGTGAACATCAGGAAATTCATGCTGAGAATGAACTCAGTTTCTCAAAAAAAATGGCAGCTTCTTCTTATACTATGAAACTGTCTACCCGTATTTCTTCATGGTATACCTAGCGAAAAACTCGTTAATGAGAAACCTGCTGTGTTGAATTATTGTTTTTGCTGTGTTTTAATATTACCGTATTCGTATCTTCAACATTCTGGAAAGATGAAGCAGTTTCAGGGTTTCACAGAGCAATAAATGTTTAACGGACAAGAAACACTAACAACGAAACTAATTCGGGAAGATAGTGCATGGGGTTATTTGTACAAGCTTCACATGGAAACTACAACCCAACAACGCAAATCCAGGTTGTTTTGTTTTTTTGTTTTTTTTTTTGCAAGGACACAAGAAGATAGCTTGATGCGGAAAAAGGGACGCACGAATACGAAGGCATGCACAGTTACCGTGTAGCGATACGTCAACAATTGTCTAAAGGTAACACACACACACACACACACACACACACACACACACACACACACACACACGATAATGATAAATTAGTGAAACGTATTTATTGGTACTTCTGAATGAAAAAGATTTGCAATTTCATTAGTGAGCGTACTTTTTTTAGAAGATCTCTTTCGGTATTAAGATTTTTTGAATTTTTACACTCGGAAGACCGCTTTCGCACCAACATTGCCAGTTTTTAGCTCTGATCGTTACACGTCAACGAAACCACTGGATTGCAGCTAAACCTGTCCCATAGCGTAAATCAGCATTTTTTTTTTCAGCATGACGTCTTCATATGTGGTTTGACTTCCATTCTGCAGGGCTTTTTTTTTTTTTTTTGTGCGACACCTTTCTTCGTAGCTTTATTTCTGCAAAACTAATTTGCTGTATGTCGTCTGCGTAACACACCTAGTCTCGGAACACAGTTTGAACTATTCATATGGTATTGAAAGTCTGGGTCGGTAGGTACGAATGGACGGGAACGAGACTGGTTAAAATTCTTACATTCACGGCCAGAGCGCTAATCACGAAGCGGAAGTAATTTGCATTGAACGTCATTATTTTTAACGTTTACTGTTGCAAAAGAAGAATTTGAACTCCTGTTTATGTGAGTGATTATGAGTGTCGAGCCACGTTAACTTCCTCCAACACGTTAAAAGAATAAGAAGGGACTAACAGCGTATTATCCAAGATAAATAGAATCAAATAAAAAAGCGTGATAATCCTCGAGGAGTCGCAAGGTGATGTTAATGCTTGCGTAAAGATACGGAAAAGTGCGAGGGTCTTCACACCAGGATGAAATGAAGTTAACACTACAAAATGTGTGTGATTATGAGTCAAAAATGTGTGTCCTGAATAATATGGAAGGCGTGTAAGTTGTGCTTTTATTCTTTCGAGATGTCTGAGTGTTTTCTCTCCAAGGCGTCTCTTTCGATTAGGCTTTCTAAATACAGAAGCCAAACATCACCGAACTTTCTGCTAATAGTATGAACCAATGATTTACTCTTTCTCGTTAAATTCCTACCTACAAATTAATTCTGCCCATATGCGATTTGCAAGCAAGAGCCCCGGTGTGAAATTTACATACTATAATTTATGCATGTTTCTCCATAATTTAAATATGGACTTTGCGACCATCTGGAACAGGGCGACAAATCGCCTGTTCCAGAATGCTTAGCGGAGCTAATTTCCGTGGTTTCTCTCGCAGCCGCCAAAATTTAGCGTAAAATTGGGAAAAAGTAATTAAAAATTACGAATTCAAATGTACCAAACGTCACGGTGCTATGATCGCTGGGTTTTTATTTTTCGCCGTCCTGTTAAACGAATATGCAGCAGGAATTGGAGAAGATCTAACTTGCGGTTCCTACGGTTAAAGATTCAGTAAGCCGTGAAGGCATAACTGGCTGCTGATAATCGTCCTTCGCTGCCCTTGGCGTGGATCGTAGAAAGCAGTTAGGGCGTGTCTGACACAACCTATTCCTTAAAGAGTATTGTGCGTACGTTTGTGGAGCCCCATGAATCAAATAGAACTCCAAGCCATCTATCTTCAAAGAAAGTAATAACCAGGAGGCATTCATCAGTTGAAGCACTTGTTTTTTGTTTTATTTTTTTTTTCCCTTGCTCTTCTCTACTGGGGTGGTTGTGGGGTGGGATTATTATTATTAAGATCCCTTTTCAGCGCTCGCTCGCTCTGTACGCAGAATGATTCATCGTTACTCAATTACGTAACGGGTGCTCGAGGGTGCAAGAAACCATCTTTATTTTTAATAAGTGATCATCCGCTTCGAGTAGGATGCATTGATTTATACGTTACCTTATTGGTCAGCACTTGGAGCGTGCAGTTCAATATGAATGTCTCAATTTCTCCTGCTGGCTAATTGCTCAAACCTAATGGCAAACGCACATTCAAGTGACACAGATGAAACGCAAACTGTTGCCCTAATAAAGAGAAATGCTTTAGTGAACGGAAGGTCAAATGAAGACTCTCGATTTTCTTACAGTTGTTACAGTATCAATGAAAGATATGTAAAGAAGAAAATGCTACCAAAGCATCGAGGAGTAAAAACGTACTTTCACAATAAATAAAAATTATGCAAAGATAAATAAAATATGGGTTAACATTTCTTTAAATATCGGTTACGAGTTAAATTTGGCACAATGCATGTGAATATGATCAGAAGGAGAAATTGAGATATTCATTCTTTGAATTTGGCATAATGCACAAATTGAAATCATTCTTCGTTATATATGCAAATGAAAGGGGAATATTTAAGGGCTTTGCATTAATCTTTTTTTTTATTATATTTTAACCGCAGCATGTACAACTAATGTACAGTAAAACCTCCGTTTATAATACTAATTGGGACATGGTACCGTCGGAAAATCGAAAATTCCGGATAATCGAACACTACTTTGGTGCTTCGTGGGATTTACCTATATTGGTACACTTCGTTTCTGGATGAATCATCTATATAAAGTACAATCCTATTCTTCGTCGTTTTCCGTGACTTTGCACAACTACTGTAGTATCCAGTGGTGTAGTAATCTTATCATTTTTCTGCATCAAGGTTCATACCGCCGATGATTTATTCACCGACGTCAAATTCCTGCTCTAGCTTCGTAATTGCTTCACCTGCTTCCAGTCTATTCCCAGTCTGGAATTTTTTAGCTCCATTGTTAAAACAACACGATTTCGTTTGGTGGACGCCGCCTTACTGACCTGTTTGCAAGCTTTCTGCCTGAACGAAGTAGACACAGTGAGCTGAAGGTTTGTCTGCTTTCTGACTTCTGATTGGTTGATGTCTACGTGGTTGAAGAAGAAGATAAGGAAATGAAAGAGTGGTATGTGACCGTGACACTTAATTACACGCGAAGTGTAGGCGGAAAATTGCAAAAATAAATAATAACACCTAACACAGGAGGTGTTGATTAACATAGTATCGGATAAATGAGCATAGAGGTTTTATTGCTGTACTTGCTGTTTCAGCATTTCAAACATGGGCCGAGGCGTCGGAGCCGTCGATTAAGAGAGAATCCCTCATAAACGTGCGTTTAAATTTTATTACTGTACATGCCGCTACAGCATTTCAAATATAGACCGAGTTGTCGGAGACGTCGATTAACAGAGAATTCCGGATAAACGAGCGTCGAAGTTTTATTACTGTATCTTGCCGCTACAGCATTTTAAGTATGGGACGAGTTGTCAGACACGCAGGCTTGTCAACATAACTTCTTGGTCCTATGTCTAAGTTTATAACTCAGTATATTGTGTGGTCCCATGATTTGCTTTAAAACGAAAAAAAAAAAAAAAAACCACCCAGTCTTATGAGCGGCTTTATACACTGAAGAGCAATTGAATTAGAGATACCTGTCTAGTAACGTGTAGCACCACCTTTCGTCCTGATGATGGCGGCGATTCGTCTCGGCATGGACTCGACAAGACACCGGAAGCGTTGGGAAGCCATACGGATCCACGACCCCTGAACAAGTTCCCACAGTTCACGAATATTTGATGGAGGGGGTCATCTCTCTCGATGGCATCCCAGATGTGCTCGATGGGATTGAGGTCAGGTGACCTAGCTGGCCAAGGAAGCGAGGTCACGTCGGTGGAGTGTTCATCCAACCATTCGGATACAATTCGGGAGCTGCATTGTCTTGTTGCAGGATGAGGTTCCCAGTGGGATGTTGAAGACGCACAAACGGGAGCAAACGGTCGTCCAGGATATCCCGGTAACGTTGACCTGTGAGGGACGATGCCACATGTAACAGGGGTCCCATTTCAGTCCACGTAAACAGTCCCCAGACGAGATGCCACCCCCACCAGCTTGAAGAGTACCCTGCTGGTAAGAAGGATCCATCGCTTCATGTGGTTTGCGCTGTACTCGTACCCTGCCATCCGCATGTACCAACGTGAATCTCGACTCATCAGTCCAGGCAACATTTCCCCACATGTCTAGGATCCAGTGGCGATGTTCCCGCGCCCATGCTAATCTTTGCACCCTGTGATGTGAGGTCAGCAGCGGTACCCTCGTGGGACGATGGCTTCACCCCATAGCGAGGAGATGGTTCTGGATGGTGTGGCTGCTTACACGTTTTTGTGCACCAGCGTTAAATTGCCGAGTGATTTCTTGCACTGTGGCTCGTTTATCCGCTGTTACAATGCGAGCTAGCCGACGATGACCCCGCTCATCCACACGCTGTTGTCCACGGCAGTTGGCCCTTGTAGGGATGGTTTTACCGGATTCGATGTGCTCACGGTGCACCCGTGACACAGTGGCTCGTGAAAATTCGTCGGGCCCGACAATTTTCCCACGATCAAATGCGCTTAGATCCTTCGTCTTACCCATACTGCGTCCGACTTTTACTGATTATCGTCGCATCACTCCTTGTATTGTCGAATCGCTGCATATGTCATATCGTTTCCGTTTACAGAGCCGCCCACAGCGCCACATTAGCATAACGCCAGCTGTCTCTAATTCAATTGCTCTTCAGTGTATATAACAAAGGAAAATTAGGATCGCTTTATAACTCAGCGAAACTTCGCTGTTCTACTGCTAGATCTATACCTCAGCGTATTTTACCCGACCCGATGGTTTTCTTTATAACAAATTAAAACTGCTCGTTCTAATGGCTCGCTTTATAACCGTGATTTACTAATTTCAGATGTTCGTGGTCGTAGTAACACTTATCGGTGATAAAAATTATTTTTCCAGTGCGTTTCCTAGAAGCACGGGTATTTTTTTATCCACAGATGGACCAACAGATGGACAAAGTGATACCACAAACGAGTTATACTTCGGAAAACTAGAAGTTTCGATCCGTAAATTTATTGGTGAAAAAATATAAATATACCAACAGCACCGATAACTTTTTTTTAAATATACCAACAGCACCGATAACTTTTTTTAAATACACCAAACGTGAATAATCATGAAACGCATATTGCGTATTAAATCCGTTTATTTTTGTGGCGTAGTCAACACAAAGAATCGCCAAACTTTCGCACTCCACTGGGAGGCTTTTTCAAGGCAATGGTAGACTTAAAAATGCAAGGAATTGGAACACGTAAAGAACGAAGATGATTTCTGAAAATAATGTGGGTGACACCACGAGAATATTACACGAATTTTTATTACGCAATTATGTGGTGAGTCGCAATGTGTTTCCATCTTTTAATAACGCATGCCAAACCATTGGTAGTTCAGTACAGACCATATCATTGCATGCCAGTTTGCTGCATAGGATCTCGGCTGTTTTCCTGATGGAAGTCTCTTTAAAATTCGTGTAAGGGGCAATTATTCTAATACTATTCCATGCAGAAGTGGCCCAGCAATGCATGACTTCTCTGGCGAGGGCTGTATTCTGCATGTCCTGGTTGACACTTCGTACGTGTTCTTTACATCTAGTGTCCAAGGATCGCTTTGTCATTCCGATATATTCCGACCCCATTATCACATGTATTCCGACCAGCTATCATATATAATATCAAGTTGCAAGGAGAGACAGTGTGAGAAAGAAAAGGCAGGTGTGTACGCTATACCGTTGGTATATCCTGACAACACGGAAAAGGAATATATATATATATATATCGGAATGACAAAGCGATCCTTAGACACTAGATGTAAAAAACACGTACGAATTGTCAACCAGGACATGCAGAATACAGCCCTCTCCAGAGAAGTCATGCATCGCTCGGCCACTCCTGTATGGAATAATATTAGAAGAATTGCCCCTTACACGAATTTTAAAGATACTGCCATCAGGGAAACAGTCAAAATCCTCTCCAGCAAACTGACATGCAATGATACAGTCTCTACTGAACTACCAATGATCTGGCGTGCGTTATTAAAAGATGGAAACACATCTCGGCGCACCTCATATAATTGCGTGATAAAACTTCATGTAATATGCTCGTGATGTCACCCACGTTATTTTCAAAAATCGTCTTCGTTCTTCAAATAGAAGTCATCGCTCTTTCCATGTTTGTAAGTGAGTCACGGAAAAACTATCATCGGCCGCCACCGGGAATCGAACCCAGGGTCTTTCAGTTACGCGCCGGACATGCTTCCACTGCACCACGGCGGCCTCGAAATTCTCCAGACTCACATACGACAAACTGCCAACCTACCTAGCAGGCTGCCTTCTTTGGAGCCCCGCGCAATGATGTTCCTAATCCACGTCAACTGTGTATTTATAATTCATTCGCCTTCTAGTTATTTGTACAGTTGCTACTGTTCATTTTTGGTGAAAACCCAGCATTGCGCGGGGCTCCAAAGAAAGCAATCTTCCAGGTAGTTTGGCAGTTTGTCGCATGTGAGTCTGGAGAATTACGAGGGCGCTGTGGTGCAGTAGAAGCATGTCCGACGCGTAACTCGAAGACCCAGGATTCGATTCCCTGTGGCGGCCGATGAGAATTTTTCCGTGACTCACTTATAAACGTGGAAAGAGCGATGACTTCTATTTGATGTTCCTAATCCACATCAACTGTGTATTTATTAGTCTTCTTTCTTCACGTGCTTCAATTCCCTGCATTTTTATGTCTACCATTGCCTTGAAAAAGCTTCCCAATGAAGTGCAAAAGCTTCGCGAATTCTTTGTGCTGACTACACCACACCACAAAAATAAACGGATTTAATACGCTATATGCGTTTCATGATCAAACAACACCGAGCTTTTGCATGTCTAACAAACGGCTTTCTCAAGGTTCTAAGTGTAGTTTAGAACTTGTGAAAGTCGTCCGGTAGACATGCGAAAGTTCGGAACGACTTTCTCAAGGTTCTCTAAGTATAGTTTAGAACTTATGAAAGTCGTCCCGTAGACGTGCAAAACTTCGGTTTTGTTTTATATTTTACACCAATAAATTTACGGATCGAAAACTTCTAGTTTTCCGAAGTATATATCTGATATGTCTTTAGATGGAGTATTTCTGCTTTTGAATTACATAAACGAGTTATTTTTTGGCTTAAGGGCGTGAATCAAAAGACGCATTAAAATTTTCGTCTTGCCAATTGACAGCCTAAAATTTTAATCACATTTACGCAAGTCAAAATGCACGCTAAAATTAAACGTTAATATTCGTGCAGGGCACTTCAGTTTTGCTGTCGCCTTAACGATCAGCCTTTCATCTTACAGATCCTGAGCCAAGATAGACGTGCATCTTTGATGAATGTTTAACCCTGCTACTTAACATTACCAACCGTCACCTTTCTCTCTCTCTCTCTCTCTCACCGTTATTGACAGATAGAATTTAATGTAGAAGAGCATAGGGAAGAAAACGTCAAAAAATGACTAATGATTTGCCTGATGAATGACCGAAGGCGACAGACTATGAACTGCGGAAAACCCGACTCTTTGCAGCGGCAACGTATAAATCACCAGTGTGTCCTTCCTTAAAAGAATCCTTCGGTGTAAAGTTGTGCCAACTTGTTTGTTGTGGGAGTCAAGGAGGGTGGCTGTGGTGGGGGTCTGAAACTTGCGTCAAGAAATCCGACCCTTGCACCAGGACTGGCGCTAATAATTCTGTCAATCAAGTGCCATAACTTAATCCTCACAGTCGACAATACTCGGTACTGAGACACGTTCAACTTCATCAAACCATCACGTTGGTTTGCACCAGAGCAACAGTGATCGATGTCATTATCTAGCTGCATCACTTTTTTTTTCTTTTAAGGTTCTTGTTGTGCCATTGATTAAGACGCCTTGTTGCCAGTTTAAAACAAAAATCTAAATTCATGCAGCTGCATTCCTCCTGAAGACAAATGCAGAAAACTTGACTCTGAAATTTCTAAGAGGAGTTCATCGAGCAGTTTTCCCATAAGAAATATTTATTTTTTATTTCCCCCCACATGCGTAACGCTATTAGAGAGAGAGAAAAATAAAGTTCTGAATCCGGTTTTCATTCGTGATGTTTTCCAACCCGAGGGCGCACTGGTCTAAGCCCTGACTTTTGAGCATTAGTCGGAGATAGGTTTGATTCCCGTTTGATACATTGGATGTTGTGTTTCTCGTTCTGCACTGGATCTCTCCATTCTCTGGAACCAGTGGCCCTAACTTAGGAGGGGCGACTGCTTATTATAGCCCATCGAGCAGCTCACGGTGGTTAAACCCAAGCATGTATAGCCCATCGAGTAGCTCACGGTGGTTAAACCCGAACATGTATAGCTCACCGAGTACCTCACAGTGGTTAAACCCAAGCATATATAGCCCATCGAGTAGCTCACGGTGGTTAAACCCAAACGGGTATAGCCCATCGAGTTGCTCACGATGGTTAAACCCAAGCATGTATAGCCCATCGAGTAGCTCACGGTAGTTAAACCTAAACATGTATAGCCCATCGAGTTGCTCACAGTAGTTAAACCCAAACATGTATAGCCCACCGAGTGCCTCATCGTGGTTAAACCCAAACATGTATAGCCCACCGAGCAGTGATGTATTCAGGCATCTTTTCGGGAGTGCTTAGCCCCCCCCCCCCGTAGGTTTTTGGGTGATCACCTCTTATATTTAGTGTAATTTCTTTTATTTATAGTTGAATATTTGGAAAAATTAATTTCAAAAATTTAAGAAAATATTATAAAAAAATCCATCTACATGGAGTAGCATTAAGATTATTTTAAGTTTTAAATTAATTTCTTTGTTTTATACACTAAAACTGCCGTCGGCATGTATACTTACTTTTTCTGAAACCGACAAGTCAATGGAGCCAATAATGTATACAGTACCTCGACAAAAAAAAAACAAAAAAAAAACGGAATTTCCCTTGTTAATTAGAGCCATAAATGACTTCACACAAAGTGTTAACACTTTAAATAATTTTTTTAATGTAGGTCTGAAATCAAAGTAGTTATGAAAATATATATACTCTAGAGCAAAATTTGTTGCTCTAGATGAGAATGCTTTTGTAAATTTGTTTATTAAATGGAACCATTGTCCCACGTTAAAAATCCATTATGAAGTGCTACCAAAATTACCTAATACTTTCTCTGTATAAAAATCAGGAGGGTATAAGACCAGTTCATCTTGATCATATATGCAAGAGGGGCAAACAAGAAAACCAAGTATTGTTTCAGAATTCTGTACATTTTTTTAAGTATTTTTTATTTGGTAGTTAAGTTTACTCTGGATTTGTAATCACCAACGGCGTGCTGTTTGCACTGCAATACATCATCATATTTTGGAAGTTGGCATTCAGCTGTATTTCAATCTCCTGGATGCCGAGTTCCCATGTATACGGTTAAGCCTAAGTGCAGCTAACGTGATGTTAGGGCTTCCAATACAACAAAATATTTGCGCTACCTATTATTTAACGATAGCAAATTATTAACATAAAAAGTTGTTTGTTTTTTCCTGGCGGGGTATGTATGTGGTTTACACTCTGTGACAAAAAGAAATCCAGGAATTTCAAACAATTAGTTTTTTTGTTTTTTTTTACTACTATGTGCTAATCTAAAGCGGCTGAAACCAAGTGGCAGGGGAATGGTTTACAGCATACGGTTTCTGGTAACGCCATAATGATTACTTAATAATCAGAAACGCGCTTGTAGGAAGACGAAGATATTTTTGCCACTCCTAATGTTGTTGTTGGGGGGGGGGGGGGATTTTCTACAGCACAGGTTTATCTTATTAGCATCCTTAATATTTTACGCCACCGTATGGTGAAATCCGTTTTGCATTACTGAATTTAAATAAAGCTATAACATTTTTAATCACTTGTACGTGAAGATTTCTTGGAATTTGCATTTGCGATATACGAGCGTAAGAAAAGTTTTATACCCTATCAAAAATATTGTTATATGTATTAATGTATATATAAATAACATAATATATATTAATGTATGTGTATAAATATCAAATAATAACAAGTTTGAGCCCCCTCAAAATTTGTAATTGCACCCCCCTCCCCACCCCCGCGCCCAATCCCAAAAAAAACTCTCTGAATGTAACGCTGCTTAAAACACAAGATGGTTCTACAGTTTAGGTCTTCAGTAAAATAAATTGCATAGGCGAAGCAGTTGATTCCAACTCTGCCAAAAACTGAGGTAAGACTGAGACAGAAAAGAAAAAATTTAAAAGATTACTGAAAGTAATCTTTTAGAATTTTCTTGTAGACTGCATTTTTAATTCTACTACTAGTAATTATAGTTTAGTGTCTATACTTTTCTTTTACCGCTGTGTACTGGATTACTGAAAATTACTGGCAAAAAAAATCAAACATGTTTATTACTGAAACAACCTTCCAAATGTTGCTATCTCTGCCATTATTAGTCTTACATAAATGCGCCATCATTTTTTTTTTCAATTTTTTAGTGGTGAGTTTTATCTTTATCGGCCATCATTTCAGAGCGCTTTCGGAAGGTCAGTATCCGGGATGTTATTTTTTTTTCTTTTAAAATTTTTGTATTGGTGGAAGCTAAAGATACCTAGATTTTAACCTCCCCCCCCTCCTTCCCCAGTGTGAGTGCGACCGATTTTTCGCTTCATCGAAAGTACTGCGCATCAAGGACGTTCGCATCACACATGGATGAGTCAAAATGTTCGCTTCGGAATTCTCGGGACTACAGAATAGGTTGAAGACTGCAACAAGACAAAGGTTTCGGAAACAAAAGAAATAAAAGACTCGACCTAAAAGATGGTTACAATAGCGCTATAGAAAACCTAGACCTCATCCTCCCAAAAGATGCGATGCTGGGTATCGCTATACGTCATGCAGATGCGTAATCGACAAAGAAAGATGACCTCAAAAAACTGGAGACATTTATGCGGACATGCGTTCATTCTATTCGACAGCAGATGGCTCTTTGTAATCATATGTTGCGGTACTTGGAAAACGCAATGGTGTAAACCTGTGACACTAGCAAAGATACTATTAGAAATGACATGTTTCTTGTGCACAGAAAACGTATTAAACGTAGTACTTAAATAACATCTCAGCATTTTGCAGCATCGATACGAAACTGCATTTTCAGTCACTTAGATAAATATCGCCTAGTTAGGGAAACGTAAATGTGCTAGCCATAAGCATAGATTCAAATCCGATGAACGTAATGTGTATCATCATTCATTCATTCACAGGTTCAATTTCATTCTTATATCGAAACCTTTAAATGTAAAATCGCGTTACAAAAACAACTGAGGAAAAGATCTCTCATAAAGAAAATAATTTGTTTCGTCCTGAAATTTGAGCTTAAAACCAGCAGCAGTTAATTTTCCCTATTGTTGTATATGCCCTGAAAGTAATTTTCCCTGTTGTTGTATATGTATATACTGATTCGTAAACGAAGTAAAAGGATATACTTTTGGGTAGAAATGTTGATTTCAACAATTTATGATTGACATGAAGACCGGTGTTTGCATTATCTAGATATACGTACATACAAGGTCTTTGCTTTGAAAAACTATATATACATAAAGAAATAAGTGTGTGTGTGTGTGTGTGTGTGTGTGTGTGTGTGTGTGTGTGTGTGTGTGTGTGTGTGTGGATCTGGAAAATGAAATGAGATAGGATTAAAGAATTCGTGTATCTGAAAAATGAAATGAGATAGGAAAAAGAACTTATGGATCTGAAAATGAAATGAAAAGGGATAGGAAAAAGTACTCGTGGATCTGGAAAATGAAATGAAAAGGGATAGGAAAAAATACTCGTGGATCTGGAAAATGAAATGAGATAGGAAAAAAACTCATGTATCTGAAAAATGAAATGAGATAGGAAAAAGAATCCATAGATCTGGAAAATGAAATGAAAAGAGATGGGAAAAAGTACTCATGGATCTGGAAAATGAAATGAGATAGGAAAAAGAATTCATAGATCTGGAAAATGAAATGAAAAGTGATAGGAAAAAGTACTCATGGATCTGGAAAATGAAATGAGATAGGAAAAAGAACTCATGGATCTGGAAAATGAAATAAAAAGAGATAAGAAAAAAATCATGGATCTGGAAAATGAAATGATAAACTAAAAACCGTCTAAGCACGATATAGGAGATGATAAATTAAAATACTTTATTAAAATTAAAATACAAGTGAGATCTTTCGGACCCCGCCTGCAGGGTCCATTCTCAGACTACAAGGACGAATGGAACAAGGTCGTCAAAGACACAGTTTTTATAAGTGGGCTGTGACAGAACGAATCATGATCTGTGCCTGTCCACAATTAAATCGAACGTTGTCATAGTGATTTGAGATACACTTAAATACTGTATTAAATGATAATATCAGCATTACAATACCCACAATTAACTTAAGTTTAATGCACCACTGCAGTTTGAAGTAAAAATATAATTATTAACATATACTATATACGTTTGGATCTGGAAAATGAATCTGAAAAATGAAAAGAGATAGGAAAAAGAACTCGTAGACGTGAAACATGAAGTGAAAAGAGATAGGAAAAAGAACTCGTAGACGTGAAACATGAAGTGAAAAGAGATAGGAAAAAGAACTCGTAGACGTGAAACATGAAGTGAAAAGAGATAGGAAAAAGAACTCATGGATCTGGAAAATGAAAACAGTGAATGACATCGTGATCCAAGTGAAAACACGTAATGGTAACAGGCTGGATTTATTGTTAGAGGAACTGACCACCGTTGGAAAACGTAAATGCTACACTGGCGTGCAAAAATTAAGGACGGGACGGTTTTCGGAATGTAACGTCGTGCAGAAGTGCTCCACATCGACTCAAACCATACCATAAGATCCCCAAGATGTAAGATTATGGGACAAGGGAGCAAAACCGTCCAAACAAGGAATCCAAAGGATACAAAGGCACTTTATTGAAAAGGTAGCTTCGAGCACATCTGGACAGAAGACAGAAACGTCCATGTGACAGGCGGTTGCCAAGAAAAATCCAGTCTTTAGTGGGGGATATGATCACCCCTGACTGCGTTGCAGGATTTACAACGTCTGTCCATGCTGAGGACGAGGTTGTCGAGGAGGTGTTGAGGCATCGCGGCCCATTCCTTTTGTAGCGCCAATCGCAGCTGCGGAATCGTTGCTGACGGCTGGTGACGGCTGCCAAGCGTCTCCCGAGAAGGTCCCACACGTGTTCGATTGGATTTAGGTCAGGGGACCTTGCGAGCCAATCCATGCGTTGAATATCTTCACTCTCCAACAGCTCTGCGACAGCCACTGTATGATGAGGTGTAGCGTTGCCGTCCATGAAGAGGAACTCAGGACCCACAGCACCTCTAAACAGACGTACGTGAGGCAGGAGAACCTCGGTACAATAGCGGACACCAGTGACTGAACCTCCTTGGAAGATGTGGAGGTCAGTACGGCTACCAAGCATGATACCACCCCAAACGAGAACTCCGCCACCTCCAAACCGGTCCCTTTCGATGATGTTGGAAGTGTGATTGCGTGTTCCTTGCTGGGTCCAGATGTGTATACGTCCAGAATCGCTCGTCAGACTAAATCGGCTCTCATCCGTAAAGAGAACTCGACCCCATTGCTGATGTGTCTAGTTCTTGTGTTCCTGTCACCACAGAAACCGCCGTCTCCGGTGAGCAGGCGTTAATGGCAAACACCGTACTGGTCGTCGTGCAAATAGACCACCTTTGTGCAGCCTCCTGGCCACGGTAAAACGCGATAACGGACGTCCAGTTGTCTGTTGCATGTGCCTTGCGATTTCTCCAGCTGTCTGCCGTCTGTCTTTTCTCGCCTATAGGACAATATACCGGTCGTCTGCCGCCGTGGTTGCTCGTAGACGACCACTGCTAATCTCTCGGACAGCTGTTCCTGTCGTTTGAAATGTTCTCCAAGCTCGCGAAACGATGCTGTGAGCGATCCCGAACTCCTCGGCCACACTAGTCACACTTCGACCTTCTTCCAACTTCCCAATGACGCGACCTCGGGTAAAGTCATCCAGATGTAGTTTACTGGATTGCCTGTTGGCCATATCACACGGTGGCAGTAACTCGACGCCATTCAAAACGATGTACACCGTGAAACAGCTTTCACCGAATTGCTGAGCGTACACCGCCCGTGTGCTTTATACCCTTCCGACACTACCCCCCCCCCATGTCATGCTGCATATATGCGCATGCCCTACCGTACCGGACCCTAGTCTATCTCCTGAGTGGTCTTTCAGTACGTTCTGCCTGCTCGTTCCGCTGTTATGCTAATTTCTCCTCTTCGTTCTTAATTTTTGCACACCAGTGTAGACTGGATACCAAAGGGCAGTAAAAGGCCCAGAAGGCCACATAGTAGATGGGTGAATGAAAATCAAAATCATTCTGGAGTGACATGAGAGCGAATTGCTCCAGACAGAGAGCTGTGGAAAGAACTTGATTGATAGTTGTTGATGATGATATATACTGATGTGCCAAAAAAAGGAAAACAAAAACTGGGAACGGCGCAACCCTTTCCATTACATGCCGCACCACCCATGCAGTAAACGGTATCGTCCGCAAACGACACATTCAGAGAGGCAGATAGCTTCGCAAACTCAAGTAGTAGCATTCGCAGTTCAGATGGCAGCTTATCAGGACTTAAGCGACTTCGAACAGGATGTGGCAGTTGGCGCTCGGGAAATGGGTCACTGTATTTCGGAAATTACAATGGAATTTGAACTTGGCTGCTTATATATAAGGAAAGTTCGGAGCCGACGGCTTACCAGGGTGCCATTGCTGAACCGACGACACAAAACTGTGCGCCTCCCCTGTGCTCGGAAACACCGCCATCGGACGCACGATGACTGGAAACGTGTGGCCTGGTCCCACGAATCCCGGTCCCAACTGTTTCGGGTAGATGGCCGACTCCGGGTGTGGCGACATGCCCAAGAGGCAATGGATCCTGCATGCCTACAAGGGACAGTGCAGAAAGGTGGAGGCTCTGTTATGCTGTGGGGTGCTTTCGACTCTCACACATTAGGGCCTCTCATACGTCCGAAGACCACTCTGATCGCTGGAGGCTACGTAACCACCTTGGAGATCATTTGCACCCGTTCATGTCATGCAGCCACTCCGACAGGTGCGACTTCTTTCAACACGACAATGCGCAACTGCACACTTCCACAGTCGCCCGATTGTGTTTGGAGGAACATTTCACGTCACTACCAGGAATCCTCCACCGGCGAATATTATAGAATTGTGGGACGCTCTTCAGGAAGTATGGTGTGCACGCGAGGAGGACCAACGCCATATTAGAGAGGCATCTCAGTTTTTTGGCACTTCAGTGTGTATGTTCTATTCCATTATTTTGTTTTGGTTTCCAAAAAAAATTATGCTCTTATGTATGAGCACTTCAAGAACAGATGTCAGTCAGACGTATCGTCGTTTTTATACTTGAAAACACTGTGAACTTATAGTATGTGTTACCTTGTATGGTTTGAGGAATTAGAATTTATAAACTTATATATTTTCCCCTCCTACATTTTATTATTGAAGATCGGAGAAGTTACGGAAAAGCCTCAGGACTGAGACTCTTGGTGCACTAAAAGCTACGTCCAAGATTGGTCCGAGTTCGAATCCCGGTGAAGTATGATGCTATGTGAGCCTTGCGGCACTGGCTCTCTCCGTTCCCTGGAACCCGTGGCCCTAAATTAGGGAGGGACGACTGCTTGTAGCCCATCGGGTTAATTAGGGTGGTCGTTAAACCCTCAAACAAAAAACCCTCTAAAAGTAGGTTTTAGGGTTTTCCAGACCCTAAAAGTAGTTTTGAGGGTCAGTCAGTCGTGCTCATTTCTCTGCATTCGGAACAAACTACAGAACTGATTGCATTAAGTATTCATAGTTAAGTATTCATGTTTCCTGACCAACGGATGTAAAAATTCAGAAATACGCGCACGATTCTTGGAAGGATTTTTTTCGAAAGAAAGAGAAAAGCAAAGCAGAAGATTTCTAAAATTGACGAACTATTGAAATTTGACTGATACACTGATGTTAGAAAAAATCCCAGAACTGGAAATACGTGCTTAATTACATCCTAGAAAAACGTACACCAAATTAGCGGGACTCTTGGAAGAAGCCCGTAGCCCGTCTATACACGGACGTGTTTCTGCGGATAAGTTAAATGAAATAATTTTTGTAAGAGAGTTGCAATCATAAACCAAATTCAGAGAGAAATTCACAGAAACTCCATGTGCATAACATATAGATTGTTAGATTGTGTTCTCAGACTCATGTAAAACGAAAAAAAAAAAAAAAAAGCAGGTGGTCACCCAGTATAAAAAGCAGGGACTTGAGTTATTATTTTCCGAAGGCATGCAGGCTGTATCCAGGTTTTTTCAAGAAAGAGTTAAAAAAAAAAAAAGTGATATCATTTTGTAAAGTGATGTGAATTCAGATCGCCTCTATGTGGTTCACATAGTAAACAAGAAAAGGATTTCCATGTCAGATAAAAATTTAAAAATATGGCTAATCGAAAGCCACATTAGCTTTTGTGCTTTTATAACGCATTTTCTGTTCCACCAACAAAGGTAGAAAGGCTTAGCATAAAACTAAAAAAGAAACAAAAGAATTACGTTACCCCCTTGCCACTGTTATATTACACTTGCACATTTCTTTTTAATGGGATATAAAAAGACATTACTCAAAGTAGATGAAGAAAACTTAATGCTAATAAGTTTTCGAAAAATTCACAACATAGACTGCATTCTGTTCTATTAAATACTAAAAATAAAAACAATATAGACTGCATTCTGTTCTGTTAAATAGACATAGACTGCATTCTGTTCTGTTAAATACTAAAAATGAAAAAAATGTGTCAACAATTGCAATTTCGCTAAAGTCTAGTTATATTGCTTTGAACGCTAATACTTGAAACAATATTATCTTGTTGCAAATCAAATAAATCATATTCCTCATAAAACAAATGAACAAATAAAATCGAAAAGTTTTGGAAGAAATTTTTATGTCATTCCATTTGTTCTGTATGGCTTAACTAAACTATTTATTCTCTTTAAAAAACAAAAAGGGGTGATTTTTCGGAAGCTCTATGCATCAATTTTATTTTTCGCTCAGAAAAGGAAAGGAACGAAGAATTACTCACGTCAGACAAAAATATTTTTTTTTTTTTTAATTTTAATTTTCCTGTAGTTTCTTTTCATGATATGAGGCTTGCATTACATGGAATACTGTATTACTTTTAACGAAAAACCATGCCACTACTAACTGAAAAAACTTTTCTTACTTTCAGTTATAACGTTGTAAAAGAGTTACTGTATGTCACAATATAATTTACGTTACGTGCTTTCTCTAACTTAATAAGGTATTCATTAAATATTAAAGAATAATCGTAATAATTTCAAGAATGCCTTATGTAACTATATTGTCTACATATATTTTAATACAAGGTGTTTTGTAAATACATGCATTTTGCGCGTATATTGCGCGTAAGAGTGAACTACATAAGTACAATCAGACGGCATCTGACTTTTTTTAGTAGGTTTGTTGACTGCCAACACTGTAAAAAAAAAATTCTGAAATTCAAGGCCAAGTTTCCGTCATTTCTTTCGTGAATTAACGAAGCATATTTCGGAAAAAACCTTTTCTGTGAAATGACGGAAAGAAACATGAATTTAACGGATTTTTCGTACCACGGGAAAATTTTGAATTTTCAGAAACCTTTCCGCAGTTTCTTTCTTATATTGACGGTAAATCACCGTTTTAGAGATGTATTAACGGAAAATTCTGATTTTTCAGAAAAAATTTTTTGGAAATTTTCCGCAATTCCTTTCGTAAATTAATGGAAAATCTCCATTCTCAGTTTTTGTGTATCCGTATGACGAGAAACTATCAATAATAGGAGCGATTGGTGAGAATACTTGAGGTTTGATTAACTTTGAAATTTCAATCGTCTCCGGAATTTCGTCCGTAGCGAGATCGGATATTGTGGATAGCATATCACATGGATTTTGTTTATTGTGACACAAGATATTTCTTCTCCTTTCCCCTATTTGGTGCACCAGCTTCTTATCATATATTGTGTTACTATAAAAAACCGGGTACTTATTGTACAGATGATTATACGATATCTGTGTGTCAGTCTTCGGACAACTTAAGACAAAAATTATTATAGCTATCAACAGTAAATTTTAAATTATTATTTTTTTGTATAATACTATAAAAAGTACATTTCATCTTTTTTAAAGATTAAAAAATCAAGTTACAAAGCATTTTGTTACTTCGAAAAATCACAATCAAAAATGCTTAGTTTGTGAAAAGTCCTCCTACGAAAAAAAAAATATTACAAACCTATTCAAAAAAATAATAAGCTCCAACAGAAAGTAAAATGACTGAATCACTAACATTAATGACAAAAAACAAATTTTCATCGTCGCGGAATTCGTTTTACGATGTACGTGAGTCCGATTGCTGAGTGTTTGTGGCTCGGTTGTTGAAGGCGCGAGTTACCTGTTGAGCTAGCTCTAATGACGGGGGTTCGATCTTGACCTCAGAGGAAGGATTATCTGGGGTAAGTGCTGTACAGTGTGGTCGATTTTGCGGAATTTCAATTTAAATACGGAAAAACCTGAAATGGACTTTTCTGAAATAAACGGAATTTCTGTCTTCGGAAAATCTGTAAAAATACGGAAGTTGAAATAAACAGGCACTTTTAAAAACCGAAATTTCTGAAAAACACGGACGCCTGCCGGCAACTTTGCTGCACGTTATTTTCAGAAATCTTCCGTGAATTCACACCACTTATTTTTTACAGTGAATAATACTTTTGCAGAAATTACCGAAGTGTAATACAGTATTTCCCTTCAGTGGTTCTCCTCTCTGTTGCAAATCAGTTAGAGTACCGTCAGTGGCACCGAATGCTACTCACTGAATTATCGGTGCATCGTCTCAGCTGATTAAATCGATTTCTGTATACTGAACAGGTCTGCTTTCTTAGAGAAAAATATCGGACTATTAGTGCATTCGAGAATTGAAACGCCATAATCTTAAATGCCCGTTCACAGTTTTTCCATTCGGTATCAAAACAGTAAATATTCCGGTCTAGCCTACAGACACATTTTTTTTTTAATTTGTGTGACTTTAATGATTGTATAAAAACATCTCGCGGTGAATTCCGGTCGCGTATAGATCATTTGACCAAAAGATCACCTCAGGGAAGGTCACTTTGCCGGAACTAACTTGACCGAAAGGTTCATATCGCCGAAGAATCACTACTTGATCGAAAGGTTCATATCGCAGAATAATCACTACTTGATCGAAAGGTTCATTTCACTGAAGGATCACCTGACGGAAAGGTATATTTCATAGAAGGTTCACTTGACCGAAAAGTTCATTTCACCGAACGATAAAAACAGAAATGTTCATTCTCACTGTAAGGTCGTTTTGCCGAAAAGATCATTTCACCGAATGATAACGACAGAAAAGTTCATTTTCACCGTGAACTTTTGCCGAAAAGTTCATCTGTTCATTTTCACAGATGAACTTTTGCCGAAAAGTTCATCTCACCGAATGATAACTTGAAAAAACTTCTCGCCGAATGATAACTTGGCAGAAACTTTTCACCGAATGATAACTTGACAGAAATTTCTCACCGAATGATAACTTGACAGAAAATTCTCACCAAATGATAACTTGGCAGAAAATTCTTACGGAATGATAACTTGAGAGAAACTTCTTACCAAATGATTGCTTGACAGAAAATTCTCACCGAATGATAACTTGACAGAAACTTCTCACCGAACGATAGCTTGACAGAAAATTATAACCGAATGATAACTTGATAGTGATAACTTGACAGAAACTTCTCACCGAATAATAATTTGACAGACACTTCTCACGAATGATAACTTGACAGAAAATTCTCACCGAATGATAGCTTGACAGGAAATTCTCACCGAATGATAACTTGACAGAAACTTCTCACCGAATGATAACTTGACAGAAACTTCTCACCGAATGATAACTTGACAGAAACTTCTCACCGAATGATAACTTGACAGAAACTTCTCACCGAATGATAACTTGACAGAAACTTCTCACCGAATGATAACTTCTCACCGTATGGTCGTTTTGGCGAAAAGTTCATTTCACCGAACGATAACTTGATAGAAATGTTCATTCTCACCGTAAAGTTCATTTCATAATATCAATATATGAATATTGTTTTTTGAAAAACTGAACAGTTTAAATACTTACTATTTACGCCGCCATAGTTTAGTAAATATTTACTTTTATGACTCACATATCTTCTTTCATTGGTTATGACAATAACGTTCATTAATCCACCTACCTAAGTACCTCTCATTTTCAAGAATTAGTAAACCTTATTATTTGTTGTTATAATTTAATTCCCCTTAGTATGTACTGGGCTGTGGCTCGGTGCTGTCGTGAGTGAACGAAAAAATGCACTATGTTTGTTGTATGTAAATAAATGTATACTCTCGAATTACTCATTTTATTTTGCACTCACAAAGATTTTGGCATACGAAAGATATACATAATTTATCTACAAAGAGTACCAAGGTACTCTCTCGATTTTTTTCTGATGTATTTCGAAAAAATGGTTGACACAAAATCAAACTACGAACTGACATGAAATATGTAGCAAATGTAGAGTTTTCTATGGTTCGGTTAACTGCTAGTAGAACACACAATTAAAAAGAAGTTACTTACGAGCATGTCCTTGAATAATCTGTTTATTCCCGCTGCAAGTTGAAGTAGACGTAATGTGAAACATTCGAACTTTATACTCTAACATGTAATATTGGGTTGATGCATAAGTTCAGGCCGATTTTTTTACCGCACTACAGGAATGTATTACATCAGAGCGGAAAACGGATTCAATCAACTATGTAACCTTCCCCCCCCCCCATTGTTTTCGATAATGTACCAACGTCTGGATAGGCCTGCAATTCTATTCTTGAAAAAACGTGCAGGTTTGGGTGCGAATAAATCATCAAGAAAATTCTGGAGATCAACATCACTGTTGAACGTTCCGCCAAGGAGTGCATTCGACAGAGCGGAACAGGTGATAGTCTGAAGGGGCGACATCTGAGAAACAGGCCGGATGTGGAAGGATCTCCCATTTCAAGTCCTGAATGGCCATTTTGGTCATGACTGCACTATGAGGGCATGCGTTATCATGTTAGAGAAGGACACCATGGCGCCGATGTGGCCGTTTCTGCTGAATTGCTCCCTCCACACGGCGGAGTTACTCACTATAGAGGGCAGTGTTGATGGTCCGATTCCTCGGCAGCATTTCCCAGTAAATAATACCTTTCATGTCCCACCAGACACACATGATCTTCGCAGGATGAAGGTCATGTTTTGGACGTGGTGTGGGCGTCTTGTTTAGGCTTAGCCATTCCCTCCGATGCCTGAAATTCATGTACAGGCACCACTTTTCATGTCCAGTAACAATACGTGACAGGAGGGATTTGTGTTGCTGAGAACATTCGCGATAATGGGCAAGCAAGGAATCATATATGACAACACGCTGATTCTTGTTGTTCTCTGTGAGAGTGTGAGGCACCCAAGACCCCAATTTCTGGACCTTTACCATACGTTACAGGTATCGCCCCACTGTGGCCTGATCACAGTCCATCTCAGTGGCCGATTCGCGGGTGGTTTGACGTGGATCCAAGTGAATGCGATGGTTCAAACGATCCTCATCAAAGTGAAATAGACGACCTGAGCGTGGAGGTTTAAATTGCCACCTCGTAACCACTTGCGGGCTGTCCTCGGAGCAATAGCATCTTCCCCAAACAGAGAACAAATTTGTCGAGTAGCCTCGACGGCTGTGGATCCCTTGTTAAATTCGTAGAGGAGCAGATGTCGGAAATGTTCATTCCTCTCTACTTGACACTCCATACTTCCGGACCTGAAAACCAAAAAAACCATTAGCCACAATCGCACAACGTAATATGATTTAGATACACAATATTACTGGTTACATTTTGATACACAACTGGCCATCTGCACCGTCACTACTGGCCTGGGAAATACTCGTGAAATAAAACAGCATGGATCATAGATATAGGATGAACTTGATTAACCATTTTTAATACATCGTAAGTAAAAATCATTTCCCCTTCAGCTAGTTGTTCAGGAAATATGGAGAGGGTCCTTTTTTTTCACCAGTTTTCTGCCAGCCGAGTTAAAGAGGCAGGCTACTCCCTTTCATTTCGAATATCTTTGTTAACAATTCTCCATGCATTAGTTGCTCCTGAAGTCCGCTCCGATTATTTTATTGCACAGAAAATGATTTTACGGCTTTGTTAGAACTTTTGCCACTCATCTCCTTTTTCAGTAGGATAGGAGCGAAGAAAGGTTCACACGTAACAGAAAATTCATAGCGAAGTAACTGTGGAAGATACTTAATAAGGATCGAAGGCGTTTACGAAGGGGGTGTAAAGAGGGGTCAATTCTGCGCTAACGGGGGCAGGAGAGTGCAAGGTTGGCATCGGGTCGACCGAGTGTCCGAGAGAGAACGTAATAAAAGTAATTCGCGCGCTTTCCGAGAAAAGGGGCAAAAATGCGGTCTGGATATAGTTTCTATACTCTGAGTCAACCTAAGAGTATGGAATGTACAGAACAGCTGCCACCACTAGGAAAAATAGTTCCTTGCGTTCAAAGCTAAAAGAAGCAGAATTATTGCTGAGAATCCGTTTTTGTTTGCTCAGCAGTTTATCGGATTATTACCCAAAATGAATCTTCCAAAAGTCAGAGCTTTTTTAGAAATAAGTTTAATATGAATAGTTACTCAATCAAGAGCCTCGCTCTTTCGGCTGCTTCAGTCAAGCTGGGAATAATGGAAAGAGAGGAAGGGTGAGAAACCTTCCCCAACATTCGCAACACAAAGACAATAAGTTGACATTCCAAAAAACTTGTAGTAGAGGAAGAAGTTCGGACCACATCACATCCCCATTCACGGTCCCCTCTGTTTGTGTAATGTGTGGGTGTGTGGCGGGAGTTCAGTGCCAGAGTAACTGCTTAAGAGAAAGGAAACAGGAGGATCGCGGTGTGACGCGGATTGATACTGTTCTTACGTTCTACAGAAAGGTCGTGATAAGGTTTCCCACCTTAAACAACAGTACGTTCTTATGGTGACTTGACGCATAGAAGAAGGAAGACAATTAAGGAGAGATTCACCTAAGATATGAAGCCGAGAGAGACCTTTGATCGTGCTCTGGGAGAAAATATTTTCTCCGTGTCCTGGAGCAGTGATCTGAGTTCTGGAGAAAATGGCGGTAGAGAGAATGTCCAATGTCAAGAAGGCAGATTTAAAGAGTAAAAGCGGAAGAAGAAAACTTATCAATCAAATAGCTGAGAAAGAAGTCTAACAGAGTACTATAATAGGCAGAAGCGGATAATTGAATTAATAATACAATGAAACCAGAACGCCGCTCGATAAATCTTTCCCCGTAACTACACTGAATGAACCTACTTTTCACTACAAAAGAACGAGTCTTCTGGTATTTTATTTATTTGTTTTTATCATGAGGCAAAAAATACAGGTAAACACCGAAACTTCTAAAATATTTTATAAGCGTGGATCATTTTTCTAAATGAACCCATGCAACAAGGCACTGAAACAGACTCGGTGAACAGCCCTGCAACACATTAACTCACAAAAATAGGTAGGATGTCAGAATCCATATTAAGACAACTTTCGATCCTTTCTTTGATATTCAAAGACATGTTATGGCTAATAATATGCCAACCACTAACGGTTCACACGAGATTTTGACAAAGCTGCAAAAAAATTTGAGGAGAGACTGTTACGTGGCTATGCTAACTTGCAAAGTCTTGCTTGGTTGAAGACAATAAACTAGTTATAACTAATGATTTTTCGCAATTCTTTTAAAACTCTAATGACGCACTTTATTCTTTTTTTCTTAATCGCAGAAAGGCTGTCCATCAGTTCTGCAATTCTACCTCGCTGTTCCCCTGAAACTCAAATTTTTCCCCTAAATCCTCCTTAGGTCATTCCTTCGTGCTGTCGAGAATGCCTCCCATTCCCTGGGTCAGCTTAAGACTTCTTTCCCAACACCTCAGGCCTTTCCTGACCTCGTGCTCCTCGACCGTTCGCTTTCAAATCCTAGAAGTGACTGACTTAGCCCCCTCCTTTGTTCCCATGCGAACTCACTCCTTTGCCGCCACAAAACCTCATGGGAAAAACACGCCGGCATCGGCTAATACAAGACATCAAGGTAAAGATCAAGATTGCTTGCGCTTTCAATCGGCTGCTTTGAAACTAAAGAAGGCAGAGGATCAAACGAGCACGACAATACTAATCCGTCTACAACATACAAAGGCTCAAATCTTAAAATGCGACAAACTGGCGTCTCTAAATAAACCGTGTCTCCGATGTTTTAATGCAGGATGAGACAGAGAAATTTCACTCACGCTTTGTGGAAACAAAGGAAAAGGGGCACAAAAGCTAAATAAAAGTCGCGATATGAGATTTAATATCTTTGCCTAAATTCTAGAATTAAATCTTCGTAACAAGACACTGAAACTAGAAGAATCGTAAAATTCTCCATCCAATACTCCAGCACATACTGCTCTTTCTATACGACATTTCTGGCAAAAAAAAAAAAAAGCAAGTTTCTGCGTTTGACGACTATGCTTACTAACCAGGACTGGCTCCATCTGATTTCTTCCTGCTGGGTTAAGTGCAAAATTGTTCCGGGAGATAAGATTTGGAGACATTTGAAAAACAAAAGACGTATTTAACAAAAAACATTTTCAAAATGATTTTCTGAAATTTTATCGCACATCGAGAAGGATTTTGCAAAATTGCGCAGAAACGAGAGGAAACTAATTGTTTTAAAGAAGATAATTTTAAAGTATGCAAATTTCATGTTTTTAATTAAAGTAACCATGTTCTTTAACTACCATACCTCGTACGTGTGTTTTTAGGAAAAGCAGGTACAAGCAGCTAAATGATAAATATGCTGACAAATACTACGAGACGTATAAACTTCGTATATGTACTATATATGAAGTTCTTATGTGCGCATGAGGATTTGTTATAGTTTTCATCATTTTCCTTCTCTTGATAGTAAACAAAATCGCTGTATCCCATGCTGCTGATAGTGCCGAATATGACAATTGAGTTCGGTATTCGCAAGTCCTCGAAAGTTTCCGAGACGAAGGAGTGTTCGGTGCTCCGGTGCTGCAACAGTCATTGCTCTCTGTGTACTCACGATTCCGTGGATATCTGGGCCAAAGGGTATGCTTGAAAAACCGTTCTTGCGGAAGGAACTTTCGATGGATTTGTCACGAACTCTGACCTTATCTCTCACACTGGAAGCCCGTGACTTGTCCCGTCTTCGAGAAAGGATGAGGGCTTAAGAGGACGAGAAATCATGGCTCGGAGCATTACCGAAGAGCATGCATGAGATTCAGCATGGGGGAACAGAAAGTGCTCCTAAGCAGGAGAAAGTCTGCCATTGTCTCGATCATCAACCACTGAACCAAACAGCCGTGTGCTACGTAATCACTTTATTGCTCTGGGTTTCGGCGTGGATGCAATGGATTTTGCCTTGAGTTTGAATTAAATTTTGATTCCAGTACGTTTTTTACGTTTCTTACGTGGGATTTTACTTCCTTCAAATGGCTTCTCCTTAACTTCTCTAGATGCATTGGCTGCCCATTTTTTGTTCTTTTACGTTTTTATTTGTTTATTTATATATTGGTGGATAAGGTGGCTGCACCTTTAATTCTCTATTTCTTTTGGAATCATTGCTTTTTGAGGGACGGCCACTCGCTACAAATGGAGAGCAGAAACAGGCTGACGTTGAACGGAATAGAATCGTTGCGTGGTTCTCCTGTTTGATGTGGATGTATAAGCTATAACCGAATCGAGTGGATTTATAACAATTTACGATCTTCGGCGATGTATTCTGACTTGTAGGGTGTTCAAACATTATGAGAAGAATTCCACTAATATATCAAAAAGAAAAATATATATATATAGCAAAATCACAAAGTGCGAGTTAAAAATTTACAAGGTACAAAAATACGCTTTGATTTTTTGGTTTTGGTACAATTAAAACCAAAAAATCAAAGCGTACTAGCATAGAACAAATAACTAAAAACCAGATAAAACAGACAGGGAACAAACAATTAAAAATGTAGAAAATATTGTAAATAATGAACAGCGGCGCTTGCAAGGACCAGCACAACTCTCCATTTACTCATTTCTACAAAGAACTAATTGGATTTCTGCTGTGTTATATATATGTATCGCAGCCAGCTTCCAACAAAAGAAAACCCACACCAAATAAGCGTTTTGTCCGAAAATTTGCGATTAAAATAAAATATTTCCTAGACGGAAAAGCTCATTTTAGAAGTTTAAGTATTTAAATTAAGAAACTAGGAAGCCAATTTTCAACCATGAGCTTTTTTTCACACAATTTATTGTGTTCAATTTTACCATTATTTATTCCAAAATGCTCGCTTAATTTAATTTTTAGATCTCATTGGGTTTTATTCATAACTATTGTATTGTTATGCATGAAAACTCACCGTATTATGTCAAAAACTTGTTATTCATATGATATTCAGGTCTTGTGATGTATTTTAAATAGCCTACATACATCCTTAAATATTTGTCCTCGACGTATTTCAAACGGGAGTGTTTTTGGCGACGATCTTCCGGTGTATTAATGCCCCGCTAATAGTAATAAAAGCCGATACACCACAACATTCCGGACACAATTACGTGTTCGAAACTCAAACAGCAAAGTTGCCTTGACAGAGACTTAAAAATCAGAAAAACGGCACTTTTTATTTAAAAGAAAGAAGGATTTTTACTGTGTATCTGTTTTACAGTCTTGAAGTAGAGTAAACCGCAGACGGAGGAAAAATGCTTTGATGTTTTTCATAAACTATCTCCACGAACAACATGCGATGATAAAAAAAAAAAAAAAAAAAAAAAGAGAGAGGCGTAAGATTAATGGGCTATACGCCCTGAATTTCCTACAATTATGAAGTACATTTAAAAGCAATTTTATCGCGTTAATTATGTAACACTTTTAGGTTAACAGAAAGCTTTTAAACGGAAGAAGAGGTTTTTGTTCCCATATTTCTGTTTTTGTAAGGTTTCATTTTCAAAGTGGAATACAAGACAACAAATTCTACACCACAATAAAATTCCCATGAAAGTTAATGGTTCAAGCTCTCCTGAAACTTCTACACGCATTTTCGATGCATTGAAAATGACAAGTGGAGGATGAAAAATAGCCAAGAGAACCTGTTACGAAGAAAAATAACATTTTCCTTTGCAGTTCTGAAGATTTGATACAGGTTTTAAAGAAACTGATAAATAGTCATAGCGACAATTTTGATCAGAGATAAAGCAAAGGAGCTATACTTTACTTTCCCCCTTGTATCACGTACTTTCATTCACGGCATATTTCTTAAGAACAAAATTTTTTTTATATCAATGTAGATTTCATAATTTTAAATGCGTCCAAAATTTATTAATAACAATTTAGTAAAATCATGCAATGCATTGATTATGATACGCTTTCTAACATACCAGAAATCATTACTCAAGTTATGAGGATAATGGCTGTGAAATAAATCATGCTCCTGACCTTTGACCCCATTTTGATTATACTAAACAGATATGGTTCAGTATACCTCCGGAACAACATGATAAAGTTTTGTCGCAATCGAAGCATTTTTACGTAAGTTATGACGCATAAGGGCGATGGAATGGATCCCGCTCCTATGTCCTGACCTTTGACCCCATTTCGTCCATTTTCAATAGGGTTCGTCCGCAGGTGGTCTCCTACCACATACTAAAATTTCATCGAAATCGAACCATTTTTACTTGAGTTATCGTGCAGACAGGCAGACAGACGGACAAAGCTGGAGCATACGCTTCTTCAACCTACGGTTGGAGCTGAGAATAATTAACATGCTCCACTCTTTTAATTATTCCTTAGACCAAAGGTGGGGAACCTTTTCATGTTGGAAGGCCGCATTAAGTTAGCTGTAATCTAACAAGGCCACATTCAAGAAACTTCAATTAAAAATACTTCGAAATGTACATTATTTTGTAAAAATCTTCCTATGTACTAAATAACTTTAAAAAATGAAAAAAAAAATGTTAATTCTAAAGTTAACTATCCTTTTTAGTGACTTTGTTGTGACTGCTTTTTGTTGGAAAGCGTTTGAATATTTGGTTGCAACATGGAGGTCCGCACTTTCATCTAATCCTCTAGCCGTTATTTGTGACCTCAAGGGCGTCTTGATTTGAGTTAGATAGGAGATGTAGATTCGCAGCAATGAGTGGTTGAAAAGCAAGAAAGCATTTTTCATGCATGTTGCCGAAGGAGTGAGTATTCTATTGCATTTTTCCATATTTCAACTGGATCTCTCTTAGCGTCAAATAAGGACTTTAAAACGTCATCTTCTGTGAGCTCAATGAATTCCATCTGTAGTTCTTTAGGAGCCATTGAACGAAATCATGAACGTAGCAGATGTCAAAATAGCCCTTATGGCTTACTAATATTTTAATTGTGGCCGTCAGTCGGGGAGCATTATTTCGTTGAATCTTTTTTTACTCTTTGGTATTTTAAATATGGTCATTTTAAGATTAAAATAAAAATACTAAAAGACGAACAAAAACACATTAATAAAAATAAAAAGATTTGTTCTGCAAAATTTGGATTCACTCAAAAGGCCGCAGTTAGGGGTGGGAAACCTCTGGCCTAGAAGGCCAGAGGTTTCCCACCCCTACCTTACACTATTATAATGTAGCTTGATGCTCTGTGGACTTGAGTCTACAACACCTAAGGCCCAAAACCAGGAGGGCACTTATTTTCGATACATGCGACATTGTACGGCGATTTTTAAATCATGAATAACTCATATGTCGGTACAAAATTTGAAGATGACAATCCGATTTTTGGTGTAAATGTGGCAAGGATGGAAAGTCAGATAATATCCGAATTTTTCGCACCAAAAATCGGATTGTCATCTTCAAAATTTGTATTATATGGTGTAATCCTATATTTCTTTCATGACATATGTCTGTACTTCATATTCGTACTGACATATGGACTATGCATGGCATAGATGCCATTGCTACAAATCAGAAAAACAAATAAATAGTAACAATGCCAATAATAATTTAGCCAATAATTCGAACACACTGCGCTACCTCAAAATACAGAAGGTTGTTACTGATATAACGGTACCCTCCTATCATACTGTTCAGACGACATAAGCAGTAAAAATCAACCACTATATGGAACTGGCTGCAGAGATTAGCAGATGTGGAGGCTGAGGTCAGTCAGCACGCGCCCACTAAATTACCTCAAAAACTGTTGTAATTCCTCAGACCCTTGTAACTTAGTATGAGGTTCCGGGCTTACAACAACTAAGGCTCAAAATCTAAAAACCGATGATCCTCAATACGTGCTACATCCTTAGGAGATTTTAAACCATGAGTGACTCTCTGTCAGTACTTGACTTGCTGACAGAAGGACCATACCAGTGATAGATCCAGATTTATTTGATAAGATCGGGGGACGATAGTTTCTCCCCCAGCATCTTTCGCAACTTTCTGTCTTAAACCAGATTTTTCTGGTCATTCCAGCATGCTTTCGAATTTCCTTCGCGCATTCTCACGTGATCTCCTTCTGGGCCATTTTTCGCCTCCTGGCAAGGGAGGACTGCCCTGGGATACTAGGGTGCGATAGCACCCTGGGTCTTTACGTCCACGGGCCCAAAAGAAACGCACCCTCCCCCCAATAAAAAACGCGCCTAAAATACGTATTCAGTAAGTTTATATATTCAATTTTTTTTTAATTGATAAAACGCACAACAACTCAAATTGGTCAAAAGAATTGGCCTATTTTTGTCTGCTTTCCTGCTAGGTTCGTATGTATGGTGTATGAGTCGGTCTCCCTCGCATTTCGTGTCCGTCCATCTATCTCCCTTGCATTTCGACATCTCACTCGCATCGCTTGTGCGAAATATAACTTCATCTCAACCCCTACTGCCCTTCTTTCTCCTTGCTTCCTTCGCTCTTACCTCCATAACCCCAAAGAATACAGTCCAATCTGTTCCAGAATTGGAAAAGCTCGCTGAGAAAACATTGCTGCCATATCTTAGAAGATCATTTAATCCCCGATGCAACATCAGAGAGGAATTCATAAATTCCGAGTATTTTTTTATTGAAGGTTTAACGCCCACTGTGAGCAACTCAATGGGCTAAAAGCAGTCGCCCGTCCCTAATTTAGGGCCACTGGTTCCAGGGAAGGGAGAGAGCCAGCGTCGTAAAACCAACACAACATCCATGCCTCACCGGGATTCGAACCCGGACACTTCTCGGACGAATGATCATAAGCCAGCGCTTAGACCACTGCCCGAGTGAATTAAATTACGAATATTCCAGGAACAAATGGAACAACTCTCTGCGAATGCGAAAGCCGCATAAGGCATAAATAATAACACCGCCAGACATCAGCTCATTAAAACTCCCATCTCAAGCTACACCGCGAGCGGACTCCGAGGCTTTTCATGAGACGTCGGCCAATGTTCCGGTGTTCTTGTTCTGACTTGTGTTCTGCCAACATTTCAAGGAATTCGGGGAGGAGGAGGATAAGTACAGGGGCGCCGAATTCAAAGAGAATGCTCGTATTCACATATGTTCCTAACCTTTCGCATTTCGGCCAACGCACGCACACACGCACGCCCCCTCCTCCTCCCCCCACCCACAGACAAAGTCCGGGCCCCTAGTAGTAAGCAGCGCCCCGGGCCATTTTGTTCAGTCCGCAACTGCCTCCTGGTATCCAATAGGATCTTCACTTTGGTCATGACGTCATCAACTTTTGTTTCTCTTATATATTGTATTTCTCTTCCTATCTTTCCTGGTTACACCAAGCAAGTACCGCTCCATGCTCCTTTCAGATGTTCGCAGCCTATGTACGTCTTCTTTAGTTAACCCTTAAACGACCAGGTTCTTGAAATATTGTGTCAATGTCTACTTTATAACGACGACTGCTGCACCTATTTGTTTAGCGACAACAATGGCGACTGAATGTTACTTCTGCGAAACCCGTAGAGGCAGTGTAAATTCAAAGAACAGGTGGGGATAAGAAATCCTGCTCACTCTAGACGAGCGTTTCGGGCGGTCGTGGTAGTTTAGGGGTAAGGGCGTTTCAGGCGTTAGGGTCGTTAAAGGGTTAAGTTCCATGTGTTTGTTCCTTACGTAAGAACTGAAAGGATGCATTGATTAAACACTTTTCTTTTAAGACATAATGTTAAATTGCTACTGAGAAGTGCAAATGCATTCAATCAAGTTTTATACGCCGATTAATTCTTCTTCATCAATAGGGCCCTCGCTTGATATCTGTTGCCCAAGGTCAATGCAGTGCAGTAATGATGATATATATATGCAGCGGAACCTCAATTATACGTTTCTCAGTTACAGGTTTTTCACTTTTATGCGAGGTTTGTACCGAAAGTAATGGAAAAGTGGCATAGCTTTTTCATTAACTGACAGAGGTCCTTAAAATTGCACATGTTGGTAGAGTAAATCTTTCTCTATACAAGGGTACTACTCAACATAGTCTTCATGGCAAGCGATGCATTTGCGCTATCGTTGAACCCAATTCTTGAATATTTTTGAAAAAATTCATGTGTTGACTGTTGTACCCACTTCTTCACAGCCCCTTTCACCTCGTCTGTGCCATCAAATCGCTGCCTCCGGAGACTGTGTTTCATTGGACCGAACAGGTGGAAGTCGGAGGATGGCAGATCTTCCTTCTACGGTGGATAGGGGACCACCGACCAGTCTAATTTGCTGATTGCCTGATTTGTTGCCGAAGATGTGTGTTGTCTCGCATTTTCATGGTGAATGTGGATCCTTTTCGGATTCTTGTTCGGTCTCTTTATCCTAAGCTTCTTGAGTGTCTCAATGTACCTCTCGCTGGTCACGGAACGGCCACGTTTCAGAAAATCAAGGAGAATGACACTCCTGTCATCCTAAAAAAAAGCCACCATGACTTTCTGTGCTGATCGCTTGTTCTTGAAATTCTTAGACCTTGGTGAAGAGGTGCGATTCCATCCCATGAATTGATTCTTCGTTTCCGGATAGTAAAGATACGCCCATGCTTCATCCTCTATCACCAGATCGAAAAAAAAAAAAAAAAAAACGTGTCGTCATTGGCTTCAATCGCTTCCAGCAGATCAGAGCAGACTTTCACCTTTCTCTCCCTCAAATCTGCAATGAAGAAGAAGGGTTGCTACAGATTAAGAGTTACTCTACCAACATGTGCAATTTGAACGACCTCTGTCAGTTAATAAAAAAGTTGTGCCCACTTTTGCATTGCTTTAGGTACAACCCTCGTATGAGTTTCTGCGTTAGTTCCGATATTTACACTGCTGGCCACCCAAAATGCAACACCAAGAAGAACACGAGATAGCAAAGCCAGATTTACTGGACACATAACAACAGATACAAAGATGAAACGATTGAGCTTACAGGCCCGTGCGACTTGCGGAACACGCAGATATCAATAGTTCGTGTGGCCCCCATGGCTGGTAATAACGGCCGCTACACGCCGCGGCATCGAACGAAAGAGGCTTTGGATGTGGGTTTGGGTATGTCGATCCAGGCTGCTTCCACACGTTGCCACAGTTCATCAGGCGTAGCATTGGGTGGTGTTTGCCGGGCCACTCGGTTGCCGATCAGCGACCAGACGTGTTCGATGGGCGACATATCGGGAGAACAGGCGGGCCACTGCAACAGTGACACCTGGCAGGCCTTAAAGAATTGTTGCACGATGCATGCCACGTGCGGGCGCGCATTGTCCTGTTGAAACGTGGCCGATAGCAGGTCCTGCAGGTAAGAGAGGACTACAGGCTCCAAAACGTCGGAGATGTAGCGGTGGCTGTTGAGTGTACCGGCGATGCGTACCAGAGGGGTGCGGGTGTCATATCCAATTGCGCCCCAAACCATAACGCCAGGCGACGGACCGGTATGGTGATGCATAATGCAGGTGTCATACAGTCTCTCACCGCGGTGCCGCCACACGCGTATCCGACCATCGTGGTGTTGCAGGCAGAAGCGGGATTCGTCGGAGAACACAATGTCGTGCCATTCCGTAGTCCACGTGCAGCGTTCAACGGCCCACTGCCGCCGCACTCGCCTGTGGTGTAACGTCAATGGCAATCGGAGCAATAGGCGCCGTGCGACAAGTCCCCGCTCCTGCAGACGACGTCGAACGGTACGTGCTTACACAGGTTGTTGCGCAACACACCCTAATTCCTGCGCTAACATTCGTGATGTGGCGGTGCGAGCCGTCAATGCCCGCCGCTCAACATGCCGGGCCTCTCGTTCAGTGGTGTGCCGCTACTGCGGCAATCACTCACGTTGGTCCGTCCGTCCCTTCTGCACCCACCGAATCCATACTCGCCTCACTGTGGCTGGATGTCGTCCCACACGGAGCGCCAATGTCTCAGTACGATAAACCGCTGTCGCGATAAGCCACTATTCGTCCTCTGTCGAACTCCGAAAGGTGCTGGAATGACTGCCGTATTCTGCGACGAGGCATCAGGAAGCTTCCCACGCACAGGTCCGACAGCACAACACACTTCCTCTACTTACACCCCGCCTTCTTTGCACCCTTCTTATAGTGCTTCTCGGTGGCGTGCCTGGGCGCACATGATTTGCATATGCTCTGCAACGCTAATCGTTTGCATGTCCTCTCGCGGGCGACGCATGCTGCGAATTTCAGGCCAATCGAACGCTTCCTTCTTGGTCTTGCATTTTGGGTGGGCAGCAGTGTACTTTCTAACGTTTATATTTAACTCGGTTATACGGAATTCATTTATATGCTTTTTTTACGATTGTAGGTTAAAACTTGAACTTCAGGTTATCAAAAATACACAATTCTTTGATTCTTTCACACGTAACCCTGTATGTTACAACCTTCTTGGTGCAGCCAAAGTTGAACCTTGATCCCAACCGATAAGGGTATGTTGTCTACTTTGAGAGAATTAATACATCGCTGCTGTGTTCCTTCTTGGTGCAGCCAAAGGTGAAAATTGACCCCCATCAGAGAAGGGTTGAACCTTGACCCCATCAGAGAAGGGTTACTTTGAAAGAATTGAGGCAGCGTTACTTACTTTGAAAGAATTGAGGCAGCGTTACTTACTTTGAAAGAATTGAGGCAGCGTTGTTGTGTTCCTTCTTGCTCGGGCAGCCAAAGTTAAAACCTTGATCCTAACCGGGAAGGGTATGCTGTTTACTTTGAGAGAATTGAGACAGCGTTGTTGTGTTCCTTCTTAGTGCAGCCAAAGTTGAACATTGATCCCATCAGAGAAGTGTATGTTGTTTACTTTGAGAGAATTGAGACAGCGCTGCTGTGTTCCTTCTTGGTGCAACCAAAGTTGAACCTTGATCCCATCAGAGAAGGGTATGTTGTTTATACTTTCGGTTTGAATGAAAAAATGGTTTCCCATTTCATGACTCAAACGCACATAAGCGCTATTTAAAAATAGATAAATCTCTGGGACAAGACTTTGTGGCTCCACTATTTCGTGGTGTAGTAAAATAGAATCATAAATGTATCCTTAATATTTAACATTGTGGTTTCAAATGGGTGCAATCAGGATCCGCAAAAAAAGAAAAACAACTGTTAATTCATGAGTTCCATAGTGAAGCACTTCCCTCAGATTCTTAGTTGTGAGGATTTCACTGAATCTAGAATCAACATTTTCATAAACAGATCTTCATCAACATCATCAACAACCATGGGTGATATCTCTGTAGGTGCCTGCAGCATGGGGCATCAGATTTCATTCGTCTTACATTGTTTTACTACCAGCGCATCAACACTAATCTGGTAAACCCAGGCACTCTGGGGAAGGGGGTCCAAGAGAAGCGCGACGCTACGACGGGTGGGCTTTTCATTCAGCCCGCCGTTTGCCCCCCCCTCAAAAAAATTATTTAAGCAATTAGAACATATGTCTGGTATAACCGTCTAATGCACTGGCGGAAAGTGAAAAAAGAACACCAAGAAGGAGACGTCTGATACCAACAAAATTTATACAGCATAATAACGGAATACAGAGGATAACGTGATCAAAACATTATGGCAAAATACAGCTGTATTTGCTGGTAAACTGAAAAATGACATTTCCATGTAACATGGTTAGTACGAGGTTGAACCGCCATGAACTGCGTCACAATGTGGAATTCTGGCATGGAGTCTGTCGTACAGATGTTGGATGTAAGTTTGGGGTATTGAGTTCCAAGTATCCTCAACCTGGACGCGTAAATCGGGGATAGTCGTAGCTGGCCGTGAAGACCGGATAAGTCGTTGTACCATAAAATCCCACACGCGCTCAACGGGGGACAAATCCGGTGAACGTGCAGTTCATGGAAGTTGTCTCACACCCTGAAGTGCATGTTGCGTTGCACGTGCCGTGTGTGGGCGTGCGTTATCTTGCTGTAAAACACCACGATGGACCGACCTTACAAATGGCACAACAACGGGATGAATGATGTTGTTGATGTAGGAGGTGCTGTTTAACGTACCCGGTACAAACACTAGTTGTGTACGGGAGTGATAGCTGATCGCTCCCCACACCAGGAGACCAGGTGTAGGCCCTGTGTGTCGCTGGTGGATGCAAGAAGGGTGGTGACGTTCCCTTGTGCGTTTGCGAACACGCATACGGCCATCGGAGGCTCCCAAGCAGAATCTGCTCTCATCGCTGAACACGACAGATTGCCATTGCGTTCTCCAGTGCACACGTTGGCGACTCCACTGCAGCCGTTCCTGACGGTGGGCTGGAGTCAGAGGTGCACATGCCAGAAGCACACGTGCACGTAGTCCTGCATCCAGTAGACGGTTGCGGATTGTTCGCACAGTCACCTCAGGTACAACGGCAACTCGGATTTGCGTCGCAGTGGATGTTCTGCTTGACAACGCCGCTCTTCTTATGCGTCGATCGGTCCGTTCATCAGTCCGTCTGTGACTCCCGGTTCCACGTCTTCTCGTGTGGAAATGTTCCTCGGACCATCTACGCCACCATCGTACCACCACCGATACTTCCCGTCCAATTCACTCCGCAATACGACGATACGACCACCCGGCCTCGCGGAGTCCGACTAGACGACCTCGCTCAAAGTCCGATAACTGCTGAAATCGTACACGTCTTCCATGTCCAGGCATTGCAGCTTCTTCAGGGTCTTCGCACGTGTCCGTACGCCGACGACTGATTACATTCACTTCGCCGTACACCTTAAATACCACCGACGATAATTTGCATATTATGCCGTGCCGTGGCGTAAGCGCTCACCGGTTGGTCCCGAAATTAACTTCACACCTACGTAAACTCGACCCCATTAACATATGTAAATTTCATGATCGTCCGCCAATTCCTTCTTGGTGTTGTTCTCTTTTCACTTTCCGCCAGTGTATTTTGGGAAACTTTGATAAAAGCATATGAATTTCTCGAATCCAAGAAATTTTGATGTACAAATTGAATTTTTGGTAAATTTAGTGTTTGTACTTCTGGGAAATAGAGGAGACCTCTGAGCGAATTTCTAAGGTAGTAGTAGAAACACACCATTTTTGTAATTATACGTACATAATTTGAAAAGATGAGTGTGTGTGTGTGAGAGAGAGAGGAGAGAGATTCTTTGTCAGGTTACAAACTAAAATTCGTAAACAGTTTTATGATAGAAAAAAGCAAACAAAAAAAAAAAAAAAAAAAACGACGTAAGCTAAAATTGCGAAGAAATAGTGACTTATCACCATAAAGATTCGTATTCATGATTCCCATACTACATACGCTGAATAAATTCTGCGTTGTACCTGAAATCCTTTTTTGACTACATGAACGGAATTTTTTGCCAAAATTTCTACCCAGCACTTAAAAATATGTGCCCCTCACCCCAATGTTATCTCGCTGCCTCAGCTTTCTCGTGTCTCTCTTAAAATTATGTGCCCCCTCACCCCAATCGTGCTAAGCCCCCCCCCCCCCCCACACACAAACACAATAGCCTACCCAGGTATGAGCGTCTGGTGCCGCCACTTGTCCAGGGACGACTTTAGAGGGAACCATTTATGCATTCGCGTCCCCAAAGACGGGGGAGTCTGCGGAAAACCCCGAAAAAAACTACAGACTAGATGCCCAGCAGAACCGGGTTTCGAACACCCGTCAGAAGTGTCGGCCTCCCTCAGAGCGCATAAATACTTTACCAACTAGCCATGCCGGTGGTGTTGACAGATAGGGTCGTCAAAAAAGAAGTTTGATTTTCATAGGCTTCATGATTTTTGCAATACGATAAAATATATTATAATCTGTAACACTTTTCTCTTTCGCCGCCGATTCGACTTTAAATAAATCATTATTAAGAGACGTTTTAAACTCCTTTAAGGCATAAACCTTTACAATAGTATTTAACATTTTGAAATTTTGTTTATGCATATTTTATAGTAACACGTTTTTTAAGGACATCCCGTGTAGAAAAACGGATAACTGAGGTTACAGTGTGTGTGTGTGTATGTGTGTGTGTGTCGTTTGCACACAAGAAAAAAAAAAATTAAAAGCTTCCTGGTGCCATCACTGAAGATGGGACAGACAATTAACTAGTCTGAAAATGGATTGAGAAAAAAAGAAAGAAAGAAAAAGAACTTTTCCTAAGTAGCTTTCTCGTGTCTCTCATTGCTGGGTAAGATGATACTGATCTCTTAGAAGATGAACTCTCCTTAGGCTACATTTTTATCATTAATATAATTACGAAATCCTATTATATCCCAGTTTTTCTTTGCCAAGGGCTACTTGCTCTGAATTTACAACAGGCGAGTTATTCATTTCATCTTCTGCCGATAAAGAATATTGACTGATTATTTCCGACGCCTACGCTCTTCTTCTTCTATTGAGGCAGGAAGTATCCCAACGAGGTCCAAATGAAGGAGTTTAAGTGCCGGAGATCTCATCCCGAATTCCTCCCCCTCCTACCCCGCACTGCAACTGACGCTAACAAGCCGTCTTTTCCATGGGCGGCCTGTTCAGGGGGCAAGTTTAATGAAGGCCCGGTCAACGCTGCATCGATGTCCAACAGATGCATTTGCATATTAATGAACATGGTGCTAGGGTCGCTCCCTCTCTCTTTTTCCCCCTCTTTTTCTTTTTCTTTTTTTACTCTGGAAGACATCCAAGGGCGTGATAAGTGGGGTCTGGTCCTGGGACGACGGTGCTTTCGGTTAATAGCGGGATGGGAGTTGCGGGATGTTCGGTGCTTTATCATGCCAGCGGCAGCAAAAGCTCGTTTTCAAGCCCAGCTGCTGTCTGATCGAGGGGTTCCCTCTGCGCTCAGGGTGACCAAGATTTCACGGGGCGCCGCCTTCCAGTTCTCGACAATAATGGCAGCAGGAATTGCACTTTTCTTCGGCACTCTAAATATTTGCCGTCAGTTCTTACACCTAAATTGGAAGAACTGAACAGGAAAACAAACGCAATAAAGTCTTAGCTTTTGTTGTTATGTATATTTATGTACATATGGAGAAAGTGGGATTACCATGAATGGCAAAGTCTATAACTCTCAGCACTACCACTTTAAAGAAACACGTTGTCTCTTAATTTTGAACAGTGGAAAAATTATATTTTTTTCTCTTTGATTTAAACAGAGGAAGGTAGTGATGATATAATCTGATTGGAAATTCCATTGTGATGCTTATAGGAGTGATTGACGCAAGTGCACAACTAGAAAGTTTTATAAAGTTTTTTAAAAGTTCATGGAATAAGTCAAAATTAGTGAAAGACCTAGAAGAAAAGCAAAGAGTACAACACAAATATAAAAGAATGTATAAATAAAAATCCGTTGAAGAGGGAAGAAAAAAAAGCGTATATGTATAAGCGAAATAGATTTAAAAAAAAGAAAGCATTAAAATTGAAAAAAAAAATGTCGTGCCGTAAAGGAAGCATTACTTGGAATAAAATCAAATAAAAATCAGCCTTCGATAAACAAAACAAGTTTTTCAAACAAAGGAGTAAAAAAAATAAAAAAAACTGCACTGAATTGTACATTATTTAAAATAAATTTAATTTATAATAAATAAATTTCTCAAAATACTAAGAAAGTTTTTTTTTTGCTTTTGCTAGCAAAAATTCAAAAAATAATTTTTATTTACACAAATAAAAAAGTGAGAAATCTAAGAAAAATGTATTATAATTAAAGTGAAGACACGAAACAAGTTTAATTTTTTATTCCGTGCATTAAACAAAAGCACAGAAAGAATAGACTTTAAAATAAGACAGAAATATAAAAAAAACTACATTTGAAAGATACCTGTGTTTAAGAAAAGAATTAATGGCGAAAATGTGGAAGCCAAAATCCCTCCGCACGTGTCAGAAAGAGCTTTCGAACTGTAAAGAGGAATAAAAAATGCAGGAAACATCATAAAATTAAAATAAATTGAAACTCGGAAAATAAAGCTCTTGAGACGCTGAAATGATCGGTTGTACTTTAGTTTCCCTTCGGTTGGCACTCAAAAGAGCGTTCGGCAGAAACAGGGGGACTTCTGTAACCACTCAGAGTGTGTCGTAATGGGCTCAGAGATAAAGCTGAAGTAGCCGAAAAAAGGGGTCTCAAAGAGACTCAGCAAGAGAGTCTTTCATATTGCCACCGCGGATTACTGCCTTCTACAAGCTGATAAGTAACACGTTATCCGAAGAAAAAAAGTGCCGACACCAGAAATCGGAACCGGTAAAGAAGTCACAGTGTGAATAGAGAGATGTCCACTTATTGATTACAGTAAAGAAGTAGGGTGGTTATGAAGGGAATAGGGGAAGGATGTTAAGGATCAGTCTGGTCTTGTCAAGCAGTAAGCATCGTTACATTATGCTGTAAATAGCATAGGGTGGATCTACGTCGTAATTTTAAAACCGTGCGGGATGGTTAAGTGTGGTACAGAGTCAGGCGCGGATTTGAAGGGGGCACGGCACGGGCGACCTTGTTATATTTATATATGTTTTTATTTTATGCCAAAACAACTATTCTAAGTAAAAGGAAAAATATTATCCCAAAATAAAATTAAAAACAAGTATTTTTAAAATTTTTTTTCTGGTATGTAGTGCACGAGGTGTGATAATTTAATTGCCGGAGCGGTCGCCCCTGTAGCGATGCGGGTGCACTCATGTGCGTATACGTGTCTGAACATGTCTCCAGTTGTGCATACGTTCACCGCAGACTATTCATGAGTGAGCAGTTGCGAAAGGAATTCAAAAGTATCTGTATGAATTTTGAGGTAAAAAGGAATGATAGAAATTTAGAACAGCGCATTAACATCAAATTCTGTGTGAAGATCGGTAAAAGTAATACTGTAACGTTAGAGCTATTGAAAGTGATACATGGTGAGGACGCTGTGAAAAAGTCACGTGTCACTGAGTGGCATAAGAGCCGAAAAAGAAATAAAAAAAGCGCGCATGTCACGCTTGCAGTTCCAAACCATGTTTATGTCTTTTTCGATTACAAGGGGGAATGTTTTTTTTTTTTTTTTTTTGATTGGAGGTTTAACGACCACCGTGAGCAACTCAATGGGCTATAAGCAGTCGCCTGTCCCTAATTTAGGGTCACTGGTTCCAGGGAAGGGAGAGAGCCAGTGCCGTAAGACAAACACAACATCCATGCCTCACCGGGATTCGAACCCGGACCCCGTTCGGACGAATGATCAGAGGCCATCGCCTAGACCACTGCGCCACCGGGGCGGCAGGGGGATAGTTCATCCATAATTCATTGAACATGGACAAACGGTCAACCAAAAATGCTTTTTAGAGATGTTGAAAAGGTTACTGGATTCCGTTCGAAGGTATAGAACTGAACTACGGACTGCCAATGCCGCAAGCACTGTAAAAATATTTGTGAATTTCACGAGCCATTTTCCGTCATTCTTTCGTGAATTAACGAAGCATATTTTTGAGACAACCTTTTCCGTGAAATGACGGAAAGAAACCTGAATTTCGCGAAGTTTTGTATCACTAGGAATCTGTTATCTCCGACATATGGCCATCAATTGATAAATCTTCATTTCTTGTAAAAGCATTGTGCATCAGTTTTGTCTTTTGGAAGTTTACTTTTAATCCCACTTCTTTACTCTTGTCCTCAAGTTCCTGGATCATACTCTGCAGCTCTGAAGGGGTAGTTGCAAAACTGACGACGACAACAGCAAAACGAAGGTGAGTTAAATAATCTCCATCAGTCTTTATCCATTTGTTTTCCTAGTTCTGGGATTGAAAGACATTTTACAGCGTGGAATTAGAGTTAGGAAGATATGGTGTCACCTTGCCTCATTCCCTTTCCAATTTTTATCGGTGCTGTATCCTCAAATATCCGAACCTTTGCACTTGCATTTTCATACATGTTATTAATAATGCTAATTATTGCATCTTCAATACCGTAGGATTTCAAAGCCATTATAACTGCTGATGGTTTCACGTAATCAAAGGCCTTTACATAATGACAGTTCATATTCCTTACATAACATATACAATGTATCAGTGGCGGCGGAACCGCCGGGCCCGGTCAAAAATTTCAACAATTTCAGCCAAGATTTTTATTTTTATTACTTTTTCATTTAGCATATGTGCGATTGTTGTGATGTGCCTTAGAAAGTTCCTCTAGGTAAGTGCTTGGGTGGTCCTAATTCCCAACAAAGTTCCTTAGGCATTGTTTTTCTTCTGTTTGTTCCGGGAAGCGGGAAGGTAGAGGGTGCACCACGATTCGAAATTTCGGGCCCGGTCAACGAACTTCACTTTCCGCTTCCCCTGCAATGTATATATATACAGATAACTCCGTAGTGGTTGATGATGATAATCATTAACACGTAATAACCAAATGATAATAACTGTATGCAAATTATTCTTGCGATTCGTAAATATGTCTAAGAAAATTTTATTCTTCTCTTCATTTAATTGCCTGCAAAGGTTGTCCGTTAGCTGTGCTATGTTTCCTAACTCTCCCGCTTAAAGCTCCAATTCTTTTCTTCTTCTCTCCTGCTTTCCTTCATCTCCCGCGGTGACGAGAAATCCCCTAACCTGCCGGTCCACCTAAGACCTCCCAGCCTACCCTGGGGCAATTCCTTCGTCCTGCTATGTGCGACCGCTCGCTTTCGAAGACCCCAGATCACTCTCTTCTCGCCTCCTCCCTTGTCTCCAAAAATGCCCTTAAGCATATCCTAAAGTTCCCCGTGAGAAACAACCACACCGCCCTCGGTAAATCTCAAACCTCAAAGTAAAATGTGAGGGGCTAGTCCATTAGTCGGCCGCATTGAAATTGAAACCTGAAAAGCATCAAAAGAGGCGCGATAGTGTTGATCTCCATTCAACATTCAATTTGCATATACTAAGCTCAGGCACATGTTCGTCTTTTAATTAACCGTGCATCCGGTGCCTAATGAGGAACTGACTCTGAGAAATTTCACTCACGCTTTTTGGAAACAAAGGAAGGGGAGCACGAGATGGAATAAAAGTTACGATATTGAGATTTTATATGAATTCCTACAGCTTAGTATAAAATTTCTGTAACACCGTATACAATGAAGTTGAAGGGAGAGTCAAAAACATTCGACGTATGCGATTTAAACAATAAAAAAAAGCGGGGGGGGGGCTGTTTTGGCATACTACAATATGCCAGGTTAAAACTAGTCAATCATAAACTATTTATCAATTAATAGAAGGTAAATAACACTTCTTAATTGAAAACTATAGCTGATAAACCAGTATCAGTAATATGCAATAAGCTAAACATTTAGCGAATGTAACGGTTAAAGTAACTGCCAAAAATTTGAAATTTCACCGGTTACATGGTCGGATATATGAACCAATTCTTGCTTGTTTTGTGTTTACCGTGATCACTGTTTTAAATGGTTTTCAACTTCCTCCGACGCGGTGGTTAAAATGTTTCTAGAAGTAAAATAAGCTAAGATTTTCTAAACACAGATTCAGTGAATGAAGGGTGGCGAGAAGTGCGGGGAGGGGGGGGGAGATACAGCATTTGCTCAAGAGATGTATGTTGAGCAAGCGTCGGTGTTAGATAGGTAGTAAAAACGTAATTGCGGCAGAAACAGAGAAACGTTTTTGTCTTCATGCAAACTAACTTATATGTGAGGAGAATTACTCGGTGTTCTCAACAGAAGATAATCCCTTGTGAAAAAAGAAGGTTAAAAACTGGGTGAATGTCATTTATTTTGTTTGCTGATAACCGTGCTGAATGTTCGTAATATGGGTTAAAATAACAAGGGAGAATATTACGAAGTTCAAGGGATCTACCAAAACTTCAGTTCATGCGGAGCTTCGTATTATGCGAGAGTTATATGCGGTATAGCGTAAAATTTATTTGCTGGTGGCGGTAATAGAACCGGCATCGTTCTGCTTCGGAGCGGAATGCTTTCCCAATTAAGCTACACCGACGACGTTTGTCGTTGCAACTTTGCCGTCTTGACATGCGCGTCACTTCTGAGGTAGTCAGGCGGGTTCGACTAAATATACATATATCATAATCATCATCAGCGATTCTCATCCATTGCTGGATAAAGGTCTCCTCAAGCCTCTTCCACAACTCTCCGAGTTAAAAAAATTATTTCATGTCACTGCGGCACGCTTTCGAATTTCATCCACTTATCTTTAGACGTCTTTTTCTGTGACTTTTCCTGTTCTCTGGTATCCAATCTAATATTTCATTTGTCCAACGGTGGTCTGTTTTTTTAGTGATATGTTCAACTCATTGTCATTTTCCTGATCCGTGAGTTCTTATTCCTGTATGTTCTTATAGTTACACGAAGCATACATCTCTCCATGCTTCTTTGAGTTGTTCGTAGCCTCTGTGTCAGCTGGAGTCCTCCTCTGTGATCCATAAGTAAGAACTGGTATGGATGCATTGATTAAACACTTTTCTTTTAAGACATAATAGTAAATTGTTCTTAAAAATTGTGCTTGTTTTTTTTTTTTTGTTAGCCTTCTACAGATCAATGAATACTGAAACGAAATGTGTGTGTGTGTGTGGGGGGGGGGGGGAGAATGCTGCCGGTAGTATTTTAGACTTCTTTCGTAGTTTTGGAGCACCTAAAACATGTAAGCTACCCACTACTTATATTTTTAGAAGTCTTCAAACCGAGAATAAAAAAATAAGAATGTTAAAAAGCTACACTGAAAAAAATATGAGGTGTGAATTTACGGAAAATAAGGTGCAGCAAAGTTTCTGATAGGTGTCAGTCTTTTAACGATATTTCCGTTTTTAAAAGTTCCCGTTTTCTTAACCCTTATTTTCACAGGTTTTCCGTAGTCAGTAATTTCGTTTATTTCAGAAAAGTCCCTTCCAGGTTTCTCCGTATTTATACAGAAATTTTGAAAATACGAAGAGGCTGAATTTTTCAGTCCTTACATCATAGAATCCTTCCCAGCAGGTGGGACTCGAACCGATGTCATTTGGGTTAGTTCAACAGAAACCGCGCGTGTCTTAACCACTGAGCCAGAAACTCTCAGAAATTACTCTCGTTCAAGGTAAAACTAATCGCGCGATGATGATTTTTTTTTTTGTCATTAATGCGAGTGATTTACTCATTTTATTTTCTGTTGGAGCTTATTTTTTTAATAGGTATGTAATAATTTTTTCTCTGTAGGAGGACTTTCTCAAATGAAGTTTTTTTTCATCGTAATTTTGCGAAGGAACAAAATGCTTCGGAACTTTCGATATTTCTAATCTGCCAATGACTTTCAATTGTCTTTAAGAAAAGGAGAAATGTACTGTATTATAGTATAATTTCTAAAACTTCTAAATTTAAAATTTACTTTTAATAGCTGTAATAGCTTTTGTCGTAAGAACTCCACAGACTGATACATAGACATCGTACAATCACCTGTACAATAATTTAAATACCCGGTTTCTTACTGTAACACAATACATAATAGCAGGTGTGCAAAATTTAGGAGAGGAGAAGAAATATCCTGTGCCATAATAACCAAAATTTCATGCGATATGCTATCCACAATATTCGATCTCGCTACAGAACTTCAAAATCCAATCCTTTTGAAAAACGATTGAAATTTAACAGTTAATCATACCTCAAGTATTCTTGTAAATCTCTCCTGTTGCCGGAAAGATTTCGTGATATGGATATGGAAAAAGTGAGAACAGAGTTTTTCCGTTTTTATGAAAAAGGAATTGCGAAAAGGTTTCTAAAAATTCAGAATTTTGTTTTAGCGCATCTCAAAAATGGCAATTTACCGTCAGTATAAGAAAATAGCTGCACACAGAGGTTTCTGAAAATTCAAAATCAGAATTTTTCTGGCATACGAAAACTCCGTGAAATTTAGGTTTCTTTCTGTCATTTCATGGAAAAATTTGTATCAGAAATATGCTTCGTTAATTCACAAAAGGAATCACAGAAAGAGGCTCGTGAATTTCAGAATTGTTTTTCCAGTGTAATATATAATTAGGACCTTGCTGAAAGACTAGGGGTCCCCGTGGTCAGAACATAGAACAATGATTTAGTAAATCTAAAAGTAACGAGCAAATACAGTTAACCCGAGTGTTTTTATCAAGAAATTAATGCGCTTCTAAAAATATGCCGAAAGGAGACAATATGCACAACGCAAATTTTGGTAAGTAACAGATGATTAAACAGATTATACAGCAATGGATCATAAAAAAATGGCAAATATCCCAAGGGAAATATTTGATTCCAACGGCTCACGGAAATTTCCAGAAGTTATTTAGGCTCCATCTGGTCAGTGGAACGTGGATGCACATATTTAATAAGGAATTTAATAGGTAAACAACCTTTCTTGAAATATTTCTGGGGGACCAATGAGTAAAATAAAAAGTTGTGTTATCCGTTCATAGCTTTTATTTTAAACAGACCAAAAGGTCGAATTGCCACCTGGTCTCAGAAAGGTTAGTGACATGATAAGAAGGCAATTAATAACAAAGCTCATAAACTAAATTAATTAAAGCAGACTGCAGTTAAAATAAAGAGAGTTTTATGTTGTGTAAATGTGAAATAATGACAGCACAGAAGAGGGAAAGATATTTTCTGAATTCAGATACTAATTTTCAAATAATAACATTTTATTTGGAAGCCGGAGGGCACATACACATCATAAAGTGATCATATAACTATATATGTTTCCGTGGCAAAAGAAAAAGAACTTGCGAAAATGATGGGATGATTAAATGATATGTCATTTGATCTTCATACACGAAATTGTTCATAAAAGTTACTTGAAGCAGCACAAAATCCTGCCTTACTGGGTAAGATAATAAGCTAAATATGATACTCCGCCTTTCTACACTGTAAACAATTTTCTGAAATTCTCGAGCCACTTTCTGAGATCCCTTTCGTGAATAAACCATGAAAATTTCTCATACAGCCTTTTCCGGGAAATGACGAAAAGAAACTTGAATTTCACGGATTTTTCGTACGACAGCAAAATTCTGAATTTTTGGAAACCTTTCCGCAATTCCTTTCTTCTAATGACGGCAAATTGCCCATTTTTAGGATGTGTTAACTGAAAATTCTGAATTTTCCGAAACCTTTCCGCAATTCCTTTCTCCTAATGACGGTAAATTGCCCGATTTTAGGATCGGATAATTCTGAATTTTCGGAAACCTTTCCGCAATTCCTTTCTTCTAATGACGGTAAATTGCCCGTTTTTAGGATGTATTAACGGATAATTATGAATTTTCGCAAACCTTTCCGCAATTGCTTCCTTCTAATGACGGTAAATTCCCCGTTTTTAGGATGTATTAACGGATAATTCTGAATTTTCGCAAACCTTTCCGCAATTCCTTTCTTCTAATGACGGTAAATTGCCCGTTTTTAGGATGTATTAACGGATAATTCTGAATTTTCGCAAACCTTTCCGCAATTGCTTTCTTCTAATGACGGTAAATTGCCGATATTTAGGATCGGATAATTCTGAATTTTTGGAAACATTTCCGCAATTCCTTTCTTCTAATGACGGCAAATTGGCCATTTTTGGGACGTGTTAACGGAAAATTCTGAATTTTCGGAAACTTTTCTGCAATTCCTTTCTCCTAATGACGGTAAATTGTCCGTTTTCAGGATGTGTTAAGGAAAAATTCTGAATTTTCGGAAACCTTTCCGCAATTCCTTTCTTCTAATGACGGTAAATTTCCCGTTTTTAGGATGTATTAACGGATAATTATGAATTTTCGCAAACCTTTCCGCAATTGCTTTCTTCTAATGACGGTAAATTGCCGATTTTGAGGATGTGTTAACGGAAAATTCTGAATTTTCAGAAATCGTTCCTCAATTTCTCTCGAATATTAAAGGGAAAACTCGGTTCTCACTCTTTCCGCATTCATATGACGGGAAATTTCCGGTAATAGGAGCAATTCGCAGGAATATTTGAGGTTTGTTTAACTGTTAAATTTCAGTTATCTGTTGAAAGATCTGATTTTGAAGTTCTGTAGCGAAATCGGGTATTGGGGATCGATATCATATCACATGAAGTTTTGGTTATTGCGGCACCGGATATTCCTTAATTTCTCTCCCATTTTGTGTCCCAGCACCGTAAAAAACCGAGTGCTTAAATTATTGTTCAGGTGATTGTATACATTTGTGATGTCTATGTATCAGCCTGTGGACCTCTTAAGACAAAAGTTTTTATAGCTATCAAGAGTAAATTTTATATTTAGGAGTTCCGTGAAGTAATACTGTAAAGCAGTACATTTCACCTTTTCAAAAAGAAATAATTGAAAGTCATTGTGAGTGGCCTCATATTAGGGATGGGCGACTGCCTGTAACACTATAAGTTGCTCATAATGTTTGATAAATCAAAAACATAAAATTAAAAAGAACATGAAAGAAATACGGGATTACGCCATATAATACAAATTTTGAAGATGACAATCCGATTTTTTGCGTAAATGTGACAAGGATTACGGTAAGTCAGATAATATCCGAAACTGGAAAATTTTCATCGTCCTGGAGCGGGACTAGAACCCGCGTCTCCCAGAATATATTCAAATTGATCGGAAAATTGCAACTTGGTCGTTCTGGGTGGTGTAGTGGTTAGCATACCCGTGCGTTTTCTGGGAGACGCGGGTTCGAGTCCCGCTCCAAGACGCTGAAAATTTTCAAGTTTTCGGATATTATCTGACTTACCATCCCTGTCACATTTAAGGAAAAAATCGGATTTTCATCTGCAAAATTTGTATAAAAAGAACATGTCCAAAAAACAGTGCAATTTATTGTCGTCATAAATAAAAGTTTTAAAATTGAAAAGTAAGTCCGATTTCATTATATTCTTTGCTATAAAAAAACAGCGTAAGGAAAAATTTAAAGGTAAGTCTGGCAACATATCCAGACTAATACTTTCCCTCTGGCATTGTGCAAAAAATGTATGTAAAAAATAACTCCTAACTCTTATATTTCTTTCGGTCACACGTAATCAAGACAAAAATGTAAAGATAATAGAAACGCTCTTTATAAATCATTGAAAATTGTTTTGTTGTACTTGTACCTATTTTTTTTTTATTTTCATATTTTTCATATGCTAAATCTCATCGATATATACCCAGTCTTAGCATAAATACTGTTACAAACGCTCGACAGATGGCGCGCAATCAGTGTGAACGTCACCGATCAGTCAGGAGGCATGAAGCACCTAGTGAATCATTGTGCGTTCAGTCACAGAGGAGATAACGTGTTTCGTGAAATACCTGGCATAGAGTGGGACGATTATCAGAATCGTGTTGCTGTAATAGCACTGCACGAGGTTGGAAAATCAGCTTCCGAGATTTTCAACATGCTGAAGAAGATGAAAATCTGCCGAATTTTTGAATGCCGGACCCTAAAAAGGTTCCTTGAGACTGGGACTGTTGCAGAAACCCCAGAAAGGGTCGGCCGCGTACCATGAGGACTACTAGCCTGGTGAAAGCAGTGGCAGCCCGTATTCAACGAAATGTCAGAAAACGATCTGTGATGGCTCGTAAGCTGAACATTTCAAGAATGTTGATGTCACGCGTGCTGCGGAGTGGCCTATGGGTGAGAGCTTACTGGCGTCGTACAGGGAAGTTTCTCACCCCACAACTGAAGTAGCAGAGGGTGCTAAAAGTGAAACTTTGCTACAGCGTTACGCAGACAATCGCCACAGACAGATCCTTTTCTCTGGTGGAAAAAGATTTCATTTTCACTACTGAAGAGGCTTCTAACCGCCAAAATGACAGGGTGTATGCGTCAAACTCACGAGAAGCTCAAGAGAAAGCTCCAAGGATTATAAGAAGTCATCATCCTGCTTCTGTCATGGTTTGGGGAGATGGAGGGGAGTCTCCTATGAGGGTACCACGCAGCTTCATTTCTGTGAAAAAGGAATGAAAACATCAGCCAAAGTCTACCAGGACAAGGTTTTGGAGCAAGTGGCAAAATGGGAGTCACACCCTCTTCCAAAACCGACAGTGGAGCTTTCAGCAGGATTCCACACCTGCCCACAAGGCCAAGCCAACTCACGTGTGGCTTCAGGCAAATTTGCCAGACTTCATTTCTCCAGCTGATTGGCCTTCAAGCAGCCCAGACCTCAACCCATTGGACTGCAAGTTGTGGACCACACTGAAGGTCATGGCTTGCAGAAAGAGACACCCTAGTATTGACAGTCTGAAACACTCTTTGGTGCGGGCATTAGCAGCTTTCCCTGTGGATACCCTGCTTAAAGCTATTGATGCGTGGCCACAGAGACTGAAGGACTGTGTGAAGGCAAAAGGATGCCATTTTGAAAAGTGATTGGTGCCGTGTATTCACAAGTGCACTGTTTACGTCATATCACAGGTATATTAAAATATCTTTATTTTTTTATTTATTTTTTTGTTATTTCATTGAATACTCTGTAAGAGTATTTATGGTAAGACTAGGTAATTCTATACAATATCTTGCGGCTCTTAAAATTTTTACTTTTTTTTTTTTTTTTTTTGTTGATTTGGCTCCTTGTTTTAAAAAAAGTTTCCCTATTCCTGGGCTAGACAGATGCAAAATTCAGGAAAAGTACCTGAAGCTGTTAAATAAACTATTATTGATCGAGGGGATAATATAGTAGAAATGGAAAATATTTCTATGAAAAAGACATACGGAAAATTAATTGAAAATAAGAATTACAAAACATTAAACATTCCTGAGCATCACATAGGTACACAGACGTGAGAATACGATGAGAAGCACCAGTTGTAAATTGAGCTACCGCATTGAATTATTATGTAAACTCCAACAGCATATGTATCACGTTCAGTCACGTGGGACACTGAAACTGGCAATGTCTATAAATGGAGCAGGTTTCTCACATTAGAAACCAGTCACAGAACAGTAATCATGCGTAAAGGCAGCACTTAAGAGAGTTTGACCAAAGCCGTCTAAAAAACACGAGGCCATGACATTTGAGAGATGAGTTCTCTCAGTTTTTGACGTCACTCTCATGTTGCACTACCTGATACGTCAGTGTCGTGCTTGACGTCACACAAAACAGCCTTAGCAACCAATCTCAAGCTTTGGTTTCCACGTGACGTCACTAAAAAAGGGAAGTCGTCTCTCTAATGTCATGACCTTGTGTTTTTCTAGACGGCCTTGGTTGGACCGTAGCCAGATAGTAGCTGCGAGGAAGGCCTGTTGTTCAATAACCTCAACTGCTGAACTGTTGGTATTTCCACGTCAGATTATCGCACGTGAACACCAAGGCTACGTGAAATACCGCAAAACTCCCAACCAACGGAGAAATGTGGCCGCAAACGTGCAGTTGACTTGAAGTGAGCGCATACTGTCTCGCACTGTTAGAAAGAATCGCACGACTATCGCGGAGCAGATAACATTGAAATTTAATGAGGGCACGTCCAGAAGCTTATGCACAAAGACTGTCGTACCATGGAAAATGTAGGCAATGGCAGTGAACGTCCGCATCATGTCACATTGTTGACTGCAAAGACCGAAAGACGAGACTTTGCAAAAGCTTATTGCAGGTGGAGTGCGGAGGACTTGGAAGCACGTCATCTGTTCAGACTAATCATGGTTTCAACTCTATCGCACCGATGGGAGGGTGCGTGAGTGGTGTAAACCACACGAAGCGATGTGCTCGGCTTGCAAAGTTGGGGTCATACAGGCAGGTGGAAGCCAGGTAATAGCGTGTGGTGCGTTACATGGGCTTCCTTGGGTGCTCCTTCGAGAGCTCCATCACCAAGCATGTAAGCATCCTCTTCGACCATCTACACCCGTTCGCAACGATTCACTTTCCGCACCTTGATGCCATTTTTTTAACAGGACAAAGCCACACCGCATACTTCCCGACTGGCGACTAATTGGATCAAAGAGCTTTCAAGAGTGATCACCACACTCGTATGGCCCCCCTCGATCACCGGACCTCATCCCCATTAAGCATTTGTGGGACGAATTGGAAAGATCTATTCGAACCCGCCAACTTTCACTGTCAGTTGTAGAAACTCTACAATTGGCGATCCTCACTTCATGGGCGGCAATACCACCTCCGTGTTTTGAACACCTGATTGAGTCCTCACCAAGACGTCTGGCCGCTGTTGTTAGGCCACCACGCCATTAGGTAGGTGTAGACAATAATTTGCCGATCCAGTTTAATTCAATTCAAATGGATATAATAGAAATGCACAGCAGAAATTAATCCTACGCGTTGCTGTGTACCGAGAAAAATTGAAGTACCGAAATATGACAGACGCGCAAGTAAAAAAAGTGTGGAGAACAAAACGGAAATTTTATTTCATTAATCAAATACTCTACTGCAACACATATAGAGGTAAATTTCATTATAAGTGATGAATTTAATAGCATGGCTGATTTGAAGAATCAGAAGCAAAGCGTTGTTTTTCAGAGCATATTCTTTTTTCTCCACTTTAAGGTAGGAAATAAAGAATGTTGAGAGGCAAAAGATCAAAAGAAGAAAAAGTAAAGGGGATTCTTTTCAGGATACGACGCGCAACACCATTAGGCCTAACAAAGACTTCAAACATATTTAGTTTTAAATTTTGAAGGCGTACTGTGATCACAGAATAAATAAAGAGTGTGCGTTCTAAGGAAGTAAAGTTTTAATAATCTCGACTCCCGCCTACCTGAGTTGAAAGGCAGGTGTATTCTCATCAAGTTGGTCGCCCTGCCCGAGAAACGTTTTTGTTCGGTTGATTTTGCTGTTTTTAGCCATTTTTCTGCTTCCGTCACCGCAACATTAATTAGAAAACTTCTGCTTCGCAGAGCATCTACACTTCTCGGTTTAATTTCAGGCGCACAGAAGGATTTCATTTAGCTTTTCTTCCTTTTTTTTTTTTTTCTTTCTACTGACGTCCTTACAACATGGAAAACACAGTTGAAAGAATGTCTCTTTTGTATCTTTCGACAGTCAAGGCTCAAAATATTTGCACTAGAATGAGTTTAGTGGCATGAAAAAAGTATTTCTTTTTTTATTACTTCGCTTTATGGTTTCATGTTCATGAAAATTTGTTATAAAAACAATAGCTGAGTAACTTTTATCAAAGTTGCGGAACAAGTACATTCATGGCTGAAACACTAGCACTAGATATGGTCTGTTGTACTTAACCCGTAAAATTCGGAATGCGTCCGTCACATTAAATAAAGAGAAAAGAAAAAAGAGCATTGATTGTGTATGAAAGAATTTTTTTTCAATTTAAACACCTGTATATAATAGTTGCAAGAGCAGCGGTCTAATTCGCATGAGAAATTCTTCCGCTAGAAAAATAGTTTCGCGTGAAAATGAGTAATTCATGCTTGCTATTTTTTGGTAGATTTTCCAGACTTCCATGTCTGACAGCCTTTCTCTACCACAATTTCAGAGGTCTAGATTATTATTACTACACATCAGGCGTGCAACTAGAAATTTAGAAGTTATGATACCGATGAAAGTGCTTATATGAGCTGTACATGTATGCAATATTGATTTAGAGTATATTATTGATATCTTTGAGGATAAGGGAACGTTTGTACCAATTAACATCACTTGATACTTAATTGGTATAATCAAAACAAGTATTATTATTTTACAGATTAAAGTACAGAAATTAAAAAAGTAATTTACAATGAAGAACATCAAATAATAAATTCCATTTGGAATAATCAGATAAAAAAAATGCAAGCACTTTATCAGAAGCATAACTTTAATACAAAGGCACTGAAGAAATTTGTCTCTTCTGTCTAGGGTATCTCCTATATGAATGATCAACGGCGACTTATTTTGGTTATTCTGGGGATATGATTCGTTGAAAGTTCAGTTACTTTCAGAAAAGAGGGAATGCTAGCCATGAATAGAAGCTTGCCAGCAGACATAACGACGAATTTCAATGCCGATCGGAAGGTAACAGAAATTCCTAAATTCCCTTCACCCTACCCTACAGTAGTAAGTTAGAAAATTTAAGGAAGTGGAGCATACCCTAGGGAACCCAACCCCGACCTTTGTTAGACAGCTTCACAAGGACAAATTTATCCCATATTTTGTCTCAATGGGATATGCAGGGTGATTGTAAACTCCTTCAACGAAACAAGAGGAGTAATAGTACACATCAAGATGAACAATATTTGCCATGGAACCTAGGGCCGCATTCCACTCCTAGTGCCAGAAAAGAGCACGTTCGAAAAACGTCCAGCAGGCACACGGAGTTCCAACCAGTGCATGAGAAGCACAAGATGCAAATGAGGTGTGCTGAACACGTGCGTAGACGACGAGGAGCGAACATTTAAAAACAAAGCCGAACCCGTTCGGCGATGTTACCGTACGAACATCACATGAGAATTGACGTATACGTCTGACCGGCGCAGCGTACAGTGTGTGTTCCCGGAGCAAGTGCTTCCCGGTCTGTTTCAGGATGTTCCGCTCACCACACGGAGAGACATGTGGTTTATGCATGATGGGGTTCCAGCACACTTTACCACCGAGTTCCGATACTTCCTAAACGCGACATATCCCGGGTAGTGGATTGGACGCGGTGGACCTGTGGCTTGGCCTCCACGTTCCCCGGACCTTAATCCACTGGACTTCTTCTTCTGGGGGCACATGAAAACATCAGTGTACGGGACACCTGTGGACTCCCTGGAAGATCTCGTCGCGCGAATCGCTGTTGCTGCGGAGAAGATCAACACCACACCGGGAGTCTACGAGAGGGTGCGACAGTCCTTCATTCGCCGGTGTGGGCTGTGCAACGACGCCCTTGGACGCCAGTTTGAGCAGCTCCTTTGAGTCCTCTGATGCGATTGGAACTGTGCAACTCCTAAATTAGCTATGTCTCTTTGTTTTCACTGTTGAAGGCTCAACGTGGATATGTAACTGTACTCTTTTCTGGAACTAGGAGTGGGATGCGACCCTAGGTTCCATTGCAAATATTGTTCGTCTTGATGTATACTATCACTCCTCTTGTTTTGTTGAAGGAATTTTCTGTCACCCTGTATGTTCGTCAATTGTGACGTCAGCCACTCAGAACTGGGTGAGCTATTAGGGGGGCTAAGCATGAGGGGGTGAGGCATAAAAACTTCTGTCTAACACTTCAAAAAGTACTGGGCAAAATATTTGGCAAATAATTCCGTTTATGCGGACTACACCCGACGCTGATAATGTTATCTCTAGTCAAAAAAAGCTTTTAGGTGCATGCTGTAACGTAGTTTTTATTCAAGGTATGTGGTATGGGAACCATGGATACGAATCTCTATGGCATGCTACGAATTCTTCGCAATTTTAGCTTACTTAGGTCTTATTAATTTTTTTTTTGTTCTTTTGTGTTTTTGCTTAAGAGAAGAAGTCGACATTTTTTTTTTTTTTTAAGAAATAAATTTTAAAATTTTAGATGCGGTGGATTGGGAATTTCTGGAAAAGAGGTGAATAAAATCCAATTTAAAAAGCAAGCGATGAAAAATGGAGATTCGGAAGGCCACGAAAAATAATGGTGGAAGAAAACAATGTTGATTTCAAAAGAGAGGATACGTAAGAATGGTGGGGAATGGGAAATAATAATTCGACAGTCTTTAGGACTGTTTCCAACTAAAACTGCAAATTAGTGAAGAAAAATTTCTTCTAATAAGGTTGCCGCAACTCGATTTTAAAGTATCCTTTTTCCCAAAATTTTGGAATGAATCGTATGTCTCACTAAAAAAACTTCTTCCTTCTTGCAAAACGAAATGAACATCTTTCGTGCAAAAAAAAAAAAAATTTGTATACAACAAGGGGGGGGGGGGATAACTAGTTGATATCACATAGTGGCTTCACTGAATTTCACCCAGATTTTATTAGACAAGGAAAGTTTGTATAATGGACAGAAGAAATCCATTATTTTCTTCCGAAATTCGATAAGAACAGCCATTGAGCCATGATTTGACTTTCAAATTATCTAATGATACTCGGGAAAATACGAGGCATTAATGGAAATCCTAAGGGCACAGACAAGTGTTTTACTTGTCGGCTTAACGTTTAGATAATCCCAGGAAAAATGTTTGATTAGCAAGTAATTTGTTATCGGTCGTTTGATCGTCGGATGATTTGTTATAAATCGCGCCTCACCGCGGCGTGTCATTACTTTTTCCGGTTCCACCATGAATCAAAAGTGGAATTACCAGTGACACAAAAACTTGAGAATAATTTTTTTCCCCTTTTGCCAGAGGGGACTTGTTAATGATTGAGGACACAAGACTAATAAAAATATCTGCGATAAGTAACAGAACAAAACCCCTACCGAATTCTCTTATGTCGTGAAAGTAGACGATCTCCACGTATTCCCTTATGAAATACTGGCAATTTTACGACAGTTGCATGCGTATGTGGTAGGTAAAAATATAGGTAACCACTAGAGGGGGGAGTTATGGGGGAAGAGAGGGCCCATTGCGTAGTTCTGGAGGGCGTATCTAGCCCTCAACCTAGGGACTTCCCAGTCAATAAACTCATTACACTCTGGCTGAGTGACTTTATGCCCTCTAATGATAGCTCATGGGTGTTGGCAGTTGCCCGTGGTGGCCATTCTTGTCTACAGGCTTTGCCCATAACTGATACATATCGAGAGCCATAAGCTGCTTTTCGCAACGGAGTTCAGTGTCTAGTGCCTTAAACTTCATGATTGATTGAACTCTGGGTTGTTATACACATTAATTGAGCGCTCCAAATTAAATAAAAAAGTGATAGATCAATAATGCCTCCAAATTACTAGCAGCAGCTATGATCCAGTTACTTCCGATGATAAGATACAAGTGTTGCTGATTGATTATCACAAGAACTAACTTGAATATTTCTTTCTTTTTCTTCTCCCCCCTCCCCGTTTTTATCGACTTCGTAGGCACACCTGAAAATTTTTCTCATATCAGAACATCCAGACTATTTTAGGAATGAATGTGTTTCATTCGAAGCAGGAATATTCGTGAAATGATCTTCAACAGCGTTTCTTTGTTTTATAAAAACTAAATATGTTCGATAAGAAAGGACAATGAGGTAGTTCAAAATAATAAAAAAAAAACATATCTAAGCCATGAACGAATTAAAATACCTAGATTAAAAAACCGGAAAAATACTTTCAACATTTTCAAAGTCGGTAGGAAATTTGATTTGTTGTTTTTGTTATTTAGTAATAGCATTACTACTTTTTAATTGCACTACAAATTATTATTGCATTGCAGAATTTTAATTGCATTACAAATTACTTTTACATTTATTAAATTGTGTTACAAATTATACTTTTTTTAGTGTTTATTACAACTGCTTAATTTGAGCAATTTAAAAATAATTATCACGTGAGTGTCATATGATAAGAATATAAAGTTTGCCTCTATAAGATAGAAAAAGTTTTTTTTTATCCCATAAATGTTAGCGTACCTAGAGTTTTCAGTTTTCAGTGTCTGTGTTTTTCCGTTCATATTTATCTGCGTGCGATTGTGCACCATAAGTTTGCTTCAAGAAGTCGGACTAGAAAAATTCAATAATTTTTGTTAGTCAATGGCAATATGGACGCATCCTCTGCGGACGAGTAGTGCGACGCGCTGACGTCCGAAATGGGTATCTGTTCGAATCGCGGATGACGAAAAGATGGTGTTTTTTTTTTTACGGCACTGGCTCTTGTTCAATCTACTGGACATAAAATGACAAACAAAAACTGGCCTGAACACACATGTTCAATCTACTGGACATAAAATACTGTGGAACTCAGTAGAAATTCTGACCCACCACCAATATTTCTTCAAGAAAAAACTGCTGGAAGGTCTTGAAATTGAGAGAAGAAGAGGAACTACATTCAAAGAGTTTAAAGGTTGGAATTTTACCCAAGGTTGGCAACGCTTACCATAGTGTAGTCCTGATGACGGGTAGGGTAACTACCCGAAGCTTTGACGTTAATAAATAACATCCATTTATTCCTAAGTAAATCCCATAATCTGTGTGTTTTATGTATCATATGATTGTCTAGGAATGGCCATGACTTCAATTATTACTAAATATCCTTTTATTAAGATGGTCCACAATGAATCCGGAGCCGCCATTGAAGCCCATGTTAAATTTCAGATGTTTATGTACTTTTTTCTCGGAAAGTACTAAACTTAGAGCAACAATTTTTTTATCACACAATAATGTCAATAATGCGATGTTTGTAAACATCTTAACATGGCCTTTTTTTTAAATTTTTGTTTTGTTTTATTTCTGTGTGAAATATAATTTTTTTAACCAAACTCCACTTCTGAATTGTAAAATCTTCATACTTAAAAAATCATAAAAAATACAAAAACGAAAATAAAAATAATATACCATGTCAAAGTATGTATCTGCATGAGATAAAGAACTCGTAAAATTTTCAGGATATTATCATAAATAGGTTTTCATAAAAAGGTATTTAAAAAATGAGGTTTTGAGAAAATTAACTTTTAAGTCAAAAACACACTCGATTTTAACACTAACTTTCTTTTTACCCTTTTTTTTTTTTTGTTGTGCCCTTTTTTAAATAATCAGACACTTTTCGATATGGCATGATGACACCCAAATTATCCAGTTTTTTAATGCACACGAGGAATTACGCCAGCATTTGCCAGTATTGTGCATTTTGTGACGCTCTCATCATCAAAGGTTGAAATCACTTCATAAACACCAAATTTCCGTGTTGTGCTGGAAACAAATTCTGTTTTTTTTTTTTTTTTTTTGCACACGTGCCCTTTTTTCTGATTCATTCGATTCAGGGTATTGGGAATTCCTCGCAGTTACATTATACCACGAGGTAAACACAAGTCACAACGTACCAGTTGAGGTTAACGGTAAAGTGTTGTCAGTTACTATTACCATAAATAACATGGAGCTTAAGTAATAGTATAGAGCTGCCACGTAGTTCGAAATCCATTCAAAAATGTCAGGACCTTTTTGTGGCCACACCCATCGGCGATTTTCATGGAAAAAGGGAATTTTAAAAACATTAAAAAAAATACTTCTAGTTCCCCGATTTTCATGAAAGACGACACATTGATTGAACATAAGATTTCAAAAATTTAGAAATAAATTAAAAAAAAACAAAAACGTTTTTTCCCGAATTTTTATTAGGGACCTCCTCATAAATTTCGTAGATTCTCAACTGAACTGTAGGATATTTTTTAGCATTTTAGTTCCAGAGGTTCAGTGGCGGACTGGCGATCCATAAACGGCCCTGGAACCTCTTTCGTGCAGCCCACTTTTGAGAAAAAATATCAAGTTATTCCATTCCTAAACAAGAAAGATGACACCGAATTTTCGGGTGTAATTAGCACGTCTCTTGAATCCGTTCTGACGCAAATTAAATTTATCAAAGCTATTTCAAAGTCAATGGGACCGTTATGGAAAACAATAGTATCTGACGGAAGAAAGAAGTCTTTCAATCGGGTTTTTAATCCCTCAGATATTGCTTTAAACGGAATCGTGAACTTACGCCCTCTGGTTGCAGTTTTATGCGTTAAGAAAAATATGAATTTATATGAGGAACATTTCGCACCAGAAACGCTCTCCAACACAGAAAGAATTTTTCAAATAGGACGCTCAGAAACAGAGATATCGATAAAAAAAAAAGATATGACTTTATGCCCCCTGGTGGGAAAGACATGCATTATTTTAGGAAGAAAATATTCTTATTATTTTAGGAAGCAAATTAAATTTATCAAAGCTATTTCAAAGTCAATGGAACCGTTATGGAAAACAATAGTATCTGACAGAAGAAAGAAGTCTTTCAATCGGGTTTTTAATACCTCGGGTATTGCTGTAAACGGAATCGTGAGCTTACGCCCTCTGATTGCTGAATTGATTGTGCGTTAAGAAAAATATGAATTTATATGTGAAACATTTCGCACCAGAAACGCTCTCCAACACAGAAAGACTTTTTAAAATAGGACGCTCAGAAACAGAGATACCGACAAAAATATAGCCGCCCCGGTGGCGCAGTGGTCTAAGCGATGGCCTCTGATCCTTCTTCCGAACGGTGTCCGGGTTCGAATCTCGGTGAGGCATGGATGTTGTGTTTGTCTTACGGCACTGGCTCTCTCCCTTCCCTGGAACCAGTGACCCTAAATTAGGGACGGGCGACTGCTTATAGCCCATTGAGTTGCTCACGGTGGTCGTTAAACCTCCAATCAAAAAAAAAGAAAAAAATATGATATGACTTTACGCCCCCTGGTGGGAAAGCCATGCATTATTTTAAGAAGAAAATATTCTCAAAAGGTTTTTCGAGATGAGCGGTATCGGTCCAAGAGAAAAAAATTTTTAGCCGAGTTTTCAGGATCCCAGATTTTGCTGCAAATACATCAGAAGCAGAATTAACACTTATACCCCCTGGTGTCCAAACCATTCTTTACCAAACATTAGAAATTATATGAAAAATATTTTCAATCAAATGTTGTATGCGATACAGGAGGAATTTTTCAAATCGCTGCTTTAGAAGCAGAAGCAACGCAGAAAACGCTATTTATCTTTCCGCCCCTAGCGGAAAGTCTATGATTTACTTGAAAATTATGAATTTATATGAAAATCATTTCGCATCGGAAACATTATCCAACAAAGAAGACATTTTTCAAATCGGACTTCTAGAAGTAGAGATATTGCCAAAAATAAGATGTACGTCTACGCCCCCTGGCGTAGAAACCTTGCATTATTTTAAGAAGAAAATGCTCCTAAAAGGTTTGTCGAGATGAGTTGTATAGGTCCACAAACGACTTTTTTTTCAGTCGAGATTTTAGAAGCTCATATTTTGCTGCAAATACATCAGAAGCGGTAATTAAGACTTACGCCACCCCTGGTGGCCAAACGTTTTTTTACAAAAAATAGAAATTATGTGCAAAGGATTTCCTATCAAGAGCTGTATCCGGGGCAGAAAGAATTTTTCAAATCGGAGATTTAGAAGCAGAGATATATGGGGGGACGCAATTTACTCTTACGCCCCTAGCGGAAAGTCTATGAATTACTTGAAACTTTTGAAATTATTTGAAAAGCATGTCAAACCGGAAACTCGCTCTAATAAAGAATTTTTTTTTCAAATCGGACCATTAGAAGCAGAGATATTGACAAAAATAAGACATACATCTACGTCCTCTGACGGAGAAACCATGAAATATTTTAAAAAGAAAATATTCCGAAAAGGTTTATCGACGTGAATGGCATCGGTTCACAAAGGAATTTTTTCAATTGAGGTTTTTGAAGCTCAAATTTTACGGCAAAAACTAACAATTACGCCCCCTGGTGGCCAAAGTATTCTTGACCAAAAATTAGAAACTATATGCAAATGATTTCCCATGAGAAGCTGTATCCGATAAGGAAAACATTTTTTAAATCGGAGTTTTAGAAGAAATCTCTTCTTCTAAAACTCCGATTTAAAAATGTTTTCGTTTCCCCCGATATCTCATCGGGGGAAACGTAATTTACTTTTACGTCCCCTTGCGGAAAATCTATGCGTAATTTGAAAAAGCAACTATTCGTAAAATACTCTTCGACATAAATGGAATCGAAAGATGAAATAATTTTTTTCAATCGGATGTTTAGAAGCAAATTTGTGGAATAAAATGTATTTTTGAATTCGACATCATCAGCATTTACACCCTCTAGCGGTGAAATTGTACATCGTAGAAAAAACGAAATAAAGAATCATCATTCGTATATTTCAAGCTTCCCAATGCAAAAATAATTTTTCAAATCGGACAAATATGTAGTTGCAGAGATATGATGTCTACAGACGGACGGACAAACCGATAACATAAGCGCGATCTTTTTTTACAAAAGACGTTCTAAAAACAGTACGATTGCATCACCGTTTAGTGTTTAAACATCTTTTCAATACAAGTATACGAATCGTTGCCGATTTTTGTATTGAGGCAATAATTAACAACATTTTACATATTTTCCTTGACGGCAGATCCCTAGTACAATTTAATATAAGAACAAAATTACTTCCGCTGCTGCTAATCAGCAGACAACATACCCTCTCCGAGAAAGACTGTAGAAGTCTTTATTGAGTTCTTATATATTTTATTACTATAACTGAATTCAGACTTTGCAAAAGTTTTTTCACTTTTAGTAAGAACGGAAATCCAAATTCGCCGAAAATTAATTCATTTTTCAAGACTTATATATCATTAACATAATACACTGCCGGACAATTGCTAAGGACGGATGACAATGGCAACGATAGCAACCATAAAATGGAAGGCAGGAAAATGTGGAAATTAGCATAAGTGCGGGATACAGTAAGACGTGTTGTGCGTATGCAAATTTTGGATTGCCGAACTTCTTCGTGACGTCATAGCGCTGATAAGAGATATAAAGGATTTGACGCGTATTGACCGTTGTTGTTCAAACGCAAAGTTGAAAGGGAAAGAATCAATTGACGAACTTACAATTTTCAGTATGTCTTCCTGACATCGCCTAGATGATTTTACGCGTGGCCGTATTATTGGCAAGATTGAAGAAGGGCGAAAAATAACAGATGTTGCCAGGGAGTTCGACGTCAGCCACAGTGTTGTTTCAAGGCTTTGGAAATCATTTCAAACAAATGGAGAGTGTAGCAAACGTCACGGGGGAGGTCGTGTTCGCAGTACGACACCTGCAGAAGATCGGTACATAGTGCTATCAACAAAAAGACACCGGCGCAGCACAGCTAGTGAGGTAGCAAATCAGTTTATGGCTGCTACTGGCAAGCGGAGCTCCCGAAAAACTGTCAAACGACGGACAGGTGGGTGTCAAGCCGTGTGTCGTCCGCAGCTCATTGATGCCAGAGGGGAGAAGAGACTGTCACACATCGTTCATAGCGACCGTAGAGCAACAGTGTGACAAATCACTCACAGCTACAACAGTGGCGATCAGGGCAATGTATCACAGCACACAGTTCATAAGAGCCTTCAGCGCATGGGCCTACGTAGCCAAAGACCCAGCCAGGTCCCCATGCTTACTGCACGTCATCGCCAACAACGCATGAAATGGGCCCCAAATCATCGAGATTGGACCGTGGATGATTGGAAGAAAGTGGCCTGGTCTGACAAATCAAGATTCCTGGTGCATCACGTAGATGGCGGAGTGTGGATATGTCGATTACCAACGGAGGCAATGGCACCTGGATGAACTGTTGGGCGGAAACAGACCGGCGGCTGCGGTGTTATGCTGTGGGCAATGTTTTCTTGGGACACATTAGGCCACATTATCCCAATAGCACAATCCTTGACAGTTGTCAGGTATCTGAACATCGTCGCGGACCAAGTTCACCCATTCCTGGCAGCTGTGTTTCTTTGCTGGTGATGGTCATTACCAACAGGATAATGCTCCATGCCACACTGCCAGAATCGTCAAGCAGTGGTTCGAGGAACATGCTGGTGACTTTCTGTTAATGTTCTGGCCTCCAAGTTCACCTGAGATGAACCCAATTGGACATTTGAGGTTCCACTTGGAAAAGCGAGTTCGCGCAAAATTACCACCACCACCATGAAATGTACGGGAACTGGAGGACCTGCTGTTGACATTATGGTACCAGATACTCCAGGATACCTATCGCCAATTCATCGAATCGATGCCTCGCCGAGTGGCTACTGTTTTGCCAGCTAAAGAGAGTTCTACAGCTTATTAGGTAGGTGATCATAATGCAATGGCTTATTGGTGTAATAGCAATTAACAAAAGCGGACTGAGATAGAGGATGTCATCCCAACGAGACGGAGCTTAAATTTGAAAGTCGAGAAACGGGACAGAGGTGTATTAAACATAGTGTTTGGTACAACAGGACATTTGCTACGTAAGTTTTTTTTTTTTTTTTTTAAATCCTTTCCGAAGCCTTTAAAGTGGTAAACAAAACTTGCCCACTTTAGTATAATACTTGGTTCTCTTCTACAAGAATATTGAACTACAAGTTCACATATACCGCAGATAATTTTTTCTTTAGTTGGCGTAAGGTCTACCGGCCCACAATATGGCGGCCTAGCGGGAATTCTCTCGGTATTCCGGCTGCCCAGTCCGCGCCTGTTGAGGTTTACCATTTTTATTTTAATGAAGTGATATTTCTACAACTTAGTCTTCATTTGTGCTATCCTTCACCAGTGAATTAGCAGTTCCAGGCATTTTATCCTTATTTTGTTTTTTCACGCTAACCGCAGAAGCTTTAATTCTATTAGATGTCTGAATCGTAAAACTAAAAAGAAAAGTGCCGCGAGTATAAACATCGAAAGTTTTGAATCATTATTATTTTATTTTTTACTTATGAAATAAAGTCGTATCGTTCATGAGTGCTGTTTTCGTACGAGGGACCCAATCACTGTGTGAAACAAATCTGCCAGTTTCTAAGGGCAACACCTCTCAGGAAGCTGTGTGTAGATGTGTGCTTGTCTTAAAGAGTCGTTCTAATTCATTAAATTCGTTCACTTTAGTCATTATAATCAAGTTGTCCTGGCTGTCACTTTTCGCTTTTTTGAAGCCTAAAGAACTTGTCATGAGGTCAGAGTTCGCCATCATCATTGCATCCATCAAGGACGCCTTTTTCGGACCATTTTAAGACGTTTTAATTATCCGGAGGAATTTCGACAAACACTTTGACCTGCCATACCTTGCCGGAAACGAATTTTGAAAAGATGAATAAAAAAGGAGACCCCACTTGAAGTAGTTTTTCAAACAGAGTGCATAACAATCCATATGAATATTTAAAAAGCACTTCGGTGAAACAAACGGGGGAAAAAAAGGAAAAGGAAAATGAAAAATACAGCATTGGCATTTGATAAATGTATATTTTTAAACAGGAAACACGACGTAGCAAGATGGCGTGATTTCTTCTTTTCGCGATAAGAGAGAACAAAAAAAAAAAAAAAAAAAAAAAAAAAAAGAAAAAGAAAGAAACTTACTACTTACTTGACGTGAGGTTTGTCATTTCTACAAATTTAATGAAGTACACAAAATCATGCATGTTAATGTGATTTGCTTATCTAACGACGAAAAATTTGCTTGTACTACGTTTATTTAGTTTCGCCGCACACATTCTAAAACAAGACAAGTTAGTAAAATCATGCAATGCATTGATTTCCAACATACCAGAAATCATTACTCAAGTTATGAGAATAATGGCTGTGGAATAAATCTCGGTCCTGTGCCCTGACCTTTGATCCCATTTCTATTATATTCAACAGCACCGGTTCAGTGTACCCCCGAAATACCATGGTAAAGTTTTGTCGCAATCGAAACATTTTTACGTAAGTTATGATGCATAAGGGCTGTGGAATAGATCCCGCTCCTGTGTCCTAACCTTTAACCCCATTTCGCCCATTTTCAATAGGGTTTGTTCCCAGGTAGTCCCCTACCACATACTAAAATTTCATCGAAATCGAAACTTTTTTACGTTAGTTATGACGCATAAGAGCAGTGGAATGGATCCCGCTCCTATGTCCTGACCTTTGACCCCATTTCATTCACTTTCATTGGGGTTCCTTCCCAGGCGTTCCCCTACCACATACTGAAATTTCATCGAAATCGAACGATATTTACGCGAGTTATCGTGCGGACGGACATACGCACACAACGCGTGACGTAATGAGGCAGATGGGAATCGCGACCATCTGCTCGCAAGAGTGTGACGTCATAAAACTTTAATAGGATCCACACACAACGCGTGACGTAATGAGATAGATTGTGACGTCATAAGATTTCTAAGCATGGGTTACATTAATGGGACGACGCCATGACACTAAAAACGTGGTAATTCGGGGTGGTTATTTAACCCACTAAACGAATCTTCCTAAAGTCGAGATCAAGCTAAATCGATTTCTAGTACCAGAAAACGGTAGGTTAACGACTTTCATCAAAATCCTTAGAGCCGTTTTCAAAATAAAATTTACATACATACAAGAAGTGCCCCTTTAATAGTATGGGATAAGGGCGATGGAATGAATCCCGATCCTATGTCCCGACCTTTTACCCCATTTCGTCCATTTTCAATATGATTCGTGCCCAGGTGGTCCCCTACGACATACTACAATTTCATCGAAATCGAACCATTTTTACGCAAGTTATGACGCATTAGAACAAAGGAATGCATCCCTCTCCTATGTCCTTACCTTTGACCCACTTCACCCATTTTCAATAGGGTTTCTTCCCAGGTGGTCCCCTACCACATATAAAAATTTCATCGACATCGAACCACATTTACGCAAGTTATGACGCATAAGGGCAATGGAATGGATCCCGCTCCTATGTCGTGACCTTTGACCCCATTTCGTCCATTTTCAATGGGGCTCGTCCCCAGGTGGTCCCCTACCACATACTAATATTTCATGGAAATCGAGCCATTTTGACGCGAGTTATCGTGCCGACAGACAGACGGACGGACGGACGGACGGACAAAGCTGGAGCATATACGCTTCTTCAACCTACGGTTGAAAAGCGTAAAAAAATGACACCGAATTTTCAGTTGTAATGAGCACGTCTTCTGAATCCTTTCTGATGCGAATTAAATTTTTCAAAGTTATTCAAAGGGTCCATACCCATATTGCTTTATTTCCCCTCTCGTTTATATTGGGCTCATTAGTGGCTGTAAAGCAGGGAGAGGAAATTTAAGTCAGAGCAGCTTTTCCCAATCGACCTTTATTCCCATACGGCTTTATATTTCGGCCATAAAACGGGGGAAACTTTACCTGCTAGAAAAGAGAAGTATACATCTCTTAAGGAGAATGCACCTAGTTTCTTTCATGACAGTTAGCGGCGCGCAAATATGTGGAAGAATTGAACCCGCTCATGCGCTATTAACCCGATTTCAGACATTTTTAACACATGCCTTTATTATGGACCAATTTTCCCAATTGAGTTTTTAAGTAAAAGTTAGTCTCCTCAGGGTCCCTAAGAAAAAAACTAAAATTTCGACGAAATTGACGGCTTTTTTATGCGCATTATCACGCGTAAGTTTGGAAGAATATATCTGAAATCAGATGAACATTTTCGGAAGACAATGGCAAATTTCCGGGAAAAGCGCGTAATAAAAAAAAATCTTTTTTTAAGCACTCCAAGCATTGCTTTTTCTTAGTTTTCAAAATAGTTAGACATACACAAAGTGCGTTCAAAAAGTTCCTGGATTGGCAGCAACATAGCGCTACAGCCGTTTGTGCTGTTATATTTGAATCTATGAATCAATAAATATATGTATATACCGTATATATACGTATATTTTTTTCCAGCATAGAATGTTACCCAATCAGTTTCTTGAGGGGAACGTTAATTTATAGATTCCAATATATACAGTATGTGTAAAATATAAATATATATATTTTATCATCATCATCATCAACAACCACTGTCAAACCACTGCTGGATGATGGCCTCCCCAAGTTTCTTCCACAACGATCTATCTTGAGCCTGTCTTCTCCATGTTACTCTGAAACCGGGAATTCCATATTTATCGGAAGCGAATTTCAGCAGCCGTTTTGCGGGATAAATAATTGGAATCACTTTCTTTCGATTCCCTCCATTTGGACGAAAAGCAAAGTATTTCCTTTCCCACACGTCGCAGCAGAGGGGGCAGCTAAGCTATTAAGAACAAGAGTTTTGAATGTGAAGGCGTGGCCGCGCTTTCTTGGAATAAGTCGGACGAGGGGACACTTTTTTGAGGAGGTTTCTCTCTCCGGGCATGAGAGGGACTCGGTGGCGAAAAGTCGAGGGAGGAGCAGAATATTTTTAGGAGACTCTGAAAACCTCGGGGGTTTGGTCGGAACGGATGAAGGAGGAGGTTTGAATGGCCGGAAACGATATGTAGAAAGAACGGAATGGCCGGAAACAATATGTAGAAAGAAAGAGCGGGATAATATGTAGAAAGAACGGAGATCAGGGCAAGGCTTAAAGACATTTCCCGTAACATCTGAATAAAAGTCTTCCTCACTGCAAAATTTAGCCTCAGTCGATTCACTCTTTTATACTTTGTATTGTATTTATCTGCTCCAGTTGGGAGAATTACGGATTATACCACCGATACCGAATTTACTGCAAAGGAAGCATCAAACGAACCCTCCACACAGGGCGCTGTAATAGAACTCAGCTCCAAGCCCTGTAACATTTGAATGGCGCCCGAACAGGGGCCCGAACCCTGGACCGTTAGGTTATCAGCTCCAAGCCCTGTAACAACTCCGGCATGCTTTCGAATTTCATCCATTCATCTCTCATGTGGTCTTCTTCTGGGTCTTTTTCTGTCCCTTGGAATGCAGTCTAAAAATTCGGTTGTCCATCGGTGGTCCGTTCTTTTGGCAACATGTCTAGCCCAAGGCCATTTCAGGGATTTTACTCAGATCATGATGTCTTCCACTACTGTCGTTTTTCTTATCTACGAGTTCCCCTCTTTATCTTTCCTGGTCTCACCAAGTATGCATCTCTCCATTCTTCTTTCAGTAGCCTACAGCCTTTGTATGTTTTTTTTTTTTTGTTAACGTCCATGTCTCTGCTCCATATGTAAGAACTGGAAGGATGCATTGATTAAACACTTTTCTTTTAAGACCTAATGGCATATTGCTCTTGAAAATTGTATTGTTTCGTCCAAAAGGTATATCTAAAGTAGTATCTAACAAAGTAGTATCTAAAACGTATATATTTAGTAGTATCTTACCAAAAATTATTTTTCGGTTAGATACTACTAAGTATGAAAACACTTTGTGTGCATTTTCTTCCCAAAATAATGTACAATTTCGCCGCTAGAAGGCGCAGATGTTTAATCTGTTTCTTTCAACTCCTCAAGTTGAAAGAAACAGATTAAACTCCTCAAGTTGAAAGAAACAGATTAAACTCCTCAAGTTGAAAGAAACATCTCAAGTACAAACCTAAAGTGTTCCACAAGGTAAATGGCATCCGGTGTTAAAAGATTTTTTTTTAAATCGCAAATTTGGAAGCAGATATATTAAGAAAAACAGATTAAACATTTGCGCCCTCTAGCGGCAAAATTGTGCATTATTTTGGGAAGAAAATCCACACAAAGAGTTTTCATACTTAGCAGTATCTAACCGAAAAAAAAAATTTATATCGGGTTTTCAGTCCCGCTGATATTGCTGTAAACAAAAACAAGAACTTCGCCCTCTAGTGGCGTTAAGAAAAATTTGAAAATATATGAGAAACATTTTCCAGTGGAAACGCTCTCCAACAAAGAAAGACTTTTTCATATCGGAAACTTACAAGCAGAGATATCGACAAAAATAAGATATACGTCTACGCTCTCTGGAGGAAAAACTATGCAATTTTTAAAGAAGAAACTATTCTGAAAAGATTTTCCGAGGTGAGGGTCAGCAACAGTACCGGTCCACCAAAGAATTTTTTTTTCAATCGAGTTTTTCAGAAACTAAGATTTTGCTGCAAATACATCTGTAGCAGAAAAAAAGACTCACATCCTCTGGTGGCCAAACAATTTCTTACCAAAAATTAAAAATCATATGCAAAACGTTTCCCATGAAGAGCTGTTTCAGATGCAGGAAGAATTTTTCAAATCGGACTTGTAGAAGCAGAGATATCGAGGAAAACACAATTTACCGTTACGTCCCCTAGCGGAAAATCTGTGCATTACTTGAAAAAGAAACTGTGCCTAAAACAGTCCTCGTTATAAGTGGTATCGAAAAGAAGAAGTAATTTTTTCAATCTGATGTTTGGAAGCAAATGTATGCAATAAAATATATTTTTAATTCGATATCATCTGCATTTACGCCGTCTGGCGGTGAGGTTGTGCATTGGAAAAATAAACGGAATGCAGGAATCATCATTCTCACATTTCAAGCATCCCAATGCAAAAATATTTTTTTTAAATCTGACTAATAGTTGCAGAGATATGGTGTCCACAGGTGGACGGACGGATGGACGGACCGATGACATAAGCACTATCTTTTTTTACAAAAGACTTGCTAATTAAGCAGGAGATCGCTGAGATAATACGATAGATCTTCAGTCTTTCCCAGGAGCACGAAAAATCTCCGAACATGGTTAGACAAAATTATAATACAATTAGGACAAATTTTTTGAATTAACAGGTGTGGGGTTGGGGAGCACAGAAGAAAAATCGCTGAACTTGTATCGATCTACAGCATTATAGTTCAGTTTTCTGCAGACGCATTAAAAAACTTTCTTAACAGGTATATTTCTGTTGTCGTCTTCTGAAGTGCAAAGGGAGAATTGCTGAACATGAGAGAACTGCAGTTCAGTCATCAGAAGCAGGACACACTTTCAGCTCTGTGAGAAACTAACAGGGTGTTTGTTACCAGATAAGTATCTCCAACATTAATGGCAAAGGAAGGTGTCTCTCTTTGCAATGGCTCAAGAACTGATTGACTTGGGACATTCAAACTTGATTCACGCTACCGTAAGTTCAGCGATTTACGCAGATCTTACGGGTGTGCATTAGGCAGTCAGATTCCCGATTCTTTAGAGAAAAGCTTTCGTCATTTTTTATGCTATCCAACCGTAGGTTGAAGAAGCGTATATAATCCAGCTTTGTCCGTCCGTCTGTCCGTCCGTCCGTCCTTATGATAACTCGCACTAAAATGGTTCGATTTCGATGAAATTTTAGTATGTGGTATGGGACCACCTGGGAACGAACCCTATTTAAAATTGACGAAATGGGGTCAAAGGTCAGGACATAGGAACGCGATCCATTCCATTGTCCTTATGCGTTATAAGTTACGTAAAAATGCTTACTGCGACAAAACTTTAACATGTTGTTCCGAAGGTATACTGAACCGGTTCTGTTGAATATCATCGAAATGAGGTCAAAGGACAGGACACAGGGGCGAGATTTATTCCACAGCCATTATCCTCATTACTTGATTAAAAATGCTTCTATTGCAACAAAACTTTAGTATGTTGTTCCGAAAATATACCGAACCGGTTCTGTTGAATATCATCGAAATGGGGTCATAGGTTTGTCGCAATAGAAGCACAGGAGGGTTAAAGTTTTGTCGCAATAGAAGCACAGGAGGGTTAAAGTTTTGTCGCAATAGAAGCACAGGAGCGAGATTTATTCCACAGCCATTATCCTCATAACTTGATTTAAAATGTTTCAATTGCGACAAAATAACTTGACTAAAAATGTTTCTATTGTGACGTATGTTGTTCCGGAGGTATACTGAACAAATTCTGTTTAATATCATCGAAATGGGATCAAAGGGCACGGCACAGGAGAGAGATTCATTCCACAACCATTATCCTCATAACTTGACTAAAAATGTTTCTATTGCGACGTATGTTGTTCCGGAGGTATACTGAACCAATTATTTTTAATATCCTGAAAATATGGGTGAAAAGTCAGGACACAGGAGCGAGATGTATTTCGCAGCCATTATCCTCATAACTTAACTAAAAATGCTTATATTGCGGCAAAACTTTAGTATGTTGTTCTGGAGATACGCCGAACCGGTTTTGTTGAATATCATCAAAATGGGGTCAAAGGTCAGGACACAGAAGCGAGATGTATTCCACACCCATTATCCTCATAACTTGAGTAATAATTTGAGTAATGATTTATGATATGTTGGAAAGCGTATCATAATCAATGCATTGCATAATTTCACTAACTTGTTATCGAATGTTCTATATACATAATGGCTTAGATTTCCATCGTTTCATTACTTTACCTATGATGGAGTTCAAAGAGTGTTAATTAATGTTCGGTGTTGTAGCGCAGGGCATCCCTGACCTTTTGAAATTTTCAAATAACACGCCCAAGGGGTTTACTACCCAAAAAGTCGAATCAGAGCAATAGTTCGACTAAAATGTTATTCACATGAACCGTAAATGTAGCTTGAAGAAAAGACAGATTATTTGATTGAAGGTTTTAGATGAATGACTGTCAGAAAATTTTTAACTTACGCTGTGTTCTATAAATTTTCAAAAATTTCGTATTCAGCGTGTAATTTTGACATAAAATCAGCAGCAAAAACCTATGTTTTTAAGAAAATAAGGCCGTAAAGAAATGCAAGTCAGAGAAACAGCGTTTGACAGAATCCGACTCTATAGCAGTCTTGAAATCCAGGTGGATACTGAACAATTTTGACGTTCGGCTGCAGACTAAGCAGTCTTGATGTTCTGAAGAGTTCTGACCAATCTTGAACTGTAGGTTCTCAGAAATCTTCATTTCCGGGTGTGTTCTGAACAGTCTTCAAGTCCTGGTGGATTCTTAGCGGTTTTGGTATCCGGATAGATTCCAACCCAGGTTAATTCTGTGCGACTTTGTTATTATTTATTTTATCTCTCTCACTTTGAACTCCTGCAATTCACCAAGATTATCTCCAAGTGTAAGAAAAATAAAAATTACAGTTCGTATCAGTCATGCAACAGTTATCAATATGTGAGGAACGCCATTAGACGTTCCATTTCAATTCAGGAGGCTTCATTTTTGGCTAAGTTTTGCAGTGTCTATTAATAAATCTCGACGGGCACTACAACCGTGAGCAACTCAATGGGCTATAGCCAATTGAGTTGCTCACGGTTGTAGTTAACCCTTCAATAAAAAAAAAAAAAAAAAAGCTAGAGAGTAGTTGATAAAATTAATCTCCAAGACAAGTATTGTTAAATACCACGGAACTTTACCTTTTCAGCAGTTGAAAAGATTTTCAGTTTTTTTGCTAGAAGATTTTTGCGTGTGGCAGCACCCACGATGAACCCTGAAAAGGGTTGTTCGTGGAAAGCCCAAGAGGACAGCCATTTGGAAGATGCTGGAACAGGTACTCTTCTCGACAACTCCTAGCCACGCTTAACCCTTTAAAGACCATGGTCGTAAAATGTTTGGTCGCTCAGAATACCATAACGCCCGGAAATATGTGTTGCTCATTTCCGAATTTCATTCTCCTCCCTTCTACAACAACAAAAGAAGGATTGGTGGTGGGTTACTACGCGAAACTTCCGATCTCTAGGCTTGACATACACTGATCTTCGGACGCTTCCCTGTGGCAATCCGTGCATTCTTCTTCTAAGAGCCTTAGGCAGTTAGGAAGGAGTGGTAAAACAGCTGGAAAATCTTGTTTACTTTACCCTTCTCTTGTTCTTGTAAAAAATTCGCTCTCGAGTTGTTTATCTGGACTGAACAAAATGAAATAATTTTTGCTACAAGTTTCTCCCCATAAACTCCGCTTTGTGAACAAAAAAAAAAAAAAAAAATTTCAAATGAGCAATGTCAGGTACCTGAATCATATAGCCCCGGGACAAACGAACTCATGGTTCACTTCTTTATTTAGCGGCAACAAGATGACGGTGACTTTTGCTTATCCCTCGGACGCCGTGCAAATCCAAAGAACATGTAGAATAGGAAATCCTACTACGCTATCCGGTCGACTCGGGCGCTTGTGGTTGTCTGAATGTAAGGGCGCTTTGGGAGCTGTGGTAGCGAAAGGGTTAAAGTAGCTCTGGTCACTCGTTTTCCCCATTCCGACCTTCAGTCAACAGCCAACTGATGCTCAACAAGCTTGTCTGCTCGATTTATTCTGCATATCGCACTCATGTGACGTTTTACTTGGAGTAAGGCATTTATCTGGCGAGGCGGTGTTTATCAGCCTGTTTTGGGTGGACGAATTTTCAAGGGTAGACCATATTTTAATCTTAAAATTGAAGTTTTCAGGTATGAGAGACAGAAATATATGTCCAGCGGAAGCGTCAAAACTTTGTATTTCTTATGTAATCTTTAATATTATAATTGAGGAAGTACATTCAAGTTCTTTCCCAAATCTTAAACATATAATCAAAGCTTTTAAACACGCATACATGTCAGTCAAAAAATGGGAAACCAGCAGAAGCTTCGCAAGAGCTAGAATTGAAAGCTTTTTTCTTTTTTTTTTTTTTTCATAAAATATCATACATTTTTCCTGATTTTAGTGTCATTAAGATGTGTTTAAATCTTATTGGCTTTCTAAAAGTGTCATTGAACAAAGATAAAAATGATGACGTATTGTCTTTTAACCGTCGGAAAAACTATGGTTTTCCCCCGGTGCAACGGACAGGAGGAAAATCAATTAAATTAACGCCTGTGGACTTTTGTATTTTCATCATGAACAGGTTTTTACTTTTCTGCCATCAGAACTTCAACGGCATTTTGTTTTCCGTATGTATACAGAGGGATGACCAAAAGTAATGACCAAATCACTGGGATGACCAAAAGTAATTCATGACCTAGAGTAATCGATATGTAATCTAGGAAGCAAATATTGGTATCTATATTCCACATGCAATATAAAAATTTCCTGATACAGCTTCACACATATATTTTGATGACAACGAAATCAGTCTAAGCAGGCCGATCATTTTTCAAAGACACATGTTCTTTCTATTAAGTTTGTTAAAAATTCGAGAAGTCATTATTTACATCAGCGGAAAACATTCAGTGATCGATTTTGTCATATTCTTGCAAGTCATTTAATAAACAAAGTCTGATTATATTTTAGACCCAATTCTCTATATTCTTCTATATAATTAAAGAGACCAACAGTATAATATTTTTATAATATGTGTAGTAAGTGAAGTTTAATTTAGACGGGAGAGATTTTATCTTAGTCGTCAATTTTCTTAGTAACTGGCGTTAAATATACTTGCTTCATGAGAACTGATTCTGTCACCTTCTCTTAACTTTTTAACAACCCAATTTTTATTTCGGTAATTTAGCACAAATTTGACCATTAAAGATAATTCAATAATTAAAAGTTATTTAACATACTTGATTCGCTCAGTGCTAAGAACAATTTCATAACATTCGTGCAATTTGGATTTTTACAGCTAACACATTATTCCGGTACTTCAGGATTTTGTACCTTTTTTCTCAAACCCGTACTAGCTTCTTTTAGCTCTCGAGGAAATTACATCACCATATTGTTGGTAAATTTACTTTTTCTTTAACCATATCAGTAAAATTATGAAATGTTTTTGTTTTGTGGAAAATGCATTTCATCCTATAATTATCAATCTTTTTGCGAAAAGTTAATTTTACCAGGCAAGTATAATTACCAAACTTTTTTTTAGTTTTTGTAAAAGTTATACTTATCCTGATAAGCACGCGTGGACTGCGTCGCCGGGATACCAGAATTCCCGGTGGGCAACCATATGCTGAGCTGATAGACCTTATGCTAAGTCAAGAAAAAAGAAAGTGTAGATGTATAAACCCGTACATATATATAAACAAGAACTTAAAGGTCCGTTATTAGGTGTAGAAACTTAATTTATTTTGCAAGCTTTCGCTTCCACCAGGGAGCTTCGTCAGGCAGCGGAAAAATAAAACAGAACAGAATCACAGAATAAATGCTGTTCTGTGATTCTGAACAGAATCACAGAACAGAATCACAGCATTTATGCTGTGATTCTGTTCTGTTTTATTTTTCCGCTGCCTGACGAAGCTTCCCGGTGGAAGCGAAAGCTTGCAAAATAAATTAAGTTTCTACGCCTAGTAACGGACCTTTAAGTTCTTGCTTATATTCACTTTAGAGTGGCGTATTCGAACCCAATTCTCTTTATTCAGTAGTAATAATCGTATATATATATATATTTGTATTTCACTTTTTTTATAACAGAAACCTAAGTTTTGCTAAGACGGCAAAGTTTGTTTACTACTTTGCCGGTTTCAGGGAAAAAAAAAACTTACCTAGCAAATCTTATTTTCAGCCAAATACTGCTTTTGATGCCCCCCCCCCCCCCCTAAACATTCAAATTTCAGCTCCGTGGCTTTCGGCTGATTTCCTCTACCTCAACCTGCCTTTGCTAACTGCAGTTGAATAATAATTAATAAATACAATATGACCAAATTGCTATAAAAAGACATAAAATGATCAATACAATATAATAATATTGCTATAAAAAGACAAAATAGTCAATGCAATATGATCAAATTGCTATAAAAAGATATAAAATAATCAATGCAATATGATCGAATTGCTATAAAAAGATATAAAGTAATCAATGCAATATGATCAAATTGCTATAAAAAGACATAAAATGATCAATACAATAAATCATATTGCTATAAAAAGACAAAATAATCAATGCAATATGATCAAATTGCTATAAAAAGATATAAAGTAATCAATGCAATATGATCAAATTGCTATAAAAAGACAAAATAATCAATACAATATGATCAAATTGCTATAAAAAGACAAAATAATCTATACAATAGATCAAATTGCTATAAAAAGACAAAATAATCAATACAATATGATCAAATTGCTATAAAAAGACATAAAATAAGCAATACAATATGATCAAATTGCTATAAAAAGACTGGGATAGATACTCGGAATTCATTGTGAACGATGACGCATTAAGCTTCACCTACGGTAATTTTTTTGGGTCACTTACATAATTTTTTTGTTGCTTCACCTACGGTAATTTTTTTGGGTCGCTTACATAATTTTTTTGTTGCTTCACCTACGGTAAATTTTTGGTGCTTTGCTCTATGTTAGGCGATTTTTTTTTTTAAATGTATGCGCTTTTTTCTTTTTCTTTTTTTCTTTCTTTCTTTTTCTTTTTTTTTTTTTCTGAACGTGATATGAATTATTACTTTTTGGGCCATGTTACAGTTACACGAATTCTTGAACTGCAGTTCTGGAAAGCCTGCTACAGCAAAAATACTTTTTACCATTTGAAAGCAATTAAAAAAAATAATTTTCGCATTGTTTAATTTTTCTCACTTTATGAATCTGCTATGAATTCGTGCACTTCTGGACATTTTAAATTTTTGAAGAGATTTTTTCGTGACTATTTCTTCTGTGGTAGGTAAGTCTTGTAAAAAAAAAAAAAAAATTGGCACCTTTGCATTTCCCTTCTCTCTAAAAGCGAAGAAACTATTAGAATTCTGAATTCAGCTGTCGCAGTAAAATTCCTGAGAATGGAAAAAATGTTCGACAATCTCTCTCAGAGAAAGTACCTTGTCATTGCTTTAGCAATAGAAGTAATTTTTTTCTTACATTAAATATGTCTAGGGATATCTTATGTTGTGGTCTAGAAAAATGGGTTAAATGTTAATTATTGGCTGAATACAAAACTGTAATAATTCTTAGACTTGTGATGAAAAGATTGGAAGAACAGGAAATTATATTGCTGACATAACGTTTATTTTAGTGATGGGGTACCATGGGCAGTAGCTAGTGCTTAATTCTACGGGTGGCTACAAATAATGCAGGAGAGGCTAGAAAAATTTTAGGTACTTTCATAAATCAATTTTAACATTTGTTGTAGGTTATAATATAATATTATATTAACTAGCGTATAGCCCGTCCTAGGAAGGTTGTTTTTAAGCTTTAAATAAATATTAATATATAGGCAATATTTCCCGTCCTGTGACGGGGTGAAATTTTTAATTTAAGCAGATTGAAAACAAATCAAATAGACGCCAGCTTTTTGTAAGGAAATATAGTAAAAACTTAGACTTTTTCTCCGAAACACTTGTTATTCCGTTTGCCGCTTGTTTTAGACTGTCGTGTTCGACGGTTAGTTTGAAACTTCATACCTAAGCTTTTTCTACAAAATAATGCGACATCCGGAATTAAAAATCGGAACTATCTAAATTATCGACAATGTGCTGTCGGGGCGACATCTGTTTTTTGATGCAATTTTGCTCACTTTGACATATCAAGATTTCAGTTTCTATTGTAGGTCAGAGCGTTTAGATAGACCGATATTTTGCAAAAATGTACAATATAATCAGCATTAGACTCGGAAAGTTAGATAAATTAAAAAAGTAAAAAATAATTAAAGCGTACAAATTAATATTCGAATTGTACTAAATTAAATGAATATAAAAACTCAACTTGCCGTGATATTAAGATTTTAATTCGAATTTTGTAGATTTGATAAATGGAACTCGAGTCTTTGATAATCCAATGTTTTTAAATTAGCACGCGATCACCTTGACATCTAAAAGTGATCGCGTGCTATTATATAGCAGGCAATACTTTTGACATCGCGAGAGCACACATGAATTTATCGATAAATGATGGCGCAACAATGCAGACGCGGTTGTGACGTCAAGCGTTTCAGAGAAACAGAGGGAACTAAGTGTTTATTATAGTAATTTAGTATAGCAGTGTTTATTGAAAAATTAATAACCATGGCAATACTGTTTCAAGGATATATATGTATATCCCGAGCTTATCTCCTCTTTTGATGCCCTTAATGGCACCGAAAAATAGAGATACTCTCAAGAATTTTTTGTAGAATAAACTGACTCAAAAACTGTTTAACCGATAGAAACCAGATTTGATATTTCCAAGCGTTGTTAAAAAAAATATGTAGAGTCGATTTGGTTCAAATTTGACGAAAGTATCCTTTGTATAATGCCAAACTGTTGTTTGTTTCGTCTGAGATAGGCGATTTAAAAAAAGAACAACATCTGATTTAAGAACTCCAAAGGGAAATCAATCAAGAACAACCGAAGGTAACATACTGATAAATTTTTATACGGTGAATAGTTAATTAACTGCTAACTGACAGCTGTATTTATCGGAAACTTTACAGAATGTAATTTATTCAACGGAGTATTTTCGACCCCCCCCCCCCCTCATCGTTTGCGTTTGCAAACGACTGCCATAAAAATTCTCACTCCTAAAAAACTGTTGTTGTTTTTTTAATTCTACTAAAAGTGTATGCATTACAATGAAATAATATGTTGTTTGAACATGCAGTTATTTTAATAAGCATGGAAAATTTTAAAATAGAGTAATAATACCTAAGGTTGAAAACATGCATCCTCACCTCTGCGGCGAAGATGAAAATTCTGGGATATGTGTACATACAATTCTTCCGACACATGTAATTTACTCGCAAAGTAATGCAACAGATTGTAATTCAGAATGATCTCAGTCTCTCATATTTTTAATAAAAAATACAGTATGCTTTGTCAAGTTCAGTTCTGTTCATTTGCTAGGAGAAGTCACTTACCTGTACACTGAGAATTAAAATCCATCGGATATTCACATTGTTCTTTTAACGGATGCAATATAATTAGAGTGTCATTGGTAGGTTTTACTTAAATTTAGTGTTATAATTATTCGATAACGCTGTCCACAAGCTTTCGGAACACTCGAAAAAAAATGCTAATCCCTCCCATTTCGTTCGGTAAATGGGCGGGGGGAAGTGTTAACATTTTTCGCCGTGCTGACGGAGCGGGGTTGGGTAACGAGGAAGGAATCACGTTATCGGTGGTACAACTGGTGTGTTGAACGATCGAGGGAAAAAATAATAGTAATGGTAATAACTAAAAAAAAAAAAAACCCCATCGTTCAAATAAATAATAGTAATGATAATAGTTAAAAAACTACAACCCAGAGTTCGGTTTTTAAATCAGGATGGATAATTTCTGGAGCAGTAGAAATACGCCCCGATGTTGTTTTTAGGAAGTAATTTTCGTTTTTGATGCGTGAAATACGCCTGCCTGCCTAGAAGTTAACGCAATCTCTGATTCATTCATATGTAATGATGGTATGTTTTGCATTACGTGTCTCTTGTGTCTAAACTTTTGCGAAATGTAAATTCTCCTCCTTTAACGCTATGACTAAGTATAAATTATCGACTGCATTTTGGATACCCATTGCGTACTGTGACGCAGTTTGAAGTGGTGTTTGACTTGCGTTTCAATGTTTGTTTTACTTTGATTCGTATTTTTGCGTTTTAACGTCGTTATCTATTTGGACCTAAACTTTCCAACGCATCTCACTGAATGTAAAGCATTTCAAGAATGAGTAGTCGCAAAAAATACGGGGAATGGACTGGCATACCGTGTACGATCGCAATAGTTTATGTAGAAAGGCAAAAATTAATCTGCGAATTGTCTTGTGTTGTTGTTTCTTAAACAAGCTTCTGCACGTGCATGTTCTTGAATCAGCTGATTTACAGGCTTTCCTCTCAGTCATATATATCGATATACCACCCAGTCATATATATATATCGATATACCACCCATCTCTCACTTCTTTTGTTGTCCTTTGGTATCCAGTCTAGTAATTCAGTTGGCCAAGGGTGGTCAGTTTTGAAGTGTGATGCCTACGTCTTTCGTTATTTTTTTCCCGAACATGGCATGTGCTAATTATTACATTCGCAGAGTATTTCCTAGGAGAAGCTCAAAAATTTTTAGGGGAGGTTCACCCCCAAGCTACGGCCCTGTGGGTACCTTGATATTTTTTCCCCATGCTGATTCCGCGTGAAATCAGCTTCCACTGCCGTTTCGAGATTTCCAGTCCGCTTCTGCTGATAAGTATAAATATCAATTTCTTTTGTTAAAGGTCCGTTACTCATGGAGCAGTAAAATTTACATGTTTAGTATTTTAGATAAATTTGTAACGTATGGAAGTCCTTTTATTGGCGTAAGTAAACACAAGAAACACAAAAGCAAGTTTTTGCCACGAGACGGGCGGCTTCGTCAGGCAGTTGTTCAGGATCAAGTAAACAGAACAGTTCCAAATTATGTGACGTGCTTGCCCCGCAAGACGCACATGAGATAAAGGCAGATAGCAGTGAGAGCACATGTCCATGTAGCTTAGTTGGGAGAGCGACTTACTCCGGAGTGAGGGCACCCGGAATCGATGCCCGGCGATGACAAACTTGTTCGTTATATTGGAGCCCGAACTTCCAGGATGACCCGGCTGTTAAGTTTCTGGCAATGATGTGATGTTCTTTCCACACGGCGAGACAGGAAAAATGAGAATCCCTTTTTCAGTGCTTCGAAAAGAAAAAAAAATAGTGTGATTTTACATTCCTCACACCAAATTGTCTGGGATTTCTCAAATGCACGTTCTTCAGCAGATGGCTGCCCACATACAGTGACACATGATCCCGGCTGACCCGTAGGCCATGACCCCGGCTGACCTGTAGGCCATGACCCCGGCCCTCTTTCAGGGAGGGGGTGGCTGTGACTTGCCTGCCCCGCAGAGCGCACATGAGATAAAGGCAGATAGCAGTGATTATCAAATGATCATATGTAGAGGATTTTAGGAAGGGCCTGTCTGACCCTAGGTCTTAAACAACCCTTAGAAATAGGAAGCTAGGAGATTTGGGCTAGAGTGTCCGATAGGAAAGTGACAGGGAAGCGAAGTAGAAAGTGGGAGGAAGACGCCTTTATTTATTACCGGGGGCCAGTACCCGGGGTCCAAAGGCTTAACGTGCCCATCCGACGCACGGCGGATATTTAGTGGATCGAGCGTTCGTACCTGCTGGGATCGAACTTGAGGTCCTTTCCGTGACAGTCACGAACGTTGTCCACTAGGCAACCCGCGGCCCCAGATACCAGTGAGAGCCATGTCCGTGTAGCTGAGTTGGGAGAGCGACTTACTCCGGAGTGAGGGGACCCGCATTCGATGCCCGGCGTATATAAACTTGTTCGTTATGATCATTCAAAATCTAAACAATACGATATGTTAGACGCACAGATCAAAACACGTGCAGACAAAACTTTAAAAATCTGATTAAGCTCGTGAAATACCGAGACATACACGCCAAACCATCGGGTGGTCAGTGGAAATATCCACATTGCAGGCTTTTGTGGGTTGGTTAGAATCTTTATTGATTCTCTAAATGCGATGGTCCGTGGATCGTGATCACAAACATGATATAAAACAAGATAAGTTAACAACAGATGAGATCATATGTAGAGGATTTTAGGAAGAAAGTGTCTGACCCCAGGTCTTAAACAGCCCTTAGAAATACATGTAGGAAGCTAGGAGATATGGGCTAGAGTACCCGATAGGAATGTGGCACGGAAGCGAGGTAGAAAGGGGGAGGAAGACGCCCTTATTTATTTCCGGTGGGGGTCAGTACCCGGGATCCGATGGCTTAACGTGCCCATCCGACGCACGGTGGATATTTAGTGGGTCGAGCGTTCGTACCTGCCTGGAATCGAACCTGAGGTTTCTCCGTGGCGGTGCGAACGCTGACCACTAGGCCATCCGCGAAGTTAACAGCTTTCGCGCGTGAGGTTATGAGCCATGCGGCTATCCCAAAATGGGATGAGATGAAGAAAATCGCCCTCGTATGACAATCCACGGACCACCGCATTTAGAGAGTCAATAGAGATTCTTACCAACCGAAATGTGGATATTTCCACTGACCTCCCGATGGTTTGGCGTGCACTTCTCGGTATTCCACGAACTTAATCAGCTTTTTTATGTTCTGTTTACACGTGTTTTGATTTGGCCATCTAACATATCGTATTGTTTAGATTTTGAATTCTTTAGAACTGTTCTGCTTGCTGACAAAGCCGCCCGTCTGGTAGCGAAAGCTTGCTTTTGTGTTTCTTGTGTTTACTTACGCCAATAAACGGACTTCTATACGTTATAATTATTTTTGGTGTATTCTACCCATAGTTCTGCCCTTTATTGTAGATAAAGTTTGCACCTTTTTTAGCACGTCTTTTGTAAAAAAAAGATCGTGCTTATGTTATCGGTTTGTCCGCCCGTCCGTCTGTACCCACGATATCTCTGCAACTATTAGTCCGATTTGAAAAATTCTTTTTGCATTGGGAAGCTTGAAATATGCGAATGGTGATCCTTTATTTTCTTTTTTTTTTTTCTTACGAAGTACAATTTCGCAGCTAGAGGGGTAAATGCAGATGATGTCGAATTCAAAAATACGTTTTATTCCACATATTTGCTTCTAAACATCCGATTGAAAAAAATGTTTTTATCTTTCGATTCCATTTATGTCGAAGAGTATTTTAGATATAGTTACTTCTTCAAATTACGCATAGATTTTCCGCTAAGGGACGGAAACGTAAATTACATTTTCCTCGATAACTCTTCTTCTAAAACTCCGATTAGAAAACATTTTTCTTCAGCGGATACATCTCCTGGTGGAAAATCTTTTGCATATAATTTCAAATTTTTGTTAAAGAATACTTTGGCCACCAGGGGGCGTAAGTGTTCATTTTTGCTTCTGATGTATTTGCGATAAAATCTGAGCTTCTAAAATATCGATTGAAAAAATTCTTTCGTGGACTGATGCCACTCACATCGATAAACCTTTTTGGAATATTTTTTTCCTGAAATATTCCAGTTTCTCCGCCGGGGGGCGTAGATGTACATCTTATTTTTGTCAATATCTCTACTTCTAGGAGTCCGATTTGAAAAATTCCTTCTTTGTTGAATAGTGTTTTCCGGGTGACATGTTTTTCATATAATTTCAAAATTTTTAAGTAATTCATAGACTTTCCGCTAGGGGGCGTAGATGTAAATTGTGTTTTCCCCTATATCTCTGCTTCTAAATCTCCGATTTGAAAAATTATTTCTGCACCGGATACAGCTCCTGATGGGAAATCGTTTGCACATAATTTCTATTTTTTGTAAAAACGTGGTTTGGCCACTAGGTGGCGTAAGTCTTAATTTCCGCTTCTGACGTATTTGCAGCAAAATATGAGCTTCTAAAATCTCGATTGAAAAAAAAAGTCGTTTGTTGACCGATACTACTCACGTCGAAAAAACTTTTAGGAACATTTTCTTTCTGAAATAATGCATCGTTTCTACGCCAGGGGGCGTGATTGTATATCTTAATTTTTGTCAATATCTCTACTTCTAAGAGTCCGATTTGAAAAATTCCTTCTTTGTTGGATAGTGTTTCCGATGCGAAATGCTTTTCCTATAAATTCAAAATTTACAAGTAAATCATAGACTTTCCGCTAGGGGGCACAAAAGTAAATTGCGTTTTCTGCGTTATTTCTGCTCCTAAAGCCCCGATTTGAAAAATTCTTCCTGTAACGCATACAAGACCTGATGGAAAATATTTTTCACATAATTTCTAATGTTTGGTAAAGAATGTTTTAAGTGTTAATTTCTGCTTCTGATGTATTTGTAGCAAAATCTGGGCTCCTGAAAACTCGACTAATTTTTGTTTTCTTGGACCGATACCGCTTAAATGGATATACCTTTTGAGAATACTTTCTTCCTAAAATAATGCATGGTTTTCCCACCAGGGGACATAAAGTCGCATCTTATTTTTGTCGATATCTCTGTTTCTAAGTGTTCGTAAGCTCACGATTCCGTTTACAGCAATATCTGAGGGATTAAAAACCCGATTGAAAATCTTCTTTCTTTCGTCAGATCTATTGTTTTCCATACCGGTTCTATTTACCTTGAATAGCTTTGATAAATTTTATTTGCGTCAGAACGGATTCAAAAGACGTGCTTATTACACCCGAAAATTCGCTGTCATCTTTCTTGTGTTTTTGGGGTTTTTTTGAGTGAAACAGACATTTCACATCTTCGTCCGATGGAATGTCAGTGTTGTCTTAACGTTTTACTGAAATCGGGGAAACATATAATTTTATTGTCATATACTTTTGAATATTTGTTTGACTTTTCGAAATCCTCAACCATGATTCACTCTATGGATGTGTCACCACTAAAAAAACAAATAAATAAGTAAAATAAAATGCAAGGATGTAATGCGATGATAAGAAAAATTTCCAGGCAAAAATAAAACATCGATTTAGGAAAGCAAGGAGCTTCATCAATTTACGAGCAATTTCCCACACTTTACACGAATTTTTCCCACATCTCCAATCATGGGAAAATGATGTCTGAGTGCTAAGATGGCGAACAAAAAGAAAAAAAAAGAAATACATATGCATCACACTTTCGACTCGAGTAATGCCTTTTCGATTACTTCAATGTCACTCGAAGCTGGAAGTCACTGTCGTGTGACAGGGATGAGTGTAATAATGACAATAACAATAATAAAATAAAAATAAAGCTTTCTTTTTTCCCCTTTTTTTTTTTTTTTTCTTGCGTGTGCGCGACGGCCACTTTGTCTCCGAATGCTTTCCTCAGCGTGCGGGTCGATATATTTCCTGTGATTATTGGACATTAAGAATTTTTTAGGGAAATTATTTTATAGTGAGCTGTATACATATACCAAACGTATTTCCTTTCCTTCTTCTTTTTCTTTTCCTTTTTCGTTTCCCTTTTCCACTAGTTTTCTCGGTAAGTTTACATATAACGCACTCTTTTTATTTGGGAAGAGACCGATGCTATCCAGATTCCCCGTGAAAGATTTCTAGATCCTGTGTAATAGGAGTTAGAGTTATTATTCCGCTTGAATTGAGACACTGCGAACAAGAGAAGGCTTTGATATCAAATGTCGTAACGTTGTTTGAAGAGGAACACTAATGATGACAATAATAGAGGGTTACCTGTAACGGATTATTGGAAAAAGACATTAAATCATAAATTTTGAAGATCTGTCTCGGGTATTTTCCACAGATGTTATATTAATTTTCAGAGCAGCCTTACGTATTCGAATCAAGGACTCTGAAAATCTGATTTTCTGGGTTTTATACATGGGTAATATTCTTCTCATCGATATCTAAATCCAATTCGACTTTTTTTTCACCGGATGCGACTGATCTTGAAAATAACGATTCACACATGTTTGAACTTCTGTGATGCATAGTTTTACCGCTAGGGGGCGTAAAAGTATTATTATCATGTTTCGCACGACATCTACACTTCTAAAAGTCAGACTGAAAAATAATTTTTCCATTCCTTAAATGCAGCAATGAGGAAAACATTCCACGCATTACTTAAGGTACACAACTTTCCTGCTAGGTGGCGCAAAGTACGTTGGTGTCTTTTAGAGTGAGAAAGGATTAATGACTGATGAGCCGTAACTCTTTTTTTTTTTTTTTTTTTTTTTTTTCTTGTATGGGGTTTAACATCCAACGTGAGCAATTCGATGGGATACAAGTAATCGCCCGTCCCTAATTTACGGCCACTGGTTCCAGGGGAGGGAGAGAGCCAGTGCCGTAAGACAAGCACAACATTCGTGCCTAACAGGATTCGAAGCCGTACCCGTCTCGGGCGAAAGCGGTCAGAAGCCAATTCTTAGACCATCGTGCCACTGGGGCTGCCCATATGTCTTCGCTCGGCCCCCATGGCCGTCGCTCCAATTTTGGGGGACATGTTCCAATGATACCCCCGGAGTGTGCCCTATATGGAAGGATGAATATTAGTGAAGTGCCCCATGTAGGAAGGCACCAGAAAATTCAGGAAATTTAAGCACTAACGAGACATAAAGCGTTTTTAAAACAGTAGCAAAAAGCAATATTAAAGGGAATCGAAACGGCATGGAAACGGCTAAATAGAAAAACGTATGTGAAGCTTACGTTGAAAATTGTCTAAATAAAGTTTTTGAATAAGATTTTTGCCGTGTTTGAATTATGATTATGGTCTACTCTCAGAATATACAGTCGTTTGCAAAAGTTTAAGACCACCTGTTGGTATTAGGAGATTTCTGCCGATTGCGTCAGCTACTGTTTGTATTACTCAACTTCCTGACGGTGTTGCATCATTCTACAGCGGCAGCTGTTGATAAAGTTGGGGGAAGCGTGCGAGCGTCGGTCTGATTTTGGTTTTCATTCTGACAGGTTTTGTGCGTATTTTCTATATAGCAAAAATGGGAAAAAACTTCATTAAGTGTTACTCAGAGGGCACAAATAATGAGTTTATATCATGAAGGATATTACGAACGTGACATAAGCAGAAAGGTGAATGTGAGCAAGACTGCTATTCATCATACGATCACGAAATATCGAGATGCAGGTGAATTTAGCGACCGAAAGAGAAGTGGACGTCCAAGGAAAACAACCCCACGTGATGGCAATACCATAAAGCGAATAGTTATGCGTTCTCCGAAGAGTTCGTTCAAGAAAATCAAGGCCTTTCTACATTCAAAGGGGTCTGCTATTAGTATCAGCACTGTTTTCCGACGTTTTAGCAAAAATTTTGGATTAACGTCTTTTACTGGAGTATCTTCTTTTTCATGTCCTGTGTTATGAAAAAGAAGAGACTCCAGTTTGCGAAGTGCCATCAATCGTGGACTACTGAATATTGGAGCCAAGTTCTTTTTTTCCGATGAAACAACTGTAGTAGTCAATCTGAATCCCATGAAGCACATGTTCAATTTGAATTGAACATGTGCTTCATTTTTTATAAATAATTTTCTCAATTTGAATCAGCATGAAAAAACGAATAATTTAATTTTTAGTTTGCTATTCTGGTTTATTTCTTTCAGTGGATCTACGCAATGACACCGAAGGGTTACTGATATCGAATTTCGGCTTTTTCATCTCCGCCTCTAATCGCGCAGTCTCTTTTGCTGGTGCTCGGGGGTATTCTCTTCTTACCGTTGTCAGCAGCCAAACTTTGTCTTCCCCACACTAAAACCAAAAGCTCTCAGAATCCCGCTGTAAAAACTTCTTATCTCACACATGCATGACTAAACCCCTTCAACTGATCGCAAAACAATGAACTGCAAGAATTTTGAAAGCTCTCTCTCTCTCTCTCTCTCTCCGTTTTTTTTTTTTTTTTTTTGTAATGTTCGTTTTTATTTTACGTTTCTTCAAAAAAAAAAAAAGGATTTCTCTTTTCTGACCTTTAGCAGCAACAATTTCGGTGCCCAGGTGGCAGAGAATCATTGGCTAGCTGGCTGTTCCTGCCGATTCACCTCGAGGAATTATTTCTTTTAAGTTATTCATCGTTCGTTCCGTATCACTTCAATTCTGTTTTTGTTTTTTGTTATTATTTGCGCTTATAAAAAAATAAAAAACAAAAGTCATTTTTATAAACCACCAAAACTAAAAGTTCGGGGAATTTACAGCAATGTCCATATTCGGGGGGGGGGGGGCTTGCTTGCCTTTCGGAGGGGGGTGAGCCCCCTTTAGCCCCCTAATAGGAACCAAGAGTAGTTATACATTTCGGTGCATGAATCATTAAGTGTTATCCCCACCCCCGGGGGTGTTTAGCCATTTTTTTTTATGTTGTTGTTGTTCACTATGCAAGATACGGAAGAACTTAAAATCTTCATGAATATTTTCTTCGACGTAAATTACCTGTGGTCTCTAGTTGCGAAACGGCAAAGTCTTTAAAAGCAGATGTCGTCTGTCAGAAATGTTTAAAGACACGATTCGCGAAAGTCGAAGCAATTTATGTTAACTAATTGTCAAAGAAAATAAAGTGAGGGTAATTCGGGATCAAAAGGAGATTAAGGAAATCCCTGTTAATATACTTTAAGCAAATTCCGTTGCGAAGTCGAATGAAATCAGCTTAAGAAAATTTCATTTCTGAAGTTACTAAATTAAATTCTGATAATTTCGAAGTTAAAATAATTTAATTGATTTGTCCATTAAAGAAATTAAAGGAAATGCTGTTGACTATTTGACTGAAGCAATGTCGTATCTTGGTTGTCGAGTGATCAGAGCTTCCGGCTAATCGTTCTGTTTAGGTCTGGATTCGAGTCGAGATATACGAGATGTGTGGCGTTGTTGTCCTATGTCACCGGTTCGCTCTCTTTTCTAGAACCTTTGGCGCAGAATTGGGCATGAGCAACAACTGTTTATAACCTTAGATACTTAAGGTCAGTACCCCGCTCTTCTTTCCCAAATATTCATGTTGAAATAGCACATTAGAGAAGAAAAGTTTCATTTATCAAATCAAATTCGCACTAAACTACCTTAAGTAAATTTAAATATATCAAGCAAATTAAATAGCTCAAGTAAATTACTAGTATGTTATGACGTATCAAGCAAATTAAATAGCTCAAGTAAATTACTAGTATGTTGTGACGTATCAAGCAAAATCCTCATTAACATGATTCCTACAAATCACGCGCTAATTTAGTATGAACAAAATCCGAATCAAATATACGTTAGTAATTTTTACACTGAAACAGTAAATGAAATTGTGTAGTAATGTAGTTCAGTTAAACTCCCTTTTTCTACAAGCTTAGGTAAATCCTATACTAAATCTTTAAAGAATATTTTGTATTCTCATAGCTCACGGAAATACTGCAATAACACGGCTCAAGCAAAATCCACAAAAACGTATAGCTCTCGCAAATTCATCATTAACGTAGTTTAAGCACATTTCGTGCCAGCAAGATGCGAATCAAAAGTAAGCATTTTTTTTTTTTTTGATTGAAGGTTTAACGACCACCGTGAGCACCTCAATGGGCTATAAGCAGTCGCCCGTCCCTAATTTAGGGTCACTGGTTCCAGGGAAGAGAGAGAACCAGTGGCGTAAGACAAACACAACATCCATGCCTTACCGGGATTCGAACCCGCACCCCTCCCAGACGAATGGTCATGTGCCACCGCGGCGGCACACATTTTATACTGAAGCAATAAAACAAATACCATAATCAAATAAAAACTCCTTTACTAACAAAAGCAAATTTTGTATTTAATTTATCAAGTAAATTGCGATTTAAGTTAGCTCAAACAAATTCTGTACTACAAGTAGAGAATTTCTTATTCCAAAATCCTATAACCAAAAACCTCCGAAAACGGAAACTTTTTCGAGCGTCGACGTGACGTCACAAAAGAAAATTCCAGAAGGCTCTGGGAAGGTCCAAAGCGTTGCGCAGGTCTCTGTGCACCCCGACTGTTACGACACTTGATCCCAGGTATCCTGGGTGGAGCTAATGCTCTGTTCTCTGGTAGCTATGTGCAAACCAGTTTTTCGATTCCACTCAATAAAATGACACTTCCATTGAACGATTTCCGCAGGGAATGTCTATTGCGTATGGATTCTGAGTCGGATCGGTTTGAGTTATTTTACTCTCCCGGTGAACGATTTCAGCAGGGAGTGGCAATCGCGAATCGATTCCGAGTCGGATCTGTTTGTGTCGTTCATTGACTCTTCCAAGGGTGAACGATATCCCCAAGGAATGACTCCCGCGAATCGTTTTCGAGTCCGATCCGCTTGTGTCGTTCGTTAACTCTTCCGGTGAAAGATTTCCGCGGGGAATGACTATTGCAAATCGGTTGTGAGTCGGATTCGTATGCGTCGTTAGTTGTCTATTCCTGTGAGCGATTTCCGCAGGGAATAGCAATCGCGAATCCATTCTGAGTTGATTCCGTTTATGTCGTTCGTTTATTCTTCAGGTGAACGATTTCCGTAACGAGTGATTGTCGCAGTTCGGTTCAGAGTCTGATCAGTTTGTGTCGTTCGTTGACTCTTCTGGTTCATTGAACGATTTTTTCAGTTTAAATGTATCTTTAAATCTTCCAAAAATGTTTTTTTTCAAGTTTCCAGATAAGTAGATTTCAAGACGTTTATGAAATTTATTGCCTTTTTAAAACTTCTGATTAAGGTTACGTCTTCTGACCTGAAAATGAACGTCATCGGGACACCCTGGTGAACATTTGATGTCTAGCGTAAAGTAATTTCGAACGAATCATTGGCGAACGACTTTAATTTCTTGAAATATAAATCATCCATACGCTGGTAAATGAATGAAGTTTTATTGTTATTGTTGTTGTTTTGTTTGGGGATTTAACGACCACTGTGAACAACTCGATGGGCTATAAGCCGTCGTCCGTCCCTAATTTAGGGCCACTGGTTTCAGGGAAGGGAGAGAGCCAGTGCCCAAAGACAAACACAGTTTCTATACCTCACCGGGGTTCGAACCGGGTATAATGATCTTAGGCCACACAGCGTCAACGGGCGGCTAAATATTTTATATGAAATAAATCACTTGCTAATGTCGTTCAAGTAAAGTCCATAATATCGGAAAAAATCAGATTCTGTGTTTAAAATATTTCAAACAAAAGGCAAAGTAAAATACTTTCAGTAAATAATCAAACAAAGTAGCTCAAGAAAACTGCTAAACGAAATAGGACAAAGAAATTCATGCGCAAATAGTTCAAGCAATTTAAAAGAAGTAAATTCCGTATTAAAACTGCTTATACTTCTTTACTAAAAAAAAAAAAGAAAGAAAGATAGAAAAAGATTGTTATTCAAAAAATTATTTAAATTTTTTACAACTGAATTTCTTATTAAATTAATTCAAGGAAGTATTGAATAAAATTAGCTCAAAATAACTCTGAAAGAAAGTAATTCACATAGTTGCTCAAGCGAATCTCTTGCACACAGACTTTGTGTTCCTTTTAATGAAAGAGATTAATATGCAGATACTACGACCACGTTGGTTTTTCCTTTTTCTCACAAAAAAGTTCCTAATTTGTAGTCAGAAAATTTTTCTAATTTGCATAGATGTACGACCCTATTACCTGAAGCTTCGATGGTGAATTTGTGGTTCTCAGATTACTTTTCAACCAGGACAAATTAGTATTACGTGTGTGTGTATTTGGGGAAACATTGTTACCTGCCCTGATGTTGCGTGTGATCATCGTTGCTCTTTTCATTAAAACTTTGTAGCCTTAATTTTAAGCAGCCATTAACTTAAATCACGTTCTTGTGACTCAGAATTAGGCGAACGTGATCTATGTTTATTTTCGTCACTAGGGATGTCACTCCAAACTTTTCGTTTCCAAGCTTGTTCTCCTGGGGAGAAAAAAAGGAGAAACAATTTATTCTTACCGAACAAACATGTGCTCACAAAGAGTATGTGGTACTTAGATTTAAATTTCTATACTATCCAGTTCACATAAAGCAGCTCTACTTGACAAAAACGTTTTGTAGATCACAGACTGGGCATTGTAAAAGGAGCAATGATGATACTTAAAGATTACATGATCCGACTGACATCCGGCAAATGTGCATAAGTGTATTCATGATTTTTAATTCAAGATTAGTTAGCTATAAAAGATGTTTACAGCTTTCATGTGTATGCCTTGTACAAACTTTCTGCTTGCTAAATTTTTACATATAAAACTATTAGAATGTACAAATAAATACTGCTTGAACTGAAGGGTGAGTATAAAGAAATGTACGCGCTGTCTCGTGTTAACGACCTGTCCATAAAACCAACGACGGAGTTCGTTTCAAATAAGGAAGACTTAAAAACACATTACCTTTGGTTGCCTTTTAATAGAACATAGCTCGCAATTATTTTCATTTAATCCTGAAAGATGTAGAATATTTTGTGTTCATATACACATTCTAGTTCGGGAGACACATAGCTACTTAGCTGAAATCTATCGGAGCCGACTTTTAACACACACACGTTCGTTTACGCTGAATTAGGACCCAAAAGTACTGATAATGTTTTTCCCTCTACATTAGCGAAACCCTCTAAAGGACAATGAGCGTGTGACTAGTTTGATCTCGTGTTTCTCTCGACCAGGTACGTGCGCTCTTTCTGTAAACATTCCATTATTATGCATTGAGCAAAAACAATCTGCGTCGCAGTTATGCAACAAACACGGAGAATTTAACATGCGCTTTCACAAACATTCAGCTTGCGAAATCCTTTATAATGTTTTATTTTCTTTTTATGATCAATTTTCGTTACATATTCTGGCACGTCTCTAAGCGGGGTGTTTTCTCAGCTGGTTGGTTCTCTCTCCCTTCTCTGGAACCAGTGACTCTAAATTATAGACTGACGACGCCTTAGCTGGTCACGCGGATTGTTTTGAGGCTTTCTCATTTATGGAAGCTGTCCGGAACGTTGTGTGGAAATCGCGAAGAGAGAGAGAGAGAGGGGGGAGCACCGTTTGGCATAGCTTCATTTTCGGAAGATACGCCAGCTTGAGGGAAATTTCTGTCAAAACTGATGAATAGTGAAAACAAAAGGTCGTGATAAAACATTAGATGATGGAACGAAGATCTCAAGTGTTTGAGTTTCTGGAACCTGTCATTCTTGGAACTTCATTCATCATTCACACAAAAGAGTCATTCATGAATGTTCATTCGAATGAATGGTCTTTCATTTCGCATCCATTCCCGGCCGGTTGTCTCACTGCAGTCACTGAGAGAATTTATCTTTTCTTTAGCTAAAGCGCCCGTGAGTAGCAAACTGCCCAAAGGAGCCGGAGATCTCCAATCTTCCACGTTTACGATGATTGATTCGCCAAGAGCTAATTCACAACTCTTTTTGGCAAACTGCGCAAAAGAGCAAGAGCTTAGGTTATCCATTCACCATTCATTCACGAATAAATCTCCGCTGTTGGCAAACGATCCGGGTACACCAGTCAAATGAGTGGCATTCACTTATCTTTCTCATTCTCTACAATGTCTTGCTACCACCCCTGTAATAAGAAATGTAAGTGAGCTATGTATACTGGTGTGCAAAAATTAAGGACGAAAAGAAGAAATTAGCATAACAGCGGAACGAGCAGGCAGAACGGACCGAAAGACCACTCAGGAGATAGACTAGGGTCCGGTACGGTAGGACATGCGCATATATGCAGCATGACGTAGGGGGGTCCGAATTGTATAAAGCACACGGGCGGTGTACGCTCAGCAATTCGGTGAAAGCTATTGCACGGTGTACATAGGTTTGAACGACGTCGAGTTGCTACCACCGTGTGATATGTCCAACAGGCAATCCAGTAGACGACATCTGGATGACTTTGCCCGAGGTCGCGTCATTGGGAAGTTGGAAGAAGGTCAAAGTGTGACTAGTGTGGCCGAGGAGTTCGGGATCTCTCACAGCATCGTTTCACGAGCTTGGAGAGCATTTCAAACGACAGGAACAGCTGTCCGAGAGTTTAGCAGCGATCGTCCACGAGCAACCACGGCGGCGGACGACTGGTATATTGTCCTACAGACGAGAAAAGACAGACGGCAGACAGCGGAAGAAATCGCAAGGCACATGCAACAGACAACTGGACGTCCGTTATCGCGTTTTACCGTGGCCAGGAGGCTGCACAAAGGTGGTCTATCTGCATGACGACCAGTAAGGTGTGTGCCATTAACGCCTGCTCATCGGAGACGGCGGTTTCTGTGGTGCCAGGAACACAAGAACTGGACACATCAGTAATGGGGTCAAGTTCTGTTTACGGATGAGAGCTGATTTAGTTTGACGAGCGATTCTGGACGTATGCACATCTGGAGAGAGCAGGGAACACGCAATCACACCTCCAACATCATCGAAACAAACCGGTTTGGAGGTGGCGGAGTTCTCGTTTGGGGCGGTATCATGCTTGGTATCCGTACTGACCTCCACATCTTCCAAGGAGGTTCAGTCACTGGTGTCCGCTTAGTGTACCGAGGCTCTCCTGCCTCACGTGCGTCTGTTTAGAGGTGCTGTGGGTCCCGAGTTCTTCTTCATGGACGACAACGTTACATCTCATCGTACAGTGGCTGTCGCAGAGCTGTTGGAGAGTGAAGATATTCAAAGCATGGATTGGCCCGCAAGGTCCCCGGACCTAAATCCAATCGAACATGTGTGGGACCTTCTCGGGAGACGCTTAGAAGCACGTCAGCAGCAGCCAGCAACGATTCCGCAACTGCGATTGGCGCTAAAAGAGGAATGGGCCCCGATGCCTCAACAGCTCCTTGACAACCTCGTCCTCAGCATAGACAGAAGTTGTAAATCCTGCAATGCAGTCAGGGGTAATCATATCCCCTACTAAAGACTGTATTTTTCTCGGCAGCCGCCTGTCACATGGACGTTTCTGTCCTCTGTCCAGTTGTGCTCGAAGCTACCTTTTCAATAAAGTGCCTTTGTATCCTTTGGATTCCTTGTTTGGACGGTTTTGCTCACTTGTCCCATATTCTTACATCTTGGGGATCTTATGATATGATTTGAGTCGATGTGGAGCACTTCTGTACGACGTTACATTCGAAAAACCGTCTCGTCCTTAATTTTTGTACGCCAGTGTATTCATTAGTCGGCATGAAACACATTGGTCGACAAACGCACGCAGAGACAAGCGCTTCACGTTTAAAGTCCTGTTGTCATAGGTCAACCTGAAACACTCGCACCAATGTGTTGCCTTTGAAGTCTCATTGTAAAACAGAAATAATTTATGAACAGCTGAAATGTACAGAAAGAATTGTGCCAAGAGTAACAGGTCCAACATTGCTAACAAGACCTATCAGTCATTGCTATGACTAACAGGTTATGACATTCCGACTACCCGCAATTATTCGTACTAAGTATTAATATCTATCAAGATTAACAGGTACATCGTAATTCCAAGTTGGTAGAACGTTCGAAAGAAAAAAAAAAAAAGATAGAAAGAAAGAAAATAGAAAAGAAAAAGAAAGAGCTAACTGAAATCTCTTGCCCTATCTCACCAATAATTTCAAAATTTTAAGAGTTCCGCTATCGTTAAATATTTTTTTAACAAAAAAAAAAGCACTGTTGTTCCGACACCAAATTTTAAAATTGGAAACAGTAGGTAGGATAGAAATTGACTATAAGTAGGAATACTGTGTGTGCACGGACATGTTCGACATTATGCTGTTTGCTTGTTGTTTTTCCTTTTCTCTTTTATAATAGTAATAATAATAATAATAATAATAATATTCTTCTTCTTCTTCTTCTTATTATTATTATTATTATCGTCCGTCGTAGTCATCTAAGTCGCCTGTCCTTGTTTTAGGGCCAGTATAAAATATACGTATAAACAAAGGTACTTTAATTTATTTTTAATTCTCTTTTGTATTGTGCAACTGTAGAGATAGGAAGAAACATGGATTCTCCTGTTTTGATAACGGCGGTTTCGGGAACGAGAAAGAATAGAAATGCTTTTTCCTTTTCACATCTCGGGTGTACAAGTAGCATGCAAAATTGTTAAGGAAATTTGAAAAGGTCTCTAATTGAAATATGTATTTTGCAAGCATTCATTATTGACACAGAAAACATCACGACACAGGAAACTGACAGCCTCATTTCAGAAACACAGTTGAGAAATGGCGCTGTTCTTGAAAAAAAGACAAAATTAAATTTAGTCTTTTCTTGCAAAAACATGACTGTAGGTTTCGTAAGAAACACGTATCGGTACCTTTTTAATTGCCCCTCTCTATTTTTGTTTGTACGCGTTCGAAATATTTTGAAGATCACCCGAAAACACTGTGTGTGTAAATAAAAATACACGTTTCCTTATTTTTCATTGTGAAACTGTTTTTCATATAATATTTTGTAATTTCGTGCGCAAATGGATGTCGACAGAAACGAAGAACCGAGTACTTGATCTTTTTGTTTTTGTTATTTGAAGGAAGCAGTACTTGGAAGGTTGATAAAGACACATTTCAGACAGCTGATTATTAAAAAAAAAATTCTGATTTTTGACGTTTTTCCTAAAATTAATTTAATGAATTTTATGAGTGTTTTATGAAATGTGTGAGGATAATATTTTAAACGGTGTGATATTTTACTTGCAATGAACAGAATGATACCAGACACTCAGAGAATTGTCCAACAGAAATAGAAATATTGATTTAATTTAAAGAATTAGTACCATTGCTTACGAAGCACTGGGGGGTATATCGTAGTAAAGGTAGGAGGAAAACTTGGATCACAGAGGAACTAATGGATGGGATTAGAGAGAAGAAAAAAGCTTTTTTGGAATGGCTAAATTAAAGAGATGATAGAAGTAAAGAGATTTATAAGGAAAAGAAATAGGAGATTAACGGACAAATAAGGTGTATAACAGTGAAGACCCAGTTGAGTTTTAAGAGTGCCTTTGAAGCATGGAGAATATTTACGAGACACAGAAAACAAGTTCATCACAGGTCAAAACTTCAATTGATACAGATGGAGTGGAAAAAATATTTTGAAGCCCTACTTAGTGAAGAACGGGAGGAATTTATGGAGGAGGAATTTACTTTTGGGGCTTCTGGTTTACAAGTGTCTCGAGAAGAAGTGGCTATAGAGCACTGAAAGAAGGTAAAACTGGTAAAGCCCCGGGCCCTGGTGGAATTAATCTTGAATTACTAAAATATGGTGGAGAGAGAGTTGTCACACTCCTCACTAAATTATACAAAAGAATCCTGGAGGGTGATGGAGTAATCCGGGAGATGAAACTGGGCTATTTGACATCTATTTTCAAGAACGAAAACAGAAAAGTATGTAGTAATTACAGAGGAATATGTGTAACAAACCCATTTATAAAAACATTTGAAAGAATTCTTCGAAAAAGGGTTGAAGGAGCAAATTGGATTCACGGCTGATAGATAATGTATAGATCATAGTATATATATCATACAATGAGACAGGTCTTGGAAAAGCAAAGAGAGAAATTGAGAGGTATGGAATTAATATTCATTGACTTGAAAAAGGCTTACAATAGTGTTCCTCGAAAAACACTTTGGAAGGCTTTGAGGACGTCAAATATTGTTGAAGAAAAAATCTGTGTCATTCAAGAGATATATAGTGATAATAAATGTATTATCAAGTGTGGACAACAACTATTAGAGGTTTTTTACGCTTTCCAACCGTAGGTTGAAGAAGCGTATATGCTCCAGCTTTGTCCGTCTGCCTGTCCGCAGGATAACTCGCGTAAAAATGGTTCATTTTCGATGAAATTTTAGTATGTGGTAGGGGACAACCTGGGGACGAACCCTATTGAAAATGGAAGAAATGGGGTCAAGGGTCAGGACATAGGAGCGGGATCCATTCCATCGCCCTTATGCGTCATAACTTACATAAAAATGATTCAATTGCGACGAAATGCAATACGTTGTTCCGTAACTACTTTGGAAGCAGTTCCGCTAAAAAATGTTTTTTGTCAGCAATTGCGGGCAGTGCGCATGCGTGAGATTCGTTAGCCATTATTTTCACGCGATAAGTTCCGTGAAAACTGCCCGATTTAGATGGGATTTTTAATTATAAAACGGCTTATGTGTAGTAGCTCTTGATAACAGAAATAGGTAACACGAGCACAAAGAGATTTAATTTTGATATATGTGAACCTCAAACGTTATACCATAGTTTAGTCCCCTTCAAACCAAGGCATTTTCCTGTGATTTCTGGTATGTTGGAAAGCGTATCATAATCAATGTATTGCATGGTTTTACTAACTCGTTGTGAATAGTAAATGTCTCTTACAGGGATTCTGTATGTCCCCTACATTATTTAAGGTCTTTATTGAGGTTTGTCTCAGAGAATGGCCACCGTAGTGCAGAAATTTGGGATTACGGATTGATAATGATTTCGTGTGACATTTGCTGTTTGCGGATGATCAAGTCATCTTGGCAGAAAATAAGAATAACGTAGCGTAGAACTAGTGGTGTTGGATTTATAATAAACAAGAAACTGAAGGATAAAGTTGTAGAAGTTGAAAGTTCCTCTGACAGAGCTGCACGACTTGTTATCCAACTCTCAAAAAGATACCAGGCTCAGATTATTCAAACTTATGCACCCACCACAAGTCATCCTGAAGAAGAAATTGAAGAATTTTATGAGGAAATTTGTCATCTAAATAATAAAGGTAAGCAGCACTTGAAGATAATTATGGGAGATTTCAATGCAAAAATAGGGCAACGGCAACAGAATGAAACTTCAGTAGGTAAATTCGGTCACGGCAACAGAAACCAACAGAACTCGTTGAGTTTGCAGAGGCAGAAGGGTTTTTCATCTTGAACTCCTTCTTCAAGAAAAAGCCACACAGGAAATGGACATGGAGACATCCAAATGGGACGACAAGTGAAATTGATTTTATTATGTGTAACAAAAATTTCGTCATAGAAGACTGCAGTGTGCTAAACAAGTTCAACACAGGTAGTGACCATAGATTGGTGAGATGTAAGATGCACCTCAACACTAAACTTGAACGTGGCAAGCTCATAAGACAAACAAAATCTATTGACATAACCAACCTTAAAAAACACCATAATACCTTCAAATTGGAACTGAAGAACAGGTTCTCTGCTTTAGAAGGCCTAACATCGGAAGAAGTGGACATCTCTGAAGTTAACAGAAAAGTAACCAAAGCTCTTATGGAAACAGCAACAACATTAGCTGGGTCTAAGAACAAGTTGCATGTAAATAAATTATCAGGAAAAACGAAAATGTTGATGCAAAAAAGAAGAGAGATGAGGACAACTAAAGAAGATGTGACTTCCAAAGTGGAATATATAGAGCTATGCAAGACAGTAAGAAAAAGTATCACTGAAGACGTAAGAAAAATTCAACTGTGAACTAGTGAGGAAAGCAATTGAAAACAACCAAAGCTTAAAGATAGCAAAGGGACATCTCAGTAAGGGAAGAAAACAGATTATGGCACTGAGAAAAGAAGATGGTTCTGTAACAAGAAATAGAGGCGAAATTTTGACAAGAGTGAAAGATTTCTACTCCAAATTATATGAAAGGGATGATACATGCACTCCAGACATCATGAAAGATACCAGTACCAGAGTTCCTCCAGTCCTTCCAGCAGAAGTTGCACATGCAATCAAGAACATGAAGCGGGGAAAAGCTCCAGGAGAAGATGGAATTACTGTAGACATCATACAAGAAGCAAGTGGAGAAATCGAAACAGTACTCGCCCAAATTTTCACTCGATGCCTTAATGAAGGAAAGATTCCTGAGGATTGGAACACCGCTACAATGATCCTGCTACATAAGAAAGGTGACATTGAGGATCTTGGAAACTACAGACCTATCAGCCTCCTATCAGTAGTTTATAAAATCTTCACTAAAGTTCTTTCACACCGCTTGAAGGTAACACTGGACATGGCTCAACCGAGAGAACAAGCTGGATTCAGGAGTGGCTACAGCACAATAGATCATATCCACGTGCTGAGAGAACTAATTGAAAGAGCGAGGAATATGAACTTCCATTGTGCATGGCTTTTATCGATTATGAAAAAGCCTTTGATTCGGTGAAACCATCAGCAGTTACAATGGCTCTGAAAACCTGCGGTATTGAAGATGCATACATTAATATTATTAATAACATCTATGAAAATGCAAGTGCAAAGATTAGGCTATTTGAAAATACAACACACGTAAAAATTGGAAAATGAGTGAGACAAGGTGACACCATATCTCCGAAGCTCTTTAATGCCACATTGGAGGGTGTTTTTCAGTCGCTGAGCTGGGAAAACAAGGGGATAAAGATTAATGGAGATTATCTAACCCACCTTCGTTTTGCTGATGACGTAGTCATTTTTGCAACTACCCCATCAGAGCTGCAGAGTATGATCCAGGAACTTGCTGACAAGAGTAAAGAAGTGGGATTAAAATGAACTTTCAGAAGACAAAAGTGATGTTCAATGCTTTTACAAGAAATGAAGATTTATCGATTGATGGAGAAAAGCTGGAGATAACAGACACGTACGTTTATCTTGGACAGCAGATATCAAGTGAGGGACACATTGATGAAGAAATTAATCGGCGTACAAAACTTGCCTGGAGAGCTTTTGGAAGAAACAGCATAATTTTCAAGAGCAATATGCCATTATGTCTTAAAAGAAAAGTGTTTGATCAATGCATCCTTCCAGTGCTTACGTATGGTGCAGAGACGTGGACCTTAACTAAAAGAGACATACAAAGGCTGCAGACAACTCAAAGCAGCATGGAGAGGTGCATGCTTGGTGTAACCAGCAGAGATAAGAAGAGGAACTCGTGGATCCGAAAAATGACAAGAGTGGAAGACATCATGATCAGAGTTAAATTCCTGAAATGGCAATGGGCTGGACATACTGCCAGAAGGACAGATCATCGATGGACAGCCGAAATTTTAGATTGGATTCCAAGGGACAGGAAAAGACCCAGAAGAAGACCACATGGGAGATGGGTGGATGAAATTCGAAAGTATGCAGGGGTGACATGGAGGAGACTGGCACAAGACAGACCGTTGTGGAGGAAACTTGGGGAGACCTTCGTCCAGCAGTGGATTGATAATGGTTGACAATGATGATGATGATGATATGTTCTTTGAACTGATTTCTGAATATGACCGTTGGGTACTTAAAATTAACGAAAATAAAATTGAGTACTTGTCCTATGATCCCAGAGATTTCATTGAAATATCTGATAATATTACGTTGAGAACAGTTGAGGAATTTAAATACCTCGGATCCATAATACAGCAGGATGGGAATAATGTCATCATGACATTGGTCGGAGAACTGCGGAGGGCAGGAAAGCTATTTCTGTTTTGAATCCTGTTCTTTGGAGCAGCAATGTTTTTTCAAGAGTAAAAAGACACATTTTTTCTGCGATTGAACAGAGCATCATTTTATATGGTGCGGAGAGTCCATCTCTGTAGCCAATAATTTTTGTTGATGTCTTTTAATCAATGTCCACGTCTCCGCATCATATAAAATGATGCTCTGTGCAATCGCAGAAAAAATGTGTCTTTTTACTCTTGGAAAAACATTGGTGCTCCAAAGAACAGGGTTCAAAACAGAAATAGCTTTCCTGCCCTCCGCAGTTCTCCGACTAATGTCATGATGACATTATTACCATCCTGCTGTATTATGGATCCGAGGTATTTAAATTCCTCAACTGTTCTCAACGTAATATTATCAGATATTTCAATGAAATCTCTGGGATCATAGGACAAGTACTCAATTTTATTTTCGTTAATTTTAAGTACCCAACGGTCATATTCAGAAATCAGGACTTTTGGAGGCGTTCTGCAAGAAAATACAGATTTGAAAAAGTGCGTAATACAAAAATTCGAGGTATTATGAGTGTTAAAGCAGACATTATTCAAACTACATATTAAGATGCGGAGATTGCAATGGTTCGGCCATGTAAGGAGAATGTCATCAGAAAGACTTCCAAAAATTCTGATAGAGTGGGAGGCTGAGGAGAAGAGGAAAACCAAGGAGAAAGTGGATGGAAGAGTTTAAATCAAGTTAAAAAAACAAAATGGACTGGAAGATGTGATGGTCTTGGATAGAGAGAAGTGGAGGAAGACTGGTTGAATTATATGGTTGAAGAAATCCAATTGGTAGTGGAAACTCCTGATGATGATGATGATTTAATTTCAGCTGCGGACCATTTCATTACTTAGATTTTTCACTTTTACAAATTATATCTCAAATTCTGCTTAAAATTCTTGATTTAAATATTGGGCATGTCTTGCTTGCGATGAACTGAATAAACCAGATACTCAGAGAGTTGTCGAACAGAAGCCGAAATACTGATTTAGTTTCACTTTCGTTACTTGGAATTTTCGCTTTTGTAAATTGTATCTCAAATTCTACTTAAGTGCCTCGGTTTGAGTGCTGGGCAATAGGATAAACCCTGTCAAACGTTCTGGAAAATGGAAATAAAGTGAAACAGTTTGCTTTTCAATACGCAGAGGGTTGGGGAAAAAACATCTGATTCGGATTCAAAATAGAAAAGTATCCCCCTTTCAAATTTAAAAACTCGTATTTCTACAATACTTCAAAAAAGTGACAGTGGAATAAAATGACAGAAGAAAAATCATTCAACCAGCACCCCTCGTCTAAGCCAGGGGATCCAAGAATCCCCTTATAAAATGTCAGCGATAAAGGAGGAGGGGGTAGGAAGAAGGAACAAGATGAGAGAAATTTCGGGATTTTGAAGTGCTTCTGGCAGGCGGGCCACGTGTTCGGGTCAACAAGGTGTTGGAGAAGATAATGGAAAGGGCTCTCAATCCGTCAGAATGGATTCAGAGCCAGTGACAGAAGGTCTGCTGCCATCGAAGGAGCAGCAGCCATATTAACCCGCTATGCCAACTGAAAAGGGGTGCGCGCCAGATAAACGGGAGATTAGTTAAACGTTGACATCTTGCACTTCCAAATAAAGGCAGTCATTAATCTTGAAAGGAGTAAAGAACACACGAGGTAGCATACTTATCAGTCGAATGCAGCATTAAACCGCTTAAGCACTCCTCCCCTCAGCCGCCGAACACCATCCGCTCGTGTATTTTAAGCCGCGGATTTTAAAATCCGCCAAGGCAAGAGGTGTTCAAACTTTTCAAACCGTTTTAGGAACCTAAGGTGACGCTTCTTTTCAGCACGAGGAAAACTAAGAAGAAAATGGAAGGGGGAAGAAAACCCAAATCCGATTAATTCAAGAGGAGAAGTGATGAATAGTTGAGCATAGGCTCTTAAACAAGAACAAGAGCTCTATGAATCTTTGGTAACACTGGTTCACCGGATATCACCAAGACGTTATTAATCTCTGTTTCGCCAAAACTTAACTTTGTTTACCTGTTGGGAAGAAATAGATCCCTTTCGGTCAAACAGTTCACGCTTCATCTAATATCAGCACATGTAACGGTAGCTCACATTCCAACTTCTTTCCAAAATGCTGTCTTGCTATGGCCAGATCATTCATTGGGTTCGATAATCACAATGTCTAGAAGGTGTAGTGACACCTGCGTACATGTCAAATTTGGTGGCACTTGCGCAGTGGCGTACCAGAAACCTCCCAACATCCCGCAAAGTATATCTTCGAGGCCCTTTTGCGAAAATCTATTAGCTTTTAGTAACTGAATTTTTTAAATTCCATATTATTAACCAGGTTTTATGGGCGTTTTAGTAATTCTAATTCTTTGTAACCTACAGGTAGTATTTTTTGTAAAACCAAAATGGTTGCACTTTGTTGCGTGTAATACAAATGTGTACGTTGTAATTAAAATAATTGTCCTAATATATATCATTACAAAGTACTACAAAACATTTACGCTAAAGTTAATCAATCATGCAAATTTTCTTCTTTTAGTGAACTGAAGCCAACCTCTCTGAAATACCTCACGCTCACACATACAAAACGCATAATTGTCGTGTGACAGTGTCTAGTGAATATATCGGATTTATACGAAAATACAAAACATCAGTAAGCAAATAAAAAAAAAGCAATTAAGAATTATGGCACACAAAAGGTAAAACTATTTAAGTTATTTATCCTCGAATATATATAAAACGCACTTAAAATAATGGCACAACGTTTTGCACATAGGATTTTTCTTTTCTTTTTCAGAACATGACTACTCATGACTCTGTTTTATAAAAGATGACACAGGTTTCTCTCTGTTTTTTCGTCACCGCGAGAAACACATTTAAGTTCATTATATTTTGAAGAATGCAAAGTTATGTGCAAACAACTGTAATACATAGCACATTATCTTCATTGGTATGAAATTTTCAAACTGACATAACTTTCTCATTCACTTGTTAAAACACATGTACGGGAAATATTGCTATGGCTGCGAAAAGAGGCCTCAAGAGAGAGAGAGAAAGGATAGAGAAACAGAGAGAGAGAGAGAGTTGCCTGCAATAGCTGCTTTTCCATCATCCAGTTTTTATAAACTGAAACGTGAAAATGATTTCCAAATATTTTGTTCATTTATAGAAACAGAAAAAAAAATCCTTTTATTTTTAATACTTTATTCAAAGCTTCGACAAAAATTCCTGGCTTTATGAATTTATTATTTTAATAACCAGCTTCATAATTATGCAATTTTCACACAAAAAAATTGTAAAATCTTTGTTTGGGTTAGAGGCCCTCTTAACCATGACCCCCCCCCCCCCACACACACACACAATTCGGGGGTTGAGGAGCACTAGCATACATGTCAATGTTCGGGGTTAATTATATATTTTTGCAATTATCCCCGAACAACACTGTCACTGTGACCCACATTTGGAATGATTTTAACTTTCCCTTACACTTTATCCAGGCTTAGGACTGCCAGCATCTATGCTGGCGTATTTAAAAGCTGTAGGCATTATTCGCCTTTATTTTTATTTTATTTTTTCTTTATAGATATTTCAATTCACTTTTTTCAAAATTTACTCTAATTTAGCAATATAAGCTAAAGACTTAAAACACTTCTTTACATCTTATAAAGACGGGTCCAAATTGGATCAGTGAAACTCTAGAACTCTACGACAGAGGTCTGCACGGTCCGGGTCGGGCCTTTGCTCATTTCTAAGTTGGGAAAACGGGCCGAGCCGGTCCTTCAATATTTAATGTTAAGCAGACACGGGCCGAACAGGTTTTTTTTTTTTATGAGCAAAACAAAAGCTGTACGGTGCCTTTCCCGTTTGGTAAACTCGCAACATAAGCAGCAGGATAAGATTGAATAATTTCCGCTGATGGAAAAAATAGAAGTTTTACGACATCCTCCTCCTACAAAATAATTGGAGTGGGTCAGCTCCCTTATATAGTTTTTCAATGTGAATGTGGTCCCTTCTCTCTCTGTCTCTCTAACTTTCACCCTCCTCTCATGCTTCAGGGCAGACTATTAACTGCAGCATTTCTAAACCGGGCCACCCGTTCGCAGATGATCTTTTTTATTGTTCTGGTAGGCGGCACTTTGTTCTCTAGATGTGTGAAAAGCTTTTAAGTTGTCTTAAATGGCACGGGAGAAATGGGCTGGGAGAAACTTACTTCTGTGTATAAATCTGTGCCGTATTTCCCCTATTTGTACTCTCAGGCAGCCGTTTTCAAAACTTCAGTGACACTGATTAGCTGGGCAGTCTGTCGTTGTTTTCCCTTAGCATATGCTCAGTTCAGTGCTACTGATAAATACTCTTCCATACTTATTATGGAGTTTAAGGAAGCGAAAGATTTTCGCTAAAAATCGCTTCCGGAGAATATGTGCTTGTAGATAATGTAAAGGGGAAAAGCGATATTTGGAAATATTTTAAATTACTGTCCCGTTCTGAAACTAGTCGGCCGGAAAACGTTGTGCAGTGCACTAAATGCAAAAACCTTTTGAGTTACGATAGCACAAAATCTGGAACATCGCATCTTAAGCGGAACAAATGTGCCCCCCCCCCCACACACACGAGAGACATATTGGGTTCTAGCGATATGATATGCCAGTAGAGATAGGTGCAGTTTATAAAGCCATAAAATCTTCTCCCAGTAGAACGATCGAACTCATAATTCTGGATATTTCGTGCTTTTCGTATTAACCCCCCTTCCCCTCCTTATCCCCAAGGATATTTCCGGGTCCGGCGGTAAGAATGATAATTTGAAAACCCAGAAAATTTGAAAAGCATGCAAATTGTCCTTTTCATGCAATATGTTTGAGTATACAAGCCCCCCCCCCCTCCTCGGACGTCACGTGACTTATACAGAGTCTCAGAAGTATTCTGAAATAACGTTTATTGTAATAGAATACGTGTAGCGATTAAGAAAACGACAACCCTTCAGGAGTCGAATGACCGAGTGCACCCGGTGTCAAATTCGTGTTTTGGTAATTGTTGAAATTTTACGGGCTGGCCCGGGCCTTGGAAACAGGAGAAATATACGAGCCGTGCCGGGCCGGGCCGGGCCGGGATTTAATTAAAAAATTGAAACGGGCTGGGTCTTGGACGTGCGGGCTTTGTCCGGGCCGGGCTTTCCAAATTATGGCCCATGCAGACCTCTACTCTGCGATATTACGAAAGTACGCAAGATGTAAAGAAGTGTTTGAAGTCTTTAACTTACATTGCTAAATTAGAGTAAAATTTGAAAAAGTGAATTTCAGTGAAACATTGTTAAGGGAAAATCTAATGTTGTACGCAAGTGCCGCCAAATTTGGCATGTACGCGAGTGTCACTGTACGCAAGTGCCACCAATTCGTCTAGAACCTCCTATAAGAAAGGTCCGCGACTGAATAGAACATTAAAGGTCAAAAGTGATGCTGAATTAAATTCTGCAATTTTCCCCTTTTTCCTGTGTGTTGATGTAAAAAGATTAACGATGAGTATTTGATTAAATCTTTAGTCAACAATGTTTGAAAATGAAGTAAATTTGTTTCATGTGTATCATCATGCAGCTATTAATCGCTGTTGCCAACGCCGGGTCAAGGCATGTTCACGCTCTGACGCAACGTGTCACTTCATTGCCTTTTCGCTGCAGAAAATTTATAAAATAATTTCGAATTTAACATACTAGCATGCATTCCGGCTGCTCTGCCCTATTTCGTTTCCAAAAATTTAGAGATAAGCTGTTTTAGTAACATTGATTGTCATGGGATAAATGGGATTTCTTTCACGTTAAAAAATATAGGATAGAAACTGCCCCCCTCGTAGAGTTATTGGGGTTTATTAAATTCGCATAGCCGGCTAAGGCACCCCGAATTCTTCTTTTTACTCAGGATACAAGCATAAAAATTCGAATTTTTTTTTCCAAGTATCATCTACATTTGATTCATGAGAAGAAAAAAAAGGGTTCTTCGTGAAATTTTTAGAGACAGAAATTCCGCTTCGCCGTTAACTGCCATTCCAAGCAACTGCATGCATGAGAAATATGGCACACTGCGCGAGGAAGGCTGCTGGGGGAGCTTCAGAAAAATAAGCACTGTGTTTCGTTCCCTCAGCAAAAGAATTATGAGAATGCAAAAGAAGATGCGTTAACAGATGCGACAAAGCAAGATAGCTTGGCCGCCCCGGTGGCGCAGTGGTCTAAGGCGCTGGCCTCTGATCATTCGTCCGTAAGGGGTCCGGGTTCGAATCCTGGTGAGGCATGGATGTTGTGTTTGTCTTACGGCACTGGCTCTCTCCCTTCCCTGGAACCAGTGACCCTAAATTAGGGACGGGCGACTGCTTATAGCCCATTGAGTTGCTCACGGTGGTCGTTAAACCTCCAATCAAAAAAAAAAAAAAAAAAAAAAAAAAGATAGCTTGTATTCAAAGGGGCAGGCAGAATAAATTGGTCAGCACTGTCTCTGAGTAAAAGCCACTCGTTGTCCTTTGATATAAAACGGAATAACGCCGTAGGAAGCGCAGAAATATTTGTTTCCCCACACAGGCCATTCAACATTTAAATAATTTTACAAGAAGCGCTTTGTCAAAGACGCTTCGATGTCCTTCTTCCCGGCATCAGCTAGCAGTGACTGCTGCAGTAAACTTTAACGATTGTTTACATAGTGAAAACATACATTGATTACGATTAGCGACTACACCTCGCGTGCAACAGGAGGTATTCTTTATGAATTTCTTTCGCATCTTTTGTCCACATCCAGTAACTGGCATAGTGTAGAAGCCCCACTCCCCGAGAACAGGCAGCTGCGAGTGAGATATTAGAGCACTTTGAGCTCTGGACAAAAGATTTAAATATCCTCAATATCGCACAGCTGAGAAACGAGTTATTTCACAAAGCTTATAGTTAAATTAAAACTGAAGTTAAAGGTAACGTAAAAGCCAACTCTACAATCCAGTAAAATAAATTTATGTTATATATAGGGTGGAGATAAATACAGGGTGATTGTAACTCCTTCAACAAAACAAGACACATCAAGACGAACAATATTTGCAATGGAACCAAGAGCCGCATTCCACTCCTAATGCTTGAAAAGAGCACGTTCGAAAAACGTCCAGCAGGCACACGGAGTTCCAAGCAATGCACGAGAAGCACAAGATGCAAATCAGGTGCGCTGAATACGTGCGTAGACGATGAGGTGCAAACATTTAAAAACGCAGCCGAACCCATTCAGCGATATTACCGGACGAACTCACATTAGAATTGACGTATACGTCTAACCGGCGCAGCGTACCGTGTGTTCCTGGAGCAAGTGCTACCTGGTCTGTTGCAGCATATTTCGCTCACCACACGGAGCGACATGTGGTTTATGCACGATGGGGCCCCAGCACACTTTGCCACCGAGGTCCGATATTTCCTAAATGAGACATATCCCGGGCGGTGGATTGGACGCGTTGGCCTCCACGTTCCCGGGGCCTTAATCCACTAGACTTCTTCTCTTGGAGGCACATGAAAACATTGGTGTACGAGACACCTGTGGATTCCCTGGAAGATCTCGTGGCGCTAATCGCTGTTGCTGCGGACAAGATCAACACCACACCGGGAGTCTACGAGAGGGTGCGTCAGTCCTTCATTCGCCGTTGTGGGCTGTGCAACGACGCCCTTGGACGCCAGTTTAAGCATCCCCTTTGAGTCTTTCTCTTACGCGATTGGAATTGTGCAACTCATAAATTAGGTATGTCTCTTTGTTTTCACTGTTGAAGGCTCAACGTGGATATCTAACTTTACTCTTTTCTGGCACTATCCGGCCTTAGGTTCCATTGCAAATATTGTTCGTCTTGATGTATACTATCATCCCTCTTGTTTTGTTGAGTTTACAATCACCTGTATATTGAGATGATTTGGCCATGTTGAAAAAATGAGTGATGAGGTACTAAAAGAACTTAATCAGCCCAAGGTGCAAGAAAAGAGAGCCGACCAAGAAATCCTTGGTACCAGATTCAAGAATGCCTCTTAGAGGAGGAGATAGTGATCAAAAAGCATACGAAATGTCCCGTGTGAGACGTGTGATGAATGTCAGTGAAGCTTTAGTTGTGTGCCGAGATCGCTGTAAAGGGTGACGTCTGATACATCAACAGTACATCAACTCCAACACAACGCAGTCAGTGACCAAAACTGGATTGGGTGTACGAAATCAGGCTGGGAATTTTTAGTCCTCTGCTCCACTACAGAAACCCACGTACCCACAGGAGGTATGTGTTTCTGAAATATACATTGTAAAACTAATTCAGTTGTGAACAAATTTTAACAGCAATTTATTGAAAGAAATCCACTCATGGTTGGATGCAACATATCAAACTCTACCCAAAACAGGGTATTGTACCAGATAATTATATTCACAGTCATTTGCAAAAGTTTAAGACCGCCTGTCAATTTATTGAAAATTAAGATTTTCAAAGAAACAACTTAGTCAGCATATTTGAAAAAATGACGCCACAGATGAATACTTACATTCTCTAGATCACAAATAGACCGAAATCAGTAATTTTTGTGGCCACCTTTGTTTTTTTATAACGGACAGGATACGATGTGTCATACTAAATGAGGGATTTGCAGTAGTCACTTGAAATGTCTTTGTACCACAAGTACCCGTGAATCAAAGCTTGGAAATTTGATGGCTGTTTTTCTGCTACCTTGTCTTTTAAAATGGTCCACATATTTTCGATGGGGTTAAGGTCGGAAGTATTACCGGCCCAGTCAAGCACGTTATGTTTTTCCTCTGCAAGTAGTCCTTTACTGTCTTTGATCTGTGGTATGGAGCACCATCATGCATAAAGATTGTGCATATGTGCACTTGCATATGAGTTAAAAGCTTCTCACCTAACATTTCCACATAAAAAAATCAGTCACGGTAGTGGATAATAAAGCAGTACCAGGTGCTGACATAGCACCCCATATCATCTGACTAATATAGGCGGATGTCTCACGGTGCACTTTTCATCGAACATTTTGCCTTTTGGTCGTCGAACACGTGATTCAAATCGACACACAGTTCATTCTTCGGGGGAAAAGAACTTGGCTCCAATTTTCAGCAGTCCACGATTGATGATGTTTCGCAAAGTGGAGTCCGTCCTTTTTTATGACAGAGGTTAGTCTAGGTTTATGTGCAGACTTTAATCCAAAATCTTTGCTAAAACGTCGGGAAACAGTGCTGATATTAATATCAGGCGCTTTTCAACGCAGAAAGATCTTGATTTTTTGCACGAACTCCTCGGAAAATGCATAGCTGTTCGCCTTCTGGTATTGTCATCACGTGAGGTTGTTTTCCTTGGACGTCCACTTCTCTTTCGGTCGCTAAATTCACCTGTATCTCGATATTTAATGATCGTATTATGAATAGCAGTCTTGCTCACATTCACCTTTCTGCTTATGTCACGTTCAGAGTATCCTTCGTGATATAAAGTCACTATTTGTGCCGTCCGAGTGACACTTAATCACAAGAAAATCAAGGCATTTCTACATTCAAAAGGGTCTGATATATACTGGCCATTTTTCGGTATATAGGAAATACGTGCAAAATCTCTCAGCATGAAAACCAGAGGCAAACAGACGTCCGAACGCTTCCCCCAACTCTATCAACAGCTGCCGCTGTAGGATTATGCAATACCGACAGGAAGTTGGGTAATACAGACAGTAGCTGACGAAATCGGCAGAAACCTACTAATACCAACAGGTGGTCTTAAACTTTTGCAAGTGACTGTATTTGGTCACTGATCATCTCCTGCGCAGTAGTATTCGTACCATCTCCTCAAACAGACGCATTTTTAAAGTCTACTCATTATTTTGACTCATGAACAACCATTTTGATCCATGAACTATAGTGTAGGAAAATCGCTGTTTCTTTTAAAATATATGTGGATAGGACACGGATTTCCGAACATCTCTACATAAGAACCGCATTGTCTCTACTTTAATAAGGATATGGAGATGATGGACCTTTAAAATTGTTACTAGTGCCTGCTTCAAGATTACAAAAGGAGAGTAAGGTCTACCAATCCTTTTGGCTCCAAGTTCAATGGCCTACGCTTAGCCGTATTTAGCTTAACTTATTTATTTTACATGCAAACGATTAGCATTGCAGGACATATGCAAATCATGTGCGCCCGGCACGCCACCGAGAAGCACTATAAGAAGGGTGCACAGAAGGCGGGGTGTAAGTAGTGGAAGCGTGTTGTGCTGCCGAACCTGTGCGTGGGAAGCTTCCTGATGCCTCGTCGCAGAATACGGCAGTCATTCCAGTACGTTTTGGAGTTCGACAGAGGACGAATAGTGGCCTATCGCGACAGAAGTTTATCGTACCGAGGCATCGGCGCCCATGTGGGACGACATCCAGCCACAGTGAGGCGAGTATGGATTCGGTGGATGCAGGAGGGACGGACGGACCGACGTGAGCGATTGCCGCAGCCGCGGCACATCACCGAACGAGAGGACCGGCATGTTTTGCGGCGAGCATTGACGGCTCGCACCGCCATATCATGAACGTTAACGCAGGAATTAGGGTGTGTTGCGCAACAACCTGTGTCAGCACGTACCGTTCGAAGTCGTCTGCAAGAGCTGGGACTTGTCGCACGGCGCCCATTGCTCCGATTACCATTGACGTTACACCACCGGCGAGTGCGGCGGCAGTGGGCCTTTGAACGCCGCACCTGGACTACGGAATGGCACGACAGTGTCTTCTCCGACGAATCCCGCTTCTGCCTGTAACACCACGATGATCGGATCCCCGTGTGGCGGCACCGCGGCGAGAGCTTGTATGACGCCTGCATTATGCTTCGCCATACCGGTCCGTCTCCTGGCGTTATGGTTTGAGGCGCAATTGGATATGATACCCGTACCCCTCTGGTACGCATCGTCGGTACACTCAACAGCCACCGCTACATCTCCGACGTTTTGGATCCTGTAGCCCTCCCTTACCTGTTTGACCTGCCAGCGGCCACGTTTCAACAGGACAATGCGCTCCCGCACGTGGCACTCATCGTGCAATAATTCTTCACGGCTCACCAGGTGTCACTGCCGCCATGGCCCGCCTGTTCTCCCGATATGTCGCCCATCGAACACGTCTGGTCGCTAATCGGCAACCGAGTGGTCCGGCAAGCACCACCCGCGGCTACGCCTGATGAACTGTGGCAACGTGTGGAAGCAGCCTGCACCGACATGCCCCAAGCCCACATCCAAAGCCTTTTTGTTCGATGCCGCGGCGTGTAGCGGCCGTTATTGCCAGCCATGGGGGCCACACGAACTATTGATGTCTGCGGGTTCCGCAAGTCGCACGGGCCTTTAAGCTCAATCGTTTCATCTTTGCATCTGTTGTTATGTGTCTAGTAAATCTGGCTTTGCTATCTCGTGTCCTTCTTGGTGTTGCATTTTGGGTGGCCAGCAGTGTATAACAGCGTACTTGGCCCGACGGTAAATGTTTCCTTGAAGTAGAGAGAATTTTGCTTTGCCATTTTAGAGCAAGCGCCAAACATATATAAAGATGAAAAAAAACGAAATTTTTTTTTAAACAATAACGTTTTAGACCAGGCGTTCTTAACCTTTTTTAGCCATGACCCAAAATCAACAGGACGATCAACTTTGCGATCCATGGGTCTATTTTGAAATTAAAAATGTTAATGCAATAATATAAATAAGTGTAGTAATTTTTCATTTTGTAGACATGACTGAGCAAGAAATAATACGAACTGATCGGCAGCTGCGATATGAACAAGATCGAGTGGTCAATCTGCATTTTGAGGAAGAGCGTCTAGTTCAGGTATTAAAACATGAAGACAAACAAAATAAAACTTTGGAAAAAGTCATAAAAATAGTTGAAAGTTTGGATGAAAAGAGTGGAAGTGCAGAGCATACTCTCAACCTGGGGGAAGTAGCCAGCACCTTCAAATCATTGCAAAATGAGCATTATGAAGAATTTAAGCTTTATAATTTAAGTGACTTAGCGATATCCATTGTTATCCCTCTTGTAAAAAGACTTCTAGATAAGTAGAACGCACTGTCTCAAAAGCACTACTGTTTTGATATTTTCAGCGATTGGAAAGATCTTCTTGAATCTGGAGGTCAAAGTACATTGTCTTGGGGTAAAGGGCCTGGTCAAGAGCTTTATCCATATCAACAGCTGGTTTGGGAAGTTTGGACGCCACCAGTTAGGAAAACTATCCAGCAGTGGAATACTCGTGATTGTGATCCCTTGATTGAGCTATTGGAAACATGGATGCCTCTTCTTCCAGTGTGGATAATGGACATCATATTAGAGCAATTAGTTCTCCCTCGCTTACAAACTGAAGTAGACAATTGGAATTCTTTCACAGACACCTTGCCAGTTCATTCATGGTTACATCCAGGGTTGCCTTTAATGGGTACACGATTAGGTTACTACAAAGAGTGTAAAACAAATTTTTGGTTTTTGAAATTACAGTCAAACCAATGGTGCAACCTGGGGGGGGGTATCTATACAGTGGGAAGGTAAAACCAAGTGGTGGGCAGAAGGTTAGGGTCATCTATATAGTGGGAAGGTATAACCAAGTGGAGGGGGGCAGGAGGTTAGGGTTATGTGCTCGTACATAGCGGGAAGATATGAATAATAACATTGTGAGACAAATAATATGAATAATTGTAAAATAAAACCTTTTATAAAACAAATTTCAATTTCTCCAATTTTTTAAATAACCGAATGCAATTTTTACAGTAACCAAGACACGTCAAAGTAATCTGCCATTTGAAATTTCGTCAAAATCCAATGAAGTTAGGCATTTTCTTTTTATTATTATTAATGAATGTTTCCTGAAAGCCTCCATAGTCCATACTTTCTCTCTCTCTCTCTCTGTCTCTCTCACACTGTTTCTCTCCTCGTCTCTATCTCTCTCTCTCTCTCTCTCTCTCTCTCTCTCTCTCTCTACCGTCTCCCTTCCGTGTCGCATTTGTTGATCATTTGTCATAGGATTCTGGGGGCATGCCAGTGTTTCCAAGTTGGGGGTTTTCCCGTTAAATTTAGGGAGAAATTTTAGGTTTAGGATGTAATTTTGCAATGCTATGATATTCTAAAAATTCCCACGTTCCCAGTGACAGGAAGAAGCAACGCCGGGGGTCCCCGTTACGTCATCTCCAGAAATTCCGGGGCCTTAACACGTCTTAAACACGAATAAAATTTAAATAAAATTAACTCTTTCATATTTTGATTTTAGGAGCTACAGTGAACCACCTCGGAAGCCCCGCAGACCTAAGTTTGGGTCGCGACCTATGGGTTAAGAACCCCTGTTTTAGACAGATAATATCAAGCTCAAATAAAGTTAACGATCCTTATGCATAAGTACCAAAATCATTATTCGTTGATTCCAAACAATCCAGACCAAGAGGATACATTAAAAAGTGGGCCATTTCGCACCTGTCAGTGACTGTTTTTGCAGATATTTCTTTGAGGAGCTAAGAAATATCATCTGCAAGAACAGAGAGCAGCTTACGGATACGTACGTATACCAGGGAACCGACTTCACCAAAATATGGGGGGGCGGCAGGCGAGGCGTGAAGAGATCAGATTGGGGGGGCTTGAAGAGATCAGACGTGGGAGGGGGCACGTCTTTTCCATGGTCAGCAGGGAGGGAAAAGGGGCAAAAAGATAAACTATGAGATTCGACGTATATTTTAAAATTCAACTGTATAATTGCTCATCAGCAAATGAACAAGGCAACAGAAATATTCTTTTGCTGAATATTAATATTTTTAAATATATAATTCAGCTTGTGATTTTATAAAAATATCTAGAGATTTGTTTTCCAAACATTTGTAAAAAAAAAAAGAAATATGAGACATTAGCGCAACTACTAAAAGTGAGAACAAAAAGCGCAAAAAAATAGATAAAGGCGCTAGAAATTAAACGTTTCTATATTTTTATTTATTAATTTTAATTTTGATAATTGTCTTAAACATTTACCACATATCACGAGAACATGTCAAACGCAATACGGGGCTGGCAACCGAGTTTCTTGTCAAATGAACAACGCTAAATATGAGAAAAAAGTGTTTTTACTTATTTTGTTATTTCTTTTTTCTTTTTTTGAAATAATCTCAGAAGTTGGAGCTCGGTCCATCTTTATAAAGAATAATACAATTCTATAAAGGGGAAGAAATGTATTTTTTGCTATTGGCACAGCTTGCGATAGTCTGAATAGCATGGGAATTTTATCTTATTTTTTTTTCTCTGTAAAAGTATTTCAACTCACACATTTTGAAAATGACATACGCAATATATATATATATATATTTAGTTAAAGAGGGCAAAAAATATTGGGTGGGCACTGCCCCTGTAGTAAAATTATTGCCGGACCATGATTGACCTTGCCGTCCTATAGTCAGCGTCTATGGTATGTATGAAAAATGATCTGAGTGTATCCACGCAGAAATCTTCAAATTGATTCTTCTTTATTCAGCCCTGGTCCTCTACCACACCTGGAGAGCGTGACCCTAAATTAAAGGACTGTTCATTCCTACTAGCTTTCACACACACACACATGCACGTATGCATTCACACAAAAGAATGAACAGTACCTCGTTAAACGACGTTCCGTTGAAACTGATCAAGATCAGTTCATTGAGAATAATTCCCATCACGAGTTGACTAATCACTAAAAAGGTACCAAAGCTGCTAGTGATGGGAAATTCTCTGTGAGACATAAGCGCACAAAGAAAAGCCGCCTCGGTTTATCTACTACTATATTAAAAAGAAAGTGATAGAAGATACGTAAATAATTAACTAAAGAATAAAAAAAGTTACACAAGTATCAAAATGTGTATTATCTCTGGCAGATAAAAGTCATGCCTCCGTGCGTTCCTGAAGTGTCGTCTGCATGACTTTTTCGCTATAGATGATAGGGAATGACAAAGGGTAAGACAAAGAGTGTCTTTCTTCGCCCCTGCGCAAGAGACTATCCTTCTCTTAATGGCCGGAAACATCATTGTCATGGAGAGTGGTTCGAGTGACACCTGTCATCAAAAATACAGCGTCGGGACAGCTGAAAATATCCTGGAAAAACAACCTTCCCTTTGTCTGCAAACAGCCTGTTCAGAGATTACATGGCCCTCTCTTCCTAATTGTCTCTCATTACTTTATGCATCCCCAGAGATAAAGACATTTTGAGTGGATTTTATGTATCCTTTATAATGTAATTAGTATCAGGTGGATAGTTATCACATGCAAATCAGCTGTAACGCATTCACTTTTGCGTGAAGGTTGTTACTTCAGCTGCTCTGGTTTGCCAGCTTCTGGGCTACGCAAAACTGCACGTGGTTTACCGAATTCTGCTCAATCGAGTAACGGATAACCGCATGTTCTGCTTTTAAATGGAACAGAACCCGTTAATGCTAAAATTCTCGGTTCAATCGAATTGCGTCCCCATGATGTTTATGCAGTTATAAAATTATTTGTACATGTAGCAGAAGATCAGATGTCCCTTTTCAAAGCGATCTGTTCCTATCAGTCTGATCAATTGTACTTCCTCCTTTTTCTTTTAATTTTTTTATTGACAGGTAAAAGAAAACTTGATCTCTAATATATGCCTCATTAGATTATTATGATGGAGCTTAAGATGTAGAGTCTGTATCTAAGGTCTTTTTTTTTTTTTTCTTCGTTGCAGGGTTTTCTTTGTTATTGGAGATTTAACAACCACCGTGAGCAACTCGATGAGCTATAAGCAGTCGCCCGCGCCTAATTTAGGTTCACTGGTTCCAGGGAAGAGAGAGAGCCAGGGCCGTAAGGCAAACACAACATCCATGCCTCACCGGGATTCGAAACCGGACCCCTTTTGGACGAATGATCAGAGACCATCGCTTAGACCACTGCGCCAGGGTTTATCCACACCATGAGCCTCAGTTGACAGTCCTTAATTTAGGATGCTGGTTCCGAGGGGGAGGGAAGCTATTAGGGGACTAAGTATAGTACGGAGGCACAAAGTTTGAAATGCTTAGCAGAAATTTTGCCAAAAAATTGGAGGGTTAGGCCCAAGAGCTATGTAAGTCCACTTTTTAACGTTAGCTCATAGAGAATAAATCGGCTATTAATTTGGCGCATTTTATTTTCCTACATACAATAGGTTACTTTCATTTATTTCTACTAACACTTGTAATTGCAATTAAGTATGATTCAAGAGTTTTCTATTCATATTTTTGCTCTCCTGATAACTTGGCATTTTATACTTACATGATTCTGGCTCCCACACCTTCAATTCCGTTCTATAGATTTTACCTGACGCTGATTACATTATCCTTAGTACAAAAAGATAGGTTTTCCAGGTGTATACTGCACATAGTATTTATTCAATGTATGTATGAGTCGTGATCCAATGAAACCCGTTTGTTCTGCGTCCCGTGGTCCGCTGTACATGAAATGTGCTCACATGCTATATGGACTGATAGTCGCATTGCGTAGGACAATCGAGAATGGGTTGGTTATGTTCACAGGATGCATATAGGTTCCAGACGCCTGTGAACACGTCTGGTGTTATTCAGAATCCGTCCAAAAGCTGACCAACGGAGGGTTGATTCAATTTTTAACAACAGGAGGGTGTAAACCAGTTGAAATCCATCGAAGAATCGTGTGGTTTATGGTGAGAAATGTGTGTCGGAAACAACAGTTACTGTGTGTGTGTGAGAGAGAGAGAGAGAGAGAGAGATCGGGCTCGAATGTTTCGTGAAGGACGTGAGGAAAGGAAAGATTTGCCGTGTCTGGGTCAATCGCGCATACTGTCGCAACGGACGAAGCCATAGTAAATATTGATGAAGCAATACAATCGGACTGTTGAAAGAGCTTACGTTTGCTAGCAAACGAATTCAACATGTCTTTTGGTACAGTACAGAACGTGTTTAAAAACAAGCTGAAGTATAGTGTGTTCCCAACGGGTACCTTGGTTGTTGACAGACCACCTTAGAAACAATAAATGGGTTTAAGATGAGAACACTTGATGAATTTCGTAGCAGAGTGTGATGATTTCTTGCTGCGAATCCTGGCCGGTGAAGGAACATGGTACCACAATTTTGAATCGTTTAGCAAATCAGCGAGTATGCGATAGAAGCATCCCGGATCACAAAAGCCCTAACAATTGAAGACAAAAGCTTCCCTCTTGTAAGTTTGTGCTAACCTTTTTTTTATTTTTTTATTTTTTTTTTCCATGGAGGACCTTTGTTGCTACAATTTAAAAAGCATACGGTTAAAATCCTTGCCCAGCGCTGCACGCATACACTTGGCAATCTACATAAAGACATAAAGAATAAGCGACCCGGAATGCTTCGTCTGGAGTAATTATTTTTCACGACAATGCACGTCCACATATTGCCAGAACTGTTCATGATGCGTTAGCGAGGAAAACGTGGGAGGTTCTTGCCCACCCAGCTTACAGCCCTGATTTGTCACCATGTGACTCTCATTTGTTCGTAGGACCCTTAAGAAAAGCTCTAAAGGGGCACAGTTTCCGCACCAATAATGAAGTAAAAGCCGCGGTTTTCAAATGGTTCAAGGAGCAGCCAAAGTCGTTTTTCTCGGACGGTATCCAACGCCTCCCGACGCTGTGGGACACCTCTCCGAATGTCAATGGAGACTTCTTCTAACGAAACCTAGTGCATTCATGTATCATTAAACATTGAACTTTCTACTGCTATCACAGTTTTTTTGTAACTTTTCACTCGTATTAACAAATCGGCGCAAATTGGTTTCATTTGGTCATGACTCATAGTACTGGGAACCACGTATACGAACCTCCGTTGCCTTTAACAAGTCACTATTTCTTCGCAATTTTATGAATTTTAGCTTGTATCCTGATAAGGAACCCCTCTCTCACACATCGTTGGGTTTCCAACATATTTTTTGCGGGGAGACCCCGAGTTTTCCCGGTACGCCACTGTCAGTATCTTTCAAACATTTAACGTAACAACATTTATCACCAGGTCGGCTAAAAGTTAAATTCTATATCCAAAACATAACAACAAACTAATTGATTTAGGATTCTCAAAACAGCTACCAAGAAAGAGCATACTCTAACGAAAGTCAGCAGAATACATCTAACGAGAGAGAGAGAGCCTGCTCCATACATCGTAAACACCCTTCTTATCTCTGTTGAACTCATACGTCACTCTACTCCCGACCTCAATTCAGGTTGCCACAAAACATGCAGACGAGAGAGAAAATATGGCGTTAAGTTTAGAAACCGCTTAAGGAGGACGAACCAAAAATTTACATATATACAGGAACTAAAAAGGAAAGTTATATTAGAGTATACGTCACAACTTCACAAATGAACAAAAAATCTGCCTGCTCCTGAATTATTTTTAATGTTAGCGCAAAATTACTGTTCTTGTGATGTACCCTACATGCATGCGCTCGCAAGTTATTACATTATGACAACCTACTAGCGTGTTGGGTCGACTTCCGCTGCGCATGCATGCATGTAGGGAACCTGTTGTCAAACCCTGAGACGTCCTTCTGTTTCCGGCGGGTGTAGCACCGACTCTACTAGACTGCGAAAGATGCTCTAAGATATTCTGTACCAGCTGAACAGAAAGACGTCCCAGAGTTCGACAACGGAGCGTGGCACTAGCATGAACCGGTGAATGCTACGTTCCATTGCATTCCCTAAAGGTTCTATGAGATCAAGTCATGGGAATTTCGCGGCTAGGGGAGCACAAAAATGCCTAGACACGATCCTCGAACTATTCGTGCGTAATGCGAGCAATGTGACCCGAGGCGATGTCTTTCTAAAAAGAAACAATGCCATCCACATACGTACACAGTCGCTATATAGGCGCGAGTGTAACGACCTTCGAACCGCTTTTACTACCTTACGGCTTGATTAGCCTCAGAATCCCGCAATAGCCATCATATATGAGTTGGTTCGTTTTCTCTGCGAAAGAACGTCGTTAGTTCTTCTTGTTTTAATATATCTGAGAAACTGACGTATTTTCTCAAAGCAAAAACATACGCTGTAATGAAACGCCAAGTTTCTTTTTCTTAATTTTACAATTGAATTTAATAGTTTCTCCAAAAAACAATTATTCCGGATTCCGTGCTTGTCGTTTCGTCAGCGAATGGGGAAAATTCAGCTGATCCCTTCTCAGCAGTCACGTTATCTCTTAACAAAATGGTTCCTCCTTAGGGCAGTACAGTCTCTCCCAATTCTCCGCGCAAATACCCGCCAGTACAATGTCAAGCGTCACATTCCCTCCGCGGGTCTACCATCGCCCGGCGTAAACGCAGACCAAAGAACCAGAGCCCTCTTGCTCGCCAGAACAATGTTTTTATATATCCCGAAGACCATGGAAAAGCTGATCCCGTGGCACAGCCGACTTTGAGGTTCCTAAGCCTTTCTCTTTCTATACTCACTGACACGAAAATAAACAAACTTGCGCCGACAGCATTAACACAACTCATTTCGAAATACATATTGGCGTACTGCTATTCTAGAGCCTATTTTCATCAGATATTCTATATTGTTATCCTGTTCGTGAGGATTTCTAATTGGCGTCTAGAGAAGCACAAGAAATGCATGGGCATGATCCTTGAACCATTCCTGCACATTTCGAGATACACGGTCGCCATGTAGGCCCAAGGTTAACAGACACATTATAGACACAATGTCTTGTACTGACCTTGATGTAGAGCAACACTTGTTACGAAACAATGCCTGGGTAGAATCCGTCAGTAAGGATGTCTTTAACGAGAATAAGGGACTTAGTGATGCCCATGAGAACAATCGTATCTCATGCTACCTTGTCGCCGGCCAGTTTTCTTTCAATCATGTAAAATGTTTGCAGTTTACTCCAGCGTCATCGAATGTGGGATCGTCTCTCAGCATAGAACCTGACACACACACACACACACACACACACACTTTAATATTGAACGTGCTTGTTTGCACTGTACCATTCTTTTGCAGCATAAAAACAACGAGTTCGTAACAGGATATCGGTTCTAGCAGTTCAGTAAATGGATTTGTTACGTCAGTTAAGCAGTTTTGGACAGACTGCAAACGTGAAGCACAAGGCAGTGAGAGAGACCTAAATTTTAATGAACGAATAATTTACTCAAGCCAGTCTTCACAATCACAATGGTTAGAGTTTGGGAAGTTCTACTATCTTAGGCCAACCCGGAGGTTTTCCTCTTCTGTTTAACGATGGAAATCTCTATCATTCAAAATCTGTAGCAAGTTACAAGACGTTGTTTGAAGGATTTAAAAGAAACTTTTACAGAATTTTAATCGTGAATTTACCTCAAACTAGAGCGAAGACATGATGGTTACTGGAGATCACTCATAATAACATGGGTACAGTATCGCCGGGATAAAAGGTACAGGTATTTTGTTCTCGGAACTTATTCAAGTCTGGTCTGACAAAAAAATTGGAATTCGTTACTTTTTGTGAACCTTAAGAGTACATTCCAGTTTTTTATTATTGTTCAATTCACACGGATAACTAGATGTCTAAAAAAAGAAATGATTTGAGCATTTAAACTAGCAATTGTTTAGCCATCAACATAAATAGAATAGAAGTAATCCTTATTTCGATAAAGCCACAGTTTTGTAGTTTTAAATCTAAGTGGTTACGCATCATTGGAAATCAAAAGAACAAAACTCACTTGCAATCGTAGCTTTGAAGGAGATTACCTTTGCCTCGTTGTCGGCAATGAACCAAGAGTTCGCAACTCTCAGACGAAAGCTAACTAGATAATTTTGGATTGTTTGTTTTTGATTAAAAATTATAAAAGAAAATAAGTACCTAGATTAACATGTTTCCGAACATGTCCTTGATTTTGATGTTTCTCACTAATATAGGAATTTTCGTGAAGGTTAATGCCCATGTGGAAGTAATTTTCTTTAAATTCGGCTCTGAAAATAATTTTTATTTGTTTCTGTTAACATGATTATTTCAAGTGGTTCAAGCGTACAAAATAATCCACTTAAAACACTCAAGTTACTAAATTTTTACTGTGTGTCTCGATGGACATGAAATACAAAGGAGTTATTGGAAGTGTTTTTTGTTTTGAATACATGAATAAATCCTGCTAGCCATTACTCTGCGAGGTACGTATGTTAATGATATTTGCTGCGATACTATATATATATATATATATATATATATATATCGTTAATGATATTTTGCTGCGATACTAGGCGTCTACAAAACTATATAACTTAAAATGTTATTTCCACTCAAGACGAGGTCACTGCACCCTCTGCAATGTTATGATGTCATACTTGAGTCTAAACCACAAATCAGTTGCTTACGTAAACAAGCGCGGACATAGAAGGGAGGGGCGGACCCAGAAGTTTACTGTAGGGGGAAGGGGGCGGTTCGGGTACAAAAGAGGGGGGCAGAAGCCATTATGAAATGGTCTTTTTGATATACTGTTAGTATATATTTATATATATATATATATCATCATCAGCATCAACATCAACATTTCAACCATTATCAATCCATTGCTGGATGAAGGTCTCTCGAAGTTTTTTCCACAACGGTCCGTCTTGTGCCAGTCTCCTCCGTGTTACTCCCGCATATATATATATATATATATATATATATAATACTCTCGTTGAGTTTGCAGAGGCAGAAGGGTTTTTCATCTTGAACTCCTTCTTCAAGAAAAAGCCACACAAGAAATGGACATGGAGACATCCAAATGGGACGACAAGTGAAATTGATTTTATTATGTGTAACAAAAAATTCGTCATAGAAGACTGCAGTGTGCTAAACAAGTTTAACACAGGTAGTGACCATAGATTGGTGAGATGTAAGATGCACCTCAACACTAAACTTGAACGTGGCAAGCTCATAAGACAAACAAAATCTATTGACATAACCAACCTTAAAAAACACCATAATACCTTCAAGTTAGAACTGAAGAACAGGTTCTCTGCTTTAGAAGGCCTAACATCGGAAGAAGTGGACATCTCTGAAGTTAACAGAAAAGTAACCAAAGCTCTTATGGAAACAGTAACAAAATTAGCTGAGTCTAAGAACAAGTTGCATGTGAACAAATTATCAGGAAAAACCAAAATGTTGATGCAAAAAAGAAGAGAGATGAGGACAACTAAAGAAGATGTGACTTCCAAAGTGGAATATATAGAGCTATGCAAGACAGTAAGAAAAAGTATCACTGAAGACGTAAGGAAATTCAACTGTGAACTAGTGAGGAAAGCAATTGAAAACAACCAAAGCCTAAAGATAGCAAAGGGACATCTCAGTAAGGGAAGAAAACAGATTATGGCACTGAGAAAAGAAGATGGTTCTGTAACAAGAAATAGAGGCGAAATTTTGACAAGAGTGAAAGATTTCTACTCCAAATTATATGAAAGGGATGATACATGCACTCCAGACATCATGAAAGATACCAGTAGCAGAGTTCCTCCAGTCCTTCCAGCAGAAGTTGCACATGCAATCAAGAACATGAAGCGAGGAAAAGCTCCAGGAGAAGATGGAATTACTGTAGACATCATACAAGAAGCAAGTGGAGAAATCGAAACAGTACTCGCCCAAATTTTCACTCGATGCCTTAATGAAGGAAAGATTCCTGAGGATTGGAACACCGCTACAATGATCCTGCTACATAAGAAAGGTGACATTGAGGATCTCGGAAACTACAGACCTATCAGCCTCCTATCAGTAGTTTATAAAATCTTCACTAAAGTTCTTTCACACCGCTTGAAGGTAACACTGGACATGGCTCAACCCAGAGAACAAGCTGGACTCAAGAGTGGCTACAGCACAATAGATCATATCCACGTGCTGAGAGAACTAATTGAAAGAGCGAGGGAATATGAACTTCCATTGTGCATGGCTTTTATCGATTATGAAAAAGCTTTTGATTCGGTGAAACCATCAGCAGTTACAATGGCTCTGAAAACCTGCGGTATTGAAGATGCATACATTAATATTATTAATAACATCTATGAAAATGCAAGTGCAAAGATTCGGCTGTTTGAAAATACAACACACGTAAAAATTGGAAAGGGAGTGAGACAAGGTGACACCATATCTCCGAAGCTCTTTAATGCCACATTGGAGGGTGTTTTTCAGTCGCTGAGCTGGGAAAACAAGGGGATAAAGATTAATGGAGATTATCTAACCCACCTTCGTTTTGCTGATGACGTAGTCATTTTTGCAACTACCCCATCAGATCTGCAGAGTATGATCCAGGAACTTGCTGACAAGAGTAAAGAAGTGGGATTAAAAATGAACTTTCAGAAGACAAAAGTGATTTACAATGCTTTTACAAGAAATGAAGATTTATCGATTGATGGAGAAAAGCTGGAGATAACAGACACGTACGTTTATCTTGGACAGCAGATATCAAGTGAGGGTCACATTGATGAAGAAATTAATCGGCGTACAAAACTTGCCTGGAGAGCTTTTGGAAGAAACAGCATAATTTTTAAGAGCAATATGCCATTATGTCTTAAAAGAAAAGTGTTTGATCAATGCATCCTTCCAGTGCTTACGTATGGTGCAGAGACGTGGACCTTAACTAAAAGAGACATACAAAGGCTGCAGACAACTCAAAGTAGCATGGAGAGGTGCATGCTTGGTGTAACCAGGAGAGATAAGAAGAGGAACTCGTGGATCCGAAAAATGACAAGAGTGGAAGACATCATGATCAGAGTTAAATCCCTGAAATGGCAATGGGCTGGACATACTGCCAGAAGGACAGATCATCGATGGACAGCCGAAATTTTAGATTGGATTCCAAGGGACAGGAAAAGACCCAGAAGAAGACCACATGGGAGATGGGTGGATGAAATTCGAAAGTATGCAGGGGTGACATGGAGGAGACTGGCACAAGACAGACCGTTGTGGAGGAAACTTGGGGAGACCTTCGTCCAGCAGTGGATTGATAATGGTTGACAATGATGATGATGATGATGATGATATATATATATATATATATATATATTTATATATAGGGATGTAAGGTCAGGTGATGCGTAACATCACAGCCTCTCTTTGACAAATGTCAACCCCGCCTTCTCGTGGTGCATCCTGTTCCCACTAAAGGGGCTCTGACGACCGCCCATAGCGGTATAACTATACCATCGGGATCAGAGGAAATGTTATCCCACACTCACCAACCCGCTTGGCCAGCGTGGTGAGTTATGGCCAAACCCTCGAAAATGACTCCACAACTTAAATCTTGGCCCTCAGTCTCCGGCAGCTGGAATGTACCTGGCCAAGGCAGCGGCCAGTGCGACATGAAGGCAGAGGGTGCTAAGAATCTCCCGGAGGACCGGACTAGGCTGCCATCTGATGCTGACCTTGGCTACTTACAATGGACGCTCCCTATCTTCTGATTCAAGGCTTCTTGAATTGGAAGAGGAACTACAAAGGATCAAGTGGGACATCGTGGGGCTAAGTGAGGTAAGGAGAAAAGGAGAAGATCTCATCGAACTGAAAAGTGGACATCTCTTCTACTATCGTGGGACAGATACTGGCAGAACTAGTGGTGTTGGATTTATAATAAACAAGAAACTGAAGGATAAAGTTGTAGAAGTTGAAAGTTCCTCTGACAGAGCTGCACGACTTGTTATCCAACTCTCGAAAAGATACCAGGCTCAGATTATTCAAACTTATGCACCCACCACAAGTCATCCTGAAGAAGAAATTGAAGAATTTTATGAGGAAATTTGTCATCTAAATAATAAAGGTAAGCAGCACTTGAAAATAATTATGGGAGATTTCAATGCAAAAATAGGGCAACGGCAACAGAATGAAACTTCGGTAGGTAAATTCGGTCATGGCAACAGAAACCAGCGTGGAAATACTCTCGTTGAGTTTGCAGAGGCAGAAGGGTTTTTCATCTTGAACTCCTTCTTCAAGAAAAAGCCACACAGGAAATGGACATGGAGACATCCAAATGGGACGACAAGTGAAATTGATTTTATTATGTGTAACAAAAAATTCGTCATAGAAGACTGCAGTGTGCTAAACAAGTTCAACACAGGTAGTGACCATAGATTGGTGAGATGTAAGATGCACCTCAACACTAAACTTGAACGTGGCAAGCTCATAGGACAAACAAAATCTATTGACATAACCAACCTTAAAAAACACCATAATACCTTCAAGTTGGAACTGAAGAACAGGTTCTCTGCTTTAGAAGGCCTAACATCGGAAGAAGTGGACATCTCTGAAGTTAACAGAAAAGTAACCAAAGCTCTTATGGAAACAGCAACAAAATTAGCTGGGTCTAAGAACAAGTTGCATGTGAACAAATTATCAGGAAAAACCAAAATGTTGATGCAAAAAAAGAAGAGAGATGAGGACAACTAAAGAAGATGTGACTTGCAAAGTGGAATATATAGAGCTATGCAAGACAGTAAGAAAAAGTATCACTGAAGACGTAAGGAAATTCAACTGTGAACTAGTGAGGAAAGCAATTGAAAACAACCAAAGCCTAAAGATAGCAAAGGGACATCTCAGTAAGGGAAGAAAACAGATTATGGCACTGAGAAAAGAAGATGGTTCTGTAACAAGAAATAGAGGCGAAATTTTGACAAGAGTGAAAGATTTCTACTCCAAATTATATGAAAGGGATGATATATGCACTCCAGACATCATGAAAGATACCAGTACCAGAGTTCCTCCAGTCCTTCCAGCAGAAGTTGCACATGCAATCAAGAACATGAAGCGAGGAAAAGCTCCAGGAGAAGATGGAATTACTGTAGACATCATACAAGAAGCAAGTGGAGAAATCGAAACAGTACTCGCCCAAATTTTCACTCGATGCCTTAATGAAGGAAAGATTCCTGAGGATTGGAACACCGCTACAATGATCCTGCTACATAAGAAAGGTGACATTGAGGATCTCGGAAACTACAGACCTATCAGCCTCCTATCAGTAGTTTATAAAATCTTCACTAAAGTTCTTTCACACCGCTTGAAGGTAACACTGGACATGGCTCAACCGAGAGAACAAGCTGGATTCAGGAGTGGCTACAGCACAATAGATCATATCCACGTGCTGAGAGAACTAATTGAAAGAGCGAGGGAATATGAACTTCCATTGTGCATGGCTTTTATCGATTATGAAAAAGCCTTTGATTCGGTGAAACCATCAGCAGTTACAATGGCTCTGAAAACCTGCGGTATTGAAGATGCATACATTAATATTATTAATAACATCTATGAAAATGCAAGTGCAAAGATTAGGCTGTTTGAAAATACAACACACGTAAAAATTGGAAAGGGAGTGAGACAAGGTGACACCATATCTCCGAAGCTCTTTAATGCCACATTGGAGGGTGTTTTTCAGTCACTGAGCTGGGAAAACAAGGGGATAAAGATTAATGGAGATTATCTAACCCACCTTCGTTTTGCTGATGACGTAGTCATTTTTGCAACTACCCCATCAGAGCTGCAGAGTATGATCCAGGAACTTGCTGACAAGAGTAAAGAAGTGGGATTAAAAATGAACTTTCAGAAGACAAAAGTGATGTTCAATGCTTTTACAAGAAATGAAGATTTATCGATTGATGGAGAAAAGCTGGAGATAACAGACACGTACGTTTATCTTGGACAGCAGATATCAAGTGAGGGTCACATTGATGAAGAAATTAATCGACGTACAAAACTTGCATGGAGAGCTTTTGGAAGAAACAGCATAATTTTCAAGAGCAATATGCCATTATGTCTTAAAAGAAAAGTGTTTGATCAATGCATCCTTCCAGTGCTTACGTATGGTGCGGAGACGTGGACCTTAACTAAAAGAGACATACAAAGGCTGCAGACAACTCAAAGTAGCATGGAGAGGTGCATGCTTGGTGTAACCAGGAGAGATAAGAAGAGGAACTCGTGGATCCGAAAAATGACAAGAGTGGAAGACATCATGATCAGAGTTAAATCCCTGAAATGGCAATGGGCTGGACATACTGCCAGAAGGACAGATCATCGATGGACAGCTGAAATTTTAGATTGGATTCCAAGGGACAGGAAAAGACCCAGAAGAAGACCACATGGGAGATGGGTGGATGAAATTCGAAAGTATGCAGGGGTGACATGGAGGAGACTGGCACAAGACAGACCGTTGTGGAGGAAACTTGGGGAGACTTTCATCCAGCAGTGGATTGATAATGGTTGACAATGATGATGATGATGATGATTTATATATAATGTTAGTAGCTGGAGATGCCAAAAATTACCCCGTATTAGCCACGCTGCCTCCCTCCCAACCCACCCCACCCAATCGGGGATTGACTTCGGAGTGGGTGGAACAACGGGAAGCGCCCGTGAGGCGCGAGGGAGTAGATAAAATAAGAAAAAGTCCTAAAAAGATCATCTGGGAGGAAGCGGTAGGAACATTTTTATGAATTTTACCCAATTGAGATACGTGCGTAGATCAGATTGTTATGCACAGTTTCTCCCACCTACTCTGATTTCAGTACCAAACTCTGCCTTACCCTGTTTCGAGACGTTATGCTAGACAATATGAGAATAGCAAAGAACTAACAAAGGATATCCCCATTTTTTTTACCTTCGCTGTCCCTGTTTTCCCTTTATCTTTTGCGCTCTCTCTCTATCTCTTTCTCTATTTTTATTCTATTCCCTTCTCTTTCTTTTTTTACTGAACCTAAATCAATGTAATAAGTATTTTAAATCCTCCGTACTAAGTTTAATTGTTAATTCTTTTTAGAAAAACTGAAATCATTTACGATCTTTGCAACTTTAAACGTAAAAAATTCGTTAGAGTTTAGGGGGGGCGATCGCCCTAGTCGCACCCCGCTTGAATCCGCCACTGATAGAAGGGTGCTGGGTGCCGTCCCCTTGTTGTTTTTATACATGTTTTTATTTTGAACAACCGTTCTAAGCAAAGAAAAACTGTCATCTCTAATATAAGTTTTTTTTAAAGTTGAAAGGTTTTCTGATACGTAATTAATATAATATTTATTAAATTATGAAGTTTGAACTGTATTTTGCCCTCTTACCCACTATCTCAAAGATTGTGGAGGTGTGTTGTATGTATGGATACAACAGATATCCAGAAAACGTTCTTAGAATTTAAGCAAGCTCAGTTTCTCTTCTGCTCTCTTAGCTAAGATTGCAGTTTTGTTCTTCGTGTGACAGCTATTTCATAAAAAATGTAATCGTTGGCACAAATATGCCGTATTTTCACTGTTTCCATGCAGCCACTCCTTCAGAAAACTTGAAAGTTACATTGCCCCGTAGCAGGAATCGAACCCGCATCTCCAGGGTCGAACGTAATTGGGAGGTGCGAATTCGATTTCCACTCCAGGACAATAAAATTTTCTAGTTTTCTGAAGGAGTGGCTACATGGATACAATGAAAATACGGCACATTTGTGCCAACGATTACATTTCTATTGCCTTCCATGTATTTGTGAAGAATTATTTCTTCAGGGATATTCGCTTCCCACTTATAATATATACAAAACATTTAAAAAAAATTATGCTAGGCATTTTATCAATCATGAAGTAAAAACAGGGGAAGGGCGGTATTTTAAAAAAACTAGGGCATAAACGAAGAGGGTTTCATATAAATCCCACGGCTCATTTAGTAGTTGTAAGATATTTGGAGTGTTTGCTTTTTACCTTAATCAAAATTTCAAAAATCGACATACTTTTATTCATGTATTAATGATGATTAAATTGAAAAAGAGAAGGAAAGAGGAAAATGTTATGTTGATCAGCGTAAGTCTCATTTTTCATTTTTGTTCACGTTGTTCTTTCTACACTTGTGCTTGGTCGATTGGACTCCTTTAATGGAAGACACGGATGGTTTCCACAAATTCCTTGTGAGTGTGTCACTCACTAATAATTTGTCGTAATGGAGGGTTCTTTTGCACGATTGATCGAGTGCTTCATGTTGTTTGCGCCAAATACGTACACGCCGATTCACGAAGTAGATAAAAAAAGGATTAGTGAGACCAACACACTTTTTTACCAATCACCCGACATCCAACTTGCATGATCTTTGCATCAGGTGAGGCTTTCGCGCCGTTGAACAGTGGTTAGGAGAGAATGTCATCAGGGTCGTCTGTTGTTGTATGTAGCCCATACGTACAAGCGTGCGCCGCATAGTCATGACAGATATTGTTCGGGGTTAACCGCTGTTGTACTGGGTAGTCAACTGTTGACCAGTGCTGCGTTTGTTGGACTGTACGAGTCGTCCGACCAGGCGCTCACATCTCATATCAGACTTTCGCTGTCTTGTGCAGTTTTGCCTTGGGGTCGTTATTTGAGCATTTTCACGCCAGTCCTGATACTCTTTAACTACGATAGCTCCCGAACAACCCACCAACCAGTTCAGCTGTTTGGAAAATCGAGGCACCCACTCTCCGAGCTCCCACAGTCTGTCCCTTCTCAAAGTCTAATAAATCCTTCCGTTTACCCATCACACTCCGAGTTTTACTACCTACTGTTCCACTCTTACCATATACTATACGGGGTGATTCATAAAGAAGTGTACAGTTTCCAGATGCTGTAAAACAGTAACAGTTGAATACACGGACCACAACTGCAAACCGTTAGGTAGATGTATTCGTAAAGTTTGTGTCCTGCTACTGAGGGAAGTGACGTAGGCGATACCGCGCGTGTCACGTGACTAGTCAGTCAAAATGGCGGCGTCTGCAGTGGAGAAGGCGCTTTGTGTTCTTGTATTAAGCAAAACGGAATCTGTAACTGTTGTGCAACGGCATCTTCGATCACGATTCGGAAAAGATCCTCCAACCAGAAAATTTATCTACGATTGGCATAAAAAAATTTGAAACTACAGACTGTTTGTGGAAACTTAAAAATCCTGGACGACCGCGTGTATCGTAGGGTGAGTCGTGAAGTGCAGATTTCACAGCCCACTGTCTGGAGAATTTTGAGAAAGAAGCTGAAAATGATTCCATACAAAGTGCATCACTGCACTTGATTAAGATATCTTACCTCGCGTTTGGGCGGAAATGGATTACCGGCTCGATGTGTGTCGTGTGACTAAGGGTGCACTCATAGAACATCTGTGACTGTCTCTAAAAAAACTTGAAACATTCCCCTACAATTCTGTTTCAGGTGACATAAAATATCTTACATTGTTCTTGTTTTATAGTGCATTGAAACTGTATACTTCTTTGTGAATCACCCTGTATATCAGAGTAGGGCAAAATCGTAATTGAATTAATTGGTAATGCATTTCAGCGTAATGGTAATGAGAACAAGAACTTAGCGATACCATTACATGGTAATGGTGAACTGGTCATTAGAATTACATGGTAATTGTAATGACATGTAGCAGTTACCCATTATAATCGTAATGGTTAACTATATGTTGGTAATTAACGGATAATTTATGGGTAACAATACAACGTGTATAAACCAGCAACTAATGCACCCTTACACGTTGTGTAGGTTATTTGACAATTGTTCCACCCCTCGGGCTTCAAATGCGTGTATGTAGTGTAACGTATACTCTATATTCACTTTCCTTTTGATTTTACTATCTCTGGTTATTTTATTTTACTATGTAAATTATCTTCTTACTGAACGAAATATTATTTCACCCGCTGAATGAGATCTGGCAATGAGTGTAAGTCATGACGTGGTGGTAGCTAGTATATAGGCGCGTTCATCGAGACTTTGAGAGTTGTGTGTTGTTATAAGGTGAGCGTGTGTGTTGTTATTAGGTGAGCTTGTGTGTTGTTATGAGGAGGAAAGATTATTCATTATTGTGTACAAGAGTTATGAGTGCCTTAGTTGACCAAGAGTCATTCTAATAAAGAAGTTTTCAGTAAGTTCAGTCTTTCTCAATTCATAGTTTTTGTCAGACCTCTGTCTGGCTGTTAGGTTTATAACTTTTATTACTTACTATAAATAACCAGCGTTGAGACTTTGTTTAAGTTCGTAATTAACTAGTAACAACACCCTTTTGGGAATTCATTATTTTGAAGCTTAGTGCAAGTATATCATTAGCTAGCTGGTAAGAAGAGAATCATTCATAATAATTAGCTTAGCGGAAAGCAAATAAAGCTGATTCATTATAGTAGATATTGGAGATTGTACGTGTATGACATGAGTAGTTGCCCCGTCTTCGCCGCAAGTAAAGTGATTTGAACGAAATAATACATATGAAGTAAGTACGAATGGGATGTTTATTTCGGTTAGAGAATAGTACAAAAATGGAAGAAAGATCAATGCCGTTGCATGTGATATTAGTCTTCAACAAAGAACAATTCACTGAAGCACAAACACACACGCGCACACACGCAAAAAAAAAAAAAACAGTCAGAAAATAACAAATTGCGCATTAAACGCCAATGGAAACCACTCTGAGACACTACATCACTTGAAATGGAAGGAATGAAAGGTCTGATTGCTACAAAATATGGCAACCTCAAAGTGAACTACGTTAGTATGTAATTATTATTTGCAAATTGTGTAATTTCAATACCAAATAATTCCATTGCATTTGAATGGCATTCTTAAATAATTGAATTATATCCTCTTCATTGTAATGCATTAAAGATTAATTCCATTACCTTGTGCAAACCATACTTGGGATTACCTTGTAGTGCATTACCTGTTACTGCATTATCTTGTAATGCATCACACGTTAATTGTAATCTGTACTTCGATTACTTTGTAATGCATTCCTGCCCAACTCTGCTGTATATGCTACGCATGTCGACTAATCGCTCCATCTCGGAAATCAAGTAGTCAACGGGCCGCATCCACTTTTGATAGGGGTGGTCATAATTCAGCGATCACGCGGTGTGGGTCTAGTAGGGCTGGCTGAGTGTGCGATGAGCGCACTGCCCACCCCTAATGCCGGAGCTTAACTGGTACATAATATGTACTATTTGCCAGACTTCCGAGACTGACCACTCGACCACCGAAGCAAGGTAATACACTTTTACCTGAAAGAAAATTACGGCATTATATTTTACAAAATGTCAGAGTGATTATTCAACACTTTTTAATTTTATACGTCGTAAATATTTAGTTCCCCCCCCTTTTTTTCTTTAATCGCGGTAATTTTGCTTAGCTTTATTTAAGCAATATTTACTTCGCAAACTATTGTTTAAGCAACAACAGCTTCTTTCTTTCTTTCATTTTTAATGGTGAGATGCAATTTTTCATATTGTTTAAATCAAATCGCTTTTCATCTTATTTAAACTATATAATGTTCTTCTTCACATATGCCGAAGATTTTTGTAACTGTTTTCGCATGCTTATGAATCTCATACGTCATCTGACACAGAAAAAGGTTTTTGCAAAGTGCAGCCGCTGCGGAGACACGGAGAGCAAGCATTAATCGGTTAACTTTCGGGAACCTGTCTAAAATTCATTTCGTGCCCAAGCATACTGAAATTCCTGCAATTTAATGCTTACCGCTTGAGAACTTTTACCAGGTGCTTAGCGTCTGTAACAGAATTCAGAAAACAACTTTAGTAGGATTAGTTTTTCTGAAAGCATTAAGAAAAACAAAAAAAAAAAAAGAAAAAAAAAAAGATAAAAGAAATGGCAGAAGAAGAAAGCAAAGCCACCCTAATTTAGAGCATGTCTTTCCGCATGTACAAATGCATGTCAAAAAATATAAGGTGCTTATATTTTTATATTTTTTATTTGTGGGAAGTCTATACAGGTTTCAAGAAATCCTATTGGAAAAGTTCCTTTCGCAATAGTAACCATACCAATATTATCGATGTTTTTCCATGGACTTAATGCGCTACTTTCTCTCTGTAGATCGCATAAATATGGTTATGTATATTAACGAAACTGAATTTGAGATATATTTTGCTAAAAGATGTAGAGGAGGGTAAGGTTTTATATATACATGTGTATAATTTTTTTTCTCATTTCGACCAAGAATTCCGTGATATCTTTCTCACCTTTTTTGGATGGATTGTTTCCAGGGAGGGCAGGAAGGGCATTTTGCCCTCCCTGCATTGTCATTTCATTCATGCTCTGGGTGATGTAAAAAATTGAAATTGTAACTAAACAAGAAAGTTACACCCTTCAGTATTTTCTTTTTGAAGACTTGACTTAGTCTCATACAGTATCCCACGCAGTTAATTAGGGTACAGAGCAACATACACTATGAGGTGTGAACATTTCATATCCATGAAGAGAATTTCCCAAAACAGTGAATGGAGACATAGAAAACAATATGCTGATATACCTGACCTCTATGACCTTTCCGAACATGTCGTTGGGATGAAGAGCTAATTTAAACATTTGCGCCCTGTCGCAAGAAGACTCACTGATAGTTTAACCTTGAATGGAATTTTTCCAAGCCCTACACCTAAAGCTTCTTCCTATTGATACGCTCATTATCAGGTACTCATTTTTACTGCGTTTCGGTGGAGTTTCTTCTTAAAATATTGCATTGTTTCTCGGCCAGGGGGCGTAGATTTATAACTTATTTTTGCCCATAATCGAACAAAACGGGCATTATATCATTATATCCAGCTTCTAATGGTCCGATTTTAAAATTCCTTTCTTTATTGTATAGAGTTTCTGGTGTGACATGTTTTTCACATAATTTCAAAATTTTCAAGTAATTCATAGACTTTCTGCTAGGGGGCGGGGCATAAAGGTAAGTTGCGTTTTCCCCGATATACGGCTGCTTCTAAAACTCCGATTTGAAAAATTCTTTCTGCACCGGATACAGCTCTTGATGGGAAATTCTTTGCATATAATTTCTAATTTTGGTAAAAAATGGTTTGGCCACTAGGAGGCGTAAGTCTTAATATCAGTTTCTGATGTATTTGCAGCAAAATCTGAGCTTCTAAAATCTCGATTGAAAAAAATTCTGTTGACCATTACTACTCACGTCGACAAACCTTTTAGAAATATTTTCTTCTTAAAATAATGCATGTTTCTACGCCAGGGGGCGTAGATTTATATCATATTTTTGTCTATAATATCTACTCCTAGAAGTTCGATTTGAAAAATTCCTTCTTTGTTCGATTGTGTTTCCGATGCGAAATTATTTCCACATAAATTCAAAAATTTCAAGTAAATCATAGACTTTCCGCTAGGGGGCGCAAAGGCAAATTTCGTTTTCAGCGTTATTTCTGCTTCTAAAATTCCGATTTGAAAAATTCTTCCTGTATCGCATACAGCTCCTGAAGGAAAATGTTTCTCATATAATTTCTAATATTTGGTAAAGAATGGTTTGGCTACCAGGGGGCATAAGTGTTAATTTCTACTTCTGATGTATTTGCAGCAAAATCTGTGCTCCTGAAAACTCGACTAACTTATTTTTTTTCTTGGACCGATACCGCTCACAGCCAAAAACCTTTTGAGAACACTTTCTTCCTAAAATAATGCATGATTTTCCCGCCAAGGGGCGTAGATGCATATCTTACTAGTATATTTCTTCATATCTCTGCTTCGAAAAGACCGATTTGAAAAATTCTTTCTTTGTTGGAGAGCGCTTCCGCTGCGAAATGTTTCTCATATAAATTCAATTTTTTCGTAACGTACAAATCTGCAACCATAGGGCGTAAGATCACGATTCCGTTTACAGCAATATCTACGAGATTAAAAACCCGATTGAAAAACTTTTTTCTTTCGTCAAATATTGGGTTGTCGGAAACGTCATGACGTATTTTAGCCATGTTTTGCAAAGGTAATTTATTGATAGAAAGAACAAAGATCAATCAATGATATAATGCCCGTTTTGTTCGATAACCTTATGCCATCTTTCAGTGAGCTGCAGAATGCCTCGTTCATAGAAGGACCTGTTTTTCGTGGCGAAAAACTGTGCACGGTGCTGATTTACAGCCTCATCTGAACTGAACGTCATACCACGCAAGGACTGTTGAAGAGAGCGAAACAGGTGGAAATCTGACGGCGCAAGGTCAGGCGAGTATGCTGGGTGTGGCAGCACATCCCACCCAAGCTCCAATAATTTTTGGCGGGTGATCAAACTTATGTGTGGTCTCGCGTTGTCGTGATGGAACACAACACCTTTACGATGAACGAGCTCTGGACGCTTCTGGATAATGGATTCGTTCAAACTGTCAAACTGCCGACAGTACACATTCGAATTGATTGTTTGGTTTCGTGGTAGGAGCTCGAAAAACACGACAGCTTTAAAATCCCACCACACTGAGACCAGAACCTTCCGCTGATGAATGTCTGTTTTGGATGTCGTTTGAGGCGAAGCAGCACGTCGGGACCAAGACCGTCTGCGCAGCCCATTGTTGTACACAATCCCCTTTTCATCACCAGTTATCATTCGCTTCAAAAAAGGATCGTTTTCCTCGTGTTTAATGAGCATATCACAGATGTTTATTCGCGCCGTCAATTGAGCTTCTTTGAGTTCATGAGGAAACCACTCATCGAGCTTGCTTACGTATCCCAGATTCTTCAGGTGGTCGTGAACGCTTGAATGATGGATGTGCAATGTGTCTGCAATCTCTCGTGTCGTGTAACGTGGGTTTGACTCAAGCAATGCCTTGATTTGGTCGTCATCAGCCTCGGTGGGCCTCTCGGACCGAGGAGCATCGTTGAGGTCAAAATCACCAGCACGGAATTTTGCGAACCACCGCTGGCACTGACTTTCTTGTAGAGCATTATCACCGTACACTTTACGCAACTTTTCACAAGCTTGACGCGCGTTCTTCCCTTTACGGAGGTAAAACAGTAAAATATGGCGAAAATTCACATTTTGGTCTTCCATCTTCAACTTGATGTCAAATCTCCGCAAATCAACCAAATCGCTCACTATTCTTTCTGGACTGCAGCTAGAACTGTCACATGTCGAATTCCATAGCGATAACAGAGCTGCGCATGCCTGTAATACTTCCAAAACCGCCCAACCGCCATCGGGTGCCAAAATGCGTCATGACTTTTCCGACAACCCAATACTATTTTTTTCCATACCGGTTCCATTGACTTTGAATAGCTTTGATAAATTTAATTTGAGTCAGAACGGATTCAAAAAACGTGCTCATTACACCCGAAGATTCGGTGTCATCTTTCTTGTTTTTACATTTTATTTAAAATAAAGGAATAAACTCCGTCTGTTCTTAAGGGGTTTCCGCATCAATTCAGTGTTTATTTAACAGTTAATTTTATTCTCATTTTGGAGTGATACGATATAATTCGGAACCCTGCTCAGAAGGGATTCGTTTTCAAGTTCGTTTGTTTGTTTTTTTGTTCTGTTTTTTCAGTCCGGCTATAATGAACACCAAGTGCAAATGTAACGGCTAACAGATGTCGCCAATCCCTAATTTAGGGTCACTAGTTCCAATGTAGACAGAGAGAGGGAGAGATAGCCATCTCTATAAGAGAAACACCGCACCTATGCTTCATCCGGGGCTCGAACGACTCGCCAGAAGCCTACGTCGCTGACCCCTCATCCACCGGGATGGCGGTTGCAATTTGAAAATAGCATTCATATTATTAATAGCGTTCCGCTAAGTATACTTCCAAACTGTATACAGTGAAAACTTCAGTTGTTCACCAGTGTTTAATTCGATTTTTTCTGGAATCAATTTCTCTGTCATTTATACACTATTAAAGTAGAACGTTATCTCAGCACTGAAGGAGTTAATTACCAAGCGCGCTATCCTTTTTTCGACGTAACTCCATTTGATGTGTTACTAGTAGGAATTGGCAGAAAGTTCAGTCGTTGGCCTCGATAGAACGTATGCGATACGTTATATCAAAGTCAAATCATTTTCTTACGGTGTATTGATTACATCTAATTAACACTTTACGTCATGATTATTCTTCTGGGATGCGTTTTGTTTACTTGAAATTAACATTTAACAGTACAATATATGTAAATGGCATTTAACCGAGCAATGTTTTCTTATAACACAGTGTCTACAAAATCGTTCTTTCCTTTTCCCATGCATAGCCTAAAATTTAACTTGATCAAAAGTGTTCAAACCAATACAAAAAAGAAATGGAAATTTTATTCTTCATTTAAATAATATTTCACTGATGTTTAAGTAAGTGTAGTATTTTTTGGTTAAGAATTTTACAGTCACTCTGCATGTTTGTGCCGGAAGAAACTAATAAGTGACAAAAACAGATATTCGCTCGTTTATACTTATACGCTCAGGTACATGCATATAGTATACAGGGGTGACATGGAGGAGACTGGCACAAGACAGACCGTTGTGGAGGAAACTTGGGGAGACCTTCGTCCAGCAGTGGATTGATAATGGTTGACAATGATGATGATGATGACATGCATATATGATGTGGAGAGAGAGAGAGAGAGGGAGAGAGAGAGAGACAGAGGTGTAGAAGAGCCCTAGAGCGGCTTAGCGACGCTAAGGCACTTTTCGTGGCTACTTCGGAAGAAAAGCAATACAAAAGATTTTTCTTAGATGTTCATATATACAAAGAACACTGATCATATGAAATTACACTCGCTTCTTAGGAGAACGTTCGTATTGCAAAGAGGAGCTAGGCGGAAATGCAACACAGAAAAGTTAAAACATGCATGTAGACAGCGACAAATGGCCACTACGGTGATGTAAGCTTCTCACCGTTCGTCTGGGTGATAATGGGTTTAAGTCCCAGTCGAGACATAGATAGTGTGCTTGTCTTACAGCACTGCTTTTTTCCCTTCCCTGGAGCCAGTGGCCCTAAATTATACTTCGACTCACCCTAAGGTGACACTGAAGGGGAAGGTACTTGAAACCTGTCGCCGCGACTAAAAGTATAGTTCCCAACATTTTCCGTGAAAACCAACGCATTTATTGCCCAGAATCATGCTTTATATTGTCCTAGCTGTTTGCTTAGAAGTATATATAGTTATTTTAGACAAATCTAAAAATGATATATTTTCAAAAATTAAGTTTTAAAATTAGACCAACACACGCATGCGTAGATATGCAGTGTTTGGGAGACAAGGGTGCCAATGAGTTGATGGGGGAAGTGATTGACAGCTGCTAACAGCAGGACACAGTGGGGAGTGACGTTAATGAACATAAGTCTCAGCTGGCCCTGAAGGCTCAGTGAGTGCGTAGGCTCTTGTAGAGGTCTGCATGGGCCTTAATTTGGAAAACCCGGCCCGACCCGGCCCGTAAAATATCAACAATTTCCAAAACAAGAATTTGACACCTGGTGCACTCGGTCATTCGACTTCTGAAGAGTTTTCGTTTTCTTAATTGCTATACGTATTATATTATAATAAACGTCAATTCAGAATATTTCTGAGGCTCTGTATAAGTCATGTGACGTCCGAGGAGGGGGGCGGAGAGCTTGTATATTCAAAGATATTGCATGGAAAGGACAATTTTCTGGGTTTTCAAATTATCATTCCCTACCGCCGGACCCGGAAATATCCTTAGGCATAAGGAGGGGGAGGGGGTGGGGTTATTTCGAAAAGTACGAAATATCCAGAATTATGACCGATCGTTCTACTGGGAAAAGATTTTATGGCATTATAAACTGCACCTATCTCTACTGGCATATCATATCGCTGGAACCCAATAAACCCAATAAGTCTCTCGTGTATGTGGGGGGGCACATTTGTGCCGCTTCAGATGTGATGTTCTAGATTATGTGCTATCGTACCTCAAAATGTTTTTGCATTTAGTGCACTGCACAACGTTTTCCGGCTGACTAGTTTCAGAACGAGACAGTAATTTAAAATATTTCCAAATATTGCTTTTCCCCTTTACATTATCTACAAGCACATATTCTCCGGAAGCGATTTTTTCAGCGAAAATCTTTCGCTTTCTTAAACTCCATAATAAGTATGGAAGAGTTTTTATCAGCAGCACTGAACTGAGCATATGCTAAGGGAAAACAGCGACAGACTGACCAGCCAATCAGTGTCACAGAAGTTTTGAAAACGGCTGCCTGAGAGTACAAATAGGGGAAATACGGCACAGATTTATACACAGAAGTAAGTTTCTCTCAGCCCATTTCTCCCGTGACATTTAAGACAATTTAAAAGCTTTTCACACATCTAAAGAACAAAGTGCCGCCGACCAGAACAATAAAAAAGATCGTCTGCGAACGGGTGGCTTGGTTTAGAAATGCTGCAGTTAATAGCCTGCCCTGACGTATGAGAGGAGGGTGGAAGTTAGAGAGAGAGAGAGAGAGAGAGAGAAGGGACCACATTGAAAAACTAAGAGAGTTGACCCACTCCAATTGTTTTGTAGGAGGGGAGGATGTCGTAAAATTTCTATTTTTGCCAACAGCGGAAATTATTCAATCTTATCCTGCTGCTGTATGTTGCGAGTTTTCCAAACGAGAAAGGCACCCGGCCCATGTCTGTTTTACATTAAATATTGAAGGCCCGGGCCGGCCCGTTTTCCCAACTTAGAAATGAGCAAAGGCCCGACCCGGCCCGGGACCGTGCATACCTCTTGGCTCTTGTACCTTTAACTGCAGTGTCATCTTAGGGTGAATCAAAGTATAGGGACGAACGGCTGCTTATATCCCTTAGAGTTCCTCATGGTGGTTGCTGACAAACCCCCCCCCCTCCCCTCCCAAAGTGACAAGTGTTTTGTGGTTTGAGAAGGGCATTTCAGCCAAACTTGCCACCGGCCCTGACAAAAATAATCTCCTTTAACCCATTCGGTGATTCCTTATGAGTAACATAACAGAACGTTCCGAGGTCCGAGTGGTCAGAAGCATTGACTTCTGGCCAATCGCTCGAGAACTGACTTCTGGCCAATCGCTCGAGAACTGACTTCTGACCAATCGCTCGAGAACTGACTTCTGGCCAGCTCCACGGCGCTGGACATTCCGCGGAAACAATAGCTCCACATTAGAATTCGGCGACTATGGGACTATGGCCCCAGATGATCGCGGAGGTCATGATAACCGGGAAGAAACAAAAAACAGAGCAAAAGGTATGTGCCACTTCCACCCCATAATATTAACAAGAGCGGCATATAAGTTACATGGATTCAATGTGACTGACACATTATTCACACTGAATATATTAAATATTGAATATTTGGAACCGAACAGAATGACAGAACAACGTTTAAAGGGAAACTTAACATTTTTTTAGTATCTGGCTCCCATATAATTTTTATGTTTTATTTAAAATTGATAAAAACAATTAATAATCAAACTTTAATAAAAGATACTAATTGCTGAAAACAATAAATCAAATTTTAAATTACTTTCGGAAATTTTAAGGTCCTTTTTTCTGGGTTTGTTTCACTTAACCCGTTCACCGCTAAGGCACTTTTTTTTTCTTAGAGCTACATCACTAGAGAGAGAGAGAGAGAGAAAGAGAAACAGCGAAAGGGGGGAAACTGTGGTCCACGCGAGTACTTTGGAATCATAAGCATTGCACAAGCGCGTCTTCAGACCGGTTTTGAGCATTAAAGACGCTAAGCATAGAAAAATGGGAGAGAAGCTCGTAAATACCACAAAATCCATTGATAACTTTAATTAAAAAAAATAACGGAGAAAAAAAAAACGTCTTCTCGCCTATGACATTTCCAATTGCTTCAAGTTGACAAGACAGAGAATTACTTAACATCAAAAGGTAAGGTTAGAAAAAGAAATGTTTCTTCTGTTTACTTTTATGTGTCTTGAAGTCTGAAGGTGAGGAAGAAGAGGAATTTGAAAGCTTGGATGGGGAGGGATGCTTTCCCTTGGTCGAGTCCACAGACCACCCGCTGCTTCCATCTTAGTGTCTTCTGCCAAGCCCTGGGGGTGCAACAATCCTTGGAGTCTTTCCCCATAGCCGGCATGACGAATCAAACAAATGTGGCTTTTGTTTGGGACATCCTGAAGTCCAAAACCTGCTTTTCTTTTATTTTTTATTTTTCATCTCTCTCTCTCTCTCTCTCTCTCTCTCTTTTGCTTTGCCTCCCCGTGGCCCTTTCCGCCACTTTGGTATGAGTAGTACCTTTTAGGGGAGCCGTCTCTTGAATTTGAAGTGACAGGTGTCGCCTGTGAAGATGCCTCCAGAATTGGGGCTTCCTGCCATTACGTCTCGGATGACAGATCCCGATTCAGAGTTTGCTACTGTTACGATACATGTTATGCTTAATTAAATCATACGCCTTGTTGAATACTATGCCTCCTTGACCACAGTCAATATGCGTGAATAACAATTTAAATCCCAATAAGATCGGAGAACAGGACAGAAAAGAAGCGCAACTTATGAACGTGCGTTAGTGGAAATAATATGACGCCTAAAGCTGATAATTGCAGAACGCAAGCTTTCACTGTTATTAAATTTAAGTATCTGCAAAATACTAAAAGGAGACAAAGAGCCAGAAACAAATTTCAGGTATTTTTCGACGTGCTGTGTTTGTTACAAGGAATTTATTACACACAGGAAAAAAAGGCTGTTTTGGAATAACATGCGCGTTATTAAAACTGAATACCATAATTTAGGTACAAAAAAAATGCAAAATTCCAAATAAAAAATAACAATATTTTATTTTTAATTTCTTCTTTCACAATCGCCAACACCACGTCCTTTTTCCTAATTTTCTTATTTACAAACATTTCTGCCTTTTCATATATATATATATATCATTATCATCATTGTCAACTATCATAAATCCACTGCTGGATGAATGTCTCTTCAAGTTCCTTCCACAACAGGTCTGCCTTGAACCAGTCTCTTCAATGTCACTCCCGCATGCTTTCGAATTTAAGCAGCCCATCCTCACGTGGAGAGATGGGCGGCTGAAATTCTGGGTCTTTTCCTGTCCCTTGGAATGCAGTCTAAAATTTCGGTTGTCCATCGGTGGTCCGTCTTTCTGACAATATGTCCAGTCCATTGCCATTTCAGGGGTCTTACTCTGATCATGATGTCTTCCTCTCTTGTCATTTTCCTTATCCACGAGTTCATCGTCTTATCTTTCCTGGTTACACCAAGCATACATCTGTATATGCTTCTTTGAGTTATCTGCTGTCTTTGTATGTCTCTTTTAGTTAAGGTTCACGCCTCTGCACCATGCGTAAGCCCTGGAAGGATGCATTGATCAAACACTTTTATTTTAAGACATAATGGCATATTGCTCTTGAAAACCATACTGTTTCTTCCAAAAGCTCTCCAGACAAGTTTTATACGCCGATTAATTTTTTCATCAATGTGACCCTCACTTGATATCTGGTGTCCAAGATAAACGTACATGTCTGTTATCTCCAGCTTTTCTCCATCAATCGATAAATCTTCATTTCTTGTAAAAGCAGTGTACATCAGTTTTGTCTTCTGAAAATTCCTTTTTAACCCATTTCTTTACTCTTGTCAGCAAGTTCCTGGATCATGCTTTGCAACCATGAAGGAGTAGTTCCAAAAATGACGACATCATCAGCAAAATAAAAGTGAGTTAAATAATCTACATTAATCTTTATTCCTTTGTTTTCCCAGTTCAATGCTTGACAGACATTTTGCAATGCGAAGTTAGAGTTTGGGATATACAGTGTCACCTTGTCTCACTCACTTTCCAATTTTTATTGGTGCTGCATCCTCACATAGCCGAACCTTTGCACTTATATTTTCATAGACGCTATTAATAATGCAATTGTATCTTCCCATTGTAGCTCCTGATAGTTTCACGAAATCAAAGGCTTTTTTATACTCAATAAAAGACGTACATAATAGAGTTCATATTCCATCGTTCATCTATAATGATGCAGCCACTCTTGAATATCCAGCTTGTTCTCTCAGTTGAAACATGTCCAGTGTCATCTTTATTACATATCATCACCTTCATCATCAACCATTATTAGTCCTCTGCTGAATGGTTTCTCCAAGTTTCTTCCACATCTTTCTGCCTTGAGCCAGTCTCGTCCAAGTCACTCCTATATGCTTCCGAATTCCATCGACCCACCGCCCATATAGTCTTCTTCTGGACCTTTTCCTGTCCCTTAGAATCTATTCTAGTAATTTAGTTGCCCAATGGTGGTCAGCTCTTTTAGCAATAAATATATCCCCCTCATCGTCAATTCAGGGATTTTACCTTTGTCGTGATATCATCAAATCCTTTCATTTTCGTGATCTGTGCGGTCCTCTTCCAATCCTTCCTGGTTGTACCAAGCATGCACCTATCAGTACGTTTTTCAGTAGTTCGCAGCCTCTGAATGTCTTTTTAGTTAAAGACCATGTCTCTGTTCCATAAGTAAGAACTGGAAGGATGCACTGATTGAACATTTCTCTTTTAAGACCTAGTGGTAAATTGCTCTTGAAATTTGTGCTGTTTCTTCCAATGCTCTCCAACCAAATTGCCTGCGCCTACTGATTTCTTGTTCGATGTGACCCTTGCTACTTCTTATGTGTTGTCCAATGTAAATGTAGCGTTAGTTGTTTTTAAATTTGTTCTATCGATCGCTAAATCTTCAGTTCTTGTAAAAACATTGCGTACAGACATGACAAGTTAATAAATACCTGTCGCAATGCCATTTTTGCTATGTGGTAGAGTCTATATTACATTACATGCTCGAATTCCCTTTAATATATTTTGCAGGACAACCTCAGTTAGTAGGTAACACCAAACGAACATACCTTGACCCATGGGAGCCAAGGAACTACGCTACTTTCAGAAAGGGCGAATCGTAGGGCAGTCAGATCTCGGAGCCAGCTAGTATCAGATTGCTGTAAACCTGCAATTTCCTATTGCCACTGCTAATCGAGTGCTAGTGGAATTCACGAAGGCAGGCAAGAAAGCACCAGTATCATGGGGCATCACAGAGGTGTCTTCGAGCAGTCAAGCGTTCTGTGGAAACCAATCCTCGTAGCAAGACCGCTGAGATTGCAAAACAGCTCCAAGTAAGTTCTAGAACTTCTCAGCCGTATCTTCAATGATTTGGCTATCATGAAAGAGCAACTCGACGTAATTTTCTTTTGCGAGAAGCAAATATTCGTCGCAGATTGGTATGGGTGACAGACATGATTGAGAGACCCTTAGCATTTTGGCACACTGTCATATTCTCTGATTAGTACCGATTTGCACAATTTTCATACAGTGGCAGGGCCTGGGTGTGGCGATCGTACAGCCAGGAATTCAGCTTGACGCGCCTACAGCCAACTGTGAAACATGGCGGTTTTTCAGTCATGATATGGGATATATATATATGTATATGACTGGTCATTCAGTCCTTATAGAATGTAAAGGCAACATCAATGCACAAAAATACATAACCATCCTTGAGAGGGTCCTGCTACCAATAATATCCAGTGGTCAGATGCCAAAAGCTCCTTGCTCATGGAGGATGGAGCTTCATGTCATAGGGCAAACCGTACCCAAACATGGCACGAACAAAACGCCATCCCAAAACTGTCGTGGCCAATCCAGAGCCTCATTATGAATCCAACTCTACACTTGTGAGTCATATTGGATGGAAAATCACGACGGATATAACAGAAATCAAACAACAAGGTACACCTGCAAGTCTTGTTACGTGCATCGTGGGCTCAAATTCCACAGAGCACCATTGTTGATCTCATTTCCACAATGCCCGACAGAGTGAAAGCCCTACATACTGCAAAGGGCATGGCTACCAGATATTAAATCCAGCTACAACTACAGCTCCTTCTATTCCATGAGAACAGAAAATAAATGTTATTAAGAAATCAGGTGTCTATTTACTTATGTCATGTCTGTGTACATCAATATATGCAGTAGATTCCAGTTAATTGGAACACAGCGGGGCTAGAACACTTTGGCCTGATTAAGCGACTGCCCCAATTATGCGAAACTTTATCCCAAAGAAGTAATTTGGGATGTTCTTCAAGAATTGCCCCAACTAACTGATGGCCCAATTAACCGGAATTCACTGAATATATATATATATATATTTAACCGTTTTTAAAAAACACAAGAAAAATGTATAAAAGTCAAAGCTGTTAGCACCGTTGGGCCACATGAAACAACATGGATTACTATATCCTCGAGACCCAGACTCAAGACAGTAAAAATGGTAAGTATTAAGAAATTGCAAAAGTTAATATGTGTAAAATGAAAACGGAAAAAACGAAAGAGACCTTACCATCAGTTTTATCCATACAACATAAAAATTCACAAAAAGAATCCAGAACACAAGAAATTCGGTGCTAAATGTCAGGTCCCAAAATGTCACTGAAATTACAAACGATCAAGAACAAGGAGACTCATCAAATAATGTACAGTTCTCATCAGGAGAAACACCTGTACGTAAGGCAGCTTTTAAACTTGACCAAAAAGTCTCGCTTTAGTAAAAGAGGCCAGTCAAAGTGTTCCCAAAGCCCCTTGGAATATATATATATATATGTATGGTCAGGTGATGCGTAACATCACAGCCTCTCCTTGACAAATGTCAACCCCGCCTTCTCGTGGTACATCCTGTTCCCACTAAAGGGGCTCTGACGACCGCCAATAGCGGTATAACTATACCATCGGGATTAGAGGAAATGCTATCCCACACTCACCAACCAGCTTGGCCAGCGTGCTGAGTTATGGCCAAACCCCTCCAAAATGATTCCACAACTTAAATCTTGGCCCTCAGTCTCCAGCAGCTGGAATGTACCTGGCCAAGGCAGCGGCCAGTGCGACATGAAGGCAGAGGGTGCTAAGAATCCCTGGAGGACCGGACTAGGCTGCCATCTGATGCTGACCTTGGCTACATATAACGGACGCTCCCTATCTTCTGATTCAAGGCTTCTTGAATTGGAAGAGGAACTACAAAGGATCAAGTGGGACATCGTCGGGCTAAGTGAGGTAAGGAGAAAAGGAGAAGATCTCAGTGAACTGAAAAGTGGACATCTCTTCTACTATCGTGGGACAGATACTGGCAGAACTAGTGGTGTTGTATTTATAATAAACAAGAAACTGAAGGATAAAGTTGAAGAAGTTGAAAGTTCCTCTGACAGAGCTGCACGACTTGTTATCCAACTCTCGAGAAGATACCAGGCTCAGATTATTCAAACTTATGCACCCACCACAAGTCATGCTGAAGAAGAAATTGAAGAATTTTATGAGGAAATTCGTCATCTAAATAATAAAGGTAAGCAGCACTTGAAGATAATTATGGGAGATTTCAATGCAAAAATAGGGCAACGGCAACAGAATGTAACTTCAGTAGGTAAATTCGGTCACGGCAACAGAAACCAGCGTGGAAATACTCTCGTAGAGTTCGCAGAGGCAGAAGGGTTTTTCATCTTGAACTTGTTTTTCAAGAAAAAGCCACACAGGAAATGGACATGGAGACATCCAAATGGGACGACAAGTGAAATTGATTTTATTATGTGTAACAAAAAATTCGTCATAGAAGACTGCAATGTGCTAAACAAGTTCAACACAGGCAGTGACCATAGATTGGTGAGATGTAAGATGCACCTCAACACTAAACTCGAACGTAGCAAGCTCATAAGACAAACAAAATGTATTGACATAACCAACCTTAAAAAACACCATAATACCTTCAAATTGGAACTGAAGAACAGGTTCTCTGCTTTAGAAGGCCTAACATCGGAAGAAGTGGATATTTCTGAAGTTAACAGAAAAGTAACCAAAGCTTTTATGGAAACAGCAACAAAATTAGCTGGGTCTAAGAACAAATTGCATGTGAACAAATTATCAGGAAAAACCAAAATGTTGATGCAAAAAAGAAGAGTGATGAGGACAACTAAAGAAGATGTGACCTATAAAGTGGAATATATAGAGCTATGCAAGACAGTACGAAAAAGTATCACTGAAGACGTAAGGAAATTCAACTGTGAACTAGTAAGGAAAGCAATTGAAAACAACCAAAGCCTAAAGATAGCAAAGGGACATCTCAGTAAGGGAAAAAAACAGATTATGTCACTGAGAAAAGAAGATGGTTCTGTAACAAGAAATAGAGGCGAAATTTTGACAAGAGTGAAAGATTTCTACTCCAAATTATATGAAAGGGATGATACATGTACTCCAGACATCATGAACGGTACCAGTACCAGAGTTCTTCCAGTCCTTCCAGCAGAAGTTGCACATGCAATCAAGAACATGAAGCGGGGAAAAGCTCCAGGAGAAGATGGAATTACTGTAGACATCATACAAGAAGCAAGTGGAGAAATCGAAACAGTACTCGCCCAAATTTTCACTCGATGCCTTAATGAAGGGAAAATTCCTGAGGATTGGAACAACGCTACAATGATCTTGCTACATAAAAAAGGTGACATTGAGGATCTCAGGAACTACAGACCTATCAGCCTCCTATCAATGGTTTATAAAATCTTCACTAAAGTTCTTTCACACCGCTTGAAGGTGACACTGGACATGGCTCAACCGAGAGAACAAGCTGGATTCAGGAGTGGCTACAGCACAATAGATCATATCCACGTACTGAGAGAACTAATTGAAAGAGTGAGGGAATATGAACTTCCATTGTGCATGGCTTTTATCGATTATGAAAAAGCCTTTGATTCGGTGAAACCATCAGCAGTTGCAATGGCTCTGAAATCCTGCGGTATTGAAGATGCATACATTAATATTATTAATAACATCTATGAAAACGCAAGTGCAAAGATTCGGCTGTTTGAAAATACAACACACATAAAAATTGGAAAAGGAGTGAGACAAGGTGACACCATATCTCCGAAGCTCTTTAATGCCACATTGGAAAATGTCTTTCAATCACTGAACTGGGAAAACAAAGGGATAAAGATTAATGGAGATTATCTAACCCACCTTCGTTTTGCTGATGACATAGTCATTTTTGCAACTACCCCATCAGAGCTACAGAGTATGATCCAGGAACTTGCTGACAAGAGTAAAGAAGTGGGATTAAAAATGAACTTTCAGAAGACAAAAGTGATGTACAATGCTTTTACACGAAATGAAGATTTATCGATTGATGGAGATAACAGACACGTACGTTTATCTTGGACAGCAGATATCAAGTGAGGGTCACATTGATGAAGAAATTAATTGGCGTACAAAACTTGCCTGGAGAGCTTTTGGAAGAAACAGCATAATTTTCAAGAGCAATATGCCATTATGTCTTAAAAGAAAAGTGTTTGATCAATGCTACCTTCCAGTGCTTACGTATGGTGCAGAGACGTGGACCTTAGCTAAAAGAGACATACAAAGGCTGCAAACAACTCAAAGCAGCATGGAGAGGTGCATGCTTGGTGTAACCAGGAGAGATAAGAAGAGGAACACGTGGATCCGAAAAATGACAAGAGTGGAAGACATCATGATCAGAGTTAAATCCCTGAAATAGCAATGGGCTGGACATACTGCCAGAAGGACAGACCATTGATGGACAGCCGAAATTTTAGATTGGATTCCAAGGGACAGGAAAAGACCCAGAAGAAGACCACATCGAAGATGGGTGGATGAAATTCGAAAGTATGCGGGAGTGACATGGAGGAGACTGGCACAAGACAGACCGTTGTGGAGGAAACTTGGGGAGACCTTCGTCCAGCAGTGGATTGATAATGGTTGACAATGATGATGATATATATATATATATATATATATATAATTTTAACCAAACTTCAGGAAAGAACAAAAATTAAAAAATAAATAAATTTTAAATTTAAAAATATTTTTTGAAAACCCAAACGTTAAATAGCAGCAGAGAACAATTCTCGGAAATAACACCCACTACAAGAAGAAGCAATTTCAACAGGAGCCAAAAGCAGGAGAAAAAAAAAAACATTGCGAACGAACAGGGAAAAACATGCAAGAATGCAGATAGTTTAAAAAAAGCTGAGCTTTGGCTTTGTCAAGGACTAGCAAAACACAGCATTAACTCATCACTACAAAGACCTAGTTGAGATGAGTTAATGCTGTGTTTTGCTGGTCCTTGATAAAGCCAAAGCTCGGCATTTTTAAAAGTTTCTGCATTCATGCATGTTTTTCCCTGCTCGTTTGCAATGATATCTTTTTCTCCTGCTTTTGGCTCCTGTTGAAATTGCTTCTTCTTGTAGTGGGTATATATATATATGCAAAATTAGAACAGCGCAAAAACAAAATAATCGTAAAATAAAAAATTCGACAGTTCTCCATTTTTCGAAGTTTTCCCCATTTTAATTTTGTTCTACGACCACCCCCACCCCCTCGCGCGCTCTTCTTCATTTTTTAACATTCCGAAAATTTTCCAGCCCCTCCCCAAATTTGAAATTCCTCGGTAATCCTCTGCTCACATTCCTCCTTCTTTGTTGTCGCTATCAACTTTACATTTCCTCTATTATTTCTCTCTATCTTTCCTTTTCAACGCATTCTCTCGCCGTTTCTTTATTCCCACCTCTTTATTTTTAATTTTCATTTGTACTACTTTGCAGTATCTCCCTGTCTTTTTTTTTTTCTGTACTTTCTCTTTTCCCTTTGCGATCCCCCCCCCCCCCCCCCTCAACCTACTGTATCATTTTGATTTTATGCGCTTTTCACTTCCTTGTTGTTTTCTTCTGCTAACCCTCCATCTTTACTTTTCTTTCTGTCTCGACCTTCCCCTGATCTTCAAAGACCCCATGTCCATTTTGTTCCTTTTCCATTTCGTATTTACCGCGTCTTCCTTTTTTTCTTTTTTCTTTTCCGTTTTCTAACTTGATTGTTCTTTTAAAATTTCCATTAGTTAATTCATTCTACTTGTCTTGATTTTTCATCTAATTTATGACGTTTTATTGTCCACCATGATTTCTGATTGTGTTTTGCATCTTTTATTTTCTAAACGCACTGTTGCGTTTCAACTTTTTCCGTTGCTCATTATTTCTATACCATTTTGCATGTCTTCCTCTGTGTTTTCATCACGAGGAATTCGTTTTTATCATCTTCACGATTCAAACCGACTTTGTTAGCAAATGCCAAAGCTTGTCCGCATTTCCTGACTCGTCCAGTACGTGGAACGTGAAACTCTGCAGTATCATGAGCACCAAATCTGCAGCCTTTTTACCCCTTACAATGATATTGTTTTCTTTTTCTGTTCTTTTTCTCCTCGAGTGGCTTTGAAAAAAAAGCGATTGCTGCATTCATATTTATCTCACACTCGTCTCTCACTTTCTTTTTACATTTCCTCTTTTCTTTTTCTTGACTCTTCCTACCTCCTTTCCATTTTTACTACTATCTGTCATCATTTTTGCTCTGTCTCACTATACCTTTACATTTTCTTTATGGATTTCATTTCTTCTGCCACTCATGTTTTTTCCTCTCTTTTTCTACTGCTTTCCCACTTCTCTCGTGTTCTCCTCTTCCCTTTCTGTTTTCTTTCCTTTTCTTCTTCTCTTTCCCTCGCGACTTTTCCTCTCTCACTTCTGCATTTTCCTCTCTCTCTTTCTCTTTACTTTTGCTCTCCTTCTATTTTTCCCTCTCTCTCTCTCTCTTCCTCTCCTTTTCCTATATCACATACTTCCTCTGTCTTGCTTTTCTGTCCATTTCCTTTCTTTCTTTCATTATTTTCTTCTCACTTTCCATTTCTTTTACCCTTCCTCTTGACTTTTCTTCGCACTTTTCACCTCGTTTCTCCTCTCTCTTGACATTTGCTAGACCCTCTTCATGTTTTGCTTACTTCCTTTTGTCTTTTTCTCACCTATTACCATCAATTAAATTTCTTCCCTCTTTGTTGCATTATTCCTCTCTCTTTCTCTCTCTCTCTCTCTCTCTCTCTCTCTCTCTCTCTCTCTCTCTCTCTCTCTCTCTCTCTTCCTGCTTTTTTTTTTTTTTTCACTCAATTTCTCTTTCTACTTATTTTCATTTTTCCTGTGTCTTTCGTCTGCTCTTCTCTGTTTGCTTTTGTTCCTCATTCGCTTTTTCTCTTCTATGCGCCCATTTTCTGTCGTTTTCTTTTTCCCGTTTACTTCCTTTTCTTCTCAACGCATTTTTATTTTGACTTGGATATATGTTTTGTCCAACATCACTGAGATATACAATAACGTATGCTCGATGTTTTTTTAAGTTCGCTAATGTCGTTTCTTTCTTTCTGTTTTCCAAAAAACTACCTCTCTTTTACTGTTGACCCTGATTACAGAGGTGGATAAAAATTAATTTCTAATTCACTTTCTGATTGGAAATAATATACAGATGTTTTTATTTTATTTTTTACTTGTGTGGTCGTATTTTTTTTTGTTTTTGTTTCACATCGTCTACCTTCTTACAATACATTAACCTTGCCCCAGCTTCTAACCGTTTTACATTATTTTATGTAACTCCCTCCTTAGAGCAGATCAAATAGATATGTTTTCTTGTGCCGACAAATGCTGAGTACGGTTAGCTTATTAATTCGTCACTGAATTAATTTTTATTTTTAGCTTCTCTAGGAAGAATGAGTGAATAAACAAAATTACAATTCGCTTATATTCTCAATTTGCTTGCCTGGTTTTGCACGTTTTGCACTTTCTGACTTTTGAAACTAAAATCTTATTTCCGACATGTCTAATTTTTCTGGACATGTTGTGTCAAATCAGCCCAGTGGTCTAACCGCTGTCTTCTAAAAATTCCTTCGAGGTGGGTCCGGGTTCAAACCCCGGTGAGGCATGGATTTTATGTTTGTCTTCCCTGAAACCATTGGCCCTAAATTAGGGACTGGACACTGCTTAAAGCCCATCGAGTTGCTCACTGTATCCTAGAAACCTCCCAACAAAACACAAGCAAAGAACAAATTAGCGGTATGGATTTCCTCCAGGTAAAAGTTGAAAATCGAAAACGTTAAAACTTATTTTGTAGTACTAATTGAAAAGCATAAAGTCGAATTTTTGGAAGTCACTTCTGTGTTAATGCTTCTCAAACATTAAAAAAAAAAAAAAAGATTTTAAAACAAGGGGAAAGTGGAAACATTACGATGATCTAATATGAATGGGAGTTTTCTGAAGAAACAAAAAAAAAGGGGGGGGGGATATCGCTTGAACCTGTACATAATGCTGGAATATTGACACGCTATATCACTGATATCTTTCTGAGTGTCAGTAAAAACCCATCATCTCCTGCCTCTGACAGAGAACGACTGCCTGACGTTATTGATACTTACAGCTTCTGTTAGTTAGCACTCTGATATGAGGATAAAAAAGGTAGGAATTTTCCTTTGTGAAGAGAAAAGAACCACGCTTGTCAGCTATGAATAAACAAAATACCAAAATAAACAAATTTCCTTAAATATAAGAATTTCCCGTGTAATTTTTAGATTAATGCTACTGCATTATCTTCTGATTGTATGTTGAACTTAAATTTTGGAAACGTGTTCAACTCTAGGAGTAAGGCAATTTCCAAAACCCCTGTAAACCAACAGCATGGTATCAGTTGTCCAAGATGGGCTAGGTACTGAGTCCTGCGTGAAGCACAGGGGTGTGCTTGTTGGATGACTCCAGGCTCTGTCCCTTCCCTGGAAAAACAGGACCTAAATTAGGGACTGATGACTACTTTATGATTCCGTGCACCGAGCGGACGTGTCCTGAGCGTACGCAAAGGTGACCAGGTGGACTGAGCTGACAAGAAAAAGGGGACAGCTTCAATCAGTGTTGTGGCGCAAAGTTCAACAACTTGAATTAGTAACAGGGTACAATGGGAATGAAGGCATTCGAATTCACATAAAATGATGCACGCCACCCTTGCTTGTTTACCAGAAAAGGAAATCGATAACGGCTGGCTCTATACATTATGGAACGTTCTCCACAAAGTCAAAAGCTTTCAGAATTTAATGATTATTTTGTGGAGCAATGGTTAGACAACCCCCAAGTACCAGTGCAACTTTGGAACGCCCATGGCCAAAGTAAAAGGACCAATAACCCGATTGAAGGTTGGCATTCTAAATTAAATCACAGCATGGGAATGAAAAACCCAAATATATATGTTTTTTACGCTTTCCAACCGTAGGTTGAAGAACCGTATATGCTCCAGCTTTGTCAGTCCGTCTGTCCGTTCGTCCGCACGATAACTCACGTGAAAATGGTTCGATTTCGACGAAATTTTAGTATGTGGTACGGGACCACCTGGGGACGAACCCTATTGAAAATGGGTGAAATAGGGTCAAAGGTCAGGACATAGGAGCTGGATCTACTCCACTGCCTTTATGCGTCATAACTTGCGTAAAAATGGTTCGATTTCGATGAAATTTTAGTATGTGGTAGGGAACCACCTGGGCACGAGCCCTATTGAAAATGGGCAAAATGGGGTCAAAGGTCAGGCAGGGCATAAGAGCGGGATTTATTCCATTGCCCTCATGCGTAATAACTTGCGTAAAAATGGTTCGATTTCGATGAAATTTTAGTATGTGATAAGGAACCAACTGGGAACGAACCGTATTGAAAATGGGCGGAATGGGGTCAAAGGTCAGGATACTGGAATGGGATCCATTCCATTGCCCTTGTGCATCATAACTTACTTAAAAATGCTTCGATTGCGACAAAACGTTACCATGTTGTTCCGGAAGTATAGTGAACCGGTTCTGTTGAATATCAGCGAAATGGAGTCAAAGGTCATTGCACAAAGGCAAGATTTATTCCACAGCCATTATTCTCATAACTTGCGTAAAACTGCTTCTATTGCGAAAAAACTTTAGAATATCATCGAAATGGGGTAAAAGATCAGGACACAGGAGCGAGATTTATTCCACAGCCATTATAAACATAACTTGAGTAATAATTTCTGGTATGTTGGAAAACGTATCATAATCAATGCATTGCATGATTTTACTAACTTGTTGTATATAAATTAAAGGTAGATGTGCAGCATACAGAATTCGTCCTGAAACGATGGGAAACTGGCGAACCTCTTCGCAGATGAAAAAAGAATTACACCCAAACAGACCAGAAAATGGAAAATATTTGCAAAAATTTTGAACAAGACAGAGATATAGGAAAGTGTTTACGATCGTTAGCATACATTCAAAAACTTCAATGAAGTTTTCATTTCGCGATAAGGTAGCAGTTTATAATGAAATCTGTACTATTTTTCAGCAGTATGTATTTGTACTATTTTTCAACAATATGAATTTGTAGTATTTCTCAACAGTGTGTGTTTATAGTATTTTTGGCGGTATGTATTTGTTGTATTTTTGAGCACAAATTAATAAAGCCCTTTTGAAATAAATAATAAATTCACCTTTTAAATACACTTACTGTATTTTGGCGGTTCATTTGAAGGCATGAACGCAAGTTACCCAGTCCTAAGTCTGGGAATAAAGTGTGAAGGGAAGGTGGTAATTTTAGCAAAATAATAAAAATAATAGTATTTTTGAGCAGAAATAATAAAAATTTCCTTCTGAACCCCTTTTGAAACAATGAATATATTAACCTTTTAAACACAACTATTTTGCGGTTCATTTGAAGGCAAAATAGCCAGTCCTAAGTTTGGGTGTGAAGGGAAACATTTAGCATTTACGTCCAACATTCAGCGGGCAAGTTATTGGAAAACCTAATGTCCACTCAGTACACGCTGCAATGCAGAATGTTGTTGGCTTGGTTAATTCTCATGTATCGTGGTAGACGCCAACTCATCAGAAGAATCGGTTGCAGGTTCCTGGCATTGGAGCAGGGAAGAAAACAAACAGGTAGTTAAACAAATTGAATGTTATGACAGGTGATTTCTTTCGCACGTATCTTTATTCATCAGATGGGGGAGGGGGAGGGATTTTGGAATATTGGTTGGTCTGATCTAATAGTAAATACTTCCTGCGGATTGGGAGATAACTCGGGCGACTTCCTCAATGTAATTCCCGCTAAAATCTCTCTACCTCAATCCCATGCTAAAGCGTTTGTCGTGCCTTGTCTCCGAGCAAAATCCTTCCTGCTTTTTCCCTCCAAGATCTCCAAGAAGACTCCCTCCGTTTTTGGCTCCTATCCGTTCCATTCCTCTACACGATCTGTCCCCTACATGCTCTTGACGTAAGAAGTTCTACTATTAATTGCTTTCTCCTATTGTCCAAGACAGTTCCCTCTGAAAGAGAGTCGGACGACGGGGGAAAGGGGGTGCCCTTTTGTTCGTGGGAGGAGTCCCACGATCGACGAGAGAATGACCTTTCTCCGAAATGAATCTGTGCTGAGCGCCTTTTTGGCTGGGGAGGGAATTTCTCACTGTCGTTGGCACATAAAATAACAAAAGTTACAATTCAAATGAAGTTTTAATATTTCCATATAACAATGTACGCACAGGACACGATTTTCCACTGTACGCTCAGGACACGTCCGCTCAGTCTACGACACCCTACTTTATAGTCTTTAGCAAGTGGTGGTCGTTAACTCATCTAGTTCGTGGTAGTCTACAGCCCCCCCCCCCCCCATCCCCCATCCCAAAACAGGTTTTCAAGAAACAGATCATGGTGGGTTTTGTCACTGTGGGTGTGGCTTACACCGAGGAAGAATGAAAGCATTATGACCAGCGCATCTTTATGCAAATGAACGCAACAGCAGGTAAACGATGGAGAGTGTGCAGGCCATGAAACGATATAAATGACACCTTATACTGAGCTCTGTCAATCAGTGTTATTCTTGTAATTCAGATGGGAAAGGCAGCGGACTTAAACGAGTTTGTCTAAGGCCAAATTCTAATGCCCAGAAAAATGGGTCAGAGTATTTGCAAGGCGGCTGGGCTTGTGAGGTACTCAAGATCAGCCGTCGTTAGTACATTCAAAATATGGTTCGAGGAGAGATAACCACGAATCGCCGGCAATGTGTTGGACGACCACTGCTCATCGATGCTACAGGTGAGCGAAGGCTATCCCGTATGGTACGAGACAACCGAAAGGATACTGTGGCACAATTCGCCGGTACTTTGAACGCTGGTGACAGGAGTAATGTATCACAACACATAGTGCATCAAACCCGGCTGAAAATGGGGCTCTGTAGCCTCCGACCGCTCCGAGTGCCCATACTAACCTCAATTCGCCGTCGAAAGAGCCTACAATTGGCTCGCGAGCATCACAACTGGACGTTGAATGATTGGAATAAGATCTTCTGATCAGAGGAATCTCGTTTCCTGTTGCACCATATGAACGGATGATTTCCTGTGCGTGGTTTACCTGCGGAAGTGTTAGTACCAGGATGTACCGTGGGACGAAAATAAGCCAGTAGAGGAAGTGGGCAATGTTCTGCTGGGAAATGCTTGGTCCATCATTCACATGCAGGAAACTATTATGTCTTCCACCTACGTAAACATCGTTGCAGATCATATACATCCTTTCATGGCAATGGTATTCCCCTTTAGTAGTGCCTTCTTTCCGCAGGATGATGCGCCATGCCACGTTGCCTGAATTGTTCGAGAATGGTTTGCAGAGCATAAGGAAGACTTCCAGCTGTTGTCATGGCCTCCAGATTACACGGACATGAATCCAATCGAGCATCTGTGGTTTGTGTTGGAACAGCAAATTAGATCTCCGGCAGCTGAACCACGTGACTTACAAGAGTTAAAGGATCTGCTGGCAACGTGTTGGTACCAAACACCACGAGACACTTTTAGAAATCTTGTAGCGTCGATGCTTCACCGGGTAAGCTCTGGTTCGGTGTCACGTGGAGAACCAACATCATATAGTAACGTGTTGGTACCAAATACCACGAGACACTTTTAGAAATTTTGTAGCGTCGATGCTTCACCGGGTAAGGTCTTGTTCGGTGTCACGTGGAGAACCAACATCATATGGTAACGTGTTGGTACCAAATACCACGAGACACATATGGTAACGTGTTGGTACTAAATACCACGAGACACTTTTAGAAATTTTGTAGCGTCGATGCTTCACCGGGAAAGCTCTCGTTCGGTGTCACGTAGAGTACCAACATCATATGCTAACGTGTTGGTACCAAATACCACGAGACACTTTTAGAAATTTTGTAGCGTCGATGCTTCACCGGGTAAGGTCTTGTTCGGTGTCACGTGGAGAACCAACATCATATGGTAACGTGTTGGTACCAAATACCACGAGACACATATGGTAACGTGTTGGTACTAAATACCACGAGACACTTTTAGAAATTTTGTAGCGTCGATGCTTCACCGGGAAAGCTCTCGTTCGGTGTCACGTAGAGTACCAACATCATATGCTAACGTGTTGGTACCAAATACCACGAGACACTTTTAGAAATTTTGTGGCGTCGATGCTTCACCGGGAAAGCTCTGGTTCGGTGTCACGTGGAGTACCAACATCATATGCTAACGTGTTGGTACCAAATACCACGAGACACATATGGTAACGTGTTGGTACCAAATACCACGAGACACATATGGTAACGTGTTGGTACCAAATACCACGAGACACTTTTAGAAATTTTGTAGCGTCGATGCTTCACCGGGTAAGCTCTGGTTCGGTGTTACGTGGAGAACCAACATCATATTATGCAGGTGGTTATGATGTTTTGGGTTTTTAGTGTAAACTGAGTGGAAAAATTACTCACACCTCCCTAGTGATGTGTCACTACACCTTTTGCCCTGAAAAAGACAGCCGGACATCTTGGTAAAAACTCAATGAGGTGTTGAAAACACGGACGGAGTATTGCCACTCATGAAGCAACGATCGCCTGTCGTAGAGCATCCACAGTTGTCGGTAGAGGTATGCACGAACCTTATTTGGTGAGCCCGGCACGGTCCAAGCCTAAGCCCATGCGTTTAAAGCCCGGCCCGGCTCGTGATGGGCCAATTTGTATTATTTTGTCTTTATACTGTATTTTATTAAATTGTGAAAATTAAACAATGAAATGAGATATTACTGAAAATATTTAGTTGAATGTAAGCCTAAAAATATTAATTATACTTTGGAAATTATCGAAGATTATAAGCTTTAAAGACAGAAAGAAAATAAGACTAAGCGCGTTCAACATCCCTTTTTCTAAACTAGTAACCGGTAACAAAACAAAAGTCAAATTAAGGATAGAGGAAACAATCCATGTAGTTCCACTCTCTCTCTCTCTCTCTCTCACACACACACCATCCCACTGCAGACACCCCCGTCCCACACAACACACACATACACATTCGCTGGGAGCCGAATTTTTTGTTGTCAACAAGCCCCAAAGTGGTTTTTCCGTTTTAATACCTACAGATGGTAAAAACACTGTGAGTGCCTCTCCTCGCCTCTGTGGTTATGCCCCGGGCTATGTCATGGAAGTAAGTAAAGCCAGCAAAACAGTTCAACACACCATTGGGAAACATAACGTTTTGCTTTCTTTACCATTGCGATAAAAAGAATGGAACGACTTGGCCCGGCCCGAGTCGACCCGTTACTTTGTTTTCTAAACTAAAAAATACATATTATGCATTATGCATGCTCTTTGCTATTTTTGTTGGGTTTTCTTGCTTTCAAGTATATATATATACAGCATATCTGGCAAGTATATATATATATATATATATATATATGTAGTTATGTATTTTTATTAATATGTCCGCCGTTTAACTCTCTTTAGATACATTTGAACCTTACACCATTGTATCCTAATACTCTCTCTCTCTCCCTCCCTCTCTCTCTCTCTCGTTCCCTCCTTTCGTTCCAACTCAGTGTTTTAGATTAACAATAATAACCTCTTTCACAGATTAAAAAGATTAATGATAATAACATCTATTTATCGAATATTTATTTTCTTTCTCAAAGAAACATACTTGAAAATTTAAATTCACAGTAGGTGCGATTTTATTCAGCACGAGAACTGTATTTTAATGAGGATCTCTCAGCAGCGCAACAAGCCCAGTCAAGTACCTGGAACTTGAGCACTGCGAAACGAATAACAAAAGATTGGGTTACAAAACTAGAACGCAAGAACTGGCGCTTCTGTCTTATTCTTGCAAAAACCCTGTATTTTTTTTTTTTTTTTTTTGTACGGAGCTGAAAATTGTCATTACACAGTACCATGCAGAAATACACTCAATTGGTGTTTCCACTCTGCTGATGGGTCAAAAGTCGAGTGGTACCCAATGTTTTACATGTCAGGAGTAGGGCGGTTCTCGCTCGGGTGAGAACTTTCTTGCCTGTTAGCTCGCTGACAGCAACCGTAATTGCTTAGGGGAAGTAAGAGTTCTCTTTTGTCCCGCAGTTTTCGAAGAAGCCTTTTTAAGGACCAACAATGCTTTGAAAAAATGTGTTGATGTCCAAAAGTTCAATTACATGTTCTTTAAGTTAGAATCTGTGCGGAAAGACCGCGTTAATTTTTTTGAAATAACATGTCACAGGAAATTTGTTTCCAAGCAAATCTTCGGAAAGAAATGCATTTTGAGCTCCAAAATAAACAGCATTGTCGTGGGCATTTTCAAAAGTAAGGGAAATCTAGTTTTCTAAGCCAGTCTTTTGTCCATAACTGATCACCTTGATTTTAGCGTTTATAACTTTTAAGTGAACATTGCTAATTAAGCACAGTTTTAAACGGAAGTAGAGAAAGAGTTTTTATACATAGTAAATGAACTCAATAAACTGCATGTATAAAGAAATGTAGAATATGATAAAGGACTTATGGATGGAAAGTCTTTAAAAAAGTCTGACAATGAACGCAGCAAAAACTAAATACAGAAAAAAGTACGGAAAAGGTTTTGATAGAAGGAAAAGAAATCGAAAAAGTAGACGGATGTATCTATTTAGGTCAAATAATCAATTTTAAAGAAAGACAAGAAAGAGAAATCAATAGAAGAATTATCCAAGGTAATTGACTCTTTTGGGTACTTAAAGACTATTTAACCGGTGATCTACCGTTGTGTTTAAAAAGAAAAACCTTCTTTTATCCCCGTATTTACTTATGGAAGTGAAACATGGAACGTCACAGAGCGACAGTTTAAAAAATAAGAGTATCGGTAAGAAATTTAGATAGAATAATATTAGGAATAACAAGAAGAGATAGAGTTAGAAATGAAATTATAAGAGAAAGAACAGATATTATAAAAATAACAAAAGAATCGAAGTGGAGATGGCCTGGACATGTTGGAAGACTGAAAGATGGACAAGATTAATAACAGGATGGCAACGGAGAGTTGGACGGACACGAAGAGTGCTCCAGAGAATAAGATGCAGAGATGACCTTCAGAAATTTAGAGGGGCTAAATGGTGGACTGATGCTAAGGATCGAGTAAGTTGGAAAAGACTGGGGTGAGCCTATACTCTGCAGTGGGTTCAATAGGCTAAGAAGAAGAAGAAGAAACTACATATGTACCCCCTATTGGCACGCGAAGTGTCTAAACATTATTCACACTCACACCACACATTTTTCAATATTTGTGGGATAACTATTGCTATTGCATCTGTAGTGCGTTCTCACAAGGTGCTGATATATTCAACAGCTGTTGCCTAAACCACATCTTTATTGAATTCACTGGGGTAAGATGTGGTGGTCTTTGGCCATAGGATTGGCTCCTTCCTTGCTAATCCATCAATTTGTAAAATGTTGCATCAAGAGTTTCACGAATAATAAACTCAGATGAGGTGGTTCCCGACCTTGTTGGAAGATGTCAGTCGGCTGCATATCCTACAGGATGTCGTAATTGATGAGGATATCCAGATACACATTTGCGGAAACCATTTTCTCAGCGAAGGAGAAAGAATCATAGACGCCATCTTAACTGTACAGCTGCAGCGCCCCTAGTAGCAAATACGGTTGATGAAACACCCGATCGGTTTTCTTTTACATGTGATCTGTGTGGGCGAGATCACCTGTAAAAAGAAAACCGATGTAAGACTGATTAAATTATTATAGGATGTAGTAACCAGGGCAATCATCATATGCGTGATGATGAAAGAATTTGAAAAGATGTAGCTATGTTGAAAACGGAATACGATTTAATAAATTGGTTTACCTTCTGCGAGATTTTTGACTTGGATAAAGAAACAAATTCTTGAAGCAGAAATCAACAAAGGGCGCCAACATATCCACGTCCAAAATTAAAACCATGTGCTGTGCCCTGCGAGTCAACAGTGGACCTTACGTCTATGCCTGATGAGATCGTTACAAAGATTTTGGTATATATCTCGCTGTTGTGATTCACTTCCTTTTCCCCTTCCAGCATTAGAGGTTGTTGGGCTTCAGAAAGCAAAATAACAAAATCCACTGAAAAAATACAGCAGCCTTGTTTAGGAAAGGCATGTATAAGATTTACAAGGAGTATGTATGAACGGGAGTACATTGGAGTATTGAAGAAGAAGAGTAAAGATCCTTATTAAAGAATATCAGGTAAAACTCTGGAAAACATTACTTAATTGTATGTTCAGACACTAAAAAGTCATGTTTTTTTCGTTTCAGTTTTTTCTTTTTCTTCGATGAATATGTGTTGGTTTCCTCAGTCCACCATTTGAGAAGTTCCACCTGAGTACTTAACGCCAGTTTCCAGAAGAAACTCAAAAGTGGGGAATGCTTTCCTAGAGGGTACGAAATGAAAAATCAGAGGTGGAGTTATAACGTAATTACGTTATGTGTGCTAAAGTCAATGTAATATTAGAAGGTACCCATACGCATTACAAGAAAGAGGTCAATTGTAGTACTTTCAAACACGTTTATTTTGCTTGCATGGTTTGTTCTCCACATTCACATCCGGTTTATTGGCGTACTCAATACAGTATCAGTGATTTACATCCAATCGCAGCACGTCTATCATCAATAACATCAATCCCCTTAAACAACCGCTGCATTGTCTTTTTATCTATCATTCTTATCCGGCCTCACATACGCCACTCTTGTTCTGACCTCAGTCTGTTGCCAACATCATTCTTGTGTGAAGGTAATGGTAAAACGTTAAGGTTTGAAAATGCCTAAGAGAACAAACTCAAATTTACATAGAAAGAGAAACTCAAAAGGAAATTTAAAATAGAATATGCGTTACAGAGTTACCAGTCGGAAAAAACAAAAACCCACCAACAGGTGTAGAGTTAACGTCCCGGAGAGGATAAAATCACACATCGAGACTATCGATGATCGATGGCCTTACCTCTCATTAAAAATGAAACAGTCCAACAGGTGTGGAGTAACGTCAATGAAGAAGTGGGAAACGCCAACTGTGTGGGGTTTCTTGCGCTCCTGGATGAAACAAACACGCAGATGTTACCTCCCGGAGCAAATAAAAACGAACCAACAGGTCTGGGGTTAGCTTTGAATAAAATAAAAACATAGCGACTGATGTGATTAGCTGCTGACCAGTGGCGCGCCGATAGGGAGTAGGTCCAACGGGTCCGGACCCCTTTTAAATAATAATGCTAAATTTGAAGGTGTGTGTTATGAAGTAGTGGACAAAACGAGAAAAAAAAATATTCTGTACAGTAAAAAATGCTCATTCGATTATTTTTTATGAACGTAGTCCTCATGGAATAATTCCCAAGATGTTAATCGAAGCACAGGGGCAGACAGTCGGACAAAGAGATAAAGTGCTTACATGGGGGTAAGGTCCCTAAAGATATCCAAAAATTCTAAGTCTTTAACGCAAAATGCTCTTCAGACATTGATCAAAAACACAAGAGAGATGGCCGTACCGTCAAATGGTTTCAAAATCGCTTTATTATTATTCATCATAAGAAAACATAAGAGGGAGACGTACAGCGTTGGGCGTCTCACTGGGAACGGTCAAATGGACAGGTACACAAAGTACAAACATGGTGTCACAGTTACGCATAATTCTTGAAAGCCATACAGAAAATTTCTATTCTTTCTCAAACGATTCCCGAAAGCTTAATTATTTATCAGAAACAGGTAGATATACTGACAAACTAGAAGATGTACAACAAAATGAGGACTTAGGGTTTGGTGTGAAAGTTAATTGCCGTCCCTGAAAGTCAATCTTCAAATCTCCATCTAAAATGGTTTCAAATGCTGCCCCATGAGCTTCCGTCACAATCCCCGACCAAGAAGGTCCCACGGAGATATAATGTAAGTGTCCAGTTCATAATGCACTCACAGACAATGAAATTTGCGCATTAAGAAGAAAGCTTCGGATTGAACTGAAATCTTATGGACGTAATGATACAGATGAATGATACACATAATAGCAAAAACAGAGCTACAGGACAATTACAGAGGGATCTGTGGCACGCAGTCCTGTCATCTTCAATAGGGTGTTCCACCGCCTCGTGCGGCGATACATGCTCCAATACTGTCCGGCATGGAAGCGAACAGACGCGTTATGTCCTGCGGCAGACAAGCCCACACGTTTTGGACGGTGTGCCCCAAATCCCGGATAGTGCGGCACGGCGGCAGTCGGCGTTTCAACTGGTTCCACACATGCTCGATAGGGGACATGTCCGGGGAGCGGGCAGGCCATGGAAGTTTCTGAACATGACGTAAGCAGTCCTGGGCAACCCGAGCCGTGTACGTGCGGGCATTATCCTGCTGGTATAGCGCACCTGGAATTCCGTCCAGGAATGGAAGCACATAGGGCCGTAGGATCTCATCCACATACCGCTGGCTCGTCAATGATCTACATGCCACTACTAGAGCATATCGGCTATCGTAGACAATGGCTCCATAGACCATAATACCCGCAGTGGAGGAGGTGTAGCGCTCGATGGCGAGGTTGGAACTGTGCTGTTGACCCGGGGACTTTGGGCACGTTGATCATCGTTCGCCAAAACGAAGCGGCACTCATCACTAAACACCACACGTCACCAGTCTGTGGCGTTCCACGTCGCTTTGGCCTGGCACCACTGCAAACGGAGCCGACGATGTTCCGGTGTTAATGGCAGCACACGTAAGGGGCGCTGAGATCGCAGTTTTGCTTCCGCGAGGCGTCGGGAAATGGTTCGTGAGCACACAGGAGCTGCTACATCTGCCTGTATAGTGGACCGGGTCCGCGTGGGATCAGTTGGTGTCTGGCGCACGATCCGTCGATCTTCTCTACCGGTGGTCCTCCTGGTCCGTCTGGAGCAGCTCCGTCGTGTGGCACTGCTGTCACGTGTCCACAACTCCCAACACAGTCGGACGATATGGTCAGTACGATTCACGTGGCGGGCTATACGGCGCGCCGACCACCTTGCGGTTTTCAGCAAGATGGTCAGGTCTCTCTTAAGTCCATAAGTTGCGTAAATCAACGTCTCTGGCGTTTGTCTTGTCACTCTGTACTCTTGCTTGCATCTGCCGGCGCTTTTCGCTTTCATAGGGCATCGACTGCACGCCGGTTGATTAAGCTGCAGGTTCATGCTTGCAGCGCCCTCACAGGGTGTGCGGTCATGCTCAATCGCGCCAAACGTAGATAATTTTCATACCAGCACGCACTCTAGCTATTTATATAGTTTCACGGTTGTAACATGTTTTCTTCTAGGTGCGCAAATTTCCGTGAGTGTAGTTTTGCCAGTTAGTATCTACTGTGTCTAATGCGAGGGCAATGAATCGATGTACTCGTGCGTGTGTATATACACTGCATAGAATTTTTCGAAATTCACGAGCCACTTTTACGAAGCATATATCTGACATAACTTTTTCCGTGAATGATGGAAAAAACTCCGAGTTTCACGGATTTTTCGTACGCCACAAAAATTCCGAATTTTCAGAAATCTTTCCGCAATTCTTTTCTCATATTAACGGTAAATTACCGTTTTCAAGATGTGTTACCGGAAAATTCTGAATTTTCAGAAACCTTTCCGCAATTTCTTTCTTATATTAACGGAAAAACTCTGTTCTCACTGTTTACGTATCCTATGGAGAAAAATTTCCGTTAATAGGAGAGATTCACTAGAATGCTTTGGGTTTTGATTAATTTTTAAATTCCAATAGTCTGTCGAAGTATTTGATTCTGAAGTTCTGTAGCAAGATCAGATATTGTGAATAGTATATAGCGTGAATTTTAGTTACCGTGGTACAGGATATTTCTCCCCCCCCCCCACACACAATTGTGCTGCACCGGCTATTATATGTTGTGTAACCGTAAGAAACGGGTACTAAATTTATTGTACACGTGATTGTACGATGTCTATGTAGCAGTCTGTGGAGTCCTTAAGACAGAAACTACATAGCTATCAAGAGTAAATTTTATATTTAGAAGTTTTGTAATATTATTTTTTGTGAAAAAATATTACAAAACAGTACCTTGCAGCTTCTTTTAGAGATAATCGAAAGTTATTGTCAGTCGAAGAGAAGATCTCAAACTCAATCTGTTGCTTCGAAAAATCACGTTGAAAAAAAAATAGTTAATTTGTGACTCTTACAGAAAAAATAAAATCATTACAAACGTATTTAAAAAATAATAAGCTCCAATAAAAAATAAAATAACTAAATCACTCGCATTAACGAAAAAAAAAATTCACCATCATCCAATTAGTTTTACCTTGAACGGGAGTCTGATTCCTGTGACTTCCTGGCTCAGTGGTTAAGTTAAGACGCGCGGTTTCAACCAGCACGACTGGGTTCGTCCCCCCCCCTTCAGCCCCGGCGCGAAAGGAACGTCTCGTGTAAGAGCTGAAATATTCACCGTGTTGGATTTTGTAAGACTTCTGTTTAAATACGGAACGGACTTTTCTTGAATAAACGGAATGACTGACTACGGAAAACCAGTGAAAATATGGGTTAAAAAAGACGGGAACTTTTAAAAAAGGAAATTCCGTTAAAAGACAGACACTTACTGCTCGTTATTTTCAGGAATTTTCCATGAATTCCCACCACTTTTGTTTTTGCAGTGTATAACTAAAATCAAAGACGGATATTTTCTGGACCTCCCCTATTTCGCCAAAATCCTGGGGCCGCCTCGGTTGCGCAGTGGTCTAACTAATGGCGTCTGATCAGTCGTCCGAGGTGGGTCCGGGTTCGAACCCCCGGCGAGGCATGGATGTTGTGTTTGTCTTACGGCGCTGGCTCCCTCCCTTCCCTTGAACCAGTTGCCCTAATTTAGGGACGGGTGACTGCTTATAATCCACTGAGTTGTTCACGGCGGTCGTTAAACCTCAAATAAATTAAAAAAAAAAAATCCTGGGTGACCCCCTGCTGCTGACTGTTCATTCCCTCCGACGCCTCCTGATACAAGAAAACATTTCCTAATATATGTTGTTTCTATTTTTCTTCTTTTTTTTCTCACGTTTTTTTTTCAATAGGAATGCCTCAGAATTTAGCGCAAACTTACATCTTGTATAAATGTGCAATCTTTGTTGTGTCTGGAAACGAACTGCTAGATCTACCCCATTGATCACCTGATTATCTCTTTATTGTTTCAACAGGCGGTGTGTGTGTGTGTGTGTGTGTGTGAGGGGGACTCACTTGGGCAGCACAAATATCTTTCATCCCAATGTGTTTTCACTTGAAGAAGGAACAAAAAAAAAATGTCTTCTTGCATGCATGCTTGGACATCAGACAAATTCTTTCTCAGTAATGACTGCGCGGCGTCATGCTCATTTTACTGAAATTTAGCTAAATAATCCTCTAGAATTGGCGGCGGCTAGGGAAGGGGGTGGTGGTGGTCTGCCATTTCTAAATTTCCATAATTTGATTCATCATAAAGATTTTAGCCTGGTATTATTTTTTATTTAAATTATTTCTAAGCCATTTTTTTTTATTTACCGTGTACAATTTCCATAAATACTCGATTCCAGACGTTTTCTTTTCCCATGGAATGCGTTGTAGTACATACTCTGAGAAAATTTTGGCTTTATGATTTAACAGGTGGTTGAACTTCATGTGCCGTCATTTCGAAGAAAGGGACGGCAAAAGCAGCTGGTCAATTGGACTACCTTTGTTGCTTTCCTTTCTGTTTCTTTTTTTTTCTTTTTTTTTTCTGTTCTAGCATTGTGACCTGGTAAATTTATATAAAATTAATTGAAACACAAGAGAATAAGAACACAATGGATATTTTTTCAAACATATTTTCTTCGAAGCGGTGGCGTGATAAAAAAAATAGCAGTATCACAGAATATACTATAAAGTTGTATAATCAGGGGTGTACCGAGGCCTGGCAGCGCCAGCTACTTTTGACCTAACTGAATAGAACTTTTTAAAATTTAGTTATTCGTTCATCGCCCACCAAAATCGGCACTTTTTTAGCACAAATAATCTTAACAGAGTATTTTTCTCTTTCTACTTCTCTCTCTCTCTCTCTCTTTAATTTTTCATGGTGGCACTCCACTGACCACAACTTCAATTTTCAGGTTTCATGTGGGTGCACATTAAGTCTAATGGGCCAAAAACTGGCGTCCGTAATAATTCAGAAATTTTGACTGGTTGCCTAAATTTCTAAATTGCTAAATTGTAAAGGACGTCACTTTTTAACCCTTCGGCCTTAATGTTCACCCACATGAAACCTGAAATTTGAGGTTGTGGTCGGAGATGTCTTTCCCTGAAGTGTGGTTCCCGGCTACAGACCTCCGAAATATTTATTGGTGTTTTTTGTGTCATTTATAACGTACAAGTTTGTCCGCGCCGGACATCGAATTCGGGTCCCCTCACTCCGGAGTAAGTCGCTCTCCCAACTGAGCTACTCGGGCATGTGCTGTCACTTTTTTATCTCATGTGCGTCCTGCGGTGCAGGCACGTCACACCCACACACACACACCCCCGAAAGAGGGCCGGGGGCATGGCCCACGGGCCAGCCGGGACCATGTGGGGCGCTGTAGGCAGTCATCCCACAAAGAACGTGCATTTGAGAAATCCCGGACAATTAGGTATGTGCAACGTAACATCACACTGATTTACTTTTTTCGAAGCACTGAAGAAGGGATTCTCATTTTTCCTGTCTCGCCGTGTGGAAAGAACATCACATCATTGCGAGAAACTTAACAGCCGGGTCATCCTGGAAGTTTGGGCGCCAATAAAACGTGCAAGTTTGCCCACGCCGGGTCCCCTCCCTCCGGAGTAAGTCGCTCTCCCAACTGAGTTACGCGGACATGTGCTCTCAGTGCTATTTGCCTTTATCTCATGTGCGTCCTGCGGTGCAGGCACGTCATACATTGTGCTCCTGAGGAGGTATATACTAATGCGCGACCTATGGCATTTGCTTTCTAAGCGCAAAATAAATAGCCCTCCCAACCCAGCTGTTTTCCTAGTCCCAGTTATAGAAAAATTATCTTTACCGATTCGGAAGTATAATTAAAGACTCATAAGGTAAATCACATAAAATCACAGTTATAAAAAAGAAGAACATTCAGACCCCGAGACCGAAGAGTAGTAAATATTATGCAGTCCGAGCCAGGCTCGAGAGCGGGCTCGCCTTCGGGCTTTTGGGTTCTGTCTCGGCCAGTCTCAGCACTGATAGAGATACTTTCCTCGCAAAGGAAATAAAATGGCTGGGAGGGGGGCTACACGCATACCAAAAAAAGAAGTATACAAATTTTGATGATGACAATCCGATTTTTGGCGTAAATGTGACAAGGATGGTAAGTCAGATAATATCCGAAAACTTGAAAATTTTTCATCGGATATTATAATTCGGATATTATCTGACTTACCATCCTTGTCACATTTACGCCAAAAATCAGATTGTCATCTTCAAAATTTGTATTATATGGCGTAATCCCGTATTTCTTTCATGAAGAGAAGTATGTTTACCGCAATGCATACCTCGTGTATAATTGAATTTGCAGTCGTACACAAAAGATAAAGGCCGATAAAGGTAGCTCGCAGATATCCGAATTCGTGCGCATGGAAGGTTGAGTGTACGTCAAATTCCAATTTTTAAAAGAAGCGAGTAAATAAAACAAGGAAAACGACTTTGGAAATATGGAATGTTTTTTGTTTTATTTTTAACAGGGTAAGTGGCCATTACTAAAATACAGAAAAGAACACTTCTGTTGAAAAAAGTATTTTCGCATTTTTGCGGCGATTTCCGATTTTAAAAGCAATTTGCGTTACAGACACGATATTTACATATTCTGAAAGTTAAGGTTCCGATATATTTGTAAAGCTTCGTCGTAGAGATTATTCACTCGCCGGTGAACCCCGCTCTGGAAGACTCGTTAAAGTTGACGATGACCAAATCAAGGCATTAATTAAAAGCAAACCATACTATCGACTTGAGCAATTAAGCAGACACTGCAGACATCCATCGGATACCGTGGCATTCTATTTGACAATGATTTAATGCGTGAATCGTCTTGATTTTTCGATGCAGCACAATTTCAGTGAGAAAAGTCTTCTCGACCCCATATCTGTTCACCATTCACTTGTTTAAATAAAATGAAAACGATCCATTTCTGAATGGTGACGAGTAATATGAAGTGGATTGTGTATACTTACCTGGAACGAAAAAGATCGTGGAGCAAGCAAGATGAGCCGCCATTAACCAATCCAAATGCCTGTCTACATCCCAAAAAGGTAATGTGTGGTGGGACTGGAAGGAATTCTTGTGTTACAAGTACCTTCCGAACAACCAAACGACATGGAAACTGTTCCCAATTCGACCAGCTGAAGGATGAAACGTCCAAACGTGATCAAGGGCATTGCCTTCCACCAGGAAAACGCCAGACCCCATGTTTGTTTGGTCACCGGGGAAACTTTGTTTGAGTTTGGTTGAGATCTCTTACCTCGATCGTCCTATTCACCAGGACAACGCTAGACCCCATGTTCTTTGGTCACCGGGGAAACTTTGTTTGAGTTTGGTTGAAATCTCTTACATCGATCGTCCTATTCACCCGATCTTGCGCCTTCAGATTTCCATTTTTGCGTCTCCTCAGAACTCGTCTAATGGAAAGAACCCTGCTTTCTTGGAGGTCTGCAAAACTCAACTTGTCCAGTTTTTCTCCCTGAAACATGTAAGGAACTGTATGAATGGGATCCTCAAGCTTCCCAGTAGTTGGCGAGAGGTACTGGAAAATAATGCTTCTCCTATTACTAAGTGTATTGGTAAGGATATGTAAAAGTTTTATCTTTCGTTTGCAAGCACGAAAAGACATTTTACACAATCCAATACATTTCTGAAGTCATTTGCCTGTATTTTGAAAAGCTGGGTTCTTCACCATCCCGTTTTTCCTAGTAGAAATGCGTAACAGAGTTCAACTCTCATAAAAAACAGAGCACTGATTTTTCAAGATGCCTTTCGTCAGTGAAGTTCTCATGATTCTTTATTCCTTGTGGAGTGAGTGGATCATATAAATTATTGAAAAAGAAAGCAAAGAAAAATATCATAACCCGAATGGATGTCTACCGGTGATCGGAACAAATCATTGTTACAAAAATTGTCTTCTGTGTGTTGATGTGTTTCGTTGACCCAGATGTTCTCCCACGTTCTGGGCTTAGTCTTTCATATCCTGGATTCATAGAATCGATGCGAACACTTTTTCACTCATAGCAGGAATCACCGCGTGGCAGACGTTCTTTTTTTTTTTTTTTTTTCCTAGTTCCGCGTCTGCCTGTTCTTCTTCTTTTTTTCTTCTTATTGTTATGATGGTGCGGGGGGAATAGATTCACTGATCACCATAAGTCCACGGAGTCTGCCCAACGACAAGAATGTCTAAATCGCATGGATCAACGCACCTTCTGCGTCCTACGATTTTGCTGGCATTTTTTGATTTTCCCCTCCCTTCTTCTATACTGACAGAAATGTCTGAACTATAATTCGCACAAATTCGAATAATCTCTGTCACCGTATAATTTAACATTTGTTTTAACATTTTGTAGGGTGGGTTATTTCTTCTGTCGATATGGATTTACTGCCCGCAACGACATTGGTTCGCAAAATTAAAGGAGAACATACAAAAACCTATATGTGTGTAAAATAATGCACTGAAAATTGGCGAACATACAATTTTTTCTACGTGGAAGACTATCCCGGAATACTCAAATTAGGATTGCGCTAAAAAGACGCGCGATTCAACTTGCATTTTTTTTTTTTTGTTGTTGCTGTTGTTCTAGGCAACTCATGCTTTCACTTTAGTGGCACGCCGAGCCGATTATGTATTGAAGACATCGTATGGATCATTTTCTAGGCAACTCAGGCTTTCCCTTCAGTGGCGCGCCGATTTGATTATGCCATGAAGACACCGTACGGATGATTTTCTAGGCAACTCATGCTTCAGCTTCAGTGGCGTGCCGAGCTGATTATATCATGAAGACGCCATATGGATGATTTTCTGGGCAACTCATGCTTTCGCTTCAGTGGCGCGCCGATCTGATTATGTCATGAAGACACCGTACGGATGATTTTCTAGGCAACTCATGCTTCCGCTTCAGTGGCGTGCCGAGCTGATTATATCATGAAGACGCCGTATGGATGATTTTCTGGGCAACTCATGCTTTCGCTTCAGTGTCATGCCGAGCTCATTAGACTTGAAGACATCGTGTAAATGATTTTCAGCCGTGGATTGGTAGAGTGGATACAGGTCAACTCTAGACGGAAGTTTACAGAGCATTAAATGTTCCGTAAAATATTCTGTTTAGACTGTGGAGACTGTTTCAACAGATAGGAAGTGTTCGTCGACGACCACGAGAAGTCTGTTTCTGAGCCACAGTTACTGCAGACGATCGCCACACGAGCCTGACTGCCAGGCAGAATATTGAGGTGTCTCTAGACAACTCTGTTTTGTTCTTTCAGAAGCTACAGGGTCGGGGCTCGCTGTTTGTAGAAGACTTCCTGAACAATACCTATATGCAAGGAAACCAGTAATTTGTGTCCCTCTAACTTTCGCCGATCAGCCAGCTCGCTTAGCGTGGAGTCACCAACATCATACTTAAGAGTCCTGAACAGTTGGCCAGTGTTATTTTCACAGATGAATGGCGATTCAGCTTAAGTACTGATTCGCGGCGTATTCTCATCTGGAGAGAATCAGGGACATGCAGCAGTCCCTCTAATATCAGAGAAATGGAATGCTCTGGTAGCAGTGGTGTGGCGGTCTGGGCAGAAATGACGACGAACGGGCACACAGACCTGAACGACCTTTCACAATCTCTCTGTTACTACCCTGAGGCACAGAGACGAGATCTTGAACCCATATGTCAATTCATTCAGAGGAGTCCTCGGTCCAGATTTCATTTTTGTGCACGATGGTGCTCCACCTCATCGAGCTCATTTGGCCGACGATTTTCTCGAAGATGAAGATATTTGCCGAATGTGGTGGCCACCCAAATCCCCTGATCTTAATCCCACTGAGCATGGAGTGCTCTAGGGAGGCACATTGGAACTCGCCAGCAGCCTGCTACACCGCTTCTAGAACTCAGAACTATTCTTGTTGAGGAGTGGGCATTTATCCTTCATGACCTCAACAATACTTTCATAAACAGTATGAGGAGGGGTTGCTTGAGCTGCATTCTCTCAGGGTGATCACACTCCATATTTAATACCATATGTCTTAAACAAAGACTTTAAATATTGTTCCAGGGACTGTTCTTTAATGTAAATTAGAAGATTATGATATAACTTGTAGATTATAATAATATGATTTTACCAGCCATATGATTCTGCAAGAACCGGAATAAGTAAAATCTGTTGGTGCTTCTCCGGTGAAAATGGTGGGTGACCCAAAACTTTGAAGACAATTTTCTGCATTTGGTGCTTTGTTGCCATAATCACATGAGGTCTAGAGTTATCGCGATGGAAGACAACAGCTCCTAAATTCTCCAAACTGGGATGCTTTTTCTTCGACTCGTTTACTCTGTCAGGTTGGCGAGAGTAAAGTCTCGTAGCGATCGTTCGGTGAGGTGCCGACAGCTCATGAGGGTTAATTCCCTTCCGATCCCACCAAACGCAGAACATGATCTTTCTTTAGTGCAGATCAGCTTTTGATGAAGCTCCCCCTTTTCCCCAAAAGGATTTGCTGTATTTAATATATTTGTATAGTGCTCATTTCTCGTCTCCAGTCGTCATTCGACCCAGAACTGTACGGTTTTGTACCGAGCTTTTAAAGGTATACTGTTATCATCAATCTACCTATTCGATTCGTAACCGGTAATATGATGTGGTACACATCAATCCAGTTTTATGACCATTTCGATATCCTGAATTATCCTAATCGTAATTGTTCTATGAAGTGAAAAATCTATCGGCAAAAACCTTATAGGTTTGAAGGTCGAACTCAAAGGCTTTATATATTGAAGAAAATCCGATCTAACAAATCATGCACCGCCTGCATGGTTAGTGTCTTTGTCCGCCTATTTACTCGCATCCTGTGATCCGCCACCCTAAGGGTGCCTGGCAAAGCTTTCTCGGGGTGGCGCGAACCCGTGCTCATGGTCCGGTATGGTAGAAAAGATTTCTACTTTTATTTGTACATGAGTTAGGGTACTTGACGTAACTGATGAACTTTGTAAATAAACCACCTCGGTGGCGGAGTGGTCTAAGTGCTGGCTTCTAACCATTCGTCCGAGAAGCGTCTGGGTTCGAATCTCGCTGAATCATGGATGTTGTGTTTGTCCTACGGCAATGGCTGTCGCCCATCCCTGGAACTAGTGACCCTAAATTAGGCACGGACTACTGCTTTTAGTACAGCGAGTTGCTCATGGTGCACCCCCCCCCCCCAATAAAAATGAAGCTGATTTCGAAGATAGCGTAAAGAGGTTAAGAACCCCGATACCAGCGTGGAATATAGGTGTTTTAATGAGTATGTATGTGCCCCACTCGCAGTGCTAGAATAATGTAGTACTCTTACTGTTTTTGACACTTTTCGTTGAAAGAGGATCAGCAAGGCCGTGGCTAGCGGTAAATTCTAGGGAAGGCTAGAAAATTTTTCGTTATATATATATTTATAGAAGACAAAAGTTATGTTCAATGCTTTTAGAAGAAATGAAGATTTATCGATTGATGGAGAAAAGCTGGAGATAACAGACACGTACGTTTTTCTTGGACAGCAGATATCAAGTGAGGGTCACATTGATGAAGAAATTAATCGGCGTACAAAACTTGCCTGGAGAGCTTTTGGAAGAAACAGCACAATTTTCAAGAGCAATATTCCATTATGTCTTGAAAGAAAAGTGTTTGATCAATGCCTCCTTCCAGTGCTTACGTATGGTGCAGAGACGTGGACCTTAACTAAAAGAGACATACAAAGGCTGCAGACAACTCAAAGAGGTGTGGAGAGGTGCATGCTTGGTGTAACCAGGAGAGATAAGAAGAGGAACTCGTGGATCATAAAAATGGCAAGAGTGGAAGACATCATGATCAGAGTTAAATCCCTGAAATGGCAATGGGCTGGACATACTGCCAGAAGGACAGACCATTGATGGACAGCCGAAATTTTAGATTGAATTCCAAGGGACAGGAAAAGACCCAGAAGAAGACCACATGGGAGATGGGTGGATGAAATTCGAAAGTATGCGGGAGTGACATGGAGGAGACTGGCACAAGACAGACCGTTGTGGACGAAACTTGGGGAGACCTTCGTCCAGCAGTGGATTGATAATGGTTGACAATGATGATGATGATTCCCAGAGCACATCATCTTTTGGTGCAGGCCGTAGGTTGCCTTGCGGGCAACGTTCGTGACTGCCATGGAGAAGACCTCAGATTCGATCCCAGACAGGCACGAACGCTCGATCCACTAAATATCCGCCGTGCGTCGGATGGGCACGTAAAGCCGTCAGACCCCGGGTACTGGCCCCCGGTAATAAATAAGGGCGCCTTCATCCCCCTTTTTACTTCGCTTCCGTGTCACTTTCCTATCGGGCACTCTACCCCAAATCTCCTAGCTTCCTATTTCTAAGGGTTGTTTAAGACCTAGGGTCACACACTCCCTTCCTAAAATCCTCTACATATGATTATTTCATCATCTTTTGGTGCATTTAATGGTACCCAAGGAGGAGGTGGACGTACCCTCGGGATTTTTTTCTTTTTCATCTTTTTTTCTAAATGAAATGACTGGAAAACTGTTTAACCGATGAAGACGAAATTTTATTTTTCCAATCTTTGGTTTAAAAAAAAATGTATAGTCGATTTGGTTAAAAGGGCACAAAAGTAAGAGATACCGTTGTTTGTTTCGTCTGGGCTAGAGAATTTTAAAAAAATTCGTCGAAAAGTTTATGAAAATTTTAAGAAAGTCCAAAGGCAACCTACTGATTAATTTTTATACAATGAATAGTTAATGAACTGTTAATTTAAATTTGTATTAACCGGAAGCCTCTCTCTTTACAGAATTTAATTCATTCCACAGAGGTACTTGTTTTTCCCCTATATGTCTGGCATACACATCTGTCTTGTAGTTTCCGTTTCTGTTGTGGGATACATTTTTCTGCTGTCTAAACTTTTGAGATATGTAGATTATCCTCCTTTTATGCCATACCTAGTATAATTACATCCATTGCGTGTATTGGTTTCCCATTACATAGTATGGCACAGTGTGAAGTGTTTTACCTGCTCTTCAATGTTTGTGTTCCTTCCTTTGCTTCGTATGTTGACGTTCTAATCTAATTGTCTTGTTCCTCAAAATTTGCTATAGATCTCACCGAATGCAAAGCAGTTCGAAAAGGAGTAATCATTATGAGTACGGGAAAACGGAGAGGCATACAGTGTGCGATTGCAATAGTTTATCGTGGAAGTCAGAGCGACACGTTGATATGCAAACCGTACTGCTGTGTTTTGAGGAAGCTTCTGTGTAAACACTTAGGTGTTTTAGAAATTTCAATTTCCATATGTATGGCTTGAGGTACATGATCTTCAATCAGCTGATTTACGGGATTTTCCTCTCGGTCAGATATATCTATAGCACTTCAGGTGTGATACTGAAAATGTTTTGTGTTAATTTCCCCCCTCCTCTTAAACACGGCCTGTGTTAATTATTATTAACTTCGTTGAGTCTTTCGTGGGGAGGCTCAAAACTTTCCAGGATAGCCGTAGCTAGGGGCCTCTCCTGGCGGCTTCCTATAGCTACGGCTATGAGGATCAGAGCTGCATTTGTTCGTGTACTTACAACTCGGGTAGATATAAATTCTTTTATTTTGTTTGTTTGTTTGTTTCGAGATTTAATGACAAACATCAGGGACGTTTTAAGAACCTCAGAGGCCCCCGGCGCGTCGTGGCATGACGCACCCTTCCCTTGCGCACCGCGCGCACGCAGGTACATATAATTCCATTTTATTATCTGAAATTAAAAAATATTGCTAGGTATATCTTTTCCTTTTCATCTCAAGCAAAAAGATAAACATTTCTCGCTCTGTATTTTTAGGCATTACATTTCCATATGTAATTGATATATACCATTACGTTTACATAAAATGTCCGCCATATACATACGACGGGAAAAGAGAAAAAAATTGTGCTACACTAATCCCAGACATTGAAACAGTGGATGTTAAGTAGAAGCACGTAATATATATCAAAGTCGAGAGAAATTCAAGGTATTGGTGCATTTTTCTGATTTTCAGTAGATCCACAATAACATAACCAGCAGAAGTATTTGTTGTAAATAAATGAAATAAATAAAAAAAAAAAAAGAATTTTTTAAAATATATTGAAGAAAAACAGTTTTCAACAAAAGCGTCTTCAAGTATATGGCACGTAGGTGGTATGATTAATTTAGTGACCCAGACTAAAGCCACGAGGTTTTGAGGAAGGAGAATAATGTAAAGTTCAAAAATGGCTTTAAACTTACCGTTTTTGGTCATTTTGTTTGTTTGGGGTTAAGGGCGCAAAAGCCACGGTTATCCAAAGAGCGTCAGGTACAGTACCACCCCCCCCAAAAAAAAAACAACAGTTACATGGTCAGGTAGGGCCGTGGGGAAGCCATCTCTCAATCAGTTAGATCTTCCGCTGACCATTTTCTACAACCTCATATGGGACAATAAGCTTGGTTGCTTTGCATCTTTTTTTTTAACGGGAATGAGATCCCCATTAGGCCAGCAAAAAACATTGTGTTAAAATTTGCTTTAAACCGCGAGTGTGTTTTTTTTTTTTTCTTTCTGTGTTTCCTTTCTCTCCCCCTCTTTTAGATTCGGCAAATCTTAAAAGGGAAATAAAAAACACGCTGTATGCAGTGTGAGTCAGCACGGAGCGTGTGGCAAAATGGGAAAATGACGTAACAAAGATATCTTGGCCGACTTAGTGAAAACGGAGTTCGATAGAACAGCCCCCCGCCCCCCGAGCCTGGATCGCTGGATACGCCATCCGTGCAATAAAACGTCTTTGACCACTATGAGCAACTTTTATAGTTAAAAGCGGTCGCCCGTACCTAATTTTGAGGCCACTGATTCCAGGGAGCAGACACAGACAGCGTAAGCACTTAAACGCGACCCAAACCTAAATATCAGTGTGAAGTACAGGTGTTTTAATGCGCATGTGCCAGACTCTCTGAGCATTGAAATAATGAAGAACCTTTCCTTTCTTTTATATATATAAATTCTTTTCATTGAAGGAGGGTCAGAGCTGCATACGTACTTATACCTCGGGTAAATGGAAATTATTGATTTATTTTTTCCTTTTTTAGAGGTTTAATAACCACCATGAGCAACGCCTAGGGTTATCAGCGTTCGCCCCTATTAAAATTTAGGTCACCGATTCCAGAGGAGGGACTGGGTCAGCGTAAGCAGACAAACGCGACACCATATCTCATTCGAGATTACGGGCCGCGAGTGGCCTAGTGGTCAACGTTCGTGACTGCCATGGAGAAGATCATGGATTCGATCCCCGGCAGGTACGAACTCTCAAAACACTAAATATCCGCCGTGCGTCGGATGGGCACGTTAAGCCGTCGGGTCCCGGGTACTGGCCCCCCGGTAATAAATAAGGGCGTCCCCTCCCCCTTTCTATCTCGCTTCCGTGTCACTTTCCTATCGGGCACTCTAGCCCAAATCTCCTAGGTTCCCATTTCTAAGGGTTGTTTAAGACTTGGGTCAGACACTCGTTTCCTAAAATCCTCTACCTATGATATGATCTGATCATCTGGGATTCCAGCCCAGATTTATCTCGGTGGAATGGTGAGAATCAAGGGACTCAGAACTCTGTTCCACCGGGTTACCGTAAACAGAAATTCATGATATCTTTGCGTCCTCTCTGGAATTTTTTAAAGAATATGATGAAATGTAATTACATGAAAACATCCTAGTTAGGTCATCAAGTTCTCGTGCGGAATGAGTCAGTCATCAAAGTTTAAGGTAGCAAAAGCACGATAGTTGAAACAGTACACCAGCTTCCGATGAAGTGAAGAACTTATTTAATTTATAAGTTAAAAGGTAAAAAATACAGCCATAAGAACGTTCGGTCTTCCTTAAGACCATCATCAGATGGAAGTACTTAAAAAAAAATCGTCTTTCGGTCTGAATGAAGATAGGGTTTGGGGGGGGGGGGTTAGTACTTTTATCTAATGATGGTCTTTAGGAATACTCACAGTTCTTATAACTTTATTTTTAACCTTTTAACTTATACATTAAATAAGTTCTTCACTTCATCGGAAGCTGGTGTACTGTTTCAATTATCGTCCTTTTAAGATATCATCATCATCATCATTGTCAACCATTATCAATCCACTGCTGGACGAAGGTCTCCCCAAGTTTCCTCCACAACGGTCTGTCTTGTGCCAGTCTCCTCCATGTCACCCCTGCATACTTTCGAATTTCATCCACCCATCTCCTATGTGGTCTTCTTTTGGGTCTTTTCCTGTCCCTTGGAATTCAATCTAAAATTTCGGCTGTCCATCGATGATCTGTCCTTCTGGCAGTATGTCCAGCCCATTGCCATTTCAGGGATTTAACTTTGATCATGATGTCTTCCACTCTTGTCATTTTTCGGATCCACGAGTTCCTCTTCTTATCTCTCCTGGTTACACCAAGCATGCACCTCTCCATGCTTCTTTGAGTTGTCTGCAGCCTTTGTATGTCTCTTTTAGTTAAGGTCCACGTCTCTGCACCATACGTAAGCACTGGAAGGATGCATTGATCAAACACTTTTCTTTTAAGACATAATGGCATATTGCTCTTGAAAATTATGCTGTTTCTTCCAAAAGCTCTCCAGGCAAGTTTTGTACGCCGATTAATTTCTTCATCAACGTGACCCTCACTTGATATCTGTTGTCCAAGATAAACGTACGTGTCTGTTATCTCCAGCTTTTCTCCATCAATCGATAAATCTTCATTTCTTGTAAAAGCATTGAACATCACTTTTGTCTTCTGAAAGTTCATTTTTAATCCCACTTCTTTACTCTTGTCAGCAAGTTCCTGGATCATACTCTGCAGCTCTGATGGGGTAGTTGCAAAAATGACTACGTCATCAGCAAAACGAAGGTGGGTTAGATAATCTCCATTAATCTTTATCCCCTTGTTTTCCCAGCTCAGCGACTGAAAAACACCCTCCAATGTGGCATTAAAGAGCTTCGGAGATATGGTGTCACCTTGTCTCACTCCCTTTCCAATTTTTACGTGTGTTGTATTTTCAAACAGCCTAATCTTTGCACTTGCATTTTCATAGATGTTATTAATAATATTAATGTATGCATCTTCAATACCGCAGGTTTTCAGAGCCATTGTAACTGCTGATGGTTTCACCGAATCAAAGGCTTTTTCATAATCGATAAAAGCCATGCACAATGGAAGTTCATATTCCCTCGCTCTTTCAATTAGTTCTCTCAGCACGTGGATATGATCTATTGTGCTGTAGCCACTCCTGAATCCAGCTTGTTCTCTCGGTTGAGCCATGTCTAGTGCTACCTTCAAGCGGTGTGAAAGAACTTTAGTGGAGATTTTATAAACTACTGATAGGAGGCTGATAGGTCTGTAGTTACTGAGATCCTCAATGTCACCTTTCTTATGTAGCAGAATCATTGTAGCGGTGTTCCAATCCTCAGGAATATTTCCTTCATTAAGGCATCGAGTGAAAATTTGGGCGAGTACTGTTTCGATTTCTCCACTTGCTTCTTGTATGATGTCTACAGTAATTCCATCTTCTCCTGGAGCTTTTCCTCGCTTCATGTTCTTGATTGCATGTGCAACTTCTGCTGGAAGGACTGGAGGAACTCTGGTACTGGTATCTTTCATGATGTCTGGAGTGCATATATCATCCCTTTCATATAATTTGGAGTAGAAATCTTTCACTCTTGTCAAAATTTCGCCTCTATTTCTTGTTACAGAACCATCTTCTTTTCTCAGTGCAATAATCTGTTTTCTTCCCTTACTGAGATGTCCCTTTGCTATCTTTAGGCTTTGGTTGTTTTCAATTGCTTTCCTCACTAGTTCACAGTTGAATTTCCTTACGTCTTCAGTGATACTTTTTCTTACTGTCTTGCATAGCTCTATATATTCCACTTTGGAAGTCACATCTTCTTTAGTTGTCCTCATCTCTCTTCTTTTTTGCATCAACATTTTGGTTTTTCCTGATAATTTGTTCACATGCAACTTGTTCTTAGACCCAGCTAATTTTGTTGCTGTTTCCATAAGAGCTTTGGTTACTTTTCTGTTAACTTCAGAGATGTCCACTTCTTCCGATGTTAGGCCTTCTAAAGCAGAGAACCTGTTCTTCAGTTCTAACTTGAAGGTATTATGGTGTTTTTTAAGGTTGGTTATGTCAATAGATTTTGTTTGTCCTATGAGCTTGCCACGTTCAAGTTTAGTGTTGAGGTGCATCTTACATCTCACCAATCTATGGTCACTACCTGTGTTGAACTTGTTTAGCACACTGCAGTCTTCTATGACGAATTTTTTGTTACACATAATAAAATCAATTTCACTTGTCGTCCCATTTGGATGTCTCCATGTCCATTTCCTGTGTGGCTTTTTCTTGAAGAAGGAGTTCAAGATGAAAAACCCTTCTGCCTCTGCAAACTCAACGAGAGTATTTCCACGCTGGTTTCTGTTGCCATGACCAAATTTACCTACTGAAGTTTCATTCTGTTGCCGTTGCCCTATTTTTGCATTGAAATCTCCCATAATTATTTTCAAGTGCTGCTTACCTTTATTATTTAGATGACAAATTTCCTCATAAAATTCTTCAATTTCTTCTTCAGGATGACTTGTGGTGGGTGCATAAGTTTGAATAATCTGAGCCTGGTATCTTTTCGAGAGTTGGATAACAAGTCGTGCAGCTCTGTCAGAGGAACTTTCAACTTCTACAACTTTATCCTTCAGTTTCTTGTTTATTATAAATCCAACACCACTAGTTCTGCCAGTATCTGTCCCACGATAGTAGAAGAGATGTCCACTTTTCAGTTCGATAAGATCTTCTCCTTTTCTCCTTACCTCACTTAGCCCCACGATGTCCCACTTGATCCTTTGTAGTTCCTCTTCCAATTCAAGAAGCCTTGAATCAGAAGATAGGGAGCGTCCATTGTAAGTAGCCAAGGTCAGCATCAGATGGCAGCCTAGTCCGGTCCTCCGGGGATTCTTAGCACCCTCTGCCTTCATGTCGCACTGGCCGCTGCCTTGGCCAGGTACATTCCAGCTGCCGGAGACTGAGGGCCAAGATTTAAGTTGTGGAATCATTTTGGAGGGGTTTGGCCATAACTCACCACGCTGGCCAAGCGGGTTGGTGAGTGTGGAATAGAATTTCCTCTGATCCCGATGGTATAGTTATACCGCTATGGGCGGTCGTCAGAGCCCCTTTAGTGGGAACAGGATGCACCACGAGAAGGCGTATATGCTACCTTAAACTTTTATGACTGACAATCCACTTAGCGTTGTTTAGTGAGGTGTATTCATCTTTCTTTGTTTTTCACAGCCTTGCAATCTAACGTAGGGCCAACACTGAGTCACCGTTTTTGAGGAATAGAAGACGGTGGTTCAGTGTTGGGCCCACCTTAAATGGCAAGATTGCGCTACCTGGGAAACGGAAACATATTTTTATATTTTTAATTATGAAAAAATTACTCCATTATGACTGCTGAGTTCCGCTTTTTTGATCCAGCGTAATAGTTATTAATTTCCCCGATGTTTTTTATTCATGGAAGAAGCATCACTCGCGAGAATTCCTCGTACCTTTTATGACACGAAAGCTGGAAGAAACTTTTATTTTTCTCGCTGTGAAATACTTTCACTTATATTTTTATCATTTACGAAGCAGCATCTCCTATCTCAGAGGCATTGTTTAGTGATTGCTGGTGTAGTCGCCATTATCGTCTTTCGGTCGGAAGGCGGAGGGTGTGAGGGGGAGGCCTCCCACCGATGCGTAATTATTGACGTAACATGTCCTGTAAGATGATGTCTGAACATTTTGCAGCTCCCCAGTGCCCTCCGCCCTACCTCGAAACTCTTACCGCTCTTCTCGTCCTAGCTTAGTATGCAAATTAGCTCCGGCGTTGTAGTACGGAGTGCCTAATGCTCGCGTAATGCATACTGATTCATTCATTTATGTCTCATGGCTGTGGTAAGAGCCAAAATGATTCTTTGAAGACCTTGCAAAACCGTCAACGAGTCGTTCCAGATGGCCCACACCCCGGAAGATACGAATTTTAATTTAAAGGATTTTCGGCGGTAAGTGTTAGACAATCTGTTTAATGAGTCGAGCGGTCTTGCGGTGAAATATTCATGTATAACCCTTGTTACCCTTAACACTTCCCGCCCTCACCCCCATTCTTTCTCTTCTCAGTGTCATCGCTAAGAGCACGAAGATGAGGATAAAGAAGAATTTTGAGATGCAAAAGAAGAAGAGAGAGAGAGAGAGAGAGAGATAAGAAAAAAAGAAAAATAAGCTGCAACAAAAACTGATCTCATTCAAATGAGGGGGAATGCAGAAAAAGGGCGATTGCTATAATCATTTTTCCGGCCCAAAATGTTCCCTGCTTTTTAATGGGTCTGGAAAAAATATGACATAAGTTTGTTTTCGAACGTACGGTCGAGATAAATAAATCACCCGGTTTAGCGAGGTGTATTCATCTTTCTTTGATTTTCTATTCTTTATTTTTTTCTGTCCCCCCTTTTTTTTAAATTATGAGTTAAAAAAAAAAAAAAAAGGCATCTTTCAGACAGGTTTGCGTGCGGCTGTTTTTGTCCCCTTAGAAATGAGAGCGTCGCGACTCAGGATCAACATGTTGCGTTTTTCCCGCGCTACCCCCAGCTCCCTTCCCGCAATAAATTAAGCCACTGTAGCATCGAATTCTAAAAAGAAAATAAAGAAATAAAATAAATACAGGAGGGAGAAAAAAAAATGGAGCAGAACAGCAGCGTTTCCGAATCTCGAATTTGGCGAGATTTTTTCCACATGTACACTAAACTATTTCCTTATTGGAAAATTTCTGGAAAAGAATCGTTTAGTACACAACGGTGACAAACTCGGTGGAACAACTGGGAAAAGATCCAAATTCAATTTGCTCTCGAAAGGGAAAAGGCACTTAAAATGTATTTTTTTTTTTATACCGGAAGCGAAAAACTTTTCCGTTACATATAAACGATACTGTGCCGTGACTCTTTTCTTGGGTTCTCCTCCATGATAAATGTGCAAGGAGTCAGACACCACACGCACACAAAAAAAAAAAAAAAAATATGATCTTACTGTATTCTGATTGCATGCATGTGTTCACATATCTTTTCAAAAGCATAAGACGCTCATAAATGAAAGAATATGATACGAAATAAGCGGACGAAGAGCATTTCTGTCACTGTTTCAAACCTCTTAGAGCTAGACGAACTCATACTAGTACTCTTGCAGTTTTCCTTCTTTTGGAAACTTCTGGTAGTCGTGGGCATATTATTTTTAATCATAACCAACTGGAACGAATATATTCGCTGTCTAAGAAGAGGGCCGTAAACAGCCAGAACCAGTGCGGCCCTCTTCTTAGTGAATACCTGCTCCTGCCGGCAAGGTACGCATCAAAAATTGTTGCTTTCCCAACCTGAAGGTGGCCACAGGCACACACGTTTTAATGACACGTTTGAGTGTCACCCCTGCAAATGGAGGAGTTTTGTGCCGGAGGCGGAATATAGCGTAGAGTGAAGAGGATTTCAGGCAGGCATTGAAGAGCTTCACTCCTGCGTCACTCTACGCTACATGCCGCCTCGGGCAGAAAACTCCCCGTTTGCTGGCGTGACACTGAAACGGGTCATTAAAAACTGTGTGTCTGTGGTCGCCTTTAGGTTTTTTACTCAAAGTAGTCATTAGGGAGATGATTGACACTAATCATTTATGACTGATTATATGACTATAACAATGGCGATGAACCTAAATGTGCCCACAGACACGCACTTTTGAATGACACCTTTAAGTGTGACGCCAGTAAATGGGGAGTTTTGTGTCTGAGACGGCATGTAGTTTGGAGTGAAGCAGAAGTGAAGATTTTCGACGCCTGCCTGAATATCTCTTCACTCCACGATACATGCGCATCAGGCACAAAACTCCCTCATTTGCTGGCGTGACATTCAAAAGTGTGTGTCTTAAGAAAGAAAAGCTAAGATGTTTGAGTCACTTGTTTATTCCCAGTCAGGAGATGTTCGAATCAGGGGATTAGCCCCACCCTCACCCCCACTCGCCTTATGCCATGGAGCGGAAAATAAAGAACTAGAAGGGAGCGCTTATCACCAGTGACGGGTTTACGGTCTGTACTGCTAAGATGAGAGGGAAAAGGGATTGTTTCACCGTAGCTTCCGTAACACCCGGACGCTATGTGAACATTTCTGCTTTGGGAATGCAGAAAATTTTCAGCGCCATTTGGTTCAGGTACATCGGTGGTTTAAAAGGTTAAATAGAGGTTACAAAATGTTTGTATTTGGGAATCTTTGGCTGCGTAAAAGAGGTATTGCATCTTGAAGCTGAACAGGGCTTAATCAGAAGGATTCACGTTTTTTTTTTTTCCTAGTAAGGTTTTCACCCAAGGAAATTTAGACGCAGCTACCTTGGCTACAAGGTCTATACGCCGTATACTAGAAGCGGAAGTGAAAGTGTAAAGTCAAAGGGTCCTGATAATTGGGTAGGCGTGGTCAGGAATACCAGATGGTGAGTGGTGAAATGATATCGTGGCAGAACGGCAGACAGTACCGAAGCAGAGAGTGCACTTCGAGAGGAAAGAAACAGATGACCTGTTTTTTTAAAAGGGGTCCAACACCCAGGGGATGAAGGTTAACATGCCCCCCGAAGCTCGGCTTTTCTATTAATGGTTGAATTGATCGGGCTGGGATTTAACTCTCGACAAACTAAACGGCAGCCGACTGCCCCAACCACGGGGCCATCATGACCCGAGAAATCAAGTATTGATGAATGAAAGGATGTTTATTATAGCTTAGTGTACCCAATGAGCCCATTGAGTTAGTACTGTTTTTTGCTGATGTGCACATGAGCGTCGTCATGAAAGCCACATCTTGCATGTTGCTATTTCTATTGCAAATATCCTTCCCAATATCAGATTCCTCTCTTCCCATAATATAATTCTTTTCATATGGCTAAAATTGTCCTTGCCGCCCCGGTGGCGCAGTGGTCTAAGGCGTTGGCCTATGATCATTCGTCCGAAGGGGTCCGGGTTCGAATCCCGGTGAGGCATGGATGTTGTGTTTGTCTTACGGCACTGGCTCTCTCCCTTCCCTGGAACCAGTGACCCTAAATTAGGGACGGGCGACTGCTTATAGCCCGTTGAGTTGCTCACGGTGGTCGTTAAACCTCCAATCAAAAAAAAAAAAAAAAAAAAAAAAAAATTGTCCTTCGTTGTAGATTGGTCTTGTTAGCGGGATTTTCATCTCCAACTTTCGGTCCGATATATCTGCAATTCTTAAGGCGAGGAAAGAATATGACATGAAGACGCTTATAGCTTTCAATTGTGTCTATTTGCAGTTCAGGCTTGTTTTTATACTAAGTTTGTAGTGGAGGTGTCTTATTTATTTAATTACTCCTGATCTCTCTATCTGTTTCCTGATGATCGATCTTTCGAATTTCTTGTGGCTAACCATTTTCGCCGCCTTCGACCTGCGGTAGTTTCAAACACCTCTTTCGGGTATTACTCTCTCTTGTAGCCTTATATGTCGATTCCAAGAATCTTTTCTTCTCAGGAAGCTCCACGTTCCTCTGCTCTGAAGGAAACTGCTAGTGAAGCCGTAAAGGTTGTAAACGCATTACGTACTGTCTGGGTCCCTTTCACTTTCCGTGCTGCCTTAGGTGGAAATAATTGCTGATTATGGGTTCTGTAATCTTTTTTAGCTGCAAGAACTCCCTTACTGTAAAACACTGAAAGCTTCTGAGGATCGCCCTCAACTTTTCTCTCATTATCGATGCTGATGTGCTCTTAATGGCAGTTGTAAACTTCCTTTCTTTAGCTGACTGTAAGGTGTGGGTAAAGGTGAGTATCGTTCAGTTTGTCGAAAGTTTCTCGTAACAAGTAATTTTAGTCGCCAGCAAACAGGGGAGTTTTCTGCCCGAGGCGGCACGTAGCGTAGAGTAAAGCAGGAATGAAGCTCTTCAATACCTGCCTGAAATCCTCTTCACTCCACGCTATATTCCGCCTCCGGCACAAAACTCAATTGTGGCCTTTCGCCGCGATATACACTTACACCCAGCATAGCATCCACTCCACTAGGCCGTAGAAGGTGTCCTCAGGTATTCTCTACCAGCTGAATAATGCCACGGAGTTTGGCGACGGAGTGAGGCACTGGCAAAGATAGAGGAATAAGGCATGCCATTTCATTACACCACGAATATTAGATGCGCTTCAAAGTCGGGGGTATTTGCCAGTAAGGGGTGAACATGAAATGCTTGGACATAAATCTCGAACCATTCCTGCAGAATGAGGGCCCTGTGTGACGAGGCAAGAGTTCAGTCCCATCTGGATGTACAGTCAAAATGTAGGGCAACACTTGGTCCGAAGCTATGCGTAGGTCGGATCTGGCGTCGAGGGTTTGCTCAGCGGTGATCCGATGAACACTTCCTCACCAAACGGTCCCCACACCACGATATCTCCGAAGACCTATTTCTGTCCTAACATACATCCTGGTTGCAGCTGTCTACCCGCGCGGCGTCAAGTACGGAGCAGTCCATCAGCATATTGGAGCTGTATATTGGACTTATCTGACCAGGAGACTCTTTTCAACTCGTCCAAAGTCCTAGCGAAGTGTTCTCTTGCACAGTGCAGGTGGAGCTGTCGATGACGATTGGTCAAGACGCGCACGTGAACTGTCCGCAAACTCTTTAGGCCTATGCGTAAGAGCGTCCGATGGATTGTGTTCTCAGAAAGATTTCTCTTAGCGCCCTTGATGTATCCCGCCATCAACTGAGGGCCCGTTAGCAGTCTGTTGTTCGGACATCCCGTACTAACAGGCGTTCACGTTGGTTCTCAACCAGTAATGGTTTTACCTTTCAAGTGCGTTGAGTAAGTGTATATTCCTCTTCAATCATACGAGCAGCACCTTCACTACGGTAGTCATCGAAATGTCAACAATGCCTGCAGCTATAAAGGTCAGTTGTGCCCGTAGTCATTCCTCTATCAAATTCTGAAAAGCTCTTCCCATTCTCCATTTCACGGGCTTCGAACTGACAGACTGACACACCCTGCCCGTGCCGTCTATATATGTTTTGCACCGTGTTCTGAGTGACAGAGGATAATATACAGAAGTGCAACTCGTGATTTTTACTAGATCCCTAGTGGTCGGACCTGAAACCACATTGGCGTCTGTGTCGTGATACGAAACCAGAAGTTATAAAAGCAGCTTCGCATAGAGAGTTGTTACTCTTGAAAAAAACTATAAAAAGAACTTAGACTTTCACGGCTACAGTTACGGCTAATTAGTTCCATGTTCGTCCAGCGGCGCGCTGTTCTATTGAGATCTTCGGGATAAATCTATTACCACTGGCTTCTATGGGATATTTACCTCTGGGACTACTCCTCTGTGCTTCCAGTCGTGGAAACGAGTAGTCATAATAATCTAAGCCATCAATGTACACTGAAGAGCAATTTAATTAGAGATACCTGTCTAGTAATGTGTAGCACCACCTTTCGCCCTGATGACGGCTGCGATTCTTCTCGGCATAGACTCGACAAGACCCCGGAAGCGTTGGGAAGCCATATGGATCCACGACCCCTGAACAAGCTCGCACAGTTCACGAAGATTTGATGGAAGGGGGGTCAGAGCCTCGAACATCTCTCTCAATGGCATTCCAGATGTGCTCGATGGGATTGAGGTCAGGTGACCTAGCTGGCCAAGGAAGCGAGGTCACGTCGGTGGAGTGTTCATCCAACCATTCGGATGCAATTCGGGAACTGCATTATCTTATTGCAGGATGAGGTCCCCAGTGGGATGTTGAAGACGCACAAACGGGAGCAAATGGTCGTCCAGGATATCCCGGTAACGTTGACCTGTGAGGGACGATATCACACGTAATAGGGGTCCAATTTCAATAAATGTAAACAGTCCCCAGAAAAGAATGCCACCCCCATCAGCTTGAAGAGCACCCTGCTGGCAAGAAGGATACACCGCTTCATGTGGTTTGATCCCGTACTCGTATCCTGCCATCCACATGTACCAACGTGAATCTCGACTCATCAGTCCAGGCAACATTTTCCCACATGTCTAGGGTCCAATGGCGATGTTCCCGCGCCCATGCTAATATTTGCACCTTGTGATGTGCGGTCAGCAGCGGCACCCTCGTGGGACGATGGCTTCTGTACCCCATAGCGAGGAGATGGTTCTGGATGGTGTGGCTGCTTACATGTTTTCGTGCACCAGCGTTTAATTGCCGAGTGATTTCTTGCACTGTGGCCCGTCTACCCGCTGTTACAATGCGAGCTAGCCGACGATGACCCCGCTCAGCCACACACTATTGTCCACTATTGTACCCTGCTGGCAAGAAGGATACACCGCTTCATGTGGTTTGTTCCGGTACTCGTATCCTGCCATCCGCATGTACCAACGTGAATCTCGACTCATCAGTCCAGGCAACATTTTCCCACATGTCTAGGGTCCAATGGCAATGTTCCCGCGCCCATGCTAATCTTTTCACCTTGTGATGTGCGGTCAGCAGCGGCACCCTCGTGGGACGATGGCTTCTGTACCCCATAGCGAGGAGATAGTTCTGGATGGTGTGGCTGCTTACACGTTTTTGTGCACCAGCGTTAAATTGCCGAGTGATTTCTTGCACTGTGGCCCGTCTACCCGCTGTTACAATGCGAACTAGCCGACGATGACCCCGCTCATCAACATTATTGTCCACGGCAGTTGGCCCTTGCAGGGATGGTTTTACCGGATTCGATGTACTCACGGTGCACTCATGGCACAGTGGCTCGTGAAATTCCCATTGCCTGCACGACTTCCGAGATGGAGTGACCCATTCGGTGGGCCCCGACAATTTTCTCACGATCAGATACGCTTAGATCCTTCGTCTTACCCGTACTGCGTCCGACTCTTGCTGATTCCCCTCGCATCACTCCTTATATTGTCGGATCGCTGCATACGTCATGTCGTTTCCGTTTACAGGGCCGCCCACAGCGCCACATCTGCATAACGCCAGCTGTCTGCAATTCAATTGCTCTTCAGTGTATATCTTGTTTCGTGATCTTTTGGCAAATTATGGCTACTGAACCGGTAAATGCTAATAAATGGATAAACATTGTTATATGCATAATATTGTTTCCTCTTCATGTAAACGCTCAATGGTTTTCAAAAATTCCATAGGTTAGCTAAAAGAAAAATAGTCATTGCTAAAACAAACAAAAATGAGATTTTGCATCGTACTAATTTGTGTGTTTTTTATTTGTCAGCATGCGTGCATGAGTTTGCCTATTTCTGTCTTTTGTGCTGTCCATTTCGTTAGCATTGCTAGCAAATTGCATACTGCAAGGAAAAGGTGCTATTAAGCAACCAAATGAGGTGCTCATCTTAGAGCATTTCCCGAACCATAATTTGACATTCATTTCGGAACACACACAGTATTGCTATCTCCCTGAATTACTATACTCAAGCCACTTGTAGCTAGAGTGACAACAACCTTTCTCAATTAAATTCCAGGTGAATTGAGTTGTAAAGAGATTAGTTTTTCTTCATACTTTCATGTCAGGTAGCTATTTGATCAGGAGTACTTTCATGACAAGCAGTTTTCTCCAACTTCTCTTTTGGCGAACTTCTCCGATTGGTACGTCTTCCTCAAGAAAAGCTAGAAAATTTATATCTCCCTCTCTGGAGATAAATTACTGGTTCCCTCTGAACACACTATAGTAACTTCCAGATCTTGGTTTTTATTCTTGTTATATAAGCATTGGAAAGTAATCGAACTTAAAAATGCCTGATTAACAACGAGATGGTACGTTTCGCTCTCTTCCCTGCAGGCTATATGTGCTTGGCTGTCGTTAGCCGATATTATCTTGGGCCTTTTTCTCCAGAGTTTTCAGCACTTACCCCATCTCTTTCAGTTTTGTGCCTCACCACAAGCAATTCGGTCACGCAAAATTAAACTTTTCGCAACCAGCGCTTCGCTAATGCATTCATTCTCGCTACAGTGAAATTCCATCCCAGATTACATTTTCCTGAACAAATCTACAAAAAATCTTGACTGAATAAACAGGCTTTTCTATGTTATACAAAGAAAAGAGAAATGGTAAATAAAATGTCATAATTGTTTACGGTATCAAGAAATGTTCAAGTTCACTTTTCTTGATCAATTTCTCACTTTAAAAAGGAAAGGAAAAAAATACCATAAACTTGGCCTGTACAGCTGTGATTAAGATAATATTACTAGATCGTTTAGTTCCCTGTTTTCAGGGACCACTTTATGGAGGGTCATTTGGGGCAAGTCGTCAGGGTTCCCGAATTTTTGGCGAGACTTCGAATTTTGAAGAACCGCATAAGACAATGTTGTGCTGGCAGGAAGCATGATTACCTCGATTGAACTTCCACGATTTAACCTTGCAAGGTAATATCAAATTACCAGGTATGTGATTAGCACAATTTTTAATTCAAGAGAACGCGGTATATCACTGTTGTGACGCAATTGCTAATAGCCTCATGTCTGTGTGGTAAACAACAGTTGGGGGTTCGATTCCCGTTGCCGACCATTCAATTCGGAGTATTTCTATAGGGTTTCCTCTTGAATGTAATGCGAATGCGTGGAGGAGAAACCGGCGCTGGATGTTGAGTAATTTCCGGCGGTTGCACCTGTGGTTCGTTTTCTTCACTGCATTGTGCTGGCAATCTAGTGTTCCCGGCCGAAAAATCCATGAAATGTGACTTGCGGTTCTGTTAATGAGTCGAGGAAACCAACTGTTGAAGTAGAAATTTCTGGAAAAAAAAAAAAATGCGTGGTGTTATCAGATGTAATAATCATGGAACCTTTAAATGTGAAATGTTAAGATATATCTAATCTAATAAAATGTTCGGCATTGAGAATGCAGTGCGATGCAAAATAAAATTTTGTAATCCGTCTTTTAGAAGGAGAAAATTTGTTGCAAATCGGAGCGAGTGCTTTCCTACCAGAAACCCGAATTGCAGGTATTCCAAAAGTCCAGTAAATGAGTTCCCAAAGAAGTCCATCTGGAGCAAAGAACTTTTTTGATTGGACTTGCAGAAATGTAAAATAGATCGCATGTTGAAATCAAACTTCGCACCTTCTACTTCAAAAACTTTTACGTCATTAGAATCAAGAAATGAGGACTGCCACGAAGAAACCTCAGGTTCGATCCCAGACAGGTACAAACGCTCGAACCACTAAATATCCGCCGTGCGTCAGATGGGCACGTTAAGCCGTTGGGCCCCGGGTACTGGCTCCCTGGTAATAAATAAAAGGAATCTTCTTCCCCTTTCTACCTCACTTCCTCACTTCCGAGTGACTTTCCTGTCGGGCACTCTAGCCCAAATCCCCTAGCTTCCTATTTCTAAGGGTTGTTTAAGACCTGGGGTCCGACACTCCCTTCCTAAAATCCTCTACATATAATCTGATCTGATCTGTTTGTGTGTGGAGATGTTAGATTTTTGCTGAGCTTATTGATTGTATGATAGCTATTACCGTATGTGAAGTTATATTTTTATTACCGTCTGCACAACTACGTTGTGAAGTTGTGTGTGTGTGTGTATGTGCACCTCGCCGTGATATGTTTGTGATTTCGTAAACAGACAACATTATGTGATTTCGTCTAAAGTTGCTGGAAGTCTAAAGTGGCTGAACCAATAAAAGAAATTAATACACGCAATTGACGTGGATTAGGAACATCAAACAGAAATCATAGCTCTTTTCACGTTTATAAGTGAGTCACTGAAAAATTTTCATCAGCCGCCACCGGGAATTGAACCCAGGGTCTTCCACTTACGCGCCGGACATGCTACCACTGCACCACATCGGCCTCGAAATCTCCAGACTCGCATACGACTAACTGCCAAACCACATGGCAGGTTGCTTCTTGGAGCCCCGCACAATGCTGGGGATTCACCAAAGATGGAAAGCAGCACCTGAACAAATAACTAGGTGCAGTGGTAGCATGTCCGGCGCGTAACTGGAAGACCTTGGGTTCGATTCCCGTTGGCGGCCGATGAGAATTTTTCCGTGACTCACTTATAAACGTGGAAAGAGCGATGACTTCTGTTCAATAAAAGAAAGTTTACGTAAGTGGATTGACTTTCTGTATATGTTTCGTCTGGCCCTTGAAGCCTTAATTTAAAGTGAGCTATCCGGTACAATTAGTGTATCACATTTACATTTAATTTAACAGTTCCTCAGTTGGACATTTGGAACTTAGCGTAACAACAAATCTCGCATTACGTAAAAAGGGTTACGTTATGAAGTCTTGTAGTTTAAAAAAAACAAAAAAAAACAATTCCAGTCTGGGTACTTTTTCATCAGGCCTTGTACCTAGATTTGTGAAATTCTTCCATATCATAAAAAAATTTACAAAACATTTGACAATTTCATGGGTCAGGTTTTCATCAAAAAATCAAGGGGTGTGATTTTTATTTACATTTCATCTCCCTCCGAAGCAGCAAATGGCGCTTTCCTAATTCAAAAACAAAAACCGATTGTTGCGTTATACGTAAAAAACATCTTTACCTTTCTTGTTACCTCTGAAAAGCCTTAAAATTCAAATGGCTCGGTCATTTGCTTGCTGTCTTGCTGTCTTTGTGTTTGGATGAACCATAGACTTTTACCCTTTTCATTAGAAACACCAAACGCAGTTTGGCGACTTCTCTCTGAAAGCCGCCTAGAAAAATTAGCTCGTGTAATTGAACTAGAAGAAGTTTTTAAACTTCACGGCGACACAAGGGTTCAGCAACATGCCAGGTATGCGCTGTTCCCCACCCCACGGATAAATTAAAAAGAGGAGGAAAAAATCTATCCCCTTACCCACATGCCAGAGTGTAAGTTTAATCCTTCCGCTCGAGTGACTTACAGAGGCTCTACCAGATGGCACTGAAATTCCGAAAGAATTCTAAAGCGATCTTTACAATCATCCCCTCCCCCCTTTATCCCTCCCATTAACTTTAATGCATTTTCCTTGAACTCACCACCCCTGGGGAGATACCGCAGTCTAAAAAAGAAAGAAAACCCCTAAAAAAAACACAGTCACAAAACACACAGAGGGGGTATTCATGTGTGAGGCAAATTTTCTGTTCTTCGAGTGTCTTCATAATGAATTTCATTTCATTAAAGTTGATGGTCCGTAAACGGTACTCAACAACCACATGAAACCAAGTGCCGGCGATCGAACGAACAATTGCTTTTGCAGCATTCTCTTTAGCCTTTTTTAAACGTCTTTTCGGATATTTCTTCTTCTTTTTTTTTTTTTTTTTCGGAATCCCACCCCCCATTTTTTAAGCCAAATTTAATTCCATTGGCGTGATTCACTTAAGAGGCTTTCTTCAATTTAATACACATTCATCGATTTAAAGCACGGGGTACACGGTTAAACTTTGGAATGTTTTCTTTATTTGTATGTCTGTGTGTGGAAAACTGCTTTCCTAAAGGCGATTCTCGTAAATTATCAGGTTTTATTTAAACTTGCGCTTTTGCGGAGCGATTACCTGATTTTATAAAAAAAACATGCGTCATTAGCTTCATATTGTTTTGTTATACAAATTTTGAAGATGTGAATCTGTTTTTTGCTGTAAATATGACATGGATGTCAGGTAAGTCAGATAATATCCGAAAACGTTAAAATTTCGTCGTCCTGGAGCGGGAACCGAACCGGCGTCTTCCGGATAGCGCCCCGGTATGCTAACCACAACACCATCCAAAACCTAAGTTTCGAATTAATTTGAATATAACCATCGGAAACCTGAAACTTGGCCATTCTGGGTGGTGTAGTGGTTAGTATACTCGGAAGATATGTGGGATATGCGGGTTCGGTTCCCGCTCCAGGACGACGAAATCTTCAAGTTTTCGGATATTGTCTGACTTACCATCCTTGTCATATTAACACCAAAAAAGAGATTCGCATCTTCAAAATTTGTATTGTATGGTGTAATCCCGTATTTCTTTCATGATTGATTTCTTAAATTCAGAATTATGTAAAAGCAAACATAGCTTTTTGTTCGGGGAGGGCGGGGGGAGTCGACCACTGGGAGCAACTCAATCAGCTATAAGCAGTCGATCGTCCCTAATTTAGGGTTGCTGGGAAAGGAAAGAGACAGACAGATTTATGTAGACGATTTTAGGAAGGGAGTGACTGATCACCAGGTCTTTAACAACCCTTAGAATTAGGAAGCTATGAGATCTGGGCTAGAGTGCCCGACAGGAAAGTCACACTGAAACGAATTAGGAAAGGAGAGGAACACGCACAGGGCCGTAACTACCGGGAGGGCAGGGAGAGCGGCTGCCGCCCCAGGGTCGTCATATCAGGAGCGTAAATTCATCTCTGAGGAGAGTGAAAATATATAAATTAATTGAGTGTGGATAAATTTTCCGAACATTTTAACTCAAAAACAAAGTTATACACTTTAATATCTTGTTTTTGTAAATATTAGCCTCATATACACTGAAGAGCAATTGAACTAGACAGCTGGCGTTATGCAAATGTAACGCTGTGTGCGGCCCTGTAAATGGAAACGGCATGACGTATGCAGCGATCCGACAATATAAGGAGTGATGCGACAGGAATCAGTAAGAGTCGGACGCAGTATGAGTAAGAAGAAGGATCTAAGCGCATCTGATTGTGGGCAAATTGTCGGGGCCCGACGAATGGGTCACTCCATCTCGGAAGTCGTGCAGCCACTGGGATTTTCATGAGCCACTGTGTCACGGGTGCACCGTGAGTACATCGAATCCGGTAAAACCATCCCTGCAAGGGCCAACTGCCGTGGACAACAGCGTGTGGATGAGCGGGGTCATCGTTGGCTAGCTCGGGCCACAGTGCAAGAAATCACTCGGCAATTTAACGCTGGTGCGCAAAAAACGTGTAAGCAGCCACACCATCCAGAGCCATCTCCTCGCTATGGGGTACAGAAGCCATCGTCCCACGAGGGTACCGCTGCTGACCGCACATCACAGGGTGCAAAGATTAGCATGGGCGCGGGAACATCGTCACTGGACCCTAGACATGTGGAGAAATGTTGCCTGGACTGATGAGTCGAGATTCACGTTGGTACATGCGGATGGCAGGATACGAGTAAGGCGCAAACCACATGAAGCGATGTATCCTTGTTGCCAGCAGGGTACTCTTCAAGCTGATGAGGGTGGCATTCTCGTCTGGGGACTGTTTACGTGGACTGAAATGGGACCCCTAGTACGTGTGACATCGTCCCTCACAGGTCAACGTTACGGGGATATCCTGCACGACTATTTCCTCTCGTTTGTGCGTCTTCAACATCCCACTGGGGACCTCATCCTGCAACAAGACAATCCAGCTCCCGAATTGTATCCGAATGGTTGGATGAACACTCCACCGACGTGACCTCGCTTCCTTGGGCAGCTAGGTCACCTGACCTCAATCCCATCGAGCACATCTGGGATGCCATCGAGAGAGATGTTCGAGGCTCTGACCCCCTCCAGCAAATATTCGTGAACTGTGGGATCTGTTCAGGGGTCGTGGATCCAGGGGCGGATTTCCGGCTAGGCGCGCGCCTAGGGCCTCGCTGTTTGAGGGGCCCCGAAAATATATAATTGGATTTTCAGTTTGGTTTTCACGGACCGAAGCAAATCAGTCCTTAAGGTGACTACTTTGTATTGTCAATTGATATTTTACTTTCTCATACTAATACTACCATATTTTTTCTTGCTGTTGCTGATATTCCGAATTTTCGAGTTCTTATCGATGTACTTATTTTGAAAGGAACGGTTAAAATAATTTTGAGTTCCTTTAAGTGGTTGGTAAAGAAGGTATTCACGCTTCCCACACTTTTCATTGTTTAAGGCGAATTCTTAACTCTCCTGCTGGGCTATAAATTGCTTTCATGGTTTTTCCAGCCAAGGGAACACATATGTATTGGAACCTTCCCACCTTCTTCCCGAGTTGCGATGAGGAGTACTTGTAAAAACTTTCCTGATGCCCGGGCGTGTTTGCTGTTAATAGTTTCTCTCCTTCGTGGTAGGATAATCAATGAAGAAAGAAATATTCTTCACAGGATAACTCTTCTTAGGACAATCAAGTTCTTTCTCGGCCCTAATCACTCTAAACCATCTTAAAACAAAAGAGTTATCAATATTTAGGCTGAAAAAATAAAGAATTTGAGAATATCACACTATCTTATTTAATAGTGTTAAAAGTAATTTATATTGTATTGCAACAACATTTTCTCATTACTTTCTGCCCCCTTGGTTTAATACTGATAATTATCAAGTATTCTCACCTTTTCTATTCCTTAAATCGACTTAAAACTAGCTTTTGAAAAAGCAATAAAAAGTTTCAATGATACTCTTGCTCAAAAACCCGCAGTTCCTACTTTTCCATTTTCAAACCGGATCTTTTGCATTTAATTTGTATGCTTCTGCTTCTGAAAACTGCACTGCAGGTATAAATGGGATACGGGTATTTAAAGTGCCAAACCTAACATCAGTTGATTCCCTATTACCCTCAAAATTCTGTTTATGATAACTGCAGTGCATGAAGCATATGGGATATTAAAAGTGCCAAACTTTATATCCATTGATTTCCCATTAGCCGCAAAAATATTTTTTGAAATATCTCTAAAATCAAAAAGTTCGATGTGCACGAACAGACAAAAATATTACACTAACACAGTTTCTTACAGAATGTTATAATAATAGGAAGCGATGGCATTTTAAAAAAGTGTAAAAAACTTTTCTTGATTCCCCCCCCCTTTTCTTTTTTTGTTAATCTGACGGATGAAAATTTCTGAAGGGATAAGAAGGGGGAAGGGGGCCCTGAACCTTTTAGCACCTAGGGCCCCAAAAGATCTAAAGTCTCCTCTGCGTGGATCCGTATGGCTTCCCAACGATTCCGGTGTCTTGTCGGGTCCATGCCGAGACGAATCGCCGCCGTCATCAGGGCGAAAGGTGGTGCTATACACGTTACTAGACAGGTATCTCTAATTCAATTGCTCTTCAGTGTATATATACTATTACGCGCAGCTATCCAGCGTACGATAATTCGCCCGAAAGGGGTCCGTGTTCGAATCCCGGTAAAGCATGGGTGTTGTGTTTGTCTTACGGCACTGACTCTCTCCCTTCACTGGAACCAGTGACCCTAAATTAGGGACGGGCAACTGCTGATAGCCCATTGAGTTGCTTACGGTCTTCGTTAAACCTCCAATAAAAAATAAATAAATAAAAAAAAGTAACCAGCGTACAGAGTTTACACTATGAGTTGTGGACCACCTCATATGGATGCATGGTAGAGCCTTGCACGGGCCAGGCCGGGCCTGCCCGTAATTTAAAATTTAGTGGCCGGGCCGCGCCAGGCCTACAATTTCGTAGGCGGGCCTGGACGGGCCTGAACTTGCATTTGTACCGTGTAGTCCGGTTGTTGATAAAATTAGGTTATTCTGTTTTTGAAGTTTCCGTCTTTCCTTTCCCGTGATCATATTTCTTGTTTCTCGCAATCATTCTTCTTTCCAGCTTTGTGCTATTTTTTATTTATTTATTTATTTTGCGCGCGTCTTTTCGTCTTTGATCTTTGGCAATCTCTCTCCCCTTTGAATCCTTATTCCATTTATTACGGAAGTTTACACCAGAAAAACACTTGCTCCGTACGATGATTTGCATTTATAGGAATTAGGAATCAATTAAAGCTTCAACATGCGCTAGTAAACTATTCTTAGGCTCTGTCTTTATAATTTGGATTTGCTGCTTGCTTTGTTTTATATATAGATTATTATTGGGTTGGGTAAATTAGAGGTTCGAGGAGCAAAACAATCGGAAAATTATGTTACATTTGGATTTTGGGAGTTATATCCTAAACCTGAAGAATTAAAATCAAAGGCGTCGGGCCAACAGAATGGAATCATATTCTGCGTACGAGAGTTTGTTGTATTAACTTTTAAGCATTAAGCATATTATTGTGTGTGCGTGTGTGTAACTCAGCATCAATTTATATTATGTTCTGGCCAAAAGTGTCAAAGAAGACAGTACTTAACTCGTATAAACAATGATCTGACTCTAGGAATTGTTCGATTATGAAATGACGATGATTTACTTAAGTTCACTGAATACTATTTATTACATTTGCCGTGTTTCTGGTTACTGGTGGGTTAGTTAACTTACTTATGCCCTCTTTTTACACAAGTTTCGAGTTAGTCCAAAACGTTACAGTACAAATACCGTCTTTGTTAAAACAAGTGACAGTTACGCAAATAAAACCTATGCCTGACCTGAATGGCCGGGTCGGGCCTGACATTAACTTGGTGGGCTCGGTCCTAAAAATATTGCCTCTGCAAGGCTCTATTGCATGGAATTGCGCGAAACAGTGAATGAAGGTACTGAAGCAATATGTGATATGCCTAACCTCCGTAACCTTTCCAAATACGTCGTAAGGATAATGATCTCGTTAGTCATTTGTGTCCTGTCGCCGAAAGTTTCTCTGAGCATTTAACCTTGAACGGAATTTTTCCAAGTCCTACTCCGAAAGCATATTCCTATTGTTACGCTCACTCTTTGTTTCTGCTCTGGTTTGTTTTCATTCTACATTTCGTCAGGTGTTGTGTTGTCGGTGTTCACATAAAATTTACGTTTCTGTTGATACTTAAAACCGTTAGCTCTGGGGTATTCACCTAATTTTTAAATTTTGAGTATATTTATGTAGAAAACTGAAAGTGAGATTTTTTAACGATCGTAATACTTTCCTATAACGAGGTTGTGAGATAGTAAGAACTGCTTACTATTTGAGTGGAAGTGAGGAACTTTTGAACTCAAAGGGGCGTAATTTCAAGGTTCGCCCTCCCAGATAAGAAAAGTTTGCTACGTTCCTGAAGACGTCCTTATTTTTAACTGGGGAGCCAGTATCCCGAGTCCGACGGCTTAACGTCCCATCCGATGTACGGTGGATATTTAGTGATTCGAGCGTTCGTTCCAGCCTGGGATCGATCCCGAAACTTTTCCTTGGCAGTCAGGAAAATTGACTACCAGGCGATCCGCGGCAGGGAAAAGAAAGAGTCAGTACCGTAAGACAAACACGCTATCCATGTCTTACCGCGTCCTCGAACCTAACCCCCATCTTGTGCGGATGGTCAGAAGCCTCTGCGTCACCGAAGCAGCAGGGGCTTCTTTTATTATTACCGAGATAGTAATAATTACTAAAGTAAAGAGTAGCGCAGCTAGCATTTCAATTCGGGAGCGCAGTCCATTCCACACAGGCCATTTCATGTGTAATGCACACAACTTTTTTAAACATACCGGAAGTATCTTAGGCGAAGTCTCCGTACAGTCTGTGACGTACTATAGAGGTGAATCACTCATCAAGACGACTAATCTGCAACGGTACATTCCGTCCGTGTAGCTTAGTTAGGAGAGCAACTTACTCCGGAGTGAAAAGGCGCAAGTTCGATCTCCGTCACGGACAAATTTGTGTTTTCACAAGTCCTTCTATGTAGTCTCCCTGCTTCTGAATGACGGCTTCCCAACGTTTTGGTTGGTCCACAATTCCAGTCACGTCCCCTGTTTTGTTCGGATTTCGGACACGCTGGATAACATCTGCAGAAAAGTCCTCCAGTGAGGAAAATCGCTGCCCACGCACGGGTTGTTTGAGCTTGGGGAGCAAGTCAAAAGTCTGGTGGACTCATGACTGGGCTATAGAGTGTATAAAGTAACACTTCTCACCTGTACTTCACCAGCACATCTATCATCGCCTTCCCCATGTGTGGCCTTGCATTGTCGTGCAAAATGAGAGGCCAGTCTCAGCTCAGATCAGACCATATGTAGAGGATTTCAGGAAGAGCGTGTCTGACCCCAGGTCTTAAACAACCCTTAGAAATAGGAAGCTAGGAGATTTGGACTAGAGTGCCCGATAGGAAAGTCACACGGAAGTGAGGTAGAGATGTGGAAGAAAGACGCCCTTATTTATCACCAGGTGGACAGTACCCGGGGTCCGACGGCTTAACGTGACCATCCGACGCACGACGGATATTTAGTGGTTCGAGCGTTCGTACCTGCCTGGGATCGAACCAGAGATCTTTTCCTTGGCAGTCACGAACGTTGACCACCAGGCCACAGGCGGCCCGAGAGGCCCGTTTCATCAATCGGGGTTGTTTCTAGGGAGGAGCCAAGGGTGAGCTGAGCATCTCCAAGATGGTAGATGTCCCCCCTACATAATATATGTATTATTTCATAAAAGTTTCAGTGTGTGGACGGAAAAAAAGGCCTGTCATTCGTTTATTCAGCTTTGGTTTCAAGAACCGACAACATTCAAGAAAAGAAAGAATATCGAAGTGTTGGTTTTTATTCTCTTTTCACTTTTTCTTCCTTCCTCTCTCTTTCTCTCTTTCTGTCCCTGCCTCTCTCACTCCTTCCCTTTCTCTCGCTCTCAAGAAATCGTTGTCTATCATCAAATACGGGCCTTTAGAATTAATCAAAAACATCAACAGATTTTTCTCTTTGTCACTGCCATAATAATTTAGCTAAGGCTGATTTAGGTGGAGGAAAAGATGCCTTAGGGGAAGGAGGATTTGGACCCACGTCAGATATCCTTGTGGATGCCCCACTAGAAATAAGATATCTGCTGTTAACTCTTGTGTTATACCTGTATTGACGTACTCTTTTGATGTCTTCTTACATTTCATTCCGAACTTATAGGAACTTTTTTTCTGCAGTTTGTAGTTGAACGACCCCTATGAGCACCTTAGAGTATCAGAAGTCTTCCGTTTCTAACTTAGAGCCACTGGCTCCATAAGAGGGAGCAAACCATCTCCAGAAAGACAACAAACACAGCATCCATATCTTGCTTCGAGATTCGAAACTATACTCACCGGTAAGAACCCCTCGCCTTCAACCACTAGGCGACCATGAGCATCTAAGAAGCTACTTGGCTTGACACGAATCCCAATGGAAGATTGACCTTTTGGTGTTGGTTCTTTCTCTTCCTGAAACCACTAGCTCTACATCAGATATTTTTTGTTTTAGGACATAACGACCACCATGAGCAACAAAAATGGCTATAAGAAGTCGTCCGACCCTAACATAGGGTCACTGGTTCCAAGGAAGAGACCTGGCCAGAGTCATCAGACAACACACACCAGTTATGCCGCATCCAAGACTGGAGCTTTGGCTCTTCTGAGACGAATGGTCAGATACCAGCTTCTCCGACCACTCGGCCGCCGAGGTAGCACATCAGAGAGAGGCTGTTTTTAAATGGATTTTGGGTTGTTAAACATTGAAAATAAAAAAATATATAAATATACATTAACTGCGATAACATGTTATTTTTAAGGAAAGGATATTTCTCTCACTTCGAAAAAAAAAAAATCAATGTAACCATAGCAAATTAAATGGGATATCTATTATTTATTCGATTGGAATCAAGTCACGAAGAAAATGCCTCATCCACACATACACGATACTAAAAGGAAATTCGCCTAACAGGTGGCATTGCGCACAGATGGGTGAACCGGGCAAGGTTACGCGCATTCAGAAACAAACTCGCAAATTATAGTGACAGATAAACTTTTTCGGCCGCAAATGCGTAAAATGTTGAAAAAGTATTGGGATTGAATGCCAGATTATAGGATACAAACCATCTTTCTTCTACCATGGAATAAAAAAAAGTACACTCTTGTAGCAACAGCAAAAACGAGTGGAGTACTTGATATGCAGAAGATGTCCTACACTCTGTCGAGTCAGCAGGTTGGATGAAGAGCAGCTGACAAATGGTTGCTTAAACGCTGTCTTTAGCCATGATAGATCGCGGCTTTGATGACCACGTGATAAAGACGTGTGAACCCAACTCGCAGTACGAATAACACCCGATAGCACTGGGTGAACGGAGGGTGAAAAAGGTAATTTTTAACATGTCGCGCCTGCAAATTTTATTACCAGAACGTATTTCCAAGAAAAAATAGGTGTTCGGTTTCATAATTACTCTAATGATAGAGGTCTTTATAAAGGAAAAAATGTGCGCGTGTGTGCTCATTGTCTGCAATGGCACAATAATGAAGCCAAAATTAGATGTGTTTGTGTGTAATAGTGAAGTAACACAGCCAAACCGTGTGAATGCGTGCGCTTTTATATGTGTACCTGTGTAAGTTCAGATATATAATGGATGGTATCAAATATCAAAGCATTTAATCATTGATGAAACATGGAGGTAGCTACTGGGGCTTCTGACGTATTTCTATCAAAAAAACTTAAAATCCACTGCGTTTGACAATCACAAGTCGTCGCTAATGCTGCATTGGGAAATATTTTAGAATAAAATAAACTATATTTAGCAAAGATATAGTAATATTCAAATGAACTATAATATAAAAAGGTACTGTAATCCAGAAAAATCGGGAAGTACCCGAGCTCGAGTGGTCTAAGAAACAAACTTCTGACCATTCGTTCAAGATGGTTTCTGGCTCATACGGGTGACGTATTTATCTGATGGCGTTGGCTCTCTTCCTTCCCTGGAATTAGTGGCCCTAAATTAGGGACGGGCGACTGCTTATGATCTTTAGAGTTGCTCATGGTGGGCGTTAAACCGTAAAACAAAAAAAAACTAAATATCCGGAGGGGGCAGGGTATAACAATGCAAGTAACTTAGATAATAAAACAATACAGTAACGCAAATCAAATTGAAAACCGCAGAACGCAGAAATGCGGTTAAATTACATGGCAACATAGTACAGTGACGCAAATTAATTGAAAGTAGTGGAAAGTAATGCAGATAAAATGGAGGACGGCGCACTACAGCGACGCAAATTAAGCAGAAGATAATGGAACTTAGTAATTCAGTTAAAATGGAAGACAACACGGTATAGCGACGCAGAAGATAATGGAGTTTAGTAATTCAGTTAAAATAGAGGACAACACGGTATAGCGACGCAGATGAATTAGAAGACAACGGAACTTAGTAGTGAAATAAAATGGTGGAAAACACATTATAGCCACTCGGATTAATTTGAAGATAATGGAGCTTAGTCATTCAGCCCCGGGTGGCCTAGTGGTCAACGTTCGAGACTACCACGGAGAAGACCTCTGGTTCCATCCCATGCAGGTAGGAACACTCGAACCACTAAATATCCGCTGTGCGTCAGACGGGCACGTTAAGCAGTCAGTCCCCTGGTACTGGCCTCCTGGTAATAAATAAGATCGTCTTCCTTCCTTCTTTCTACCTTGCTTCCGTGTCTCTTTCCTATCGGTTATTCTCAGTGGCGCCCGTATGAGTACTTTTAGGCGGGGCTAAGAAGAAAAATGCTTACCTCTTTCAAGGTTGTCAAACATTTTAATAAATGTACAAGATACTAAAATAGAACAAAAATAATTGGCACAATGAATCACTAATATCTTATTATTTCTAAAAATGCTTTAAAAAAAGGTTTCGTCTATTTTAGTGTTTTAAATTTATCAAAAATTTGGCTATACCAACTGGGGGTAGGGGCTCAACCCCCTATGGGCGCCCTTGTGTACTCTAGCTCAAATCTCCTAGCTTCCTATTTCTAAAGGTTGTTTAAGACCTGGGATCAGACACTCCCCTTCCTAAAATCCTCTACATATGATCTGATATGATCTTAGTCATTCAGCTAAAATGGAGGACAATACGGTATAGCGACGCAGATGAACTAGAAGACAACGGAACTTAGTAGTGAAGATAAAATGGTAAAAAACACAGTATAGACACTCAGATTAATAATTTGAAGACAACGGAGTTTAATAATGCAAATAAAATGGAGGACGATACAATACAGCGACGCAGATTAAGCAGAAGATAATGGAGCTTAGTAATTCCGTTAAAATGGAGGAGTACACGGTATGGAGACACTGATTAATTAGAAAGCAGCAGAGCTTAATAATGCAGATAAAATGGAGGACGACACGATATAGCGACTCAGATTAATTAGGAGACAACGGAGCCAAGTAGTGCTGATGAAATGGAGGACTACTCAGTGCAGTGACGCAGATTAAGCAGAAATTAATGTAGCTAAAATGAAAGACTACACAGAATAGCGACGCAGATTACAGACATTTGCAAAAGTTTAAGACCACCTGTCAATTTATCTAAAATTAAGATTTTCAAAGGAACAACTAATTACTAGTCAGAGATATTTGAAAAAATTGCAGCACAGATAAATACTTACATTCTTTAGAAAACAAAAAGACCGAAATCAGTACTTTGTGTCGCCAACTTTTTTTTTTTTTTTTTATAACGGGCAGAATACGATGTAGCGAATATTCTCAATGAGGAATCTGCAGTAGTCACTTGAAATATCTTTGCACTACACGTACTTTATCACGCCAATCAAAGCTTGGTAATTTGATGGCTGTTTTTCTCCTACCTTGTCTTTTAAAGTGGTCCAAAAATTTTCGATTTGGTTAAGGTCGGGACTATTACCGGGCCAGTCAAGCACAGTTATGTTTTCCTCTGCAGGTAGTCCTTGACTCTCTTTGATCTGTGTCATGGAGCACCATCATGCATAAAGATTGTGCATCTGTGCACTTGCATGTGAGTTAACAGCTTCTCAAGTAAACATTTCCATATAAAAAGGACCAGTCATGATAGTGCCTGTCACCAAAAAGGATAATGAAGCAGTACCGGATGGTGACATAGCATCCCATATTATCTGACTGGGCGGATGTCTCACGGTGCTAACGGTGTATTTCTCATCAAATCTTTTGCGTTTTGGTCGACATGTGCTTTGCGTGATTCAAATTGACGCACAGTTGATTCATCAAGAAAAAAGAACTTGGCTCCAATTTTCAGCAGTCCACATTTGATTACAGTCTACGTTTCATTTGGTCTCTTCTTTTTCATGAGAGATTAGTCTAGGTTTATGTGCAGGTTTACAAGACTTTAACCCAAAATCTTTGCTAAGAAGTTGGGAAACAGTGCTGATATTAATATCAGACCCTTTTGAATGCAGAGAGACCTTGATTTTCTTGCACGAACTTCTCGAAGAACGCATAGCTGTTCGCCTTATGGTATTGTCATCACGTGGGGTTGTTTTCCTTGGACGTCCACTTCACTTTCGGTCGCTAAATTCACTTGTATCTCGATATGTTTTGATCGTATTATGAATAGCAGTCTTGCTCACATTCGCCTTTCTGCTTATGTCACGTTTGGAATATCCTTCATGATATAAAGTCACTATTTGTGCTCTCTGAGTAACGCTTAATCATTTTTTGGCCATTTTTCGGTATATAGAACATACGTATAAAACCTCTCAGCATGAAAACCAGAAGCAAACTGACGCTCGCACGCTTTCCCCTAACTCTCTCAATAGGATGATGCAACAGCGACAGAAAGTTGAGTAATACAGACAGTAGCTGACGCAATCGGTAGAAATCCTCTAATACCAATAGGTGGTCTCAAACTTTTGCAAATGACTATAAAAGGCAATGGAGCGTAATAATGTAGATAAAATGGTGGAAGACACAGTATACCTACGCAAATTAAAATTTCTCTTTGTCGCTTCCTGTAAACTAAGCTGTGAGCACCCATGCTTCCTGGCAGTTGCTCACCCAGGATTTTTTTCTGGGGGTGGCCCAAAATATTGAAGGCTCAAATAAAAATACCACGGAAAACACATCTAAAATAATGGAAAGCGATAAAAATATCTCTGCCATATTAAAATACGTTTCCAATTATTCGTAAAATATGTACTTAAAAATTTGTAACAGTAGCCATATCAAAGAACGAAAGGATCAAGCGATACGTCATGGGGGAGGGCACGAATCCTTGGGCCGCTCCCACTAAGTGCGCCTCTGGTTCCTGGTGTTTCTAGTAATTTATTAAGAGCACCGCAACGTAAGGAATTGGAAGTATTATTATTTAGTTTTCCTTAAGTGGGTGCTCACAATTGTCATTTCAATTATCATCTGGTACTAAAGTTATGTTATCATCATCATCATTGTCAACCATTATTAATCCACTGCTGGACGAAGGTCTCCCCAAGTTTCTTCCACAACGGTCTGTCTTGTGCCAGTCTCCTCCATGTTACTCCCGCTTACTTTCGAATTTCATCCACCTATCTCCCATGTGGGTTTTTTCTGCGTCTTTTCCTGTCCCTTGGAATTAAGTCTAAAATTTCAGCTGTCCAGTGATGGTCTGTCCTTCTGGCAATATGTCCAGCCCATTGCCCTTTCAGGGATTTTACTCTGGTCATGATGTTTTCCACTCGTGTCATTTTTTGATCCACGAGTTCTTCTTATCTCTCCTGGTTACACCAAGCATGCACCTCTCTATGCTACTTTGAGTTGTCTGCAGCCTTTGTATGTCTCTTTTAGTTAGGGTCCACGTCTCTGCACCATACGTAAGCACTGGAAGGATGCATTGATCAAACACTTTTCTTTTAAGACATAATGGCATATTGCTCTTGAATATTTTACTGTTTCTTACAAAAGCTCTCCAGGCAAGTTTTATACGCCGATTAATTTCTTCATCAATGTGACCCTCACTTGATACCTGCTGTCCAAGATAAATGTAGGTATTGGTTCTCTCCAGCTTTTCCTCATCAATCGATAAATGTTCCTTTCTTGTAAAAGCATTTATAACGAAGTAAATTTCTCCGTCATTTTTGTCCACACCGGGCCCGAACCCGGGTCCCCTCATTCCGGAATAAGTCACTCTACCAATGAGCTACGCGGACGTTCGTTGTCGCTGCTATCTGCCTTTATGTCGTATCTGGGCAGGCACTTCACACTCGCCCCCCCCCGAAAGAGAACCGGGGGCATGGCCCACGGGTTAGCCGTGACCATGAATCGTTGCAAGCAGCCATCCGCTGTAAAACGTGCACTTTAGAGCTCCCAGTCAATCTGGTGTGTGGAATGCAACGTCACACACATTTATTTTTCGAAGTGCTGGAGATTCGCTTATTTTTCCTATCTCGCGGTGTGGAAAAAACATCACACCATTCCGAGATCTTGAACGGCCGGGTCACCGGGAAGTTCGGGCGCCATTATAACGTAGTAAATTTTCCCGTCATTTTTGTCCACGCCCGGGCTCGAACCCTGGTCCCCTCATTCCGGAATAAGTCACTCTACCAATTGAGCTACGCGGACGTTCGTTGTCGCTGCTATCTGCCTTTATGTCGTGTGCGTCCTGCTGGTCAGGCACTTCACACATTGTACATCACTTTTGTCTTCTGAAAGTTCATTTTTAATCCCACTTCTTTACTCTTGTTAGCAAGTTCCTGGATCATACTCTGCAGCTCTGATGGGGTAGTGGCAAGAATGACTACGTCATCAGCAAAACGAAGGTGAGTTAAGTCATCTCCATTAAACTTTATCCCTTTGCTTTCCCAGTTCAGCGATTCAAATACATTTTCCGATGCGGCATTAAAGAGTTCGGGATATATAGTGTCACCTTGTCTCACTCATTTTCCAATTTTTATGGATGCTGTATTTTCAAATAGCCGAATCTTTGCACTTGCATTTTCATAGGTGTTATTTATAATATTAATGTTTGCATTTTCAACACCGCAGGATTTCAAAGCCATTGTAACTGCTGATGGTTTCACCGAATCAAAGGCTTTTTCATAATCGATAAAAGCCATGCACAATGGACGTTCATATTCCCTCGCTCTTTCAATTAGTTCTCTCAGTACGTGGATATGATCTATAGTGCTGTAGCCACTCCTGAATCCAGCTTGTTCTCTCGGTTTAGCCATGTCCAATGTCACCTTCAAGCGGTGTGAAAGAACTTTAGCGAAAATTTTATAAACCCCTGATAGGAGGCTGATAGGTCTGTAGTTACTGAGATCCTCAATGTCACCTTTTTTATGTAGCAGGATCATTGCAAAGTTATGTACATGATATTATTTTATTTTGTTGAAATTGTGTGTATTTTTTTTTTTTTATCTCTGGCTGTAAGGTTTGTTGCGCTCTTTGATTTTCCAGATTTTTGTATTTTTTGAATACCCCATGTTGCGAGACTTGCAGCTGAAACAGACGCGAGTTCCTTTGGAGGAATGTAACCGAGAAAAAATGAAAAGGGTCAAAAAAGAAAGAAGACAGAGATCAAAAGGACAACTTTGCGCGTCAGGCAACAGGTTAACCCCCGATGTGTTTTCCTTTGAGGCTTATTAGCTGCGCTGTTTGCTGTGACAAGAATTCCATCTGTCCTCAGTGCCGCAGATAACGATCGTACATGAAAGTTTGACACGAAATGTCACCTCAAACACTTACTCTTCCCTTCGTTTTCCCCATCCGTACCCCCACTCTTAACACATGCCTCCCCCCTCCCCTTCGTGCCATAGAACAAAGATGATTTACAAGTCTCCAACGCTCAGATGTTCCTCATTCCGGGAAGGCACGATGATGTAGTTGCTGTAGTTGCGTCAGATTTAAAATAACAGGTTGTGCAAATACAGAAATACTCACAGGATGTTTCAGTTTCTTGAGTTCATGAATGAAGCTCGAATTAAAACATCAGTGCTACGAAAAGGAAAAAAAAAAAAAAAAACAGTATCTAATGCTCTTCGCACAACTTTTACAATCCTGGATACGTATCCCATTTGACTTCCATATTACTCTATTTTTATTTATCGCACGTCTTTTGGAAAGACGTGCGAAAAATAAAGTGTACAAGCACGCACCTTTTTTCCAATAGGTGCGTGCTTGTACACTCAATCGACAAAACATTCGAGATAGGGGTGATGGGCAGTTGACATGCAGTCATCCCCCCGCGCAGAGTGGAACAGATCCAAACTCAACATAGGCGATTAATAGGCTGACAGCAAGACTTCTCAACAAGTCTCGCCGGTGGCCAAGCGGTCTACGTCGTGACTGCCACGAAGAGGACCTCGGGTTCGACCCCAGCAGGTACGAACGCTAGAACCACTAAATATCCGCCATGCGTTGGATGGGCTCGTTAAGCCGTCGGGCACCGGGTATTAGCACCCCTAGTAATAAATAAGGGCGTCTTCCTCCCCCTTTCTACCTCGCTTCCGTGTCACTTTCCTATCGGGTACTCTAGCTCAAATTCCTAGGTTTTTATTTCTAAAGGGTTGTTTAAAACCTGGGGTTAGACACTCCCTTCCTAAAATCCTCTAAATATGATCTGATATGATCTTTCCAACAGTGGCCACAGATAGCTTAGTGGTCAACGTTCGTGACTACCACGGAGGAACTTCAGGTTCGATCCCAGTTAGGTACGAACGCTCGAACCACACTGTTAACAATTGCAGGGTCAAATTGCGGTAGATACACCGGCAGCTGAGTGGCCAGTCAATAAACCGTAATTTTACAGTACCATACCGTAATGTTCATTAACATGTCTAATGAAAGGGAAATAAAAACGTCTAATGACCATAATATTCATTAACATGTCTGATGACCGAGAAATAAAAACGTGTTGCCCACAGAGGTGTTGCCAGTCGACTGATTGCATGTGAAAAAACAGGTATATAACCACTTTAAGAAGAACGTTGCCTGCCAGATTACCAGGGTTAAAATATAGTAACAGTTCAAACAGTTTAAACACCTTCAACATGTAGTTTATCAACCGAAATTTTATGGTTGACCGCCAGGTGGCGTGCTTACGATCTGTAAACCGTCTTAATCCAGATGAAACACTGACTATTCACGGTAGTTTTTACCAGTGCACTAAATATCCACCATTCGCCGGATGGGCACGTTAAGCAGTCGGACCCCGGGTACTGCCCCCCGTAATAAATAAGGGCGTCTTCCTCCCCCTTTCTACACCGCTTCCGTGTCACTTTCGTATTTAGCACTCTAGCCCAAATCTCCCAGATTTCTATTTCTAAGGGTTTTTTAAGACCTGGGGTCAGACACTCCCTTCCTAAAATCCTCTACATATCATCTGATCTTCCCAACAGTGTATCGCAGTCTACGAATATGGGTACTATAACGTAATTGCCTTTTTCGTGCAGAGATATTGTCGTTACGTTATGTCTAAACCATTAGATAAGAATACGATGCAATAGTTCCTAATTAAGTTTTTGCTGCCAGACGGAAACATAAAACAGAAGTCAGACTTACTGTAATTCGTTCTTTATTCCAGCACTAATACAAGGAAACAACATCGCACTTCAAAATATAACGTAATTCACATCCGCCACAAATGAGAATCCCTCCTTCATCGTTTTGAAAAATAAATGTTCCACACACGAAATTGAGTGGGATTTCTCATATGCACGTTCTTCATGGGATGACTGCCTACATCGACACATGGTCCCGGCTGACCCGTGGGGCATGCCCCTGGCCCTCTTTCGGGTAGGGGGAGATATGACGTGCCTGCACCGCAGGACGCACGTGAGATAAAGGTAGATAGTAATGGGAGCACATATCCACGTAGCTCAGTTGGGAGAGCGATTTACTCCGGAGTGGACAAAGATGATGGAGAAATTTACTTTGTCATATTGGCGCCCGAACTTCCCGGCTGTTAGATTTTTCGCAATGGTGTGATGTTCTTTCCACACCGCGAGATAGGAAAAATGAGAATACCTTCTTCAGCGCTTCGAAAAATAAATGTGTGTGATGTTACGTTCCACACACCAAATTGACTGGGATTTCTCAAATGCACGTTCTTCATGGGATGACTGCCAACAGCGACACATGGTCCCGGCTGACACGTGGGCCATGCCCCCGGCCCTCTTTCGGGGAGGGGGGGGATGTGACGTGCCTGCACGGTGGGACGCACATGATATAAAGGCAGATAGTAATGAGAGCACATGTCCGCGTAGCTCAGTTGGGAGAGCGACTTATTCCGGAGTGAGGTGATCCGAGTTCGATGCCCGGCACAGACAAAGATGATGGAGAAATTTACTTCGTCATAGTACACGTGGTGACCTGAGCGACTTTGACCATGGGCGCCCAACTGGTAAGAACCCTAGTGTTTCCGACGGTAACCGTATCATGGGTGTACCGCAAGTATACCTTCGATGGATGTACCAACGCCCAGAGAGCAAACGGTGGTCAACCACACGCCATTAATGACCGGGATCGACGTAAACTATCCAGGCTCGTACAGACCGACCGACCGTTTGGTAGAAGTCTGCACGGGTTGGGCTTTTGCAATTTAGAGAACAAAGCAACGGGCTGGGCCAGGCTTTTCCCCAGACACTTTAGACCCGGTTGGGCCGGGCCAAGTCGATCCATTCTTTTTATTGCATTGGTAAAAAAAGAAAAAAGTCGTGTTCCCCGATTTTCTGGTGTATTTAACTGTTTTTCTGGCTTTATTTAATTCCATGACATAGCCCAGGGTGTAATCAGAAAAGCAAGAAGAGTCATTCAGAGTGTTTTTACCATTCTGTTGGTATTAAGATGGTAAAACCACTTTGAGGCTTGTTGGTAACAAACACGACCCCGACCGTGTGTGTGTGCGTGCGTGTGTGTGTGTGTGTGTGTGTGTGTGTGTGTGTTTGTATGAGAGAGTGGGATGACATCGATTTTTTCTTATATCCTTAATCTTTATAGAGACTGACTTTTGTATTGTTACCGGTTACTAGTTCCGAGAAAGGAAGATTCTGAACGCGCTTAGTCTTCCTTTTTCTCTCTCTTTAATAGTTATATTTTTCGATAATTTGTAAAAATTTAGTTAATACTTTTAAGCCTACATTAAACTAAATATTTTCAATAATACCTCACTTTATAATTTAATTTTCCCATTTTAATAAATACAATAGAAAGACAAAATAATACCAAATGGCGCATCGCGGGCCGTACCGGGCCTAAATAAGAGCTACAATTGACGAACCCCGGCCGGGCTGGGCCTTAAACGCACGGGCTTCGGCCTGGGCGGGCTCACCAAATTAGGCCCGGGCAGACCTCTACCGCTTGGCAAGGGCGACGCAAATCACTTCCAGGTTAAATACCGGGGGCCCAAGCAACTGCAGGAAGCAAACGGTACGGTACACGCTGCATACCGTGGACTACCGACGCCTTACTCGTGTGACATTGTTGACTGCACGTCATCGGACATTACGCCTCGTCTGGTGCTGAGAACATCAAAATAAACCTTTGCTGAGTGACGCAGCGTCGTGTGGTCCGATGAATCCCGTTTTCAGCTGTGCCGAGCTGATGGGCGTGTGCGGGAGTGGCGTCGACAGTATGAGCCCTTAGCTCCGTCGTGTCAGGTCGGCTCTGTTCAAGGCGGTAGTGACTCTGTGATGGTTTGGGGAGCCTTCTCATGAGACACATTATGTCCCTTAGTGTGTCTGGAGAGGTCCTTAACCGCTGCGCACCACCAGCCTGTGCTGGGTAATCACCTACACGCTTTCATGGCCTTCGCGCATCTTGCGGCCGATGACTTTTTTCAGAAGAACAATGCGCCGCCCCTCTGGGTCGCAACCATCTAAGCATGGCTCAAGGAACACTCATCTGAGTTTTGAACCATCCAGTGTCCCCCAATGTTCCCGGATCTAAACCCAGTGGGAGCTCTTCCTGGGATGCCATGGAGCAGAACATTAGATCCATGGATCCTGTGTGAAAACACAAGTTTGGCCTTGTCCCCTCGCTCCGGAGTAAGTCGCTCTCCCAACTGAGCTATGCGGACAGAATGTCTCGCTGCAGACTTGTCGTCTTGACACACGTTTTCACCTCTGTAGTACGTCACACCTGCATCGACGTCTCGAACGGTGTTATGGGCAATGCTGCTACAGGCATGGCTGCCATTACCTCTGGAAACCCTTCGGCATCTGGAGGAGTCGATTCCTCTGCGTATACAGGCTGTTATTCGCGCTAGAAAAGGACCAACAAGCTATTAGATAGATATCTCTAATGTTTTGTCTATTGAGTGTATAAAAAACTATGTTCTTCCATCCGTTCGTCCATCCCTAAGTGGACACCATCTCTCTGCACTTCTTGGTCTGTTTTGAAAAATTCTTTTTGCATTGAAAATCCTGAACCGTGGGAACTGTTCAACTTCAGCGGACGTCATGCCACTACACTGCTATTCAACTTCTACAGAACCGCTGGCCAAGGTTTTTAAAAGTATTAGATGGCGGGTCACATTTTTTAACCCTTTAAGCGGCCGATGTACCTGAACCAAATGGTGTCCAAAATTTTCTGCGCTCACCAAATAGAAATGTTGACATTGCGGCAGAGTTTTACGAAAGCAACGGCAAAACAACTCCCCTCTCGTCTCAGAAGTACTGCGTCTAGTCATGAAAAGCAAAAAATAGTGGAATTTGTGAAAGTAGTGTACAATGCATTTAAAGTAAAATTACTGTACAGTTCATTGTTAAAACTTGTAGGACACTTGAACTAACTGACCAACAAGCAAAATACTCTTTAATATTTAATTGGATAACCACGGTTCCTTAGTAACAAAGTGCACCTTCTTGGCATGGAACTAATGAGCTTCTCTAGTTGTCAATTGGTGATAAGACTGTGCTATACGGCCCTTACAGACTCAATTAAGACTTTAATAAAGGACTTTAATTGAGTCTGTAAGGACTGTATGGCACCGTGTTATCACCAATGGACAGCTAAAGAAGCTCATTAGTTCCATGCCAAGAAGGTGCACTTTTTACTAAGTTACCATGGTTATCCAATTAAATATTAAAGAGTATTTTGCTTGTTGGTCAGTTAGTTCAAGTGTCCTGCAAGTGTCAATAACGTACTGTATAGTAATCTTACGTTAAAATGCATTGTACCCTTACTTCACAAATTCCGCTATTTGTTGCTTTTTTATGACTAGACGCTGTACTTTTGCTTGTAACTTCACTTCTATTACTGTTAATAACATTCTGTGAAAATATTAGAATTCAGCACAAAATTTCCTTTAAAATTATGTATAATATGCATTCCTGACTTTACCATTACGCTGTATAAGTTGACTTCAAACATAAAAAATATGACTCTGTATCTGGATGTTGGTACATCCAGATACAACTGAGTCATAAAAAATATGACTCAGTTGTATCTGGATGTTGGTACAGAACTTTTGGCCACGATTGTAGAAACTTAACAAAAAATTAAAAAAAAAAAAACTGCTGTCCGCAACAGTGTTTTCAGTCGATTTCGTAAACCACAGGAATCTACTGATGTTTTGCGGTTTTAAGACAGCCCCCGGAATTTTCTACTATTATGCCTTAGTTTTTGGTTTGTGGCGTAATATTTCGCAGACGCTTTTTCCTATAAACTCTAAAATACGTAATTTGTAGGATGTATTTCTAATATTACGTGATTTTTAAAGCAGTTTATTATGGTTCCTTTATCGAATGCCTTAGCGAAGTCAAAAATGTTCAGTTAGTCCAATGGATGCCTATTTCTTGTGCAAGTTGATTAAAAAAAAGAAGAACGGATGAATGTGTTCGGGAGGATTTTACTGTCTACTGATTTAGTTGATAATAAATATTCACACTAGCTTTTCTCTGAAGAGAAGAAAGAACTAAATAGCGCTTGAAATTCAGATCAGTTTATATATAGAGGATTTTAGGAAGGGAGTGTCTGACCCCAGGTCTTAAACAACCCTTAGATTGGAAGCTAGGAGATTTGGACGAGAGTGCCCGATAGGAAAGTGACACGGAAGCAAAGTAGAAAGGGGGAGGAAGACACCCTTATTTATTACCGGGGGTTCAGTACCCGGGGTCCGACGTCTTAACGTGCCCATCCGACGCACGGGGGATATTTAGTGGTTCGAGAGTTCGTACCTGACTGGGATCGAACCTGAGGTCTTCTCCGTGGCAGTCAGGAACGTTGACCACTAGGCTACCCGTGGCCCAGCGTTCGAAAATTTAACACTACGCAAACTAAATTGATTTATTTCCAAATCCATGCCGGTTATTATGATTTTTTAAAATCTAGATTGCCAATTAGTGTGCAATGATTCTCTCCACCACTTTGCTAAAACAATAAATATTGCAAAAACATCAATAGTTAGACATTTTGATTAATTTAGTGACACTTTCTTAAGTATGGCATTTTTTCACTTATTATCAGTTGTATCTGGATGTTGTTCATTAAAAAATGTAAGCTCACAATTTTTTTTTCGTGGAAAACAACATTTATGACCGATACAACTGCCATTATGTTAGGGTCAGCGCTATTATTATTTGCACAATTAGTTTTGAAAAGTTGGCCATTACTAAGATCAAATAAAAAAAGTGAACCAGGGTCATATTAGTTTGAATTTGCGTTAAGATGTTGAATAGGAATGTGTGGAATATTGGTATTATTTGAAATACACCGCTTCCCGGTTACAACAAGAGATTGCGGGGTAGGAATCCAACCTGCGTTATAAAATAATCGCGCTATTACCGACGACTACCGCAGCATAGCGTCAGGCACAGGGAAACAGACTCACGGTGTATCCGAATCCGCGTTATAGACGACGGCGTTATATCTGGGGAGCACTGTATTTTAAATGTTCCTTCACATTGAGAATGCATTTAGTGCTACCATAAATTTGACAAGTGGTGCATATTTCAAGCAAAAACCAGACGTACTGATTTGTTTTAGCTCTGGTCTACCAATGTCAGGCAACAGTGGTCTACAACAAAATGAATTGCACTTGCTCTGAGAGACCGGAGTAATCCAAGGCCATTTTCGATGGATGGTTCACTAACAGACGTAAATAATCAAACAATAGAACAATTTCTTTCCTAAAAATGTATCTATCGGCTTGAAAAAATGCTCGTCGTAAACACAATTTTTCATTCTTCTGTAGTGGCTTTAGAGAATTTATGGTCTGTACTATTCCCGTGTCTTGTAAATCCATTACGGCCTTTGACAAATATACAAATTAAGAAACACTTAGAAAGAAAGAGTGAGGAGGGGAGAAAAAGAGAGGGAATAAATTGGTCAGGGAAAGGGGGAAAAAATCTTCAGGAGAAGTAGTGACAAAGATAAGTGTGCGGTCATTTGTCTCGGTGTCTCCATGTAGCGGACCGAAGGACAGCCTATTAATACCTCAAGCCTTGTTTCCGTAGTGGGGATATTCTGCCAGTTCTATGTGGTGATTTCGTTAAATCTGTGTTCTCCGAGCTGTCTGCGAGAAGAGGAGAGGGGAAGGGAAGGGAGTTTGGTTGGGATATGTGAAAGGAGAAGGGGGAGCATTAGAGGCAACGACGGGCTTTGGAATCGCACGATTGTCATAGTCTGCCATTCTATTCCTCTGAAATTCACTGACAGCGAAGCGACCGTGGAAACCATTTTTCCACTCTCTTTCGCTCTCACGAAATATCACTGCCAACAGCTGGGAAGAGCTATCGCAGTTTCGAATTCGGTTTTCGGGAAAGATAAATTACTCTAATACAGGGTTATTTTTCTCTGTCCCTCTACGACTGATTTCGTTTTTTCCCTTTCTCCCTTCCTGGCAGAACGCGCGTCTTTGTCATTTCCCATCCTTCCCATGTTCAGTTATACATCTATATTTCATGTACTGCACTAAAGAAATAAAATTTGTAAACGTCGGTTCCGTTTCATCTTTAGACACGAGTGTCGCTCTAATCTTCTTAAACGTGTTCGCGGCACTTGTTATTCCCTTCCTCATATCTCAATAAAAATGGAAACAGGAGATGAAAAATTAAATTGCGGGAAGATAGCTTCGTCTTCATTTGTCTCTTTTTAAGAATGTTTGCTATCGTTCGGATTCATTCGTGTGGTCAGACATCGATCACACAAACTCAGCACCAAATCTGGCCATTCTATGATTTTATATCAAAACAAAATGTGGAGGATGCTAAGATTTATTTCTTGAACAGCACCAATGATACGACACAGTGTTCATTCAAAGAATTTTTTCCTGGGAAGATGAGGCGGGGGGGGGTTTCGGGGGCAATTTCAAAATTCGAGGGGGCTAAAACTTGTTGACTGATTATATACACATAATCACAGTTTTGTTATTTATATTAATATATATAAAAATTTTAAATAAAGTACGAACATTTTCTTATGCTTTTTTTATTGCAAATGCAAATTCCAAGAAATCTACACATACAAGTGATTAAAAATGTTATGCCTTTGTTTTAATTCAGTAATGGATCGCGGATTATTTCGCCATGGGGTGGTGTAAAATATTGAGGACACTAGCAAAGGAAGGGTTGTGCTGGAGAAAATCCATCCAAGACATCAGGAGTGTTAAAAATGTCCTCGCCTTACTACCAGCGTGTTTCTGATTATTAAGGAATCATTACAGTGTGACCTGAAAATGGTGTAAGCAATTCCCCTGCCATTTGGTTTCAGCCCCTTTGAATAATTTAGATTACAAAATAGTAGTTAAAAAGAACAAAAGCTAACTAACCATTCGGATACTAGTTTGAGGTGCCTCGACATTTTTTTTTTTTTTTTTTTTTTTGTCACAGGGTGCAAACCACCACCTCCAGAAAAAAAACCTTACCTTATTATGGAAACACTTTCTAATTTGCTATTGTTAAAAATTAGGTGGCAAATATTTTGTTGTATTGGAAGCAGTAACGTAACGTTAGCTACACTGAGGCTTAAAAGTATGCATTAGGGCGGTCTTATTTTTGAAGTTTTGAAATGTTGTTATCTGATCCTCCTATGTTGTTCTACCATATAAAAAAATATTTTTTTGTAAAGTTTCAGGCAGATCGGACTATATTTAGAGGTCGCTCAAGTCAGTTGAAATATTCATTTACCGTATTATCCCCATCACCTGACTTCTCCATTCACCTTCTCTTGTCTTATTTGTGTTTTGGGAAACGGATCGTATTCCCATTCGCCATGAACAGGATTGTATCAAGAAATTGTAGAAACTTCATGAAAAGTGGCTCAAGCTAAAAAAAAAAAATTGCAAAAGGAAAACAAAACGTGTCTACAAGTGTTCAAAACGTGCCTACAAGTCCAAAAAAAGCTATGCTTCGGTCCCTTAATGAAAAGGACGGGGTCGACGAACCTCTTAAACGCATCAAGCTGATTGGCAAGATTTCTCGTGATATGAAGATTGAAGATTTTGTGACAAAAAACACTATAAATTTCTTTAATTGCCTTAATATCCCAAGAGATTATTTAGATTTTGATCCTGAAATGTCCAGCCCGGTGGCGCAGTGGTCTAAACGATGGCTTCTGATAAGGACAAGTCGCATATTCGTAGAGCTCCCGAGGGATAGTCGTTTCTTGCTTGACTTTGGATTTTTGTGTTGGTTTAAGTGTTCCTGGCATCGTTTTGCTGTGTTCTACACTCGTTTCCACTTCACAAGCAGTGATTGTGGACAGCCACAGGTTTGTGGTTTTATCTTTTTGAGTGTTGAGAGGTGCAGCATTCGCTCACGTTAGGGTTCGTGACCGAGATGGCCGCAACCTCTGCTATCGTCCCTACCGCTTCACATGCTGCTTCATCGTCTTCTAGTTCTACTATTTCGCATTCATCAGCGTTGAATGTGCCTGCTTCCTCACCTGTGCTTCCTGATATCTCTACTATTTTTTCTACAAGCAACGTCCCATATACTGATGAAACAAACTCTAGTGTTAGGGCTAGTGATGTGTGCCCACCCCCGCTTGCGTTTGCGACTGTTCTTGGTGACTCATCTCAGCGGATTACGAATTCATTTTGTGATAACATTGAACTAACCAGAGTGGATAAAGTATTCAAGATTTTGGTTCCTGAAGAATCTCACGAAGGTAAGCAGTATAACTCTACATTACTTCTTAGTGTCTTTTTTCAATCGTTGCCCGACCCCTACTTTATCTATATGCTATTTATAAAGTTGTTCCCGATAAGCAGATAGTGTCTATTACTCGTATGGGAGGGGGAATTATAGTGCAATTTACAGATCCCACTACTGTTGATAAAATTCTTCAGTCAGGAATTGATATTAGACATTTCCATTTACAACCTATTCCTGCTTCACATAGGCCTATTACTGTTACCCTGTCGCCGGTGCCGACAGCCATCCTGGATTCAATACTAATTAAAGCGCTAGGGTCTTTTGGACGAGTGATTGGTAAAACGAAAATTCTTCCAGCTTTAGGTCGCGACTGGCACTACAGTTCAGTGCAAGGAGGACGTCTACAGTACCGTATGATATTCCCTAGTGATGAAGCTATTGCTGAACGTCCCACATCCATGGAACTCAGCATTGGCATCCGCACATTCGTTTTTAATGTGTTTGCGGATGTACAGTGCTTTAAGTGCAAGGCTGAAGGGCACATCGTGTCTGAATGCCCACATTGTGTTCTACAGAACAGTTCTGCTGCCGCTGTTACTTCTATTTCCAGCCTACAGGAACCTTCATCGGCTTTATTTGCTGCTCAACCAAGAACTGCTGGAAAACCACCTGTAATACCTTCTACAGACTCTACTACTACTGGTAACCCTGTTGCTTCAGATTCTGGATCTCTTCAATTTGATAATGTTCGACCATGTCCGACTTTGACCTCTACTGCAGTGGGTTTACATAATCTCCTTGATACGGACACTTCAAATTTTCCACATTTGCTACCACCTCAACAGGCCACCCAATCTCAGACAGCTAATAAAAGCTCTATTTCCCCAGCTTCACCACGATGTACTCGTGCGTCTTCTCGTTCCAGTTCACGACAAAAAAAACGCACTTTAACCCCGCACTCTAGACGTTCTTCTGCTTCACCTAGCCAGGTCAGTCAATACGCTGTTTTCCACATCCAACACCTATGACATCCTTACCGACTCGACAGAAGAAAGCATGGAAACTGCCCATGATAGTGAATCGCAGTCTGCTTCTTCAGAAGGTGAATGCCCCCTCCCCACACCCTTCTTGACTTTCCAGAAGTTTTCGAGGACAGCCCTGTCCCCAATTCGCCATTTACTCTCCATGAATTAATATCTCTCTATCAGTGTCCAAAAAAAAAAAAAGCAATATTATGCAAATACCATGTGTGCGGAGGAATTTACAGCGCCTTCCCGGAATGGTTCAACAACTCTCAGCGCTCGAGGAAGTCTTTAGTAATGTCTCTCTGCCGTCTTGGCTTATCCAATATGGTAGAAGGACAAAATACATGCTTAAGGTTCTCATGCCTAAACTTGCAGACCATCTTCAACCACCCCAATGATGCTCCGTTTTATACAAATCAGTTGTTGTTTTTTTAGCTGCTACAGGCAAAATACGCCTGTAGCAACGTTTGAACGCTCTTCTTTTGTCCATACAAATGGACGGGCACACCAATGTTTTTCTTTCTTTTTTTATGTTAAGAACGTCTTTTTGTAGTATGTGCTTATTGTGGTTTTTTCTTTCATCACCAGGAAGTGTGACTAGTGTTTATTTCTCGTGATGAGAATGCCGCATGTTGTGTTAACAGTGTCGCATCGTGTTGTGCGTAGTCATCGTTGAACTTTTTGCATCTTCCTATGATGAGCACCTTCCTTCACAGTGAATCATAACACTTTCCACGACCGACTTTTTCTGCGAAACCGGCACCCAACATCAAGCTGACTTTTTTCTCCTTCTTCATGAGTGATTTTTCTACATTTCTTCAACAATTGATCACTTTGTGTTTGGTTCCTCCGAAATTTGAACATTTCCCGACTGATTTTCACTGACTTTTGTGAACAGTCCTACATATGCGTCACTTTTTTGTTGCGCCTGTTAATTGTTTTGTCAGGTGAAAAGCATGATGGGATCGCCAACGGGCGACGACAACCCGATGATTGTAAATACTTGTATATATTTGTTTCTCAATAAATACCATTTGAATTCGGATCATTCATCCGAGATGGGTCCGGGTTCGAATCCCGGTGAGGCACCGATGCTGTGTTTTTCTTACGGTATTCGCTCTCTCCCTTCCCTGAAACCAATGGCCCTAAATTAGGGACAGACGACTGCTTATAGCCATTGAGTTGCTCACGGTGGTCGTTAAACCTCCAATAAAAAAATATAATAAAAAACTGAGAATGAACACCAAAAACAACATTTATTACAAGTTGTAGAACAACATAGGTGTCGTTATCCCGACTGCAGGAGAAAACAAATAATCTCAGATAACTCAAGTTACAAGGAACTCTGATTTAAGTGACTTACCGATTTTCTCAGTGTTAACAATGAATATTACTTCAAGTGGAAATAATGTTATACTGTCTTTGATAGGCATAATTAATTTAGATAAGGATTTGTGTTTGGAATTTTTCAGAGTAATTAATAAATCGGTATTTCTGCACTAATTGATGTGTAATTTTATGATGTACAATATATGCAACCACAAGTAAAACTTTGAGCATATTGAGCTACCACTAAATGTTAATTAAAATGGTAGAAGTTTTACACACATTATTTTTTTTACTTCGAGGAACACTTCTGGGGGTCAGAGCTTATAAATTGTTGAAAAAAATCATAGTAGTTGCATGGATACATGGAATGTCGGCATTCAGAAGGCTGAAATAAAGCTGAATGCTAACTTCCAAAATATGATGATGTATTGCAGTGCAAACATCCCTACTCTGTGACATTAGGTTTTTATTGCGGAAGTAGTCCGAGTTGTCAGTGCTTGAAAATTTGTCCCTTCAGCGAGGACTGTTTAATGTTTTGTTGAAGGATGATAGAAATTTCAGACTGAAGTCTACATGTGGATGGGGGTTTTTTTATTATTATAATATTTTCCATTATTTTCTTAATTTTTTTTTAAATTAATTTCTCCAAATATTTAGCTATAAACGAACACAGTTACACTAAATATAAAGGGAGATAGCTCAAAAACCTACGGGGGGGGGGGGGCGGCAAAGCACCCCAGACAAGATGCCTGTCTGAGTACATCGGGGTTCGGATAACTACTGTTATCTTCTTATAACATAAAGTTGTTTTAATTTTAACACGCTTACCCATAACATTCTATTTTTAACACAATCGTCTGCTATTAAAAGGCCTACTTTTATCAATGGCTTCTAAAAAATTAATTATATGATACACTTTCACTAACCTCTTTATTTTTCAGGCCCTTCGAGTTATAGTTTGTGTCAACTTGTTCCTTAGTGTTGCTGCTGATCTTATAACGCCATAGAAATACAAAGACGCTATAATTTAATTTTAACCATACAAACTATTACAATATTGAAAAATTGAGTTCGTACGGACTAATACGGACATCAGTGCCGCTGCCGCCATTAACAACTGACAACGATAGCCCGCGCATGCGCGCGAGGAACGTCGCCAGGCCGTAGTCTTCTGTTTCAGGTCATGCGAGATGCACTCTATAGTCCGTTGCCAACTGCTGGACACAATACTATTATTTTGTATTAAATTACACTTTATCATTAATATTATTAGTATAATTATTTAAAAACACCTTCTCGTACAGTAGACCCAAAATTTTAAGCACTGTGAACTAAAATCGCTTCTGGAGCCTTGAAGTTTAAGCTTCATTAGTTTCATAGTATGTCCGCCCCTGCTGGTCATAATACAAAAATATTTCCAGATGGCGCAATAAATGCTACCCTAAACAGCTATCCGAATAAATGCTACCGTAGACAGCTACCCCTTCTTAGCTATCCGAAATTAACTGTTTGAAAGTAAAGAAAGGCAGAGAAAGAAAGAAAACAAGAGAATTTTCGATGCGCACGTGTTCCTGGCTTATTTACCAGCTCAGAATGGCACAAGTTAACGCAAAAATGTTTTAGAGCTATTTGTGAAGAGAAAATTGTTACAGTAAGGTTATAAGGAAATAGTTACAGTATCAGTTCGATTTGTATAAAACAAACTTCAGAGGATCATTTTTACACGCCAATAAAATAAATCGGGTTTAAATTAGTCGAAACTTATACATCACTGTCAGCGGAGGAATCACGATTCACTTGATCAACAGTTATCTATATCAGACTGAAACTGGCGCACGAAACGGATGCGCCTTTCATCTTCTTGCGCTGTTGCGTGAAGTAATGCGTACAATCGGTCAAATTTGAACAACGGTGAATTAGAGGTTGTTGGCGTTGAAGTCCAAAGCCCTCAATTTTGAGAGAGCTGTAAGTTGTTTTAAGGTGATGCTCGAAATTGTTCCATTATTCGTCAGAAGTTTATGAATAGGGCCACATGATTTAACTCTCACGAGGGTAAAATACGTTTATTGGCTCAGGGAAGACGAAACTTCGTGGATTATGTAATTTTTTTTTCATAAAACAATGCTGGGATTCAATAGTGAAAAGAAAACATTGCAAGAACGGATGTTGTGAATTTGGAGGGATTTTTTTCCTGTTTTGTTTAAAGTATTACTTATTTAGTATAGCAACATGTAGCAATAACGCTTTCGATTTTGTTTCATAACTCATGTCACGAAGCACTGACTCAACAGTGGACTGACAAACTCTTTACTCCTAATTCTCTACTGACTTCTTTAGGCTTCGTAAAAAATGCTCAACGATAAAGTAAGAAGTCCCGAGTTTTCTAAGCCCCCCCCCCCCCCCCCCAAAAAAGAAAAAATGTATCCACTTCGCGTGATGGGCGCATAAATCAATAATGAATTTAATTATTCATTTTCGGAAAGCGATCTCCGTTTCCCTTTTTTTTTTTTTTTAATTTTTTTCAAAATATGTTGCTTATAACTAAAAAAAAAAGAGTGTATACAATTTGATTGAATTATCAGGCCATTTTATTGATAATATTTTGCTGAAATAGTAAACCCTACTAGTACTATGAATTCATTGGCGTAAAATAGAAATAAAAGTTTCCAAGCTTTCGCACAGCAACCAGATGGTTTTTTCAACGAAGATAGACCGCAAACTGAAGAATAGAATGCTTCAACAATTTGAACGCGGTGACTTGACTAGACAATAAACAATTACATGCGAATACAATTATTCATTAAAAGACGCGAAGCACAGGGCCGGATTAAGGGGGGGGTCTACAGGGGCTTATATCATTGCGGCCCACCATGACCAAGGGCCTACGAGGCATGCATGGGCAAGTAATAGATAGATAGATAGATAGAGTGAGAGAGGTTTATAAAATAGTTTTACTTTTGTCTCGTATATTGGGTTGTCAGAAAAGTCATGACGTATTTTAGCCATGTTTTGCAAAGGTCATTTATTGATAAAAAGAACAAAGATTAATCAATGATATAATGCCCGTTTTGTTCGATAACCTATTGCCATCTTTCAGTGAGCTGCAGAATGCCTCGTTCATAGAAGGACCTGTCTTTCGTGGCGAAAAACTGTTCAAGGTACTGATTTACAGCCTCATCTGAATTGAACGTTATACCACGCAAAGACTGTTGAAGAGAGCGAAAGAAGGCGGAAGTCTGACGGCGCAAGGTCAGGCGAGTATGCTGGGTGTGGTAGCACATCCCACCCAAGCTCCAATAATTTTTGGCCGGTGATCAAACTTGTGTGTGGTCTCGCGTTGTCGTGATGGAACACAACACCTTTACGATGAACGAGCTCTGGATGCTTCTGGATAATGGATTCGTTCAAACTGTCCAATTGCCGACAGTACATATTCGAATTGATTGTTTGGTTTCCGTGGTAGGAGCTCGAAAAACACGATATCTTTAAAATCCCACCACACTGAGACCAGAACCTTCCGCTGATGAATGTCTGCTTTGGATGTCGTTTGAGGCGAAGCAGCACGTCGGGACCAAGACCGTTTGCACAGCACATTATTGTACACAATCCACTTTTCATCACCAGTTATCATTCGCTTCAAAAAGGATTGTTTTCTTCACGTTTAATGAGCATATCGCAGATGTTTATGCGTGCCGTCAATTGAACTTCTTTGAGTTCACGAGGAACCCACTCATCGAGCTTGCTTACGTATCCCAGATTCTTCAGGTGGTCGTGAACGCTTGAATGATGGATGTGCAATGTGTCTGCAATCTCTCGTGTGGTGTAACATGGGTTTGACTCAAGCAATGCCTTGACTTGGTCGTCATCAACCTCGGTTGGCCTCCCGGACCGAGGAGCATCGTTGAGGTCAAAATCACCAGCACGGAATTTTGCGAACCACCGCTGGCACTGACGTTCTTTCAGAGCGTTATCACCGTACACTTTACGCAACTTTTCACAAGCTTGACGCGTGTTCTTCTCTTTACGGAAGTAAAACAGTAAAATATGGCGAAAATTCACATTTTGGTCTTCCATCTTCAACTTGATGTCAAATCTCCGCAAATCAACCAAATCGCTCATTATTCCTTTTAGACTGCAGCTAGAACTGGCACCTGTCGAATGTCATAGTGATAACAGAGCTGCGCGTGCCTGCAGTATTTCCAAAATCGCCCAACCGCCATCGGGTGCCAAAATGCGTCATGACTTTTCCGACAACCCAATAATTTCTACTTAGAAACAGAGGCTGGAAGAGGTACAGATAGATGTCAAAGCAGGGACTCGCCAAGGGTAAATATTTTATGTCGCTTGCACAGCGGGGTCGAGAGACAGGTTTCATCTTTTTCACTACCATCCATCCACATCTTCCAGTTTACACTTGGAATGTTAATTGGTCGAAGTCCACTGTGGCTTCACATTGCATAACAAAAAAGGATGCGCTAAGAAAGGTATACAACGCTAAATCATTAGAAAATCCAAAACAAAATCTAGGAATCCTAAGTTTATAACTCAGGTGCTTGTAAGAATAATGAAAAATACAGTGATTTATCGTGAAAACTCTGCAGATAATTTAGTAGTTAAAGTTTAGTGTTTTATCGGACTCCATAATAATTCCTCGTCATAAATTATTTGGGGGCTCACTTAGGGTCCTCTTAAATGTGTGAGTCTATAAGGGCCCACTAAGGTCTTAATCCGGCCCTGGCCGAGGCATCATGTTGGTTGGGCACGTGGTATCTTGAAAGGAAAAAGAAAAAAAAACATTATTTGAAGAACTCGCTCCAAATTCGTGGCAACTCGAGAGAGATACTCTCACTGCAAGCCTCACTGTTGGTAATGACCTCCTAGGTTTCTCTAATGTGGGTAGAATTATGGGTGCAATAGGAAGCTGTTTTGTTTATATTGTTCCACATAGAAGCAATAGGGCTGTGGGTTACTTTTACCATCCTTTGTGACTTTTTTATGCAGGTTGATTGTCATTCTAAATGAAAGCTTGGTCGTTTCAATGTAGTATCACTTGGAGCCGTCCGATTACATTGTAGAGGGATGGCATAAACACCTGCCTCATTGGAATTTGTCAAAGTAACCACGGCTCAAGAAGTCAAGTAACTTGGAAAAAAAAAAAAAAAAAAAAAAAAACTCAAGAAACGTGGGGAGACCTTCATCCAGCAGTGGATTGATAATAGTTGACATTGATGATGATGACATTTTCCTCCAAATAGCATACTCTCCAAATAACGGACAGTGTTCTTGGTCATAAGACGGTTAAAAACATGAATGTTCTATAGAGAAAACAATCTGCCGTATCGGAAGGACAAAAAGTACTTTATGTCCGACCAAAAAAGCTAACAAAACCTTTGCGGCAAAAATTCGCCGATTGTTTTTCCCTTGAAAGTTCATATTTTTAAATATTTTATAACCGAGATCACCGGGAGTTCCGCTATTTAGAGGTTATCATTATCCTCATATCATTGTCAACCATTATCAATCCACTGCTGGATGAAGATCTCCCTAAGTTTCTTCCACAAAGGTCTGTCTTGAGCCAGTTTCCTCCACGTCACTCAAGCATGCCTTCGAATTTCATCCACCCATCTCTCACGTGGTCTTCTTCTGGATCTTAAATTTCGGTGGTCCGTTCTTCTGGCAGCATGTCCAGCCCATTGGCATTTCAGGAATTTTATTTTGATCATGATGTCTATGGAACCGTATATACTTCGCGCCTCGGGATCAGAAAACTGTCCGTTAAATGTAAGTGCCCGCTATTCGGGAGTGTCCGTTAAGGAGGTTTCGCTGCATCTCATTTTAAAATGGTAAATTTTTTATCCGTTTATGGGGTACATTCGATGCATTGGTTTTGATAGAATCAGTTTCGAAGTTATCACCTCCAATAATAAAGGCTGACTATTTACCAGCCAGCAAATAATAAATGCTGACTATTTAGCGGTCTCCAATTACTACTGCTCGACGCACAGGACTGCCAGTTGCAATCACTTTGTCTGTCAAAGATACTTTTGCATTCCCATGCTTTCTGTTTTTTCTATTTTCCTTTTTTTTTTTTTTATTGAAGTTTCGAATCGATGCCATAACAGCACAGTTTAAGGAATCTAATTAACTACCATTCACCAACGCAAAAGTAACGGGGTTGCTGAGTTTTAAACTGATGCTTCCAATCTTCCACTGCAACAGCACACTTCCCATCCCAAGATTCTATGTACTGAACAGAGAGTTACAGCACGTTCCTCCACATATTCTCAGTACGTTTGGCCGGAGCCAAAATCTATAGCTTTTCACGCTTGTTCGCTTTAAACATAAAGGAATATTTCCTCGCCAATGCATAGAATGCGCAATTTTTATCCTCAGGACTTTAGGGGGAATAGCATTAATTAAAAAATTATTCGGTGTCTACTATGAAGAAAAAGCGTTTTACAATTTTCTTATCGCGGAGGGGGGGCAATTTTTTCTAAAATAAATGATGTTCCCTTAAAATGTGGCTGATCCATAGCATTCCGCCATTTTGATTTTGGTGGTCCGACTCGATTTTTACTAGTATCGTGGTCCGACTCGATTTTTACTAGTATCGGACCACCAATGAATCCGAACGTTGTTGTTGGGCCATCTTTTGCTTTCAAAAGAGCTTGTATTCGACGCGGGATAAATTCAAATAAATCGCGAACAACCTTCAGAGCATCATTGGACCATTTCCCTCAAGGTTGAAGGTCCTTTCAAGGTTCTTGAGTGACAGTGGTAGAAGAAATCGGCTTGTCACTCTCGTCACCAATTCTCCTCACAGGGGCTCGATAAAGTTTAAATCAGGTGTTTGACGTACGCTGTGGGAGATCATTAACTTCAGTTTATGCTCCTTAAACCAAGATTAGGCACATCTGACTGTATGTATTAGAACATTACCTCCTTGAAAGACAGCAACGACTTAGGAATCCAATGTTTACATCATTGAAAAAACCTGGTCACCCAGAATATCAGTGTAACTCGCCTGTTTAGGGTAATAATAGGACCTGGAGAATAACTAAGGTGTTAAAGGTCAAGGAAGAGAGAAATGCCTTTTCCTATTTTCCGGAGAAATGTAAAATTTGGTAGAACATTGCCAAAAAAGGAAAAAAAAGAAAAAAGAGTGTGAGGGAGACGAGTTGGCGTAGTTGCGTTGACGACTGAAAAATTCTTCACTTGTTAAGGGACAGTGAAACGCTAAGCAGTTATAAAAGTTCCACATTATAACGTAATGATCTTTTCGTACTTCTACGTTATTTTAAAAACATAACCATACGATGAAAGAGTTTCTAAATTAAACCTTAACGGCCAGACGAAACATTTAAACAGAAGTCAAACATACGGAAATTGGCTTTATTCCAGATGATTGCATCAATACATCATAACACTTCACATTTTACATAACAAATCAGTATCAACCACATTCAATACCCCACACTCCACACGAGCAACTGTTGTCTCGTAGTTTATATCTCTGGTTCTTATCTCATAACAGGCATACGTCACCTTCATTCTACCTCAATTGTGTTGCCAACAGTATTCGTTTGAGAGAGAAGATATCACGTTAAGTGTGAAGTATAATAGAACAAACTCAAGATTTCCATAGGAAAAGAAACTAAAAAGGAAAGTTAATTTAGAATATACGTCACAACATAGTTAATTACGAACTAAGAAGTGTTCTCGTGAGGACTTTGCAGCTGAATGTATTCCTCTAGGAATTGTAGAATAGTGCCAGAGGAAAATCTGTGTGCGAGAGTAACAGAGAGCAAGAGCTTTCAACTTCTTCCTGTATGAATCGGACATACACAAAGACGTATTCTGGTAAGGTCTTGTTCACGGTTGAATCTCATTTCTCTCTGGAATCAAACATAAGACATGTTCTGGTCAAGACTTGTTCACGGATGAGCCGTATCCGAGAACAAGGCTTTACCAGAAGCTCTGGAATCTGCCAGAAGACGTATGTGAGCTCAGGAATCTGCTATAAAACGTATTGAGCTCAGGAATCTGCTATAAAACGTATTGAGCTCTGGAATCTGCCATAAGACGTATGTGAGCTCAGGAATCTGCTATAAACCGTATTGAGCTCTGGAATCTGCCATAAGACGTATGTGAGCTCAGGAATCTGCTATGAAACGTATCTGTGCTCTGGAATCTGCATAAGACGTATTTTGGTAAAGTCTTATAAATGGATGATTCGCGTTTCTCCCTTGAATCGGGCAGAAATCGTGTTCTGGTAGTCTTGTTCACGAATAAGTCCTGTTTCTCACTGGAATCTTACAGTAGACGTGTATTACACTGGCAAGAGAGTTGAACCCGTACACATCTCGTATATCATTGAATGAATTGTTTTTTGTTATGGTAATGCAAGACTGAGCAGGATATGTTTTTACTGAGTTTCCGTAATGACTTCCGTGTTGTTTATTAAGGTCCTGTGACTACCGAAAAGTAACTGGACGTGAATATGAATCCGAATATAAAACTGTATGTTAGGGTAATTTGCGTAAATTTCATCCTAATATATGATAAAGCATGTTCAAATAGAGCTAACACTATAAATGCATACATTCAAAAACAAGAAGTACAATGAATACAGTGCCCTATGTTTTCTTCAGACCTCAACCTCATTGAACATCAGTGGGACGCCCTATCGCTAGTGACAGTTATTGTCTCTACTCCCAGAGTGTGACTCGTCTGTGCAAATCCTGAATTTCTTTCAGAGGGGTCACATTCTTATAGTAACTACACATTTTACCTACTTTAAAAGCATATTCCCTGTACTTTGTTGTAGTCAGTTCCGGTGGCCAAGTGGTCTGATGCGCTAGCTTCTGCCCATTCTTCCAAGATTGGCTTCGTTATTGTCTCTACTCCCAGAGTCGTATGTGTATGACTCGTATGTGCAAATCCTGAATTTCTTTCAGAGGGGTCACATTCTTATAGTAACTACACATTTTACCTACTTTAAAAGCATATTCCCTGTACTTTGTTGTAGGCAGTTCCGGTGGGCAAGTGGTCTGATGCGCTATGGCTTCTGCCCATTCTTCCAAGATTGGCTTGGATTCGAGTCCCGGATGAGATGCTTGTGGTGTGTTTGTCTGATGCTGTTGGATCTGTCCTTTCCCTGGAACCAGTGTCCCCAAATTAGAGACGGCCGACTGCTTACAGCCCTACGATGGTTGTCGTCAAAACACCGAAAAAAAAAAAACAACCCTATATTATTGGAGAAGTTTGACATAAATTGCTTTAATTACTTTTTCAACCGGGCCTATTTTCTTGTTCTGTTTTCCACTTTTGACGGGCAGTGTATAATACGACATCCTGTTTGGGAAGCTCTAGAAAGTTGGGTCTTACGGATTTAACCTTTTCGAGAACCCTGTGTCAATGATCAAAACTAGCTTAGCAAGATAACCAAAATAACGGGGATCTCGCAGGCGCGCAGAACAGTTTTCTGCACGTGATCTCTCTTCTATTTACTTGTCACCTGTTCAGGAAACATCCAACACACAGCTGCGTGTGAATTAGATAAATAGTAGAGGATTTTCCAATGAGCGGAGGTACACTGATTTTTCTGTTAAATCTGAGGAGGGATCGGATCGGTCAAGCGGGACTGTAGACCGAAATTGCCTAATAATTTTGGGAAACGGGGAAGAATACTGTGAGGGTTTATACCTCCAGCTAGTTTTTTGTTTCTTAGGCACGTTTCATAGAAATAACCGCGCTTATTAGTTTCGCCACATCTGCTGTCTGTATGCGCATGTCTCCCGTGTGCGCTATGCATGAACTGATTTTACGAAGTCTGACATAAAAGTTTCTTGATAAAATTCTAGTGTAAAATGATAGCACGGAAAGTGCCGACTTTTTCGTGTGAGTAGAAGAAGACACAGTGTAACTGAATTTTTAAATTCAGTTCCTTTAATCACTAAATTTGCTTTTTTTTTTAATACTTAACGAGGTGAACTGGAGCTCAGAAATAATGAGGTCTTTTTTGTATGAGTTCACTGTAAAAAAAAAATTTGAAATTCACGAGCCACTTTCGGTCATTTCTTTCGGGAATTAACGAAGCATATTTCCAATACAACCTTTTCCGTGAAATGACAGAAAGAAACCTGAATTTCACAGATTTTTCGTACCACGGGAAAATTCTGAATTTTCAGAAAACTTTCCGCAGTTTCTTTCGTATATTAACGGTAAAAACTCCGTTCTCACTTTTTCTGTATCCGTATGACAAGAAACTGCCGGTAATAGGCACGATTGGTAAGAATATTTAAGGTTTGATTAACTTTTAAATTTCAATCGTCTGTCGAATGTTGAAGTTCCGTAGTGAGATCGGATATAGTGGATAGCATGTCTCATAAATTTTTTTTATCGTGGCACAGGGTATTTCTTCTCCTCTCCTCTATTTTGTGCACCAGCTATTTATTATATGATATATTGTGTTACTGTAAGAAACCGGGTGCAACTTATTGTGCAAATGATTATACGATGTCTATGTATCAGTCTTTGGACAACTTAAGACAAAAAGCTATTATAGCTATCATAAGTAAATTTTATATTTAGGAGTTTTTTTTTTAAATAATACTATAAAAAAGTGCATTTCACCTTTCTTAAAGATAACTGAAAGTCTTTGTCAGTTTAAAAAAATTCATGATGCAAAACATTTTGTTGCTTCGAAAAATCGCAATGAAAAATGCTTAATTTGTGAAAAGTTCTCCTACAGAAATATATATATATATATATATATATATATATATTACAAACCTATTCAGAAAAAGAATAAGCTCCAACAGAAAATAAAATGACTAAATCATTCGCATAATGACAAAAATAATAATAATAATAATAATAATCAGTGTCGCGCAATTTGTTTTACGATGTATGTGATACAGATTCCAGAGCGTTTGTGGCCCAGTGGTTAAAGACGTGCGTTACCTGTTGAACTAACCCAAACGACGGGGTTTTGATCGTGACTGCAGCGGAAGGATTCTCTAGGGTAAGGGCTGAATAACGCAGGGTCGTCGATTCTGCGGAATTAGTTTAAATACGGAAAAACCTGAAATGAAATTTTTCTGAAATAAACGGAATTTCTGACTAGGGAAAATCTGTGAAAATACGGATGATAAAATAAACGGGCACTTTTAAAAACGGAAATTTCTGAAGAAGACGGACATCTACCGCCAACTTTTCTGCACGTTATTTTCAGAAATTTTCCGTGAATTCACGATTGTCCTCCTCCCCCGACGATCGGGGAAGGGAGGGGGCAATCGGAGGGTAAGCACCCGTTGAACCCCTGCTTAGCACCCGTTGAACCCCCGCTTGGCGCGTCCCTGCTGCATACAGTATGCACCTGAAAACTTTTTTGACTAGGAATAACATTATTATTATGCGTTGGGTATAATCCACACGAACGGAATTTTTTGCCAAAATTTATTCCCAGTACTTCAAAATTTTTGCCCCCCCCACACACACATCATACTTAGCACCCATAATAGTCCACCCAGTTCTGAGCGGCTGGCATCACCACTGCTTTAAACACTCCTACTTCCCAAAATAATTCAACTTTAGGCCCAAGTACTATTTTTTATTTAGAGTCACATAAAAAAAATGGCCGTCCCTGTGGCGTAGTGGTTCGTCTAAGAGCTGGCTTTTGACCATTCGAGCGAGATGGGTCTGGGTTCGAATCCCGGTGAGGCATGGATGACTTACTGCACTGGCTCTCTGCCTTCCCTGGAACCAGTAGCCCTAAATTTAGGACGGGGTACTGGCAATAAGCGCCCAACGAGTTGCTCATGCTGATCGTTAACCCCCCCCTCCCGCGATCAAAAAAAGAGGAAGATGAAAGGCGTTTTGAAATCCACAACCATGAGCTTTTCATCCGATGCTACGGAACGAAAAATATACAAATCTTACCAAGAGGGACAGACACACTGATCCACTGAATGTACCCGATTCTGTTTCCCTATATTGTACGTTCAAAGGCAAGTTTTTCCGTAATAATTATGTCACACATTGTATTTATTCTTAATTTTTGTCCTTTTCCGAATATTACGAACATCATCATTAGTGAGTACGTTGTTACGGTCCGCTTCCACGATTTCTCTTCCATTTTTTTTTTTTTTTTTTGCTATTTGAAGCCTGCAGTTAACCGCCCCAAATTTAGGCTACTCGTTCCAGGGAAGAGAGATAACCAGTGCAGTAAAACAGATACAACATCCATGTCTCATCAGAACTCGAACCCAGACTCAGAAGCCAGCACTTAGACCACTGCGCCACCGAGCAGCTAAGTTTCTTCTTCTGCGAATTCATGTACACCTTTATACACTGAGTGGCCACTTTATTATGACCACCTGACAGTTTTGAGCAAATGAGCTATGGCTGCACGCTGTTGCCGCCAGAGGGCGAGGCTAGTATAAAAAGTGAAAGCTTAGTGCTTGCGACAGTAGTAGAAGTGATTTTTGGGTGACGAGATGGGTAAAAAATGCGATTTGACGGACTATCAACGTGGGATGATTGTAGGAGCTCGGAGCCATGGAGTGAGTATCACCGAAACCGCCGCATTCGTGAAATGTTCAAGAGCAGCTGTTGTTAAAGTGTTTAAAGACTAGACTGTCAGCCAAAAAACTGGGTCTCTACGTGTGGTCGTCATCGACTAGTGACTGCTCGGGCGGAACGGAGAGTGTCCAGACTGGTAACAGACAACAGAAGGGCAACAGTGCAGCAAATTACAGACCATCTTAATCAAGGATCCCCTCAAATGATCTCTGCACGCACTGTTCGCCGTACACTGCATCGGATGGGATATGGCAGCCGAAGGTTTGTTCGAACACCTTTGCTGTCTGCAGTTAACAAGAGAAAACGTCTCCAGTTCGCACAAGGATTGGACAGTTGAAAATTGGAAACAAATTATGTGGTCCGGTGAATCACGTTTTCAGTTGCACCATGCCGATGTCCTAGTGAGAATTTGGCAGAAACAGCGCAAAAGCATGGACCCCAAATGCATTGCTACAACCCTTCAAGCTGGTGGAGACAACGTTATGGTTTGGGCATGTTTTGGTCCCTTTAATTCGTGTTGATCAACGTCTGACTGGCAAATCATATCTAAACATCGTTGCGGACCAAGTGCATCCTGTCATATGGATGGTTTATCCCAATGGCGATGGCTACTTTCAACAAGATAATGCGTCCTGCCATAGTGCTCGTATTGTACATGATTGATTTCAGGAGCATGCCGGTGAGTTTACTTTACTTAGGTGGCTCCCACAATCTCCAGATCTCAACCCCGCTGAGAATTTGTGGGATGAAGTTGAACGAGCCATCGACAGCTGGATCCACAACCCTGCAATCCAGACTCCTGGAAAGTGCTATTCATCAAGCATGGTCTCAGATTCCACAAACCACCTATCAACATCTCGTGGAGTCCATGCCACGAAAAATCGACGCAGTATTAAAGGCAAAAGGTGGCCCAGCGAAGTACCGAGGGGGTGGTCGTAATGAAGTGGCCACTCAGTGTATTATATCATTCTGAAAGAGAGAGAACTTATTCTTTCTTGATCATCCTTTCTTATTTTCCCTTACCATCATAATATTGTTCCAATGTCATTATCGTATCTGCGACTACAGGACAGAGATTTACCCGGGCCTTAATTTTGAAAGACTGGCCCCACCCATATTCGAACGTTTAAGGCCCGGCTTGTTTAAGATTTTCAATTTATAGTCCGGCGAGTTTGAGACTTCCAACTTAGAACCCGGCTCGTTGATTTCAGCTACTATTCATTAAAATGCACTTGGCTCCTGTTGCTTCTACGTTTTCCTCTTCACTCTCTGATCTTCGTCGCCCTCGCACTTTCTTCAGACTGATTAAAGCTGCCACTAGAAATCACAGAGAGAATATAAGATTTAATTTCAATATTTCAGAGATCAGTTTTTCAACTGTTTGGGAACTGGGTTATGGATGGTTCTAAGATTCTGCAACCTCGTTCAGGACTAAATATTGTAAATATTTTATAATATTCACGTCCACTGCAAAGTTTGTTTGTTTGCGCCGTTTTCAACGGCTACCGTGAGACAAGCATAGTCAGCAGACAGGAGGCCGCCTAACAGACAAGGATTAACAATCTTTGTGATTAGGTGCACGATACTAAGCGCACGATTAATAATGGCGATGTACCCTGGGGTATGTTTTCCAGGTTATTGTGCTGATGATGTGGCCCCAAGTGTTTGCCGTTCTGTGTCGGTGAGTAGAAATAAAAGGATTAGTTAAGATCTTTAAAGAATATCCGGCAAAAATATGAAATGCTAAGCGCGGCTAGTCAGTAAGGATTAAATGCTCCTGGGTCATTATGATTGTATAAAAGTATTGTTTGGGGTGTTAGTAGGGCTTTTTGCGTTTCAGACGCCGTTCATGTTGAACGCGCGTGAAGATCGTCTGAAGCTACGTCGGGATTCTCTCTCATACGATTTGTGACTAGAAGTTGCCGAAAGGCATATTTCGTGGGTGAATCAAATGAAAGCGCGGAGGAGAAATTAATTTGCCGTAAGGAGCGGTCGATGCATAATGCATTCACCTTCTGTTGGCTCTTTTAAGTTTCGAAATTTCGTATTCCAGAGAAACACTGAGCGTACTAACATTTCAGCACTTTTAAGACTTGGGGAGACATTTCTTCTTTAGCGTGTAGAAGTTCGTTGTGATTTCAATTTCTTTTTTTAAATTCTTTTTCGAATATCCTTCTTGTTCTGCTGTTTAGTTATCAGATTGTCAAGACGCCTGAAGTTTTGGAGTTTCATAAACTCTTATTAATTTTAATATTTGATGTTTATTATTGTAATTTTCAATACATTGATTTTTATACTGTAACCGTTTCCCATATTTAAGTTTTTCCTCATGTCTTACCACAATTTGTTTCAAATTCCAGTGATAAGAACGATGTCATCAAGTGATCTTGACAAGTTAAATTCATCTGTTCCCAAAATAACCTTCTCATATTGAACTCGTCTACTCGTTTTTCTCACAATCCGACTTTAATTCCGAAGAATTCTCGAAGCAAGTAAAAAAAAGAAGCACTGCAGTGTTTCAAGTTAAGCTACAAACGTAGCTCCCCCCCCCCCCTCCTTTTTTTTTTTCCTGCGGCCAGTCATAGAAGGAGGTCTTTCGGCATCAAGCTTTCTTTAAAAGAGCAACGCTTTTTACCAAGCTCCATACCTCACTTCTTCCATCTACGCAAGTTGACACGTTTGTGCATCTATCCCGAAACCTTCTTGCCCGTGTCCAACCCAATACGCCTATTCATTAACTAACCCCTGAAGTAAATAATTCATCGCTGAGAGGGCATGTCCCCCGAAGGGGTGGAACTTATAATGAAGCATTCTCTCTCTCTCTCTCTCTCTCTTTTTGGTCGGTGTACCTAATACAAAAACTAGCATAAGACGACGGCGGAGGCGCAAAGGCTGATCGGAGACAACAGGCAAAACAAAGGATGTCCGCAGAACCGAGCGAGCACCTTGTCTCCCGCGTTGGCTGCCATCCATCGTGGAGATGGTGGCGGACAACAAGAAACCGCCCATCGCCCTAGGGAACGTCTTGTTCCGGGACAGTTGGAATGGACCTGGTCTGCTAATGACGATGGGGTGAAAGTGGTTCTTCTCGCAGCCTAAACCGGGACGTCGTGATCGTTGCAGATCCCCGAGGCAGATAGTGTACCTTGGGCAGCATGCCCTCCTCGATGAAGTAAACCATCAAGAGTTTAGATGCTTTCGATTTTCATTTTCCCCCTTTTTTTTTTTTCTTTCATCTTTGCCTTCTTTTATTCCTCGCATTCCAAAATGGCGGATAATTATCCCAGGTGAACCCCAACCACAATTATTACACTCAGCTGGTGAGAGCAAAGAGCGATTTCTTAATGTCCACTTTAGTTAGAGATTTACCACTAGAAAAAAAAAAAAAAAAAAAAAGACACTTGTTTTGTGAAATTGACTCCAACCTCGTATAAAAAATTCTGCTTCTTGGGGGAGGGGGTATTATTAGAAATCCGACGAGATTGAAATTCGTCTCTTGAAGCAGTTAAATTTAAATTCTATTTCGTGATATTTCCGTGCTTCAGAATTGTTGCCAACATACCTCCTAGGAGTACAGAAAAATGTCTGCACATGCTGGGCCTGATCAACCACTAGGCGAACTAGGCTGCTGCCTAGAGCGCCAAAATTTGGGGTAACCAAGATTTAGAGTTGATGAAAATCGAATGAATTAATAAATGAGAAAAAACAAAATACGATATAAATAAAGACAATTTTATTTTCTGTTGTCCTTTCGATTATCGATACAACTTGGGAATTCTTAATGAGTAAGGGAGAAGCTGAGACCTGCGCGTTTACTGATTGGGCATGTCAAGTGCAGTAAATCCGACGCTGAGGCGAAAGCACGGAGCTGTCCACTAATGATAAAAATGATAGACTCTTTCACCTCGGGGTTCGTAGTTAGAGTTCGACACGCAAACACCAATGTGATGGAAACAACAGAAGAGCTAAATAGTGTAAGGCGGACGCTACACTATTTCATGAAATACTTCTGTATCTTATAAAAACGATTTATTCTTCTTATTTACTTCTGCGATGGTTGCCCTAATGATTCTGCTTGTTGCGAGCACTATAAAATATTTCCACTCCCTATGGATACTCGTTAGGGCCGCGGGTGGCCTAGTGGGCAGCGTTCGTGGCTGCAACGGAAAGGACCTCAGGTTCGAACGTTTGATCCACTAAATATCCGCCGTGCGTCGGATGGGCACGTTAAGCCGTTGGGCCCCGGGTACTGGCCCCCTGGTAATAAATAAGGGCTTCTTCCTTCCCTTTTCTACCTCGCTTCCGTATCACTTTCCTATCGGGCACTCTAGCCCAAATCTCCTAGCTTCCTATTTCTAAGGGTTGTTTAAGACCTGGGGTCAGACACTCCCTTCCTAAAATCCTGTACATATGATCATGATCAAGGATACGCGTTACCGATAACTTTCTACCCCTTTTCTTCCGGCCATGGGAAAAAAACCCTGTTTTCCCCGCTGCTAAAAATCTTCTGTCCCAGAACAAAGCCCTAGCTTCTTACACAACTCACCCCTTCTATCTCTCCGAGTTGACTGCTTTTTCCCTTCGCCACTTTGCCCTCAAGCGAAAGGATGACCAACCTCTTCTAACACACGCAGCGATACTTCCTCTCCCGCGGATTAAAAGGGGCGCGTTCCAAAACAGAAGTTTCAAAGCTGAGGATTGTCGCTTCTGCATACCCTTCGGTGTCTTTGAACATAAAGCCGAAAGGTGCAAATTGCATTTCACGGTACCAAATGCCGCTACGAAATACAAAGCCAAGACTTTTAAGATGAGACAGGCTGGCGTATCGAACAAACCGTATTTCCTGATATTTCTTGACTGGGGTTTCAAAGCTAAAAGTTTCTCATGCATCGTGGAAACAAAGGAAATGGAGCACGAAAGCGAAATAAAAATTGCGAATGAGATTTAATATTTTTGCCTAAAAATTCTTGTATTAAATCTCCGTAACAGATGAATTAGCTACAGAGAAATTATTTTTAAACTTGAATCAGTAGGAGTACTTCGTCAATGATTCTCTGCCACATGGTGACCGGGCTTGTTGGTGTTTTGGGGGCCAGGGAAGATAGAAATGCCTTTTTTTTTCCCCCTTTTTTCGGAGAAACGTAAAATTTTAAAGAACATTATAGAAAAATAGAAAGAAAGAATGACAGAGATGGATGCGTATTTGAGCAGAAAGCTAAACCACTGTTCATCGCTTGGCAAGTAATGCTAAGCTGCTATTTAAAAGATTCCAGGTAGCTCGTTGCCTAGAAAGAAGTAGCCTACTATCGTGGGGATATTTTAACTAAATGTATCCCCCTACGCGTTGGAAAATAGTGTTAAAGGGAAATCCTAGGGAAAGAATTTTCAACATCTTCTTATTCATTGTTAGTAGCTCAGTAGGAGTGTTTTTACGTTTCTTGTGCAGGAGGAAAAAGTCCTTTTTGGCATTTTGGCAGGACTCCGGCGTTCTTTCTTTTTTTTTTTTTTTGAGACTTATGGCTATTGACCACGGTAAGAAGTGTCTACCGTTGAGCACCAGCGAAGGAGAATACGTGATTAAAGATGGAGAAAACAGTGGAACCGAACAAGAGGAGTAGAAAAAGTTGAAGTATGACATCAGTAAATTCCCGATGCCATTGCGTGAATCCACGGAAAAGAGATCAGAACAGTTAATTATTTTTATTATTTTTTTTTAAATCGCGCTAGCTGGGAGTACTTTGAGTCGAACGATAAGTAACACGCAGCTGAACTCCAATCAAGCAAATTCAAAGGATGCGATTTATTTTTTATATTTCAAGAGAGTTCTGCAGTTCGGTTTTCTTTCTCTCCTTTTTGTTTCATAGTTGCTATCAAATTGTTTTTATTTTTCGGCACAATCATTTGCTAATGAAGTAAATAAACAAAATGAGATTAAAAACAAAGCAATACTTGCGTCTGTATTCATGGAAAAATCAGTTTGTAGTTGAGCACAGAGCTCCTTTTGTTAATTTACAGACCCTCAGTCCGCCCGAGATGACTCTCATCCCCTCCCCCTGGTTCTGGGACCTAGCTATGGCCTTGGTTCTATTATTCATTCCACTGGGATTCCTTTTTTTTTTTTTCTTCTTCTTTCTTTGTCTGTTAGGCGATCCAAAAAAGAACCTTGTTGGGTTAAAGTAAAATAAAATAAAGTAGCAACGTTTATTCGCAATTAAATATTTATTTTAATATCTACTATTGTTTCGCAGAGCGTTTGGCTTGGCTTCATAAGGACAAATGACCTCATTTGTACTTATCTTTAATTGTGAATAAACATTGCTATTTTATTTTTTACTGTTAAGTAATCTATGTTATCGATCTAACAAGAAACTGTCCGTGACATAAGGGCCGGATTAGAGGGGGGATTTATATGGGCTTATAGCCTTGGGCCCACCATGACCAAGGGCCCAAGAAGCATGCCTGGGTAAATAACAGATAGATGCAGAAAGAGAGAGCGATTTATAGAATAGTTTTACCTTTGGTTCGTATAATTTCCGCTTGGTCAGAAACAGAGGCAGGAAGACGAACAGATTTCAAGGCAGTGACTCAACAAGGGCTTCGTGTCGCTGTGTACAGCGGAGTCTGCGAGACAGTTTCAGATTTTTCACTATCATCCACCTACACCTACCATTTTTTTTTTTTTTTTATTGAAGGTTTAACGACCACCGTGAGCAACTCAATATGCTATTATAAGCAGCCGTCTGTCCATAATTTAGGGCCACTGGTTCCAGGGAAGGGAGAGAACCAGTGCCGTGTAAGACAAACACAACATCCATGCCTCACCGGGGTTCGAACCCGAACCCCTCCCGGACGAATGGTCGTAAGCCATCGCTTAGATCACTGCGCCACCGGGGGGTGGCCCTCTCAATTTGCAGTTGGAACCGTTAATGGTCGAAGTCCCCTGTGGCTTCACATTGCATAATAATACAAAAAAAAAAAAAAAAAAGATGTACTAAGTACACAACGCTAAATCAGTAGAAAATCCAAGACGAAATCTGGGAATCTTAAGCTTTCAATTCGTGTTTTGATGATAACAATGAAAAATACTGTGACTTATTATGAAAACTCTGCAGATAATTCATTAGTTTGAAGAATGCACTACGTATTAATTACGTATCACAAGCATATTGCTACAGTTTCACGTTTTAAAGTACTTCATAATGATTCTCGCCATTCTTTGAGAGCCCACTCAGATGTCTTAACCTTGGGGCCCACTCAAATGGCTTAGCCTAGGGCCCACTAAGGCTTTAATCCGGTTCTGAGTGACGTCGATTTGATGACAGTTGTTGGCAAAATGAAATATTAATTTAATTTTTATTTATATTAGACCTGTCAGTAAACAGATGTAGTTTCCATTAGTACCTTTCTAATTAGTTTAGACTGTATTTTTAAATCTTGAAAATACTGAATAAATTCAATACGTTTAGCCACACAAATAAACAACATACATTTTCTAAGAGCGCTAAGTACCCCTAGCTACCACCCCGTGTGCACACACCGACACACACATAGTTGCGTAATAGTCGTGCATGCAGTTGCTAGTACAAGTATTTTGAGGAATTTCTGTTATAAAAGAACTGCACGCTTCTATTTTTTTTTTTTTTTTTATCTCTTGCTCACTATTCAGACACTCTTGCTTCTGTTCACAGTAAACACCTACACAGATAAGCCATTATATTATGACCATCCACAGCCTAGAGAAATGAGCGCGCCTGGAGGCAGAACGGTGGCGCAGGTGAAGTCACATAGCAGTATATATACAACCAGAGGACCGGCTTTCGGTTAGTAGAGTGTTCGGAGTCAGGATGCGAAAAGCTGCCGATTTATCGGAGTTTGATGAAGGACAAATCGTGATGGCACGGTGCCTCGGAACTATGATCTCGGAAACGGCGTTGCTTGTGGGTTGTTTAGGTGCCGCTGTAGTGAGTACGTATCAAAAGTGGTGCACAGATGGCCAAACGACGAACCGACGTCCAGCCGTATGCGTCCGTAGCTCACTGATGCCAGATTGGAGCGGAGACTGCCGCGCATCGTTTACAGCGATCGTAGGGCTGCAGTGCTACAGTGGTGATCAGGGCAATGCATCACAGCACACAGTTCTTCTGCGCATGAGCCTGGGTAGCCGAAGACCCAGCTGGGCCCCCATGCTCACTGTACGTCATCGCCAACAACGCCTAAAATGGTCCCAAGATCATCAAGATTGGACCATGGATGATTGGGAGAAAGTGGCATGGTCTGACGAGTCGAGATTGCTGGTGCATCACGTAGACGGCCGAGAGCGGATATGCCGATGAAATTATTTTGTAGACTGATACCGCTCCCCTCGGAAAAACTTTTGAGAATACACTCTGCTTAATATATTACGTAGTTTTTCCGCGAGGGGACGTAGACAAATATCTTTTTTTTGTCAATATCTCTGCTTTTAAGAGTCCGATTTAAAAAATTATTTCTTTATCGGGGAGCGTTTCCCGTGCGAAATGTTTCTCATATACAGAGTAATTAAAGTGTTTTCTTAAGGCACTAGAGGGCGTAAGTTCATGTTTACGTTTACTATTGTAAACGGAAATATGAACTTACGCCCCTAGTTGCACACTTGTATAACTAAAAACCCTGCGGGAGTAAAATCCGCTTGGTTTTGTTTTTAAAATCAGCAGACGAAAAAATTGTAAAATCTAAAAATCTGGAGGGCACTACTGAATATGAAAACATTTTGTGTGTATTTCTTTCCTAAAATAATGCAGAATTTCTCCGCTAGGGGCCGCAAATGTTTAATTTGTTTTTCACGATTCCTCTGCTTCTAAATGTCCTCTTTAAGAAACTCTTTTAATATAGCATACCATTTACCTTAAGCAGTTTAAAATTGTACTTGAGGAGCTTTTTCGTCGTTCACAGTTCTGTCGCCACATGGTTTTTGTACTCTGTTTCCAACTTGTATCTCCATTTCTAAATATCCTGTTGATATTTTTTTCCTCTATGCCATTCGCTACAATAAAGATGGGGAACATCATCCTCTTTTAATAATGCACAGATCTCCCGCTAGAGGACATAAATGTCAAAACCTTTTTCTCGCTATCTTTGCTTCCGGGAGACGTAATTGAAAAGTATTTTTTTTTTTTTTCCTTAGCATAGCTTTTATCATGCAGAATATTTTTCATCCATTTCCAAAATTTCAGTTATGCAAAGTTTTTCAGCTAGGGGGCGTAGAGTTATGTCAAGTTTTCTGCCATATTTCTTCTTTCATATATTTGACTTGAAAATCTCTTTGTCTCTGATACTTCCTTCTGTTATGAGAATTTTTCTGTGCACCATTTTGTTAATCTTCCTAACAATTTTTTCAGCCACTGGGGCCTGCAAATAGCAGTTTATATTACTGGCCGTTTTATCGACTGTAGAAATCCGGTTAATTTTTGTTTTCTAACCGGTACCATTGACTATGAATGACTTTGATAAATTTTATTCGCGTCAGAAAGGATGCAAAAGACGTGTTCATTATTACATGTGAAAGTTCGGTGTCATCTTTCTTATTTTTATTTTTCACTGGCACATAATGACTGACGATATTTGTTGTTCAGTTTATCATTCTTTTTTCACTTTCATACTTTCCAATTTTTTTCCCTTATTTTGTTTATCTAGATGATTTAATAATATATAATTCTTTATAACACCTTTCATCTTCGGCCTGTGAATGCCAATTTCCTTTCATTTTTGAAAGAGTTTAATTCACCATCTTCGGAATCTCCATTTTGTAAAAACTTTCTCGTAATTATCGTATTCACAGACAAGGCAGATTTAAGATTTATATTCCGTCCGACTAAAGGAGAACCACAGATTTCATTGGCATCAATGAAGCCTAAGTTCTTGTTTAGTTAATGGAATGTAATTCCTGTAAAACATTTTACACATGCGCAGATAATGTACTGACAAACTCTTGCTTAAAAAGTTGTTGTTTATTTGTTTGTTTATCCTTTTCCCATTGATATGTTCGTAACAGTTTTCATTTTCTTTGTGAAACATCTGTGAATTTCTTAAATAAGGATTGAAGTTAATGGTCCGCATATACGAATTCTGAGCGAACTGGAAAAAAAAAAACAAGAAAAAAAAACCAATGGTGTTAGGTGTGTACCAACGTTCTACCCGTTTTTCGTGATGCAAATTCCAAGTAAAAATTTAAGTTACAATTGCGATAACAGATGGCGCGCGTGATCGTCAAAATGCTTCGAAGTGTGGCTATAAAATGGCACCAAGTATGCTGGTGCATCTCATTCGTAAACAAGTCACACAAGGGTTAACATGTCAAGCATTAAGGTTCACATTACGAATTGCTTGCTTTGAGTTCAGCAAAGGCAACAATGCATCTGATGCCTGCCACAACATTTGTGAGGTGTATGGCGAGGATGTTGTAGAAGAAAGCAAATGGCGCTGTTGGTTCCGGAAATTCCGTAAAGGTGACAGAAGCTGCAGAGATCAACCACGTTCTGGATGTCCATCAGAGGTTATCTGAAGAGGATGTCAACCAAGCCATATCAAGTTACCAACATCTAATCGTTGAAGAATTATCAGAAGGGTTTTCTGTACACAGAACAACAGCAGAAAAAAGGATGCATGCGCTTGGATTTATCACAAAGTTCGACTAGTGAGTACCACATGGCCTATGAACACGAAATCAATCGGACAGAATGACCACCTGTCTTTTTTTTGCTTGTGCGTTACAGAAATGAATATTTCTTAGAACAAATAGTTACGGACGATGAAAAGTGGGTCCTTTACAGAAATGTAAAGCTTTAAAGGATTGTATGTCGAGTTTTAGAGCCTGACTTCAAAAGGAGGACTCCATCCGAGAAAGGTCTTGTTAAGTCTATGGTGGGATGTCAAGAAGATAATCCACTGGGAGGTGCTTGAACCTAACCGAACGACAAATGCTGACCTGCTAACAATTGGAAAGGCTGAAAGAAAAATTGAAATCTAAGCCTTCATCACTGGTTAATCCCAAAGGCGTCATCTTGCAACATGACAAAGCAAGACCCCATATGGCTTTTGCCACTCCGAGAAAATTTCTGGACATTGGGTGGAAAGAGTTATCTGACCCCTGTGTTCTCCAGAACTTGCAACTGCGGACTACTACCTTTTTCGATTTCCTCAGAACAACTTCAGTGAAATTGAAGATGTCTAAACTACATTACAAGAGTTTTTTTACTCCAAAACGGAGGAACAGAAGGGGTATTCAGTTACTACCAGAAAGATGGCAAGTGGTCATAGGAAATAACGGCAATTATGTAATAGAATGAAGATGTTATTTACTCAGAAAAGCTTGTTTTACTTCTCTACAAAAGAAAAGAGCAGAACTTTTGCACACACCTAATAATATCAGTGGCGCCAAACCAGTGTAGGTAGCAGGGGCGTGTATATGTCTCACCGTATCAAAGGGTGTGTGGGCTTCGCCCCCACAACCTTTGATAGCCTTAGGATCTTACAAGGGAATCCTTTCAACTGTCACTTTCCAAAATTGAAGAAACGTGGCCAAGAGATCGTACTAAGGGCAAAAACCAATGGGTGAATTTCCGTTTTGGCGCAAATGAACTGACAAAGGTGGTCTGAAAATGGCCTTAGAGCACAAGTCGGAAAAATCGTCTAACATGTGTTGTGGTGCGTGATATGTAACCCCAAATATCAGCTATGTCCCCATGATTCAAAATAAGCTCATGTCATACAAAAAGCAACAAAAACCTTTATTACAGGTGTAAATGAACATTTGTGTCATTGAACACATGACCGAAGCAAAGTAATTTGGAACAGTGAGAACAGCGCAAGAACCCAAAGCTATCACAGTACTGAAAATTGCCTTTGATATCTGAAAAACAAATACGTTGAACATTACCAAAAGAAGCGTCATCACTTTCACAGTACCCAATTTTTATCCACGGATTTAAGAACATGTTGAAATTTTTTGACTGCTATTGATTGTAGCAGTTGCGATCTCGTGGGTCGTTATCCCGCCGTTGACCACCAAAATGTTACGGTACCGGGCCGAGCTAGGTTAAGCATTCACCGCTCGCCACCAAAATGTTACGACAGTGGGTCATTGTCCCACCGCGGTCAATCAATTTAACAACCGTAGCCGAGCAATTAGTATATTTCTTCTCTGAGATCCTTCGACGTAGTTCTTGGCGCGAAAACTGTATTATATGGGCATACACTTAAACAATTTGAACCAATCACCTGCGTACACATAAATAATGTGTTCTATGACTTCGCTGACTGCCTAAACAAATATTTAATTGGCTATAAAAACATAACAATGGCACACCTATGAATAAAATTTAGCTGTCTTCTGAACATAAGTATTGGGTCAACTTTGAACTAAATCAGTTCCCGCGAGAAAGTTTTAATGAACTTAAATTCCACAGTTCAGTCTTACTATTTCTTAGTTCAGTTCTTGCAATATATTAGTTCAGTTCCTCAACTAATTGCGTAGCAGATGTAATAATAAAAACGAAACGTTTCTACTTACATGGATGCTGTCCAGAATAAATCCAAATTGTGATTTAGCTTTTCACCTGTATATTTGTTAGGTATCCAAGCCACCGCTCTTACGCTATCAATTTTCCTTGCGCCGGCTTTATCCCGTCGCACTTACCCGTAGAGGCTGCGCTGCTTACGTATCCACATACACACACATACACATGGGGCCTCGCTTTGCCCCGCAGAACCAGAGCGCTTCCTTCGCCGCTTCAGGGAGAGGATGGTGATTGCACACTGCCGTAGTTGGACTCGAACCCGAGCTTCGCTTGGCTTCGCTTCTCATTGGAATGACCATTGTCCACTCGCAGACTTCTTAATTCCTCTGTAACTTTGCTTTCATTGAGCCAACCAGTCGTTAATTTCCATTCGGCCCCCAGCCTAGAAATTGCTGCTTTATCACGCGGATTTAGGCATTCCGCTGACTTTATGGCAAACTGGCATCTCCATTTGCTCCGAGTTGTCGTCTCCATTTTTTTACCAAATGCAGGGCGATTCGCTGCTTCATTGCCCAATTCATATAGCAGATCCAAGGCATCCAATCCAGCCTTTTACATCGGAGAACGTACAGACAACTAAACTTTCTTCCTTATTTTCATGCCAAGTGCGAAATCTTATTTTTCTGCACGGACCACACAGAGAGCAATTGTTCTCGAAAATGCCTCAAACAATCGACGAATTTACGATTATTCGCTAAACCTTTTGTCCCCCATCTTCATTCATTTCTACTCAAGTGTCCCCTCTTCGATACGTACCTCTTTCCCTTTCCGTGTTGCTTAGGCTGCCCGTTAGCTGCGCCCTGATATTTACGACCTAACAGCGCGCTAGGGAACTCTAGACCACCCAGCCAGAGGGAATTCTTTGCCTCCTTTCTGTCCTATCCCCAGATAAAACTTTCTCTGCTGTTTACACTTTTAAACTCCAATCAAGCCTCGAACATAATTAATACTTAATTAATTTCATACATCCACCACGCCCATTAATTACTGAATTAATGGCGGCGGTGGGTCGTAACAATACGTTCTATGATTTTCTCCACTTGTGCTCTAAGGCCATTTTCAAACCACTCGTTCACCTTTGTTAGTTCATTTGGGCCAAAACGGAAATATACCCATTGGTGTTTGCCCTTAGTACTATCTGCTGGCCACGTTTCTTCAATTTTGGAGAGTGACAGTTGAAAGGCTTCCCTTGTTAGTAGTATACGTGGATGATGTTGTTGTCATTTTTTATTTCTTACGCCTGAACCAAGTAGAAGATCAACATGCTTTAGGAATTCTCCTGACGCTACCAAACCAACCTCTTATTCCACGTAAACATACTAAGCTGTTACGATTCTGCCGTGAGTCCATAAGTAGTTAGACTAACAAAGCTAAAGCGCATCCTACTTCAAAATAAGACCCTCTTGTAACAACATACTTCTGGGACCGAATCGTTGGTTTCCAGTTATCCGGCAAATCACACTTGAAGGAGAACTCACTATAGAAGAAGGAATCCCGACTAATGAAAATCACACATTTACACGAAGAACCCAACGGTCAGGAGATTCATTTTCGGTTTGGGTACAAATATAGGGTAAATAGCCAGCATATTCCAACCGCATGCTGCTCCGGTGCCGAATGCTTTCCCAATTAAGCTACGCCGACGAGGTTTGTCGCTGTAATTCTGCCGCCTTGACATGTGCGTCACTTCTGAGATAGGCAAACTTCACATACTTCGTAGCAATTTCTTCTGTAATTGGACTTTCTATCCACTACAGGTATTTTTAATTTGTCTGGTGAGGAACAAAAGTCGGGAAAATTGAGATGGGAAGTTTTTCACTAGTCCCCCTTGCCGAAGTTAAATTCGCGTTTTCATTTCTAAAAAAAAAAAAAAGAAAAAAGAAGCATACATGCATCACGCGCAGGATACTTGAAACTTTGTGTGCTTCAATTAAACTGATGGGGAGTTTATTTCCCTAATATTTCGAAGAAAGCAATGATCCGCAAGGAAATTTCCTTTTATTTCTTCTGGAAAAAATGGGAAGTGAATATCATTTTCCTAAATTCTTTCCTCCTAAATAATTTTTACGATTCGTCATCCATGCACACATCCATTAGCACATTTTTTTCCCCCTAGAGAAAACCAGATCAGACAAAGTTAGTAAAATCATGCAATGCATTGATTATGATACGCTTTCCAACATACCAGGAATCATTACTCAAGTTATGAGGATAATGGCTGTGGAATAAATCTCGCTCCTGTGTCCTGACCTTTCACCCCATTTCGATTATATTTAACAGAGGTGGTTCAGTATGCCTCCGGAACAACATGCTAAAGTTTTGTCGCAATAAAAGCATTTTTAGTTAAGTTATGAGAATAATGGCTGTGAAATAAATCTCGCTCCTGTGCCATGACCTTTGACTCCATTTCGATGATATTCAACAGAACCGGTTCAGTACATCCCCGGAACAACATGATAAAGTTTTGTTGCAATCGAAGCATTGTTACGTAAGTTAAGAGCAATGGAATGGATCCCACTCCTATGTCCTGACCTTTGATCCCATTTCTTCCATTTTCAACAGGGTACGTCTCCAGGTAGTCCCCTACCACATACTACAATTTCATCGAAATCGAACCATTTTCATGCAAGTTTTGACGCATAAGTGCAATGGAATGGATGCCGCTCCTATGTCCTGACCTTTAACCCCATTTCGTCCATTTTCAATAGGGTGCGTCCCAAGGTAGTCCCCTACCACATACTAAAATTGTATCGAAATCGAATCATTTTTACGCTAGTTATCGTGCGGACGGACAGACAGACGGACAAAGATGGAGTATATGCGCTTCTTCAACCTACGGTTGGAAAGCGTAAAAAAGGAACCATGTAAGGCTCAGATTATAATAAACGCTGCAATAAAATTCTGAATAATGCCCTTAACATAATGACATTGACGGTAAAGCTAAATGACTGTAAACACATTTACAACTCTTGGCTTTTAAAACTTCTCTTTTATGATGCTCCAGCCAGTGTTACGGAAAGGAACGATAAAAAAACAAAAAATCTTCACAGGTAACTAATAACTTCGGAAACGACAAAGGCTGAAGACCCTCGGAGTAAATCGAAGCTGCTGAAAAGCTACTTCTGGCACCGTTATAGGCTATCTAATGACAAAGAATTTGCCTTTAATTGCTTTTAAATGTAGTGTAATACTTCAATGAAGGAATAATTAATCGCGGCCAAACCGATCACATGGCAAATAAAACGCTAATTAGTATCGTACCACCTGAAACAATTTCAGGATTGCATTTTTAAGAGTATGGGCCATGTCCTGGTTTAAAGGGCGTGGAATCGATATGTGGAAAGTCCATTAAAATGCCGGTAGTTTCTAACAAACACCGTTGATATTAACAGATATTGATTTGTGCGTAATATTTTTTTGCCTTTTTCGTTTTATCGGATGGTTCGTTCAATGTTTCTTGATGGTTTTACAATACGCGTACGCAAATGGTGGTTGAGTATTATCGTAGAAGCTAACATAAGCTGAAGGGTGCACGTGTGAAAAGTGAATTGGAAGTTTGATCGTGCGATATTTGGTGAAGTGAAATACCACAAACCCAAAAATGACTGGTTTTTAAAAACGGGTTTCTTATTCAGCTCTCTAAACACGTACAGTGCTTTTCATCAGATTACGTATAATTTAGATTATTCCTCTGTGTTGCAGTCACCTGGAACATTGGCAATAAATACATCGTGTGCACAAATAAACATAATACACTGACAAATAGTGCATGTTTCATTACGTCTTTTAGGTCGGCTGAACAATAAGTAACGTCAGATTACCTTTGTCAGCTGATTACGTGTATGTACACTCAACGTCAAAAAAAACCAACAAAAAACAAAAAAAAAATAGTTGCACCCAGAAAGAAGCAATCGACAGAAATGAAACTTGGTGGGTAAGTTTGACATCGTGAAACATGAAAATGATTCAAGTATCACGCTCGGCCGCGCATGTGACGCCAGCAGGGACGGGTTGTAGCGCTGTGCCTGACCGGCTATTTAAGTTTGAACCGTTGCGGTTGCTTGCCATTCTGAATCGTGCTGTTGTGTTGGTTGCATCCTTTGCAAGTGAAAGTATGCCTCGGAGAAAAGTTCGAAAGCAATTCGAGCAGTTGGAGGAGTTCGAGAGGGGCAGCATCGTCGGGCTGCGGGAAGCGGGATGGTCTTATCCCCGTATTGCGGGCCATACCGGTCGTGCGGATATCACCATAGCACGCTGTTGGCGGCAGTGGATAAAACAAGGCACGCAACAGCGACGGGAAGGGTGTGGGAGACCTAAACGAACCAAGGAGAGAGAAAACCAACGATTTGTCCGATATGCGCGGAGTGATCCAACAGCCACGATTGCTGATATTCAGCGAGGAGTGGTGTTCTCCATGCATCGTCCGATTAGTGCCAGCACCATTGGTAGACGGCTTCACTACGTAGGACTACACGCACGCAGACCGTTACGACGACTGCCCTCAACGCCATTGCATCGTTGCCAAAGACTGCAATGGTGTCGTTTCAGACTGTCAAGGAGCCAATCAGAATGGCTACGGGTGATCTTCAGTGACGAGTCCCACTTTTGTCTTGGAAGAGACTACCAACAAATCCGTGTGTGGAGGCACCGTGGTCAGCGCCAAGATAAACAGTTTGTTGTCAAGCGTCACACGCCTAGAAGGCCTGGTGTCATGGTGTGGAGTGCAATTGCCTAAAATGTCAGATCACCTTTGGTGTTTATTACAGGCACTTGGACAGCCTAACGTTACGTTAATGAGGTCCTGCAACCTAGTGACCCTACCTTTTCTGAACGCTCACTCCGGTGCGATTTTCCAACAGGACAACGCTCGTCCACATACTGCTGCTGTCTCGAGAGCTTGCCTTGAAGGCACTAACACTCTACTATAGCCAGCCGCATCGCCAGACGTATCGCCGATTTAAAATGTGTGGGATGCTATTGGACGCGCTGTCCACACTCCACCCCTACCGTACAATCTGCAGGAACTGCGTGAGAACATTCAAGCTGCATGGGATGGCTTATCGCAGAACACCATTAGGAACCTGTACAGCTCCATGCCGAGACGTCTAACATGCTGTGTGAGCAAACATGGCGGCCCGAAGCCATACTGAGAGACACTACTTATTGTCGTGTAGCTCAATAAATATTGTCCATATCAGTCTCAATGTTTAATAATTTATCGTCCCTGGTAACCTTTACTTTCCTCCCGAATAGCATTGCAATCCGACACGTCCTTTCAGGTGCAACTATTTTTTTTTATTTTTTTTTTGGCGGTGAGTGTAAATAAGCGTCTCCTAATATCAGTACACTCTCCTGATTAGAGAGCGTTGTTTGGCACAGGAATTTGAATGAAAAGGTCACGTTCTATAGAACAGATTCAAACGAAAATTTCTACCGGCCGGGAAATATAGTCTCACTCGGAGGTACGCGCTGTGATTAGGTTCCCTGAGCAGAGAAAACGACGGCATCTGAGCCCCATCGCCAATTGCAAACAATTGTATGATCCTAAAGTCACAAGCGTTTGGAGTGTGTCAAAATATTGTTCAAAATTCGTACATGGGCAAAATGCATTATAGATGAGAAACGTAGTGGCAGGACTTTAACATCAACAACAGACAGCAATGTGCGCAGGCTGTTATATAGTGCAAGAACAATGACCGTTTTTGCACCACATTTTTTGTTTAAAAAAATGTGGTGGTAACTGAGGTAAAAGAGTTGGATGCGGACGCTTGCTGCTGAATTCTTTGCATAAGGTTTTCAAAAGTTGGTGTAACGGTTGCACCAGTGTGTAATGTAGATATACTGTAATTTAACTTTTTCTTTTGTTTCCTGTTATCTCATGTAAATTTTGGTTTATTCTCCTTACACATTTTTCAATCTTAACGCTACATTTTCTCTTTCGCTGAATGTTTTCGGGACCACCTGACTTTAAGTTAAAAATTGAATGATGTTTTAGAATGGTGTATGATATCTCTCTCTCTGTTTCTCTCACACACGCACTCGTTAGATGTCGGCTAGATTGTGAGATCGTTGTAATTGCGTTGGGGAGAGATATTAAGATAATTTAATCTCTCTGTTAATGATAAATTATTTCACATTGGATATTGCGCTTCGTTGATATTGAAGACATGATGAGTTCATAAAAGACTTGAGAAATATTCTGTATATTGAGAAGCTGTTGCGTTTCGCTGTCGAAGTACCAGGTGATTACGTACCAAGCGAATTCTATTTTGATGAGCTGACATGAATACCTATCGAGACCAATAAAAAGGCTGAAATATTAAGTTGACTTGACTTTTCTGGCCGTTATGCTATTTAGTGCCCGAGCGTGCTCTTAGTGTTTATTCAATTCAATTTATTTAGCTGCCACATGAAGACGAAATACAATGTAATACAATAACAGTGTAAGTGACTGTACCAGCATGGGAGATCAGGGAAACGGCCACAAAAGACATGACAAAGGCCCGATCTCCCTATACAAATGTAAACAAGTCAGAGTTATACATGAAGGCGTGGCACATAACATTCAAAGAAATTAGTTAAAATTAGTATTAGTAAAATTGCGTCCCATCCTCCTTCTACCCCCAACTCCCCCACCTCCCCACTACTTTGCCTTTCTGTTCCCATTTTCCTAATGTACCCCCTGATTCCTTAATCGCTTCTCCCCCCCCCGCCCTCCATTTTTTTTTATAATTATCATTTCAATTTTCCCATATTCCTTTAATCCCATTTTTTTACATTCTTGGTAGTCCCATAATGTAAAGTTTTAATTTTAAAAAAAATAGATTGAAATTATTAATTATTGTAACATCACGAGGTAGAGAATTCCAAAATTGAGGCCCATCATAATTTAGTGACTGTTTCATATACTGAGTAGCCGCCCCGGTGGCGCAGTGGTCTAAGCGATGGCCTCTGATCATTCGTCCGAACGGGGTCCGGGTTCGAATCCCGGTGAGGCATGGATGTTGTGTTTGTCTTACGGCACTGGTTCTCTCCCTTCCCTGGAACCAGTGACCCTAAATTAGGGACGGGCGACTGCTTATAGCCCATTGAGTTGCTCACGGTGGTCGTTAAACCTCCAATCCAATCCAATTCATATACTGAGTCCTGGGAAAAACTGGTCTCAGTTGAGACCTGCCTCTAGTATTACAGTCGTGGGTAGGTAAAGAAATTTCACTTAATGTATGTTAAGTCATGCTCCAGATATCTTATAGTTAAGATATCTGTAGCATGACTTAACTCTACAGAACGTTTCGGTACGAACAGTGTTAACATTTAAGTAATGCTAGTGTTTTTTGTGTAACTTAGACATTTAACTGATATCTGCAACCAAATACTCTAAAAACATTTTAAGTGTCTTAACTGGATCGGTGATAATGTAGAAAAGTAAGATTTGTGCTCTGTATTCATTGTCATAACTCATTTGTCTGTATCTATAACAGAATCTTTGAAATTTGGCATCGGAATTTACTTATTCATCAGGTCTCGCATATAAAAGATTTATAAAAATTCGTGCTATTAATATCAGCATGTTTGTCCGTCTGTGTTTACATCTACACTGCTGGCCACCCAAAATGCAACACCAAGAAGGAAGCATCCGATTGGCATGAAATTCGCAGCATGCAAACGATTAGCAATGCAGGGCATATGCAAATCATGTGCGCCCGGCACGCCACCGAGAAGCACTATAAGAAGGTGCACAAAAGGCGGGGTGTAAGTAGTGGAAGTGTGTTGTGCTGCTGGACCTGTGCGTGGGAAGCTTCCTGATGCCTCGTTGCAGAATACGGCAGTCATTCCAGCACGTTTCGGAGTTCGACAAAGAATTTATAGTGGCTTATCGCGACAGCGGTTTATCGTACCGATACATCGGCGCCTGCGTGGAACGACATCCAGTCACAGTGAAGAGAGTGTGGATTCGGTGCGTGCAGGAGGGACGGACGGACTGACGCGAGCGATTGCCGCAGCCGTGGCACACCACCGAATGAGAGGACCGGCATGTTGTGCGGCGGGCATTGACGGCTCGTCGCACCGCCACATAACGAACGTTAGTGCAGGAATTAGGGTGTGTTGCGCAACAACCTGTGTCAGCACATACCGTTCGACGTCGTCTGCAGGAGCGGGGACTTCTCGCACGGCGCCCATTGCTCCGATTACCATTGACGTTACACCACCGGCGAGTGCGGCGGCAGTGGGCCGTTGAACGCCGCACCTGGACTACGGAATGGCACGACATTGTCTTCTCTGACGAATCCCGCTTCTGCCTGCAACACCACGATGGTCGGATCCGCGTGTGGCGGCACCTCGGCGAGAGACTGTATGACGCCTGCATTATGCATCTCCATACCGGTCCGTTGCCTGGCGTTATGGTTTGGGGCGCAGTTGGATATGACACCCGCACCCCTCTGGTACGCATCGCCGGTACACTGAACAGTCACCGCTACATCTCCGACGTTTTGGAGCTCGTAGTCCTCCCTTACCTGCAGGACCTGCCAGCGGCCACGTTTCAACAGGACAATGCGCGCCAGCACGTGGCACGCATCGTGCAACAATTCTTCACGGCCCACCAGGTGTCACTGCTGCCGTGGCCCGCCTGTTCTCCCGATATGTAGCCCATCGAACACGCCTGGTCGCTGATCGGCAACCGAGTGGCCCGGCAAGCACAACCCGCGGCTACGCCTGATGAAATGTAGCAACGTGTGGAAGCAGCCTGGACCGACATACCCCAAGCCCACATCCAAAGCCTCTTTCGTTCAATGCCGCGGCGTGTAGCGGCCGTTATTGCCAGCCATGGGGGCCACACGAACCATTGATGTCTGCGTGTTCCGCAAGTCGCACGGGCCTGTAAGCTCAATCGTTTCATCTTTGTATCTGTTGTTATGTGTCCAGTAAATCTGGCTTTGCTATCTCGTGTCCTTTTTGGTGTTGCATTTTGGGTGGCCAGCAGTGTATTAATCATATCTCTACATCCATTCATCGAATTTGAAAAGTTTTCTATGGTTGTGTTGTGACGTACTACAGAGGTGAAGCTTGAGTGAAGACGAGAAATCTGCAGCGATGCATTCCATTGGTGTGGTACAGTCGGTTAGAAGAACTGGCTACGGAGCAAGGAGGCGCAGATCGATCCTCGTTCCGACAACTTTGTGTTTTCACGGTGTAGCTTGAACTATGACAACGACGATCCATATCTCGTTCCATTTCCCGTACACTATCATTCTACTGAATGGACTGAGAAAACGTGTGCCAGCGTCATCAGATATATCACTGGCAAAACATCTGAACACTACCGTTAAAAAAAAAAAAAAAGAAAATATATATATATATATATTACTTAAAAAAAAAACTATAATCAACAACTGATTTTTATCATTTTCATAATACACTGCCTGACAGAGAAAATGCCACACCATGAAGAAATGCTCGGAAACAGACCAAACTGCACACACACATAGCCAAGTAAGCTCAACAAATGATTTAATTGTCACATACAGACTAGGCTCCAGTGACCGAATATACAGGATGATCCATAAAGAACGTGGCTCCCATTTTGGGCGATACAGCGTTGAATCCGATGTGGCATCGAAGAAATGAGATTCCGAATAGAGTCCCGGGGTATTGTGGGCCATGTGGTGTTGATCCGAGTCCACAGTTCATCTTCATTTTGCGGGGGTGGGGGTGTGGGGGGTACTCAACCGACGACCAATCGTGTCCCACAGACGCCCGATGGGCGAGAGGTCGGGGGATCGTGCTGGCCATGGAAGCATCCGCACACCGTGTAAAGAATCCAAGTTGATCCGAGCGGATGCAGCCTGGCGTTATCGTGTTGAAAAACGGCGTTCGAGATATCCTACAGATACGGTAGTGCCACGGGCCGCAGTATCTCGTCAACTGAGCGGTGTGCCGTCAGAGTGCCCGTAATGTGTTCCAGCGGTGAGCGGCTGTTGGCACTAATAGCACCTCACACCATGATTCTACGTTGCCGGGCCGTGTGGGGGCTCCACAACGACGGAGGAATTCGCCCGTTAGCCACGTCGCCTCCAGACTCTCACACGGCGATCATCCGTGGTGAGACAGAGCCGCGATTCGTCGCTGAACACCACAGTGTTCCATTCGGCATTCCACGCAGCTCTGGAGCGATACCACGCCCAGCGGTGACGACGATGGCTCGCTGTTAAGGGTAACCTTCGCAACGGACGGCTGGACAGCAAACCAGACGCAGCCAATCGGCTCGACACTATCCGCGTCGATATCGGAGCATCCAAGTCTCCTTGAACACTCCACAAAAATGTCGCTCGTTGTGGCCTGTGGGTCCGCTACGGCATGAAGTCGGATGGGACGATCAGTGGGCTCGGATGTTCGTCTCCATGCTCCGGTCCACCTACGACATTGCACAGATCCTTCCTGGAACTACTGTCTCCACATGCGACCGACGGTGGTGGCATCACGTTGCGTTTCTTCCGCAAAACAACGCAAGGACTATCCGCCGGCACGAAGGCCTACGATGACACTTCTCGTGAACTCATCCGTTTGACGAAATCGCGCACCACGCGTGACGGCGTCTTAACGGCATTGGCAACCCTTGTTCTTTCTCCAGATACGGTTACAGCAAAACCATACTTACTTCTAGCAGGACTACTCACTCTCTTGGACGGTTACAACAGAACCACTCACTTCTCGCGGCCGTGACGACGTCTCGACTGATGGTCTCAAGGGCTGGTTGTCCGCTTATAACCCGCGCCCCGTTCGTGCGATTGGCCTGCAAATGCAATCATTTGGATAACTTGTACGTGTGCACCCAGCCTGCAATTTGCATGACACTGCGTTCATGTCTTCGTGGTGTGGCCTTTTCTCTGACAGGCAGTGTACTTTGCTAGGGTTTCGGATTGTATTGTTAAATTTTTTGCCTTTTTTTTTTTTGTGAGGAAGAAACTCTCGTGCGTGTCTATAAGGCTGCAGGAAGTGACTGGGCCCAAGTTCCTGGAGGGAGGGTTTACATTCTGCCCATGCCTCATCCTTGAGCTCAAACCCACCCCTGGTCTCAACTAGTTGTCAGAAGCCCTTGCCTCCAACCATTGGGCCACAAGAGAACCTTTTACTAAACGTGAGCTCCTAAACTTACAAACTGTTTTACTGGGACAAACTGTTGTACTGAAAGACTTGATGTGAGCAGTAGCACTTACAAACGGTTTTACTGAAAGACTAAACGTGAGCACTAGCACTTATAAACTGTTTTACTGAAAGACTTAACGTGAGCACTAGCACTTACAAACTGTTTTACTGAAAGACTTAACGTGAGCACTAGCACTTACAAACTGTTTTATTGAAAGACTTAACGTGAGCACTGGAACTTACAAACTGTTTTACTGAAAGACTTAACGTGAGCACTAGCACTTACAAACTGTTTTACTGAAAGACTTAACGTGAGCACTGGAACTTACAAACTGTTTTACTGAAAGACTTAACGTGAGCACTAGCACTTACAAACTGTTTTACTGAAAGAATTGACTGTGATTTCGTGCTCTCTGCATTCATGCCAGTCTCCATTTATGTTATTATCTTAACGCTGAAGTTAATGAAACCGTAATAATAACGCCGCAAAAAGCTGTAGTCTGAGTAATCAGAGACAAGGCTTGTAATGCACTACTCATACATACATACATACATACATACATACATTCGTATCTCTAAGTTAATCCCTGTGATTCAGGCGTTAGCATCTCAAAGAAAGCTCAACCGCCAGATGAAAGTTTAAAATTGATAGAGCTAGATTTCACGTACTGTTGATGTATCAAACGTGTCCATTTACAACGATCTCGACGCACAACTTAAGCTTTTCTGCCATCCATCACCCGTCTCACACAAGACCTTTCGTGCTTCGTACTGAATACCTTTTTTATCATAAAGACTTTCCTGAATCTTGTCCCCCATGATTTCTTTGACCTTCCCCTACCTTTCTTTCCTGCCCATTAAGCTGAATAGGTGCTATTAGTATGCATCTAACCAGAGTAATGTCGAATCGACGTCGATTTTTGGTTACCATGTCGATATTACGTCGAGGCATAGATTTCGACGTAAAATCGATGTGACGGAACGTCAAGAAAAATCATGACATTGAATTTCAGTAAATATGTAGACGGTTTTACGCAGTTTATTCTTTTAGTTCCGTTAGGTCAAATAGTCGATGTTTTTTTATGTGATCTGTAAGCATCGCGCGCATGCACCTTTGCAGTCATTACACCAAACAAACCTTTTGGATGCTGGAGTGTTGGTCGGATGTATCATTTCTGTTGTAAGACGAGATTCTTACCTGTCTCCTTTTTCGCCGGTAAGTTAAGAGGTTTTTTTTTTTTGCTTAAGTATGTTTATAAGAAGTTGAGTCTCGTTCCTTTAAGCAGAATTACTTTTTAAGATATATAATTTGTACGTACGCATATCCCAATTAGAGATAGGCCTAGCGCGATGCTCTGACCGAATATCAAACATTCTGTGAAATTTTTGAGAATTATGTGTCTTCGAATGCGTCCGAAAAGACTTGGATGTTGAAAGACTAAAAAAAAAAATTATATGATTTTTTAATCGTAGACAGTGTCGTAGAATCGTACTACAAATATGAATACATTCCACGTTTTATGCCACGATTAAAAGTTTAGAATTTCATGTTTAAACATCTAAATTGTAAAGCAAACGTAGATTTGGCATTACAACATCACTAGAATCGATGACTAAACTGCGTAATATAAATGTAAAATCGACATCTACACTACGTAGCAATGATCTATATGTTTCTCTCGAAAGGTCGAATCTTCGTCTACTGTGGATTTGATATTGATTTAATAGGTTTAAAATTCATCGTCGAGAAGACGTAGCAAAAGTAGAGATAGATATCTATATTTGGACCAAAAAATCGATCAAAAATTCGACGTCGAATCGATGTGTGTGTGCCACCGGGGGCCACTCATTCTTTCAACATGGCCAAACTATACCTCAGACCGTTTGTTTTCATCTTCGTAACAACATTTTGCTTCACATTAGATATTTGCAGCACATCTTCGGAGCAGGGATTACAACTTGATTGCATATTACCCCATAGAATTTGCAAAAACCATGTTTAGAAGAAAAAAGCTTGCTCCTTCAAAGCCAGAATTGTTCTCACACTTTAAATACGTCAAATAAACAGCCATTTTCTGAAAAACGTGATGTGTCCTATGATTCTTAATTACGTCAGATACTTTCGAAATTTCGTTTAGACAAAGAAAAGTATTGAAACCACGGAAAGATACAAGGTTATACAAGTAAAGCATTCAGTTCGCACTTGGAGTTCATATAAATACCATAGGATTGTTAGCATGTCCACAGACCTAGTTTCAAACGCATAAATCAGAGTGCCGTTGCTATTCACGCTGCAGATCGTAACAATCAATCAATTAATCAGAAATTATGGGATCGTTAGTCGGAATATTGGTATTCCACAAGTTGTAGCCATGAAGGGTTACGTTTGGAAGAGACGTGGTATTCCTCACAGAGAGGAGGACGATTGTTGCATCATATATGAATGAACGTCACCGACAAAGTGACGAATCGTTTAATCCACGGGTTTGTATCGATTATTCATTAGCGTCTCCGGCTCATCGGCAACACCATCCTCAGACAATTGTTTACATCTGGTGAACCCCCGTTCCCATACCGTAGCTTTATCCTCTCTCATCTTCCACCCACCCTCAATCACCCCTGGGATCATTTCCCCGTAAATCACTCGAACCCTCACAACGATGAGTGAGCAGGTGACAAAAAAAAAAAAAAAAAAATGGGGGGAATAACAGCTTTTTTTTTCATGTGTGTGTGGGTGAGTGTTAGAAAGGCGCAACTTATCACAGTGCTGTGAATACAGAAGCACGGTAACACCTTTTTCCAGGGCTTCAAAGGGAAGCCGCGAAAGAGTGAAAAACGAGGGGAGGGGATATGACATATTAAAAGAAAATTCAAAGGGGTGCATAAAAACACACATCCTACATTGATTGTTGCATTGAGCATGTATCCGATTAAATTCAGACTGTTGCCTTGAGATGCTGACTGAGTCTGAATTCTCAGACAAGTACTGAAGGTGAAACCGTGGAAACGTATGTGTGAATGCATGGAGGGATGTTTCTTCAAATGCTTAAAGCAGGATAAAGGATTTGTTCGCCGAGAGGTGCCATGAACCTCCCCTGTTGCAGAGTGGGGTAAAGCTCGGGAGGGGCCCGCATATCTGCAGTGTAAAAAAAAAAAAAGTCGTCTGAATTCAGGGGAAAATTCCTGAAAATAACGTGCAGCAAAATTACCGGTAGGCAGAGTCGTAATTAGGTCGGGGCAGCCGCGGGCGCAACTCAAGAGAGGGCGCAAAAATCTCTCGTTGCAATCTGATAAAAACTGGAATTCGAACTTTGGTACGGCTATTTTCGCGCCATACCTTGAATTGCCTGTATGTTTCGCCAATTAAGTTATCCTTGGTGCCTTAAAATTATCATTTCTTCTTTAAAATGTTCAAGGGATGTTAGTTACTCACTTCAGGAAATCAAGGCACGGCTGGGTAGTCAGTCCACCTACATAAGAAACACGGCCTTCGTCGACGACAACGGAGCCTGCGGGTTTTCTTTAGTTGCGTAAGTTGCAAGACACTTCGTTCCTGTTGTTGAAGATTCTCTGCGGCTATTTGATAATTATGTTGCTGCGAGCCACAGTTATGTATAAGTAATATAGCAGAATCCTACGTTCACTAAGCCTGTGTAGGAATGAGAAAGAGTAGTCTGTACCAGAGATGGAAACGGGTCACGGGTCAACGGGTCGGGTCAAGGTGTTCCTGACCCGGTTTTATCCCCGTTTCATTTTTGAAAATAGAAAAATATATTCCAAAGAAAAATGCACTTTGCGGAATTCTGTAGTCGATCCTGGTGCCCACGGAATGAATAATGATTTGCCATGCAAAAATATGTCGTCTCTTTTTTAAAGCAGCGAATATTTCCACCGAACGACGTCAGACAACACACCGACTCCATATCGTAAAAAGATCTGTTCACTGCTGAATAAAGGTCTCCCCAGATTTCTTGAACAACTTTCTATTGTAAGCCAGTTTCCTCCATGCCCCTCCGACATGGTTCCGAATTTCACCCACCCATCTCCCACATAGTCTTTTTCTGGGTCTTTTCCTTTCCCTTGGAATCCTGTCTAGCATTTCAGCTTCCCAACGGTGAACTTCAGGCTGCAACATGTCCAGTACACTGCTATTTCAGCGATATTATTTTGTTCATATATATGTAAATTAGCAACATTTTTATATAAGACAGAAATACAAATACAGAATAGGGGGGGCGCAATTTTCTATGCCCAGTTACGCGTCTGCCGATAGGTTTCCGTATTTTAACAAAATTTCCGTTTCTAAAAGTTGCCGGTTTTTTCAATCTTCAGTATTTTGACAAAATTTCCGTAGTCATTGACTCCATTTATTTTCGAAAAGTCAGTTTCGGGTCTTTCCGTATCTATGCAGAAAATTCGCAATTTTTTTTTTTTTTTTTGTCTTTTTTGAACCCCTTCCCTTTGTTCCTTGTAGGTTTCGAATCGGGAACCTTTCCTACGAGCACCGAACGTACAGTAGCGTATGAGGTAGAACTCTAATCGTACGATGATAAAATGTTATTTGTTATTAATATGGGTGAATTAGTCATTTTATTTTGTATCGGAGCTTATTAATTTTCTGAATAGGTTTGTAATAATTTTATTTTTTCTGTAGGAGGACTTATTACCGATTTCGCATGTTTTTCATCCTGATTTTTCGAAGCAACAGAATGCTATGGAATTTGAGATCTTATTAAACTGTCAATGTTTTTTTTTTAATATTATTCCTAAAATATTTTTCTCAACAATACATACGGTATCATAATAACGCAAGGAACTATACACCAACTATACATAAGAAAGTTAACTGCACTAGTTATCCAAATTTATTGGCGTAGATAAAATCAAAGTTTCCAAGCTTTCGCACATCAACCAGATGGCTTTTTCAAAGAAGGTAGACAGCATTTATCTCTGTCTACCTTCCTTGAAAAAGCCATCTGGTTAATGTGCGAAAGCTTGGAAACTTTGATTTTATCTACGCCAATAAATTCGGATAGCTAGTATAGTTATGCTATCTTACATACGGTATCAACCGTGAAATGTTATATAGTTTTAAAGAAATACTTCGTAGAGCCTATCCTTGTACTGCACCCAGAGGAAACCAATTTGATCCTATCTGACTTCCGTGGGTCTCCTGGTTCACCATTGTTATGTAGGTATATCTGGTAATCAAACCAGCTGCTCGTGTCAAATCGAAATCCCCATTGAAGAAAAAATTCAGTGTCCAGTTCTGATTGACAAAAATAACCTTTAACCATTGAGTTTTGAGCGTTGTTTTGGCGAGACTGTTTTCCTGCCCGTTTCGCTGCTGCGCATAAGAGCGACAATCGTGTCGCCATTTGTCCATTACCTCGTTCGCTTCCGAGCGAGGAAACGGTAGCAATTAAGCTGGCGTCGTCTTCCCGTTCACTTCGTACGACTTACTCCCTAGTACCGTGCCTCTGACTTCTCGTTCCGAAACTCCCCTTTCTCTCTTCTATCGCAGGTTTTTGTCTTTCCAAAGCCCAATCGAAGGTCTAAACGCCTGCTCTTAATTGTCTTGAATGCGCTAAACGCCTACTCTTAATATTTGAACTCTTTGTCTCAGTGCTACGAGCAGCCTTAAGGCGGCCACAGACACACAAGTTTGAATGACACGTTTGAGTGTCATTCCAACAAACGGGGAGTTTCGTGCCTGAAGCGGCATGTAGCGTGGAGTGAAGAGGATTTCAAACAAACGTTGAGGAGCTTCACTCCTGGTGGGTTCACTACACGCGACATGCCGCTTCAGGCACAAAATTCCCCCATTTCCTGGCGTACGTGTTTGTCTGTGGCCATTTTTACGTTGGAATACGAAATAGCACTCCAATACATTCGGTGTCATCCACCAAGACGTAAGCCTTTTTCATACGAGAATCTTAATGTGAAAACGACGTTGCTGCACGCCTTTCGCAAGCTTTCTCTGAGGATTAATTATCCCAGTAATATTATTCGTCGGTGCCACCGTCTTGCTGGCTTTCGCTTCCTCTGGGAAGTCAACAAAAACCACCTGGAAGGGCAAAATGTTAAAAAATAAGTTATTAACATTGGAATATGTACATATGTACATGATATACGGCGAAATTCGTATTCATGAGTCTTGTGTATCTTTCTTTTACGCTTTTATAAATACAGCTATCCTACTTATGCATAAGTAAGCCTTTTTTTTTTATTATTGAGGGTTTAACGACCACCGTGAGCAACTCAATAGGTTATATGCAGTCGCCCGTCCCTAATTTGGGAAGGTGTAGTGACACTTGCGTACGTATCAAATTTGGTGGCACTTGCGCACTTGTCAAGGTCCTATGTTCGGGGATAATTATGTTTTTGCAATTATCCCTGAACAACACAATCACTGTGACCCATATTTTGAATGATTTTAACTTTCCTTCGCACTTTATCCAGACTTAGGACTGTCAGCATCTATGATGGCGTGTTTAAAAGTTATAGGCGATATTCGCCTTTTTATTATTATTATTATTATTATTATTTTGTAGGAGATATGCGCTTTTTTTGGGAGGGAATTTTTTTTAATTTTTTTTATAAATATTTCAATTCACTTTTTCAAAATTTACTCTAATTTAGCAATACAAGCTAAAGATTTCAAACACTTCTTTACATCTTGTGTACTTTCGTAGTGTCACAGAATTCTAGAGATTCGCTGATCCAGTTTGGTGTATCTTTTAGATCATTTCCTTCCTTCAAAATTAAGGTCTGATAGTGTTACAGAGGAAATCTGATGTTTTAATCAAGTGCCACCTTTTTTCCTATCCTGCACCTGTTAGATTTGCGAAATCCTTGATATGTACGCAAGTGCCGCCGAATCTGACGCAAGTGCACTGAGAAAAACATTTTGTTAATTCAGCAAAAATATTGTTGAATCAACAAATTTTTTTGTCGATATGCAGTTAACAGAAATGTTTGTTGAATTTACAAATGTATTTTGCTGAAAATTACTGTTGATTCAACGAAATTTATTGTTATCATGAGAAAACGTTTTATTCATTTAAAAAAATACCTAGGTCGATTTTTGGGAATTTGTTTGATCCAACAAAATGTATTGTTATCGTGATAAAACGTTTAGTTGAATTAACAAAATATAGCCAACGAAATAATTTTGTGTTGCCAACAAAACAATTCCAATGGAGTTTGGTTAAAGCAACAAAATAAATCGATAAAACAGCTCAACAGGACTAGTTTTTTGTTTCAAACAAACTTTTTTCTCAATGTGCCACCAATTCATTTGGAGTTAATAGCTCCGGCGAAGGAAGAGAGCCGGTGCCTTAAGACAAACACAACACCCATGCCCCACTGGTATTCGAACCTGGACCCATCTCGGACGAATGGTCAGATGCCTGAACCATCAGATCATATGTAGAGGATTTTAGAAAGGGAGTGTCTGACCCCAGGTTTTAAACAGTACCCTTACAAATAGGAAGCTAAGGCGATTTGGGGTAAAGTGTCCGATAGGAAAGTGACACGGAAGCGAGGTAGAAAGGGGGAGGAAGACGCCCTTATTTATTACGGGGGGGGGGGGATACACGGGGCCCGACGGCTAACGTGCCCATCCGACGCACGGCGGATATTTAGTGGTTCGAGCGTTTGTACCTGCTGGGATCGACCAAGAAAAGCTGGAAAATATGTGAAAAATCTTGTTATGATGTCTCTGATTCCAAAAGACAATTTTATCTCATCTCATACACACACACACACACACACACACACACACACAAAAAAGCTGTACTTTTCAAAAGCGAAAATATCATTCATCTCTATTCGATGACAGCAACAAAAAAAATCCAGAAACTACAGATACTATGTCAAATGCAAATAAATAATTCATTTATCACACGGAAAAACTGCCTAGTTAGAAAACGTGGAAAATTTACACAGATTTTTGATCAAGTTCAGTTGATGTAAACAAAAGATTGTTTTTGTTGTCATGTTCTTACACGAACCAAGCTGTTTCAAGGAACTTCAATGCAAATTTACGCCATCTAGCGAGAAATGTGGAAATATGAAAAAAAAAAAAAAAAAAAATCGTGGACATGCTTACCGTTACACGATCAAAGATTTTTTTTTTTTCGATCCATCGTAGATACAAAGGTATCGAGACAAATCCAATGTTGTACGTACATTATGAAAAAATCATGTAAAAGGCAATTCCATGTTTAGCTTCGTTCGATATAGAAAGATCATTTTCCAGCGCGATTTCCAGAACTGTCGTGTAAACACTTCGCTATGTAAACATATGAACGAAGAGGACAAATCTTTTATGAGCACCTGCTAATTGTCGAGTCCTTTCATGTGATTGCTTAGCTCAGGAACGTTGCCGTGCACGCCTTCAGCTGTCGATGGCAAACACTTTATTTTATTACTTAAAATAATAAAGATGAAGTCATCAGTTTAATGAAAATAAAATCAAAACCGAGCTGTTAACAACCCAATCCTTCTAAGTAATAGGTCTTTAAATTTCTCTGCCTGGTGTTTATGAACCATTTTTTCCCCCTTTTATTCTTTTATGAATATCTTCTTACTGCAGCTAAACTACTTCGGTATTTGCATAATAGCCGATGTGTTGCGGCCCGTCCTGGATTTGGGCGTAGTACTGACCTCAACGGCTGGGCCGCCCGCTGTTTTCCGAAAGAGATGAACGAGCCAGAGGTCATCACAGTCAGGGTCCTTGTGCTGTCCTCAGCCGCGGAGCTATAAGTTCTCTCCGGCGCGTCTTGCAAGTGATGACATCCGGATAATCACCCTAGATAGACGGGAGAATAAAAGTATGGGTAGGAGGTGAAAAAGATGAGGAGTTGTGCGGAGGAGGGGGGGAGGGCTGATGAAGAGGGGTGGGAGGTAGTGGTTACATCCCGACCTCAGTTTCGACTCAAGTCCACGTCGGCCGCATCGGCCAACCTGTAATTTTGAAACCGTGTCCATTGTTGGGTCTGTCCGGGCACCTCAAAAGTCAACGAAAATGCTGGTTCTCGCAGGCTTTTCAGTTTTGCCGCTGCTTCTGCAAAACTTACTTTTTCTTTTTTTTTTCTTTTCTTTTCTTTTTCTCCGTTTTTGTCCCCCTTGTGATCTATGGGTAACTTAACCCGTCATTTTCGTCGGTTCCTCTGCGTCCAGAGATGTGCCGTTGATGGCACCGATAAGTTCCGAAGTAAATTAGCCTGCATACCTAGGTAATCACAGGTTGCAATTGCGATATACGGAGTTGAAGTTATGGAAGCGAGGAGAAAAATAAGGGAGTGGGTTATACCATATTTCATGTGCCAGTTACTTGGGCGATTTATTGCCCCCCCCCCCCGTGACATGTGGAGATGAATTCACCAAACTCCACCTTACTTTGACAAGGAGGGGTATGAGCTTTTACTTTTATAACTGTGGCAAATTCAGGTTATCTTAATTCCCTTATGAAACAACATTAATTCAAAGGTCTTGTTATTACTCCTCTTTGTTATAATAAATTCTTCTTTCACCCTGTGCGGTCAACAATGCGTATTCTTTTTAACACTTATTTCACTTCGCGTTTGTGCACCCTGTTATTGTAGTTCACGTCCTAAACTTGGGATATTATCTTAGAAAATACTTGATAGTTTAACTAGAAATATTATCTAGGTTTTCAAAATACTTGATACGTTTACTCATGTGAAAAATAATTTTGCATAAATGTGGCCTTTGCACTTAGCAATGTTGTTATTCTGTAATACAAGGGAATTTTTCTTGTCAAATCGGTGCAGTCCAGACTTTTCACTAAGGGATTACAAAGCAAGAAATAAAAATGAAAGGTATGTAAATGTTAACTAGGAATTCGTCTTGAACTTTGGTGAATCTTGCAAAGTGTGGATGATTACAGTGTGTAGTTTCTAATTTAAAAAGTACAGGAACGCGCGGTGCCTTTACGTTTTCAATACTTTTTCCTTCTTACCTCCCCCCCATCCCCATCCCAACCAGCCTCTTCCCTTTTTACTTTGTTATATTTATAGTATAAGAAAGTATAGTGTTCGGTAGAAATCAGACTTCCAGATTTACACGTTTTGGCATTCAAGGAACAAGATTTCACAATTTTGGTAAGAAAACAATGAAATATTGGGTCCCCGATTGGGGCTGTTATGGGGTGCAAACATTAAAATCAGCTCCATATTATTCAGCAAGATGTCGTTAGGAGTGGAAACTAATAATTTAGAGTACAGTGGTGAAAGTCATTTATTACTAGGAATCTTAGTTCTCGAGATACTTGGATAGGAGCAGTTCGGGTACAGCACGGATATTTCTATAGTCCTCCTGAAAATGAGCGGTTGTACATCCTGGAGATTTATTGCTTCGACGGATTTTTTCCGCCTGTGTGAAACGGGCCTAAAGATACAGAGAGAAAAATAATCTCTTCTGCTTCCAGCGTAATTAAGGGGCACTCGTAACTGGACTAAATTCACTGAAACTCACAACTAGACTCTTTAATAATGACTAGATTAATTAAATTCCCAATTGCAATCATTTCTCCACTGTAGTATCCCCACCTCAGCGTTCTTAACAATACTGGAAGAAAGGAGTTTCAAGGGACTGCCAAGTGAGAATAGATTTGGAGACTAACTCTACCTTCAAACAAACATGGGACGTTAATTCCACTAACTGTGCATGTAGCATTTTTTCATTGGAAAATAATTATAGGATATTCGCATTTAGAAAACAAACTATGCTGTAGTTTACCGTAACGTGTGCCGGCAAAGAAACAAAAAGTACCGGAACGTCATTCTGGCCTGTTTCAGCACCACTACACCACTAGATGAATATAAGAAACAGGATGCTCTTTAGTGAAGAATTTTATGTGTACGTGATCTCAAAAAGTGGCGTCATTTTTAGGTTGTTATTATTATTATTATTATTATTTGGATAAACTTTTTGTAGCAGTTCCGATTATACAATTCGAATTTTCTCAGTTTTTGCTTGCTTTACGAGATATGTGTATGAAATAGACATTTTCAGATAGCGCATAAAATTTCAGATTTTCAGTTCATTCCCAAATAGGCAGTAATTTGCTTTGGCAGCAGGAGATTATAATGAAAACAACGGTTTCAGTTCGCAAAGAAAAATAAATGGCGGAAGGATAGTCTAAACTCAAACTTTTGATAATCCCATTGCTTCCTTTGCGTATTTGTGATACGAGGTCACAGTACAAAAAAATCAGCTTTCCAGCTCTTTCGAAAGTAAACAGAACTTTTTTTTTCTTTTTGATTGAAGGTTTAGCGACCTCCGTGGGCAACTCAATGGGCCATAAGCAGGCGCCCATTGAGTAGTAGTAAACATAACTTTTTTTTTCTTTTTTTTTTTTTTTTTTTGATTGAAGGTTTAGCGACCTCCGTGGGTTATAAGCGATGGCCTCTTATCATTCGTCCGAAAGGTGTCGGGGTTCGAATCCCGGTGAGGCATGGATGTTGTGTTTGTCTTACGGCACTGGCTCCCTCCCTTCCCTGGAACCAGTGACCCTAAGTTAGGGACGGGCGACTGCTTATCGCCCATTGAGTTGCTTACTGTGGTCGTTAAACCTCCAATCAAACGAAAAAAAAATCCATGCCTTACCCGGGATTCGAACCCGGACCCTTCACAGACGAATGATCATAAGCCAGCGCTGAGAGCACTGCGCCACCGGGGCCGGCAACAGAACTTTACATTTGTACGTAGGTTAATACTCTTTATAACTACCCCCTATAAACGAAAGCCTAGCAGTCGTTTGCGACGTTATCGAAAGTGAACCGCCGCCCCGGTGGCGCAGTGGTCTAAGCGATGGCCTCTGATCATTCGTCCGTAAGGGGTCCGGGTTCGAATCCCGGTCAGGCATGGATGTTGTGTTTGTCTTACGGCACTGGCTCTCTCCCTTCCCTGGAACCAGTGACCCTAAATTAGGGACGGGCGACTGCTTATAGCCCATTGAGTTGCTCACGGTGGTCGTTAAACCTCCAATAAAAAAATAATAATAATAATATTGAGCCACTGGTTCCAGGGAAGAGAGAGAGCTAACGCCATAAGACAAACACAGTATCCCTATCTCACTGGGATTTGAACCCACACCCATTTTGGACGAATGGTCAGAAGCCAACGCTTAGACACCACGGCGCCACCGGGGCTGCCAGATGTTTGCATGGTGTTTCGTTGCGCTAAACTGACTAGTTCAGTGATACAACTCAGCGTCCTCTGTAACCGTGCTTTATCAAAATTCCAGCTATTTGTCGTTTTATAATAAATCTGTTTTTTACACAGAATAATACACGATCACTACATGTCAAAGTTACATTCGGGGTCGCCGCTCTGGTGGCGCAGTGGCCTAAACGCTGGCTCTCTCCCTTCTCTGCAGCCAGTGGCCCTAAATAAGGAGGGCGACTGCTTATAGTTGCTCACGGTGGTCGTTAAACCCCCTATCAAAAATTTAAGTATTTATTCTTGTTATTACCATGGTCAAGTGCGTATTTGGAGTCATCCCTTGTGCATGGCATCGATCATCCTGGCCGGTGGGAACGGTTCATTGATATGGGGAATTTTTAGCCATTTTTTAGACTGTAGGGATCGAACTCTTTGTACACAATTATTTCACTATCGTAAAAAACGAGGACCATGGTTCTGAGTTTTGACCGTCCTTGACCAAATCTTTTTGGCTTTAGCAGAGTTTGACGACATTCACTCAGCGCTTTGTGCCTTTGTTTCGGGGTCACGTGAAAGCATCATGTCACCTTTCCTTTACCGGTCGAATTCGGCAATTTTTGCTTTCTCTGCAGTGTTCAACGCACTAGTGTTAACGAATATGGGACAAATCGTACACAAACTTTCTTTTTCTTCAAACTGTATGTCATTATTTGCCAAATAGTAAGGCACATATCATCTGGAATCATTCGCAATGGTCGTTGGCAAGGAAATCCCGCAACTATTCAGTCAAGTCTAAAGTTCGAACCGTTTTTGGTGGACCGGGATGTTTGTCGTCTTCCAGTGATTCTCTTCTCTGGTAGAAACGTTTATGCCACTGGAAAATACGTGCCCAAGACAAATGATTCTATCTATACACTGCTGCGTCACTTGGTCCTTTCCCGTAGCCCTTTTGCCCAGTCGAACACAAAACTTGATGCTTACTCTTTGTTCCATTCTCCCTTCGTAACACGGATGCAACCGAAACGTACAGTTCAACTTTCGTGCAGTTTCTCGAGCACGTCTTCATAAGCCAGCAAATTTCCTAAATTTCGCTTACCTTGACTACAATGCTCGAGAAACAATCACTCTTTCATTTCATGTTTAGTTATAGCGTCAGCATTTGTCCAATAGCATTAGTCTCATTAAGAGTAGGAAACGGGTCAAATATTTTGGACTCGACCCGGGCTTGACCGGGACAAATCTGCTTTGAGCTATAAACTCGAGAATATATTATTCATCATCAATCATTATCAATCCACTGCTGGATGAAGGTCTCCCTACGTTTCTTCCACAACGGACTGTCTTGGACCAGTCTTCTCCATCCACCCATCCCCCACGTGGTCTTCTTCTGGTTTTTTTTCCTATCCCTTGGAATACAGTCTAGAATTTCGGTTGTTCATCGGTGGTCCATTCTCAAGGCAATATGTCCAGCCCATTGCCATTTCAGAGTTTTTACTCTGATCATGATGTCTTCCACTCTTGTGAATTTCCCTATGCACGATTTCCACTTTTTACCTTTCTTGGTTACGCCAAGCATCCATGCTTCTTTCAGTTGTGTGAAATGTTTGGATGTCTTTTTTAGTTAAGGTCCAGGTTTCTGCTGCGTACGTAAGCGCTGGAAGGGTGTATTGATTAAGCACATCACTTTTCTTTTAAGACTTAACGGCATATTGCTCTTAAAAATTGTGCTGTTTATTCCAAAATCTCTCTAGCCAAGTTTTATACGCCAATTAATTTCATCATCAATGTGACCCCCGCTTCATATCTGCTGCCCAAGGTAAATGTAAGAATTGGTTATCTCCAGCTTTTCTCCGTCAATCAACAAATCTTCATTCCTTGTAAAAGCATTGCACATCAGTTTTGTCTTCTGAAAGTTCATTTTTAATCCCCATTTCTTTACCCTTTTTCGCAAGTTTCTGGATCATGTTCTGCAGCTCTGAAGGATTCTTTGAAATATTTTTTTATTCAAAAATAAAACTGAAATAAAACCGGGTCGAAATCGGGTCTAAAACACCTTGACCCGACCCTTTTCACACCCAGTGACCCATTGACCCGTGATCCGTTTCCATTTCTGGTCCCATTTTGCAATTGTCGCGCTATGTATAAGAGGAACCGGTCACGAAATGAACTGGGATTCATTTAAAATTCTTGGGCATTAGTGACGGACCATTCACGAGCAATTTCTTCACAACGAATGACTTCACTGCGAATGGTTTGCTCTCACCACTGTGACTTATCATTCAATCGGCATTACTCAGACACTCACTGAAGTCTCAGAGCGTTTAACTTTTTCTGATAGCATGAGTTTGGAAAGTAATTCTCAATAAGCAAAGTAATGTCTAGAATTATTGAATTAATAAGGGTCAACCGTTATGTGAATGAGCAATCAGCAGCCAGGTAGAAAATAATAGTTAAACTTAAGAATGGTACGTGAATACCATTAATTTGAATGGTGTGCTCGAATTGTTCGCCACAAGCTAGATCAGTGGCAAATCATTCATGGGGAATGGTTGAAGAGGTCGCGCTCTTTTGGGCAATTTGCCAAAAGAGGTGTGGCCTTGAAAGCACTTTGTTCGTAAACACAAGATCCCTTCAACCAATGATATCCTCAGTAAGGGTAATGACAACCACCAAAAAACTGAATGGTAATTCGCGAATGACGTGAATAATTAATGAACTCCCAAGAAGGAATGATTTATGCCATCACTATAGGCATGAACAAGATATGTTGAAAAGAACACTAAAAAGAGGATCTGAAATTGAGAAAAAGGACTCCGTCATCAGCTACTACTCGTACATGGGGTTTTCGCTAACGAAAGTATGATCCCACGTGGTTAACTGTGTTCGTTATGGCGGTGGAAGTTTAGGTCCCGCGTGGTTAATTCTGGTGAAGAAAGCGTTGTTAAGAGAATAGATCGTCCTCTAAAATTAGCATTAAAAAAAAATTATAATGCAAACACGCACACACACACAGGACAGCTACTTCCAAAGTATGAAAAAAATAAAATACTGCTATGAAATCAGTAGCAAATCAAGCGGGGAACGACTGGGGCGATCGCACCCCCTTCCCCAAACAGACCATTTCTATTTAAATGCCCTAGATCGCAAATGATTCATTTATTTTTGCACAATTGAAGTAATAAATGCACAGATATTCGTGGAAGTTTTCATGACAATTAAAATTTGCTGTGAATTTGGAGATTAAAAGTTCTGTTCTAGCTTGAGAGAGAGAGAGAGAGAGAGAATAGAAAACAACAACAAAAGAAACTTGAGTTTCAGAAACAGAGGAAGCTGAGAGAGGAAGGGAAAAGATATTTTGACTGATTGTGAAGCTAACAATGGGTGTTCGTTGTTTAATGTAATATTTCTACAAAGTTCCGAGGCAAAATCGCCGGTAAAATGGATTGTGCAGGAAGGACTTGAAGTGAGGTGAAGTATGTGAAGTACAAGTAAATGGAAATTTCTTTCAAAAGAAGTGAGTATCATGCATTGAGAAAGAATAAACGAATGTTTTTAAAAAGGAACTATCAGTCAGCTTGCTTTGGAATGATTCGATCATTCAAGCTGAAAACTTTTATATTAAATTAAGACTTTTGAATAGAAGGGCTCAAACTTATTTTGAATTCTATCCAGACTTGATATTTAAAAAGTAAGGAGCTCGTTGCATCACAAAGCAGGAAGTTGAACGACATGAAAATAGTACTGATTTTTCAGTTGTATTTACCAATGTCTGATTTAAAAATTCAGCATGATTTCTTCGATGGAAAAGTTTATAAAAAACGTACAATGCCAGAGAGGAATAGCTCTGCTAGTTTGCACATAGGAGCGGGGAAGGGGGGGGCGTGTGATCCTTCCGTAAAGTCTATGTATGAGTCTTTTCTTTAACACCAGTGCGACAACCGCCCCCCACCCCCTTCCCCAAGGTAAGTTTGCTGATCCGCTCCATGAGATTTATTATCGAAATAATCACATGTTCTGCATCTTTCAAAATATGGTTTATAATTTAACAAACCCATGTTGAGATCAATATTCCACGATCATAATGTCTTCTATGTATCCGTGAGATAAGGAAGTAGAACTAAGTACATCTGAAAAGAAAAACAAAGAGGGGCACAGAAAAAAAAAAAAAAAAAAAAAGAGGAAGAAAGAAAGTTGTACAAAACATAAACTGAAGCCTAAAGCCATTTTTGAACCTTGACTTAATTTTACAGTATTTTGCTTCAGCCATTTTAATGAAATATGTAGCAACTGGTGATGTGTTACGCCAGGAGGCGTAATATGCTCTTGTTATTATTTTTTTTTCTTTCTGATTTTTATAGGAGGGGAAAAGAAAAAATCGTATTAGTGTATCATTAATTAGAACCCATCTTTTGATACCCAAGATAGATTTATCGCTTTTGGCGGTATGGCCGTAATCAACCACAAAACTCTCTCGGAGACAACGTAGAAGTGATTTCTATGCGACAGCCGGTCTTGTCGCCCAGCTAGCAATAAAAGTAACAATCCCGAAAAAAAAAAAGTAATAAATAAAACAAGAAACTATTTGTCAACTTCGTGATGTCAGAAGGTCTGCTTAGCCACTTTTCCCACCGTTTCTGACCCCAATTATGCAACAATCAGATCATTTAAATAACACCGGCTGGTAGTTCCAGGAACTGATGATTTTTTTTTTTTGTCTTTTTTTTTTGTTTTGTTTTTTGTCGCAGCTTAGAAGGCTACCAGTCATTTATCGGAATGTGTTTAAGGTTTAATTAGTACCTTTTGTTTTGATTCATGGGGCAATAACGCATAATGTTTATAAAATAATGGCATGTTAAAAAATTATTGACAAACACTGTAGTCGCTTTTAAATACTGTACTTTATGGCCAGTCAATTGTGCAAATGACTTTAGAAAAAAAAGAAAAGAACAGGAAAGAAAGATTTAAAAACGCAACAGTGCTTTGTGAGATTTATGAAGACGGCGTTGGTCCTCTTGTCTCGTCTCCTATCTCCCCTTTCTCTTTAGAATTTACTTAAATATATCTTCATGATGCGAAACTTTTGCTCACAAAACTTAAATTATATGGATCTGAAACCTGTACTGAAAGAATTAGAGATCAAATCCAAAATTTAGTCAGATAAAATGGGATTCTTACGAACAAGAGATGTACAATGTTCGATCAAGTCAGATATAAGGACATCCGGAAACATTTAAACATTTTTAGCTTAACTGATAAAATTGCTGACGAAGGTAAAGAGAACTTGACCCCATCAGAAAGAAAAACGAAGGGAAAAGGTGGTTGGAGCATGTTGAAAGAATGACAGATGAAGTGTAACGAAATACAACGGCGTGCAAAAATTAAGGACGAGACGGTTTTTTGTATGTAACGTCGTGCAGAAGTGCTCCACATCGACTCAAATCATACCATAAGATCCCCAAGATGTAAGAATATGGGACAGGTGAGCAAAACCGTCCAAACAAGGAATCCAAAGGATACAAAAGCACTTTATTGAAAAGGTATAGCTTCGAGCACAACTGGACAAAAACGCCCATGTGACAGGCGGCTGCCAAGAAAAATTCAGTCTTTAGTAGGGGATATGATCACCCCTGACTGTTTTGCAGGATTTACAACGACTGTCCTTGCTGAGGACGAGGTTGTCAAGGAGCTGTTGAGTCATCGCAGCCCATTCCTCTTGTAGCGCCAATCGCAGCTGCGGAATCGTTGCTGGCGGCTGGTGACGTGCTGCCAAGCGTCTCCCGAGAAAGTCCCACACGTGTTCGATTGGATTTAGGTCCGGGGACCTTGCGGGCCAATCCATGCGTTGAATATCTTCACTCTCCAACAGCTCTGCGACAGCCACTGTACGATGAGGTGTAGCGTTGTCGTCCATGAAGAGGAACTCAGGACCCACAGCACCTCTAAACAGAGACGTACGTGAGGCAGGAGAACCTCGGTACAATAGCGGACACCAGTAACTGAATCTCCTTGGAAGGTGTGGAGGTCCGTACGGCTACCAAGCATGATACCGCCCCAAACGAGAACTCCGCCACCTCCAAACCGGCCCCTTTCGATGATGTTGGAGGTGTAGTTGCGTGTTTCCTGCTCTCTCCAGATGCGCATACGTCCAGAATCGCTCGTCAGACTAAATCGGCTCTCATCCGTAAAGAGAACTTGACCCCATTGCTGATGTGTCCAGTTCTTGTGTTTCTGGCACCACAGAAACCGCCGTCTCCGATAAGCAGGCGTTAATGGCACACACCGTACTGGTCGTCGTGCAGATAGACCGCCTTTGTGCAGTCTTCTGGCCACGGTAAAACGCGATAACGGACGTCCAGTTGTCTGGTGCATGTGCCTTGCGATTTCTCGTGCTGTCTGCCGTCTGTCTCTTCTCGCCTGTAGGACAATATACCGGTCGTCCGCCGCAGTGGTTGCTCGTGGACGACCACTGCTAAACTCTCGGACAGCTGTTCCTGTCGTTTGAAATGCTCACCAAGCTCGTGAAACGATGCTGTGAGCGATCCGGAACTCCTCGGCCACAGTAGTCCCACTTCGATCTTCTCCCAACTCCCCATTGACGCGACCTCAGGTAAAGTCCTCCAGGTGTCGTCTACTGGATTGCCTGTTGTCCATATCACACGGTGGCAGCAACTTGACGTCGTTCAAACCGATGTATACCGTGCAATAGCTTTCATCGAATTGCTGAGATGATGATCATGATGATCATAAGTAGAGGATTTTGGGAAGGAAGTGCCTTACCCCAGGTCTTAAACAACCCTTAGAAATAGGAAACTAGGAGATTTGGGCTAGAGCGCCCGATAGGAAAGTGACACGGAAGCGAAGTAGAAAGAGGGAGGAAGACGCCCTTATTTATTACCGGGGGGGTCAGTATCCGGGGTCCGACGGCTTAACGTGCCCATCCAACGCACGGCGGGTACTTAGTGGATCGAGCGTTCGTACCTGCCTGGGATCGAACCCGAGGCCCTTCCCGTGGCAGTCACGAACGTTGCCCACTCGGCCACCCGCGGCCAGGAATTGCTGAGAGTACACCGCCAGTGTGCTTTATACCCTTCCGACACTCCTCCTCCCCTACGTCATGCTGTATATATGCGCATGCCCTACCGTACCGGATCCTAGTCTATCTCTTGAGTGGTCTTTCGGTCCGTTCTGCCTGCTCGTTCCGCTATTATGCTAATTTCTCATCTTCGTCCTTAATTTTTGCACACCAGTGTACTTCCTCCATTTATAAAGAAGGGAGAGAAAGACATAAGCAGACCAAAAAAGCGACGGAACGAACCAATGAGGTCGTAACAAACCGATTTGCTTAATCTCTTATAAAGGAAAATATGAATTTGTAACATATACTCTCTAATATAATTTTCCTGTTTAGTTTCTGTCTCTAAGTATATTTGGTTAGTTCTCCTTAAGTATTTTTCCACACATACGTTTAGATTTTCTCTCTCGCCCGAATGTTTTTTGGCAACGAGCATTTAGGTCACATGCAGTGTGACCTAAATGCTCCTTGAAACTAAGAAAAGAATGATGTTTTTCGATGTTTAGTGTGAGAGCTGCCTTGCTTTAGGCTGCCTTTCGTTGAGCTGTCTTCCGTTAATTTGACTTGCGTTTGGTTGACTTGTGTTTGGATATATTTCGTTGAAGGTGTTTCGTTAACTGTTTTTGTATTTACTAACTCACGTTAAATTCAAATTCTTGTTAATATTTTTATTAGATAGCTAGTGTTATATTCTGAACGTCTGATCTGATTTTAGAGTGATTAATGAAAGGTGCTTCATCATTGTGGAAGTGACTTCTGATATGCTGATCCAAATAAAAGGTTAGCTGTAAGTCGAACTATTGACGTTTTCTTGAAGTGCAATTTTAATGCTTAATTAAGGATATTTTAAGCTATCCCAGGTACCTACTAATACGAACCAACTACGATATTTAAAAACAATTTTCGCATAAGGTGGTGTTCTAGATTAAACCGACTTTTCTCATATATCCTATACATAAAACTTAAGAACATCCTAGTTGTAAAGGAATTTATGGCAGCTTTATTCATAGTGTAACTGCGGAATTAACTTTTTTACGGGTCTTATAGAGGTTATTATTCAAAAAAGGTGGTGGTCAAATTTTCGAACTAAAGCTTAGTTCGTCATCAGGACTACGTAACTGGAGTAGTTGCTGCCACTCAGTTGGAAGAGTCCAACCGCAATTATCGTTACTTGTGGTACTTCTTCATCTTGCTATTTCGATCCCTTTTTCTAGTTTCCTCTTTACTAAGTTTGACTGGTGGGCGATTATTCTTACTGAGTCCCAATTTATGGAGTGCCCACTTGCTTGTATTAAGAATATTACAAATTTCTAAAACACAAATGTGGCACAAAGTTCACCCTGTATTCATGCATATTACAAGCATAAATTAAAATACAAATACATTTGGTTAAGGGTTTTAACGACGAATTGTTGGCACTTGCACACAGTGACTCTTGCCTACATGTCAAATTTGTTGGCACTTACGTACATATCAAGGCGTTTCCAAATCTAACAGGTGCAGCATAAGAAAAGAGGTGACACTTGAGTACAACATTAGATTTTCCCTATAACATAATCTTCACTGAAATTCACTTTTTTAAGAAGCGTATATGCTCCAGCTTTGTCCGTCCGTCCGTCCGCACGATAACTCGCGTAAAAATAATTCAATTTCTATGAAATTTTAGTATGTGGTAGAGAAACACCTGGGGACAAACCCTATTGAAATTGGGGTTAATAGGGTCAAAGGTCACGACATAAGAACGGGATTCATTCTATATTGCCCTTATGCGTAATTACTTGCGTAAATATCGTTCAATTTCAGTGAAATTTTAGTATGTGGTAAGGGACCACATAAGGACGAACCCTATTGAAAATGGGGTTAATGGGGTCAAAGGTCACGACATAGGAACGGGATTCATTCTATTGCCCTTATGCGTCATTACTTGCGTAAATATCGTTCGATTTCAGTGAAATTTTAGTATGTGGTAAGGTACCACATAAGGACGAACTCTATTGAAAATGGGGTTTATGGGGTCAAAGGTCAGGACATAGGAACGGTATTCATTCCATTGCCCTTATGCGTCATTACTTGCGTAAATATCGTTCGATTTCAGTGAAATTTTGGTATGTGATAAGGGACCGCATAAGGACGGTCCCTATTGAAAATGGGCGAACTGGGGTCAATGCTAACGACATCGGAGCGGGATCCATTCCATTCTCTTATGCGTCATAACTTGCGTAAATATGGTTCGATTTCGGTGAAGTTTCAGTATATGATAGGGGATTGCATGGGAACGAACCCTGTTGAAAATGGGTGAAATGGGGTCAAAGGTAAGGACATCGGAGCGGGATCCATTCCGTTGCCCTTATGCGCTATAACTTGTAAAAATTGTTCGATTTCGATGAAATTTCAGTATATGATAGGGGATCACCTGGGGACAAACCCTATTGAAAATGGGTGAAAAAAGGGTCGAAGGTCAGGACATCGGAGCGGGATCCATTCCGTTGCCCTTATGCGCCATAACTTGTAAAAATGGTTCCATTTCGATGAAATTTCAGTTTATGATAGGGGATCACCTGGGGACGAACCCTTTTGAAAATGGGTGAAATAGGGTCAAAGGTCGTTCAGGACAGCGGAGCGGGATCCATTCCATTGACTATCGCCATAACTTGAGAAAAATGCTTCGATTTCGATGAAATGTCAGTATATGATAGGGGATCAACTGGGGACGAACCCAATTGAAAATGGGTGAAATGGGGTCAAAGGTCAGGATATCGGAGCTGGATCCATTCCATTGCCTTTATGCGCCATAACTTGAGCAAAAATGTTTCGATTTTGATGAAATGTCAGTATATGATAGGGGATCAACTGGGGACGAACCCTATTGAAAATGAGTGAAATGGGGTAAAAGGTCAGGACATTGGAGAGGGATTTATTCCGTTGCTCTTATGCGTAATAACCTTAATAAAAAAGGGTTCGATTTCGATGAAATTTTAGTATATGCTATGGGACCTCCCGGGGACGAGCCCTACTGAAAATGGGTGAACTGAGGTCAAAGGTCTGGACATAAGAGCGGGATTCATTCCATTGTCCTTGTGCATCATAACTTACGTAAAGATGCTTCGATTACGACAAAACGTTTTCGTGTTGTTCCGGAGGTATGCTGAACCAATTCTGTTCAATATCATCGAAATGGGGTCAAAGGTCAGGGCACAGGAGCAAGATTTATTCCACAGCCATTATCCTCATAAATTGAGTAATGATTTCTGGTATGTTGGAAAGCGTATCATAATCAATGCATTGCATGATTTTACTAACTTGTTCAAAATGTACTTTAATTTTGCAATAAAGACTTCAAACACTTCTTTACATCTTGGGTACTTTCGTTATGTCGCAGAGTTCTAGAAATTCTCTGATCCAGTTTATACCCGTCTTTATAGAATAAGACAGATCCCTTAGTCGTACAAACCCCTCCCCTCAGCTTACCCTTTCACCCTCGCAGCAAATACAAAAGGGTGAGCGCACATTTGCTTTTCTTGCCGTTGTCGTCGAGCTACAATAAAAATAAGTAGATTTCGATTGCCATTCGAAAATTTGAAGGTCGCCTCCAAAGACTTATAGGTCCCCCTGGGTACAAGTTTATCAAATTCTCGCGCTTGGGAATTTGATAAACCTGAACCCTCCTAAAGGAAGGGTTGACCGACAAGATTTTTGGCGTTACAATAGTCTGGCATTAGCGTTCCAGGACGCTTATTGCCGGACTATTGCAACGCCAAAAATCTTAGCCTGTTTTTTCATTGCTTCTTAACGAGAAAGTCATTTGAACATTTTGTAAGTCCTTTGCAAATTCATATCACAGTGGGCAGTTAGATGGATATGATAGAAATCATAGAGACCACAAAGAAAAAACCCTTCTGCCATATATGATGGGCGCCAATATCGTCAACACCGAAATAACAAAGAAAATGTTATTAGTTGGGTTACGCATCAATGGGAAAACTGCAAAGTGTCGTGGCTATATACTTCAAGTTTCTAACCACATTTGGAAACCAGACATAGCAGCAGCTGAAGTTGCAAAGCGTCGCCCCATTGGCGCAGCGGTCTAAGCGATGGCCTCTGATCATTCGTCCGAAAGGAGTCCGGGTTCGAATCCCGGTGAGGCATGGATGTTGTGTTTGTCTTACGGCACTGGCTCTTTCCCTTCCCTGGAACCAGTGACCCTAAAATGGGGACGGGTGACTGCTTATAGTCCATTGAGTTGCTCACGGTGGTCGTTAAACCTGCAAAAAAAAAAAAAAAAAAAAGGAGTTGCGAAGCATTTACCTAACACATGAAAACGGACTCAAGAAGAAGATGCTACCAGTCCTAAGCCCGGAAAAACTGTGAAAGAAAGTTAAAATCATTCAAAATATGAGTCGGGGTGTGGTTCTGGGATAATTGCAAAAACATATAGTTATCCCCGAACATAGGACTTTGACATATACACAAGTGCCACGAAATTTGACATGTACGCAAGTGCCGCTACACTTTAACGACCACCGTGAGCAATAAGCAGTCACCCGTCGCTAATCTGGGGCCACGGCTTTCAGGTAGGGGAGACAGCCAATTACGTAAGACAAGCACACTATCCATTCCTTACCAGTATTGAAACCCATCCCGGACGAAATGGTCAGCGCCACAGGGCCGGCGGCTTAAAGCTATTTTCACTGTTACGGATTTTATTATTTCCGAAACAAGCTTTTCACACCCTGAAACTGAACAAGCGGTTTCTAAGAAGCTCCACGTAAAGACAACGGACAACTTTGTTAAAGGGCTACAGTCATAATCACCTTAAGAGGCGTCGGTTTCTGACTAGTCGCCCGAGCTGGGCTCTGATTCAAGTCCCGGATGAGGCAAAAATGGTGTGTTTGTCCTACAGTGCTGATTCTCTCCCTCCTTTGAAACCAGAGGTCCCAATTAGAGATTATAGCGATTCTACAGTTGTCGTCAAACCGCGAAAGGAAACAAAAAATCGTCTCATGCTACTTCGGAAATACTATGAAAACAAAAACATTAGACATCAGAGAAAGGAGTTTCAGAACTGTCACCATCTGTTATGGGCGAGCCTGATTTAACACTTGTCATTCTCGATTACAATACTGCAGCAATCAAGTATACGTAGGTCGTTCAAAGAGTAACGAGACTGATATCATAGCGCCAAAAACAAACCCACAAAAGAAAATGCAGCTGCCTGTGTCGGAACACCTTCAAGGTCCGTTACGTGACGACGCGTCGTTGCTGCGTTCGGCTAGTTCATTCTTGTTGTAGACGACGTAGAATTCAGACGTGTTTCTGAACTCTACGCGTATACGTATAGATTTAAAACCGGAGCAAAAAGCGGCTATACAATTATGCATGCGTTTGAATAAAACCGCCACAGAAACGCGCGAAATTTTGTAAATGATAAGAGTGTCTAGAAGAAGCGCCACGCTCCGGTAGACCTTCAACATGGACTACCGAGGTTAATGTCAATACCATCGAGGCTCACCTGTGCGAAGACCGCCAAATGACCATTGAGAAGGTTGCTATTGTGATGCAGATGTCGGTTGATTCTGTTGATGACATTGTGAGAAACCGGATGAGATTCTGAAAAATCGCTGCAAAGTGGATTCCCCACTTGCTCACGGATGATCAGAAGGCAAATCGTGTTATCACTTGTTGCCAATGGAAGTACCGGCTATGACATGAATGCGCACTCTCCGTATTCACCGGATCTGGCACCGTGTGTTTTCACCTATTCCCCAAAATGAAAAAAAACAACGTGGGTGTCGGTTTGCATCAATACTGAACTGAACAATGCTGTGATGGGTATCCTGAACCACATGTCAAGGAACGGCTTCGAACACACCTCCTGGAAGTGTATAGAAAGGTGGGATCGGTGCAGGAGAATACTTTGAAAGTATGTAAGTGTAAGAATGTTTACTGCTTTACACTTCTGCCCCCATGTAAAATCAGTCTCGTTACTTTTTGAACGACTCTCGTACAGAACTGAATGTTTTCTTTATTGAATCATAGATTCCTGTAGCAGGACTCTAACTCCTCCCGCCTACTTTGTGGCACAAATACACACTCATGAAAACATTATGAACATAGAGGGTATTTCAAAATTACCTTTACAACTTTGACCCTCATTAAAACAGAAACTGAATAAGAGAACAAAAATCGGTTTATTGCATATACGTTCCAAAGTTTGTTGCGATACTAGTAGAGCTCCACGTGCCCACCGGTGGTTGCACGAATAACTTCGAGACGTATTCAATCTCCTGCCATGCTCTCCCGAGCATGTCCTCGGGAATTGTTGTGATGGCAGCTGTAATCCTATGCTTGAGCTCATCCACATCCGGAACCTTTGTGCAGTACACAATCTCGTTCACATAGCGCCGCAGGGGGTAAGATCCGGCGAACGTGGAAGCCAAGAAATTGGACCATCCCGTCCAATCCATCGCACCGGAAAGGTTTCATCAAGAAACTCACGAACACGAAGTGCCCGGTGCGGGGGAGCACCGTCCTGCTGGAAGATGACAGCCGGTTGCTAGCCCTCCAATTGGGGGTATCAAACTCACTCAGCATGTCCAAATAAACATTAGATATGACTGTATTTTGGGTGAAAAAGAATGAGCCGATGATGCGGTTGTGCAAGAAACCGCACCAGACGTTAACTTTAGGGTCACGTTCAATCTCACGGAAGACATGTGGGTTTTCAGACCCCCAAATTCTGCAATTATGCGTGTTGACAACACCACAGACATGAAATGTTACTTCATCGCTGAATATAACACGTTTCAGAAAGCCTTCATTGCTATCAATCCTGTGGAGCATATCAACAGCAAAATCAAAACGTTTCGGTTTATCCCCGGGGTGCAGTGCCTGTAATAAATACGCTTTGTAGGCAGCCAGGGGGCAAGTGCCTGTATCAAATGCGCTTTGTATAGGCACTCAGGTGCAAGCGCATGTGCAGCACCCTGTCTGTCGTTGTAGGTGGTAACCCCAACTGCCTGGAGGCCGTACGAGTGGACTTCTTTGAACTTCGTAGGAAACTCTGTCGAACAAGTTCCGTATTCTCTTCACATGTGCTTGGCCGGACAGAGCCCTTTCTGTGAAGTACGATAGCAGTCTCCCTAAACTTCTTGTGCCACTCGCGTATTGAGGATCTGGATGGTGGATTACGTCAGTATTTGGTACGGAAATTCCTTCGGACTTGTGTGCCTGACTTTAGTCTCTATGAACCATGCCACACACACTGGGCCTTTTCCTGTGTGGAGTAGCCATCACAATTTCAGGGTCCTACCTGAAAGTAACGAAAACCTTTTGCGTGCCAGTAAAACTTTATACGTTGCTGTTACATGTACAAAAAAAAAAACAGTTCCTTAAATAAGAGCTGATCCAGGAAATTAAAATTTTAAAAATTTAAAAAACAACGTGAGATCTGATTTTTTTTATTTAAAATTTTTACTGCATATTCCTTTTAATAATTTTTATCAAAATTTATTCAGTTGGGCCATTTTAGATTAAAAAAGAACATAACGTGGAAGTAATGTGCTTAGAATTTTAAGTGTTTTTTTTTTTTGTTGTTGTTTAATACCGTTCTGTTTTTCCACGTGATTTGAAATATTTAATGCAAATAATATGTGCTGGTCACACCCCAGCAAAAACAGTGTTGCTGGGCTGGCACTCAAGCCAGCACTTTCAGCCAGCAGTAGCCCAGCACTTTGTTGCCGTTGCCGAGCCATCAATAAAATGTCCCGGCGGCCACCACATGGGCGAGAAGTTCAGGCCAGCAGGTGGCCAACAGTTGGCACCCCATCAGTTATCATATGCCAGAACAGGGCCATCAGTTATCCATCACGAGCAGTGGCTACCACAAGCGGCCCTGCAAGCACGTGTCATAAATGACGGCTAGTTTAAGGTGGTCCGCTAGTTTCCCGGCAGTGGTAGCCGGCAATCACGTGACGTAACTGTTGGCTCGCTGAATCTTTTCCGCCAATTTCCCATTAGTAACCATAAAAAAAAAAAAAGAAAAGAAAACAGCAGTTTCCCCAAAGGCACACAACTACTTTTCTTTACCCTTACGAAACTTCTGCATGACGAAACTGCGCTGTGGGAATTTTCTCAAAGTCCCGAAAAACGCCTGTTTGGATCTGGCTGGCATCGAACCAACGACAGTCTACTTGCGAAGTGGGTGCTTTAGCCACTATACTGGTTTGTCACGTACGAGCCTTTACTTGAAGCTGAGCCTCTTTCCTGCGCGATGTGAAACGAAGGGTTCTCTTTTTAATTTTACAATATTGCGAGTCATTTTTCATAAATATCCGTTTCATATGATTCATAAATTTATTTTTTCAAGGTAACGATTGAGGGAACATCACTCATTTTCAACGAGTGTACCAACTTAAAGACACTTTCCAAAGTTTTGTGCTGTCCTTGTGGTCTTGAAAGGCGATTGTTTAATTAATATATTTACCCGTTCATGTCACATTCTGTTACATATTTGACGTTGCATCTTTTCTTTCCACGGTCGGAAGCTACATTTGTTCTAAAAAGGAAAGATATTTTATTTTACTTTCCGTTATTTTTAGCAGCGAATTCCTCCAATGTTGTGTAATCAACCCATGTATTACGTATCCACATAGCGTTGCTTTTTTTTTTTTTTTCCAAAAATTGCTAAAATTTGTACGCTTACAATTCTTATTTTTTCCAACATAACGATTTTTTAATGTCTTTCCGGGACTTTTGTTTGAAGCGGTTTAGTGTATGTTAAAACGGAAAGATTGCACAGAAATTATTTCTTGTTATGCATGGGAATGGAGTGGGTGTATTTCATGGCTGTCCGTGTTCTCGATTTTTTGTGTGTTGTAGCAGGAATTTTGCTACGAAATGAGTTTCTATAAATACATGAGAGTTATTGACTATTTCTTACAGTTCATTAATAATTATTTATATAATTTTCTTCTGACGGTATTCTTCGTCGACGTGGCATTTCATTACAAGAAATTAATTCGCCTCTCTACATATGGATTTTTTTCTTAACATCCACTAAGATAACACGATGGCGATTGCGTCGTCTTCAACTGACTGGTACCATGATGGACACAGCACGTGTTGCTTCTGCGCATACGCAGTCCCGTTGCTTCCACCTGGTGTTGGGATTGCATCGGTTGCCAGCTACGGGCCACTAGTGGCACTTGCTTGGAGGCCCGCGATTCACGGCTATGCTGCAGGGCCATCAATGGCTGCCAACTGGTGGCGCTGCCACCAACAGACTGCTACCGTGCCGCCAGCTTCAGATTTCAGCCAGCAGTGACCAACCATCATTGCCAGCTGGTGGCCAGAAGTTTCCCAACACTTGTGTTTTTGCTGGGACTGAATATGTGCAACTAATGTATTTGCATTTATTCAATCTGACTGTTTTCCTCCTGAGGTTATCAGATCGGTGCAGAGCAGTACTGAGTTCGGCCTTATGTTAAGAACTCGAGCCCGTCCGAGGCCTGAAGTATGTCATCCCGAGCCCGGCTGAGCATAAAGTATGTCATTCCGAGGCCGTTTGAGCCTGAAATACGCCATCCGAGCCCGCCTTAATCTAGTGTATGTCATACCGAGCCCTCCTAAAATTGAATTATGTTATCCTGAGCCGGTGCGAGCCTGAAGTATGTCATCCTGAGCCAGTGCGAGCCTGAAGTGTGTCATCCCGAGCTGGTGCAAGCCTGAAGCATGTCATCCCGAGGCCGTCCGTGCCTGAAATATATCATCCTGAGTCCGTCCGAGCCTAAAGTATGCCATACAAAACCAGTCCGAGCCTGAAGTATGTCATCCCGAGGCCGTCTGCGAGTAAAGTATGTCATCCCTAGCCCGGATTTCATATCGTGAACTAGAGCACGAGCCCGAGCGAACTCGAAAAGTCTGACTGACCTGTTTTGTCAATATAAAAAAAGTATCTCTTTTTACAGGCTTCCATTCTCACTTCCCCCTTCCATTAATCAATGTCCATTAATCGGCGGAGGAGTATGGATAGGACATCTGTCTTCTTTCTATTGTACAGATACCCGATTTTCGTTGTCCGTTCGTTTTCTCCTAAAATGCTTCCGGCGGCCATCTTGCAAAATCGGGCTACGCTGCAATTTACGTACATTGCTCGATAAAATTAGTAAGAAGCTGCTGTATGGGAGGAGATGAAATTTCGACGGCGTGGTATCTATTAGCTAGTATCAACAGTTCTTGAAGATTTTCCTTCGCAGAATCGAAGTAAAATCTTCATTCACTCATTCTCTGAGCGATAATTTCCTGCACGCGTGAGAGCTCTTCCCTTACTCGCTTTCTGTGCCCCAGGGCTAGGCAGCGAAACAAGCTACAGTTCGCCCGTAAACGGGCTCCAGACGATATATTTTTTTGCGATTTTCATCGCGAATATCTCAGCGAGTTTTGCAAGTAGAGCAAAGGAGTTTGTTTTTTAGACTAACTAAAACATTGCGCTACTTTTTTTTTAATTGAAACTTTTTTTCTGCGAAGGCTGTTTAAAAAAATATTTTTTTAATTCAAATGCCACCCACAGGGGTGCAACTGCCATGTCATAAGTCTTTATGTCATTTTGAATATTTTTCTGATTAAAGGTATGTATCTGTGATCAACCGTTGAAGAGATAAAAGCTTGTTTCAGTCTTTTTTTGAGACACCCGGTATACCAATGTGTGTGTGTGTGTGTGTGTGTGTTGCTCACCTCCAAATGGAGGGGTGTTGATATTTTTTACGAAGGGTATAAGGAAATGGGAGAGGGGGATCGGAGGGGTCTTAGAGATGTGTGTATAAATCCCTGCTTGAGCTGTCGAGCTTCGACTAGGTCGAACTATAAGACTACAACTCTGAAATGTGCCGAGCTCTCTCAATCAGATCTGTACTAGAAACTTGATGATTCGTGAGAAAGTGTACTGCATAATCCGACCGTTTAGACTCAACGCTGCTATACAAACTTTCGTTTAACCTAAGAGTATACTCGCATATAAACACAGTTTACGCACATGATCACTTAAAATAATTATTTTGCACAGATTCGCCGATCATTTAACCACGAAACGTTCCTTAACACCGCTAAGCATAGAAAACAATTAAGGCTATTTTGAGTGAAAACACTGCCTCGTCATTTACTGATTGCTAAGAATAAAAATGAAATCTGTTGACGGAAAGACAAATTTATTTTCTAAGAAAATTGTTGCTCTTGATCATATATTCAGTTTGAAAGTTCAGTTTCCTAGCATCTTCACCTCTTTCAGACTAGTGTTGGTATACGTTTACCTGACCTATTCTATTATTACTCAGAGTGGCACTGGGTAAAAAAAAAAAAGAAGAGTACCTGCGGGTGTAACCTAGACTTTGACAGCTTACACAGGACACCTGGGTGATAGAGCTCCCTCCTTGCTCAGTTTCCTTTCATCCCCCTTTAAACTAAATCCCTCCCTCCCTGCCAACCAATTTCCTTATTAACCATCTCATTTTCACACTGCCATATTTCATACAACTTAGTTGAGGACCCGGCGTGTAACAGATGTTCATTTCTTGACCTTTCGACCTCATGTTCCTTAGTGGCGGAGATGGATAAACAATTACGGCAGATGCTAATCCTACCTGGGACCGGCTCCTTTTCGGCAAAACAGGGAGGTCAGAATGGGGACTCTCTTGAGACAAGATACCGTCCTTCTTAGGACGTTCATTTTGCCCACTTCCGATTGAAAATGCAGTCACTTCCTGCCGTAGATGACTTGCAAAGCGACGACTCAAGTCAATGATTAAATTTTGTGATTCTCTGTGCCCAGTAACAGATGGGGATCCGCGTATTTTACGAGGCGGCGGGCAGATGTGCTGTGATTCAGGTAAAACATTGTCGCACTATTTATTATCTGTTTTGAGTGATTTTTTTGTTATTTTAAGAGGGTGTTTCTTCGCTACTAACAACCTGCTCACTCCAACCATTTTTTTTTTTTTTTTTTTCGAAAGGCAAATATTGCAGTTCCTTTTTTTTTTTTTTTTTCAGTTTTTCTGAGGGAAATCATGTATAATGGGAAAGATCACAATGTCCAGAATTATCACTGCCCGATTTACCAGAGAATCGGACCGTAGGCACAGCACAAAATAAAGCCCCCCCCCCCCCCGTCCACATTCTTGGAAGAGTAATAAGTACATTTGTTGCCACTAAATATGCAATTATTTTAAAAGCTGATTTAATAAATGGGACACTGTGCAGGGGAAAATAGAAAATAATATCTACTTTTATTAAATCTTAATATTAGTAGCAACCAAGTTGACTGGCACTGATCTCCTTTCGCCAGAAGAGATACGGGGCGCCTTGTCAGCGTTAAAATTGGTTCAAAAACGTACTTACGTTAAGTTTGAAGATATTATCTATCGCCAATGCAGTGGGGCGCCTATGGGCTCCCCACTGTCACCAATCCTTGCTGAAATTATCTTGCAACATCTTGATGAAAAATTGCTGTCAGAATTACCCAGAGTGCCAAGTTTTTATGTGAGGTATGTGGATGACATTTTGGTGTTCTGGACATTTGGTTTGGAAGAACTCCACTCATTCACGGAATCTATGTCATCGGTGTTCCCCTCCATAAAATTTACCTTGGAATGTGAAAAGAATTACTGCATCTCATTTCTGGATTTTACCTTAGTGAGAAACCCGACAACTCTGTGTTTGCAAACTTCGGTAAACAGAAAACCGACTTCCACTAATGACATTATCCCGGCCAAGTCGTTTCATCCAATGTCATATAAATTAGCTGCCATAAGATTCCTTGTGCGTAGGGCCGGATGTAGTTTTTGCGATGTGAAATTTCATTGCAAGGCCCCGGAGCAAAATTTCATTGCTTGCAGTAGGAAATAAATATCATATTTTAATGAAGTCGTTACGTGAAAGATGTCCGTAAGGAATACACAGGATGTGAAACCCACAAATTTGCCTGTGACGGCGACGAATTCGCATCCCTCTGCGCTCCGGAGCTGAATGCTTTACCGATTAAGGTACACCGACGGAATGTATCTCTGTAACTTTTCCTTTTTGACATGTGCTTCACCTCTGTAGTACTTCAAAACGAAAACTATCGTAAAGACAAAGTGATGATCTCAAAGAAGCATTTGCTTTTAAGCTCAAGAAAAAAGACCAGAATATGCATTGAAAGTTCAGAGAGAGAGAGAGTAAAAACTGTTAAAATCTACGATTTTCTTTCCGAGGAGATGGGGTTGAGGTTGTATTTTCACTTATTGTATAAAAACTGCTTCACAAAATGACAAAAAGCTATGTGCGTAGCAAACATTTTTGGATTGCGAATATTTTAGTGTAGAAATAATAAATTCATATAAATAATTTTTTTCTCCTGATACATGTTTTAGTGATTGACTTTTAATGCAAAATGGAGTAACTAACAAATAGTGACTTTTTACACTTTTATACGAGCTCATATGTGATTTTTTGAAGAAAAATTCCACTAATGTTTTTAAAGTCACTGAATAAATGGCCTCCATGTGCAGCCCGAAACCAACTTTGATATTGTTATTTTTTTTTATTTAAATTTAAGTATCTGGTTTGCACGCAAATTGTTAAATATATAAAAGCAAGGGCCACAAAATGATGAAATTAAATTTGCGATTTCATGAATTCGGAAAATATCAAGGTCGTTACAGTAATCACTTGAAATCTACTGATCTCCGTATTTGTACGGCGAAGGGCGATAACCTATTCGAAAACCGGGGGATTGGAAACAAACAAACAAAAAAAACTTTAAAAAAAAAAAAAAAGAAAAAAAACCCATCTTTTTAAGGGCCTCGCACCCGAAAACTTACACACAAAAAATAATAATTGTAAACAATTCTAACTAATTTTTTTTTCTTTAACTGCGGGGCCCTTAAAAGGCGCGAGGCCCGGGCCGACCGCCCCGGTTGTCCCTATGGTCCAACCGGCCCTGCTTATGGCTATGCTGACTCCCTTGTACATAGCATTTTTCGTCAATTATTGCATGTACATGACATCACCTTATCGAGAGAGCCCAGAAGTAGTAGGTATGTGGGATCAATTGGTTTTGTACCATGTTTGGTCAACATTTTAAAGAATATGTGTAAAACGCATGGAATCGGTTTTGGTGTCAAAACAAGAAATATTTTTCAGAGCATCAGGAAAGATCGAGACTCAGTGCATAAGAACAATAAATTTGGTGTATATAGCATCCCACTCAAAGCGACAGACCCGTCTGCGGTTGACCAAGAGTACATGGGTTTCACTTCAAGATCTTTGAATACCAGAGTGAAGGAACACATATACAATGTCCGAGTGGGTGCCAAAGCAACCGCTCTCTCCCGATTAGTTGCCTCTGGAACCCATGTACCAATCTGGACAGAAGCGGAGATCCCCGCCACACCAAGTAAGAAGTCTCAATTAACATTTACTGAAAGTTTATTTATTGCATGGAAGGGGCATATGTGTTGTAATGACTCTGTTCCATAAGTCATACCTAGACCGTGGACATTTTTGTTTACTGATTACAGTGCACATGACCGTCCAATTTAATATGCTGCTGCTTGACTTAATCATTATTGTATCATTATTGTATTGTAATCGATTTGTTTTCGTTTACACACCAGATGGCAGTTCGCAAATTGCGTCACATGTTGAAATTATAAATTGTCTGTATCCAGCCCATACTACCTCTTTTTTAAGTATATAATGATGGTCCCCGGTGCGGGGTGTCCGAAAGATCTTATAAGTTTTATTTTATACTCGGTGTATTTTAATTAAACGTAACCGGAGGTTCCACGGTGAGCCCTGGTTTATATCGTGCATAGACGGCATTCAGTTTATTAGTATAGTTACTTTGCACGAAGATTGTTTTCTTACACTTAAAAATATACACTTAAAAATATAAACGGGTAAGTAATACACTATTTAATAGTTTAGTATTGCTATTTTCGCATTTAATTATGTAATAATTCGAATATCCATAGATGTTAAGTTATTCATCCCCTTTTAATTTTATTTCTAGCCAATGAACATTATTTAGACTTGGTACAGACTGATTTTTCGGGGGGCAAGGTTAACTTCCATGTAGCTGATTAATCATCTGTGATGTGTTCAATGTTATTGTAGAATAATTCTATTAACAGAGGAATGATACTTAGATTTGAGCAAACATGCATAACTGGTTAATTCTCACATTCATAAAAGCACATTATTCAGCCCATTAATTCACTTAATTCAGACCCAAGCAATTTTGAAATCTGACACTTTACAATATGAAATAGTCAAAGCTTCTACAAAGTGTTTTAGCAATGCAAAACCTCTCTCAAGAGGTGTATAGTATATATATAGAAATATAGCTCATTTATATTTCATCTGCAAGTTTCAGATGAAAGCGACACGACACGACACGACGTCATTGAGCTGCAGCTGAAATGAGGTGGTAGTGAAAGAACCTAGTAAAAATACCAGTATTAATCTTTCCTTTCAGGAAAAAAAAAACTTTTCCACTAAATGTTTTTTTTTCATTCATTAATAATAAAAAACGCATATATTTTTTTCATTGTGATTCTGGGGCCCCGATAAAATGCAGGCCCCCTAGGCGTAAATCAGGCCCTGAGGATGATCAAAGACTAAAGTTACAAGGTCTGTAGCTCGTACCAGTATGCTTCATCTATGGTGAAACGACATCCTTTTTAGTGAACAGGGCTGAACTTTGACGACTGCAATCACCCAGTAGGGCGACTACGTTTTTTATATTTTGGAATATTGAAATCTCCGTTTATGCACTATTTTTCAGCATTAAATAATTCTATAACGTGTGATTTTCCTTTTTCTTATCGTTTTTTTTTTTTCTTTTTTCATGGTCACCAAAACATTCGTGCATTTGTTGCTATGTATTCCCTCGACATAAAAATCTTATCCCTCATGTTGGAGCCATGCTTTGTCTCCCACGCCCAGATGTCATGCTACGGGTAGACTAGGGTAGGCTTCAGTACCTTAGTCTACCCGTCTTGCTCCAACTTTTCTTTAAGCATACCACAGATGAAGCATACTAGCAGGGCCGGATTAATTCCTTAATAAGCCCCAAGGTACATTTCAGTGGGCCCCAAGACTAAGATATCTGAATGGGCTCCCTAAGAACTTGTAAGGGATAATCATTATGAAGTCCGTTAAAACACGAATTTGTAGCAATATGTTTGTGATAATTAATATGTAATACATTCTTCAAACTAAAAAATTATCTGCAGAGTTTTCGTAATAAGTCACGGTACTTTTCATTGTTCTCATAAGAACATGAGTTAAAAGCTTAAGATTCCCAGATTTGTCATGAATCAATGAATTATATATATATAAACACAACCAGATCCGTCTGTCTCTCTGGAACGCTTGACGTCACAGCAACGTCTGCATTGTTGCGCCATCACATCGAACAATTCGTTTGTGCTCTCGCGATGTCACAATGATTGCCTGCTATATAATAGCAAGCGATCACATTCAATGACTCGAGTTCTATTTAACCAATCTACAAAATTCAAATTAAAATCTTAATAACACGGCAAGTTGCGTTCGCATATAAATTTAATTTAGCACAATTCCAACATTAATTTGTACGCTTTAATTATTTTTTACTTTTTTTTTAATTTAACTAACTTCTCCTGTTTAGTGCTGATTATATTATACATTTTGCAAAATATCGATCTATCTAAACGCTGTAACCTACAATAAAAACTGAAATCTTGAGACGTCAAAGTGAGCAGGATTGCATCTAAAAGAAGATGTCGCCCCAACAGCACGTTGTCGAGAATTTAGATACTTCCGATTTGTAACACCAGATGTCGCATTATTTGTAGAAAAAGTTTTGTTATGAAGTTTCAAACTAACCGTCAAATAGGACAGTCTAAAACAAGCCGTGAAGGGAATAACAGGTGTGCCCGAGAAAAAGTCATTTAACGAGAAAAGATCAAAGAAAAAGTTGTTCAGGTAAGTTTACACGAAAACAACTTTCCGAGTTTAGTGCTGATTATATTACACATTTTGCAAAATATCGATGTATCTGAACGCTCTAATCTTCAATTGTTAAACAAAAAATGTTTTACACAGAAGGTTATTTCGCGAGGTCTTTTTAAAAACGGAAATAAATAGCATTTAATATTTAGTTCTAACATGTATGAATTAATACTATATAAGTTTTTACTATGTTTCCTTACAGATCTCCGGGTTCTATTTGATTTGTTTTCAATTTGCTTCAATTAAAAATTTTACTCCGTCATAGAACGGGAAAAACATTCCTCATATATTAATATTTATTTAAAGCTTAAAATCAACCGTCCTAGGACGGGCTATACGCTAAATTTCCAATGATTTAGCATTTTCTCATTTTTTTTTTTTTTTTTTGTAAATGCAATGTTTAGCCGTAGAGGACTGTTAACGGTTCCAAGTGCAATTTGGGAGATGTGGGTGTAGGAGAACTGGCCACAAAAAATTTAAGGGGCCGTACAAAAATTGCATTTTGACCGCTTCGTGGCCACGACCCCCAGAGGTTGGTTATCTGAGTCATATAAAGTTTCCGTAATTTCGTCTTTTCTTAATTGCGATTATTAGTGTAATTCTATAAGAAAGGTTTATGATCTACAATTCAACAAAAGATTTCAGGGTTTACAAACAACAAGTCAGCAAATTATCTGAGGGCATGTGCTGACTCAGGAAACCTCTCGGCAGGACGGGGTAATACCAAAAGTGTAAAATATAAAGTATTTCTGGTCCGATTGGGAGATTTTCAGCATTTATAATTTACAACTCAACAAATTATCTGAGAGCATGTGCTGCCTCAGGAAACCTGTCGAGGGGGAGGGGGTAACACCAAAAGCACAGAATATAAAGAATTTTTGGTCCGATCGGGATTTTCAGCATGTACAACCTACATCTCAACAATGTCTCTGAGGGCATGTGCTGACTCAGAAAACCTGCCGGGGGGGGGGGGAGTTAATACCTAAAATATGAAACATAAAGTGTTTCTTTTTGTAAATGCTGAAAATCTCACGATCGGACCAGAAATTCTTTATATTTTATACTTTTGAAATTAACCCCGAGAGACAGGTTTTCTCCGTTAGCACATGTTTGCAGAGAGGTGTAGTTTGTAAACGCTCAAGATCTCTCGATCCGAAAAAAACATTTTGCACTCTTGGTAATTAGCCCCCCCCCCCCGACCCGACATGTTTCTTGAGGCAGCACATGCCCTCAGATAATTTGTTGAGTTGTAACTTGTAAATGCAGAAAATCTCCCGATCGGAAGAAAATTCTTTATATTCTACCCTTTTGGTAATACCTCTCCCCCCCCCCCACCCCGGACAGATTTCCTGGGTAGGCACATGCCCTCAGATAATTTGTTAAGTTGTGACTTGTAAATGCTGAAAATCTCCCGATCGGAGAAGAAATTCTTTATATTTCATACTTTTGGAATTACCGCCCCCCTCTTCCGCGCCTGAGACAGGTTTTCTACGTTGGCACGTGTTCGCAGAAAGTTTATTGAGATGTAGTTTGTAAACTCTCAAAATCTCCCGATCTGAAAAGAAATTCTTTACATTTCACAATGTTGGTATTGCTCCCGCCCCCGACAGGTTTCCTGAGGCAGCATATGCCCTCAAATAATTTGTTGAGTTGTAACTTGTAAATGCTGAAAATCTCCCGATTTGACGAGAAATTCTTTATATTCTACACTTTAGGTATTACTCCCCCTCCCTCTACAGGTTTCCTGAGGCAGCACATGCCCTCAAATAATTTGTTGAGTTGTAACTTGTAAACGCTGAAAATCTCCCGATCGGACCAGGAATTCTTTATATTTCATATTTTAGGTTTTAAGCACCTCCCCGATAAGCTTCTTGGGTTTGCACATACCCACAGAGAATTAATTTGTTTAGCAGTAATTTATAAACCTTGAAAAATATCGTAGATAAGAAAATACCAAATTAGGGAAATTTTATGTGTGTCAGATAACCAATCTCGGAAGACGTAGCCAGGGAGCTGCCCAGAACGCAATTTTTTTTCGGCCCCTTAAAATTTTTGTGGCCACTTCTCCGGTTTTCAGGTCTCCGGTGGCCAGTTCACCGCTTTGTCTTTGGCCCGAAAATCATGGAAATGTTTAAATTTCCTAATGAAAATGAAATATTAAAAAAATATATTTTATGAACAATAGTTGCTCAAGTAGTGGGCAATATAGCCACGCGAAATTTGTTTATACAGAACAATTTTATGGCACTGAAATTCCAATGTGTTCCGTTCTCCGGTGGCCCCTTCTCCGTACCCGTATTATTCTGCACTTTGGTTATGTTGGCTGTGGTGTTCTTCAAAATGCTGTTTCGTTGTTGAGTTCAGGTTACTGTTGGGTATTTTGAAGTCTTTATATATATATATATATCATCATCATCATTGTCAACCATTATCAATCCACTGCTGGACACAGGTCTCTCCAAGCCTCTTCTAGAACGGTCTGTCTTGCGCCAGTCTCCTCCTTGTTACTCCCGCATACTTTCGAATTTCATCCACCTATCTCCCATGTGGTCTTCTTCTGGGTCTTTTCCTGTCCCTTGGAATCCAATCTAAAATTTCGGCTGTCCATCGATGGTCTGTCCTTCTGGCAGTATGTCCAGCCCATTGCCATTTCTGGGATTTAACTCTGATCATGATGTCTTCCACTCTTGTCATTTTTCTGATCCACGAGTTCCTCCTCTTATCACTCTTGGTTACACCAAGCATGCACCTCTCCATGCTTTTTATAGTTGTCTGCAGCCTTTGTATGTCTCTTTTAGTTAAGGTCCACGCCTCTGCACCATACATAAACACTGGAAGGATGCATTGATCAAACACTTTTCTTTTAAGACATAATAGCATAATGCTCTTGAAAATTATGCTGTTTCTTCCATAAACACTCTCCAGGCAAGTTTTAAACGCCGATTAATTTCTTCATCAATATGACCCTCACTTGATATCTGCTGTCCAAGATAAACGTACGCATCTGTTATCTCCAGCTTTTTTCCATCAATCAATAAATTTTCATTTCTTGTAACAGCATTGTACATCACTTTTGTCTTCTGAAAGTTCATTTTTAATCCCACTTCTTTACTCTTGTCAGCAAGTTCCTGGATCATACTCTGCAGCTCTGATGGGGTAGTTGCAAAAATGACTACGTCATCAGTAAAACGAAGGTTAGTTAGATAATCTCCATTAATCATGGTGTCACCTTGTCTCACTCCCTTTCCAATTTTTATGTGTGTTGCATTTTCAAACAGCCGAATCTTTGCACCTTCATTTTCATAGATGTTATTAATAATATTAATGTATGCATCTTCAATACCGCAGGATTTTAAAGCCATTGTAACTGCTGATGGTTTCACCGAATCAAAGGCCTTTTCATAATCGATGAAAGCCATGCACAACGGAAGTTCACATTCCCTCGCTCTTTCAATTAGTTCTCTCAGTACGTGGAAATGATCTATAGTGCTGTAGCCACTCCTGAATGCAGCTTGTTCTCTTGGTTGAGCCATGTCCAGTTACCTTCAAGCGGTGTGAAATAACTTTAGTGCAGATATTATAAATAAATAAATAAATAAATATATATATATATATATATATATACTTAAGAGCAAAACTGAAGACTAAGGAAAAAATTTTAGAATTTAAAACGAAGGGTGCAAAATAACCTGAAAATCAAAACGCGCAACGCAGCAGTTTTGAAAATTCAGAATTCACATTCTATAAAGAAGATACCTAAGCAAAAAAATACATATATAATTTTGACTCACACCTAGTACAACATAGAAAAGGTTATGTATCTACCTGTGTGAGTAAAAGGAGAAAAGATAAAAAAATAAAATAAAACAACTGAATGTAGAAGGTGTCGAGAATACTGAGCCTTGGCTTTATCAAGGACCAGCAAAAACTCTGCATTTTCTCACTTCCACAAAGACCTAGTTGGAAATGGGTTTCTGCAAGGCCATAGATGCAAGTAACATTCCCACCTAAAATAGTTTAAAAAATATATATATAAGTCATGTCCTCCGTAGAGTAGCATAACCTAGCACTAGTTAACAATTTCGCTTGCATCCATTAACCTTCATGGTCCGACCCATGCTCTTCATCTGTTACTATTAAACAGAGAGAAGAAGATTAAAGAGAACTCAAGCTGTGAGAGTGACATAATAATTAGAAATGATTTTCAGCTATAACGAAATTCCAAGTTCGTTTGAGAGAGAATTTAAACCTGAAAAACAATGCAAAAGAAATCCAAATTTTACATTGCAATTAAAAAAGGAAATGTTAATTTATAACGAACAGATTTTTGAAAGAAAACTTGAGTCTAAAACCCCCTACTCTACAACTTATGACAGCACGAAAACGAGAATAAGTTAAAGATAATAATTAACTAAAGAAAACTTTGTGAAAGTTATATACCTTAAACAGTTAGTTGCAATATGTACAAAGTATTTCAGCAGTGCTTTAAGTGCATAATTAATTAGTTATTAAGAACTTAACTACTTTGAAAAAACAGCGCATAGACAGCGCATGGAAAAGGAACAAGCCTAGCCATCTTCTGTTCCTAGGTACCCCAAAAGACGCTCAAAGTTACAAAGAAAAGTAAGAGTTAAAACCCGCAAAAATGTTAACAGACAAACCAATGCTTAAAAGCTGAAAAGCTAAAAAACGACAGAGGAAAGGGTACATGAAGTACAAACATTGAACTTATAAAACCTAGAACCCAAAAACAAGGAAGAGAGTTTACCTCTTGTGTGACAAAAACTTTTCTCCTCACAAGAGAAGAACATGGCTGACCTCTTCCGCCACTCCCTAGACGCTGGGGGGCAGTGAGGGTGGGGCTGATGGCCTCCTCATACAGCAAGAAACCAACGCGCGGAGATTTTAACCAGAGAAAAAAATATATAAACTTAAGACTGTGGATCTGAATGATCAGAAAGAGCAGAATTAACTCTCCAGAATACATGAGAAATATTATAAAATACACGAGCAGTTTATTTAATAATCTTTGCATGTATTAAATCACCTTAGTGAGCTTCTATAGATTAATCAGAATCTTATTAATTTTAATGTTGGTTTTACTATTTTTAGTATAGCTATCCTAGTGATGAATAACTAGTTTTCTTTTTTATTTGTTTTTATTTTCTTTTATAAACAGATTTTTAAGCTTTTTTTGTGATTTTGTTTATATTATTTAATTTTTTGTTTTAATAGGACCGTCATATCCAATAGCACTAAGGTTCCTTTAGGTAGTTAATAGGCATCCTCTAGCCAACTTCCTTACGGCTTTGATTGGTCAGAATCATATTATTAACTGTGTAGAAAATTAAAGCAGATCTGCCAACCTTACTCTATTATTCAGAATAATTTTTCTTAAAGTTCTTTTGATGAAAGAAGAAGGAATTTCGTTCTCTAGAAAACTTTCTAATAGTATATTAATGTGGTAATTGAAGTCCAAATTGTTGCTGCAAATTCTTGAAATTCTTAGGACCTGAGAAATTAGTACATTCTCAATTACTTTGGTTGAAATGTTGTTATTCCAGTGTAGATATTTAATTACTTTGAAAGGAAAATTAACTCTTTTATCATAGAGGCTAATAGATGGGTTACCTCTGTTGAGCTTAATGCTTAAGTCTAGGAACTCAAGTTCCTGATTACTGTGGTTGGTTTTACATAAGTTAAGAGAGCTAGGATAGATATTATCAAAATCACTCTCTATAACTTCTGAATTATTGATACACAGCAGATCATCAATATATCTAAAAGTGTAAAGGTAGTTATCTGAGCAGGTGGGGTGATTTTTAATGAATTTATATTCCTTAAAGAACAGGAATAGATTAGCGATATTCGTGGACGTTGATGTTCCCATTGGAATACCGTTCACTTGCTTATAGAGAGTATTATTATATAAGATATGGTTATTTTTTATGCAGCAATTGAGATAAGAGTTCCAAGTTCCTACATCAACAAATTGGTTAAGTTTAAATTCTGCATACAGCTCTTTAAAGGTAGTGATTATATCTGATAGAGGCAGATTAGTATATAGGTTTTCAAAATCATAACTATTAATATCTAGGGGACAAACTTTGAGTATAGTAGAAATTACTTCTGCATTATTATTAATTATCCAAAAATCTCTGTACATCAAGTTAGAACAGTTTCTAATGTGTTTCAAAACCTTCTTTAAGACATCTTCAAAAGCCAGATCTATTTTCTTTTTATGACTCCTTACTCCACTAGCTATGAACCTGAACTTCACAGGATCCTTATGAAACTTAACCGTTGCAAAAAGAAATGGAAATTCAGGCTCATATCTTCTAGTTTGTGGAATTTTAAGTTTCTTGAAGAATGCCTTAAACCGATTTTCTAACTGCTTGGTAGAATAACTTACGGGCTCGTATGTTACTCTATTATTGAGTTCCATAGTTAACAATTCAAAATAGAACTTCTTACAGATAATTGCAAAATTATTGCTAGCTTTATCCGTAGTGGTAAAAATAAATTGGTCTTGTAGTTTGGAGAGTGACCTTTTAGCTTCTCCAGAGAAAAAGAGATTTCTGTCGAAACAAAAGTCCAGACCTGCCAACTCACCGGTGAAGCTATTGATTATATTATATTTCCATTCTGCGAAGGCCTCAATAGGCTGATTGTACGTTAAACTGGTTTTTACGATGTACTTATTTACATCTTGAGTGAAGCTCTCAAGAATCCTTTCTTTGGAAATGGTGAAGGAAGGTCTGAATTTAGAGCCATACTCTAATAAATTCCTAAGCTTTTCATTTTCAACAAAACTCAAGTTTCCGGTGATAATATGGTTGTAATTCTTATCATAGTGAACTGTTTCTTTATGTTCATCACAAGAACAAGTAGTAATTACAGGAATGTAGCTCGAAGAGTTAAGTTTGTAGTTTTTAACTATTGACCCTAAGGTCTTAACATATTTAAAACTTACAATAGACTGGTGCCTGTGGATGGGAAAAAAAATTGCATTATTGTAGAACAGCTTCCTTACATTGAGATTATCGTAGGCTTTATTTAGGAACCTGATGGTAACAAAATTACTGGAAAATTCTTTAAGAGAAATTTTATCTTTAAGAATATGTTTAAGAATGTCCAGAACCAAAGCAAAAACATGCTTATCAACATGGTCAGCAGTTTCATTCCAGAATTTGAAAAAACATTTAAGGACAGAGTGCTTGAAGGACTTGAGAATTTTGTAAGTATTTTTAACAAAATTAGTGCCAGTTTTAAAGCTTTCCAGAGTTTTTAGCAAGTTAGCAAAATCAACTTTGCTTGATGTGCGAAATAACCTCTGTCCTCTATTACCTCTAGAGCAGCTCTTATTATTAACAAGAAAGAAGAGTTCACGAATTGAAAATTTATGCTTATTGTCAGATAGAGTGGAATTAAGGCCATAGGGATAAAGAGACTGATGCCGCAAAATTTCAAGGGATTCAGTTTCTAGCCGAGCATAGAGGTCAGGGATAATATGTAGTACCTCTATTTTCACTTTGTCAAAACCATGAGTATGGAAATGCTCTAATTCAAAGGTAGAGTACTGGTTGGCGTTTGTGGAGGGGTTCGCTCCTGAATTAGAGAACTTGTTTACTAGAGACCTGTGACCATTAATCCTAAGATGCAGAGGATTTTTACTTTGGCCAATATAGCTAAGGTTGCAGACAGTACAGGTGAGCTTATAGATGGTATTGTAGGCTTTGCAAAACTTGTTGGAGCAATTATCCTCAACAGAAGAATACAGGTTAGGATCTGCAGATTTACATGTCAAACAACGTTTGTCATTTCATAACTTTAGATTACCTTTGCCAGCGAGTTCATACACTATGGGAAAGGGTGCTAGCTTAACCGAGCGGGAGGACTTAAAATATCTGAGCTGACCTCCAATCCTTTCATCGTCCTTAGAACTCCACTTGGGCCAAAACATACAAATTCTGAGCAAACCAACTAGGAAAAACTTTTTAGAAATAAGCAGTCCAAGAAAAGACCAAACTCGAGTATAAACTACACTCCAAAAAGCTGCATCCAAAACATACTAAAAAGAAAAATTAGGAAATGAAAAAAAAAAAAAAAAAAAAAACCTCAGGTAAAAAAATAGTAATAAAAAAAAAATAATAATAATAAAACGTTTCAACTAGAATTTGCGCATGAGCTGCTAAATAATAAATTGAAATTAGTTACTTAAGAGCAAAACTGAAGACTAAGGAAAAAATTTTAGAATTTAAAACGAAAACAAATAAAAAAGAAAACTAGTTATTCATCACTAGGATAGCTATACTAAAAATAGTAAAACCAACATTAAAATTAATAAGATTCTGATTAATCTATAGAAGCTCACTAAGGTGATTTAATACATGCAAAGATTATTAAATAAACTGCTCGTGTATTTTATAATATTTCTCATGTATTCTGGAGAGTTAATTCTGCTCTTTCTGATCATTCAGATCCACAGTCTTAAGTTTATATATTTTTTTCTCTGGTTAAAATCTCCGTGCGTTGGTTTCTTGCTGTATGAGGAGGCCATCAGCCCCACCCTCACTGCCCCCCAGCGTCTAGGGAGTGGCGGAAGAGGTCAGCCATGTTCTTCTCTTGTGAGGAGAAAAGTTTTTGTCACACAAGAGGTAAGCTCTCTTCCTTGTTTTTGGGTTCTAGGTTTTATAAGTTCAATGTTTGTACTTCATGTACCCTTTCCTCTGTCGTTTTTTAGCTTTTCAGCTTTTAAGCATTGGTTTGTCTGTTAACATTTTTGCGGGTTTTAACTCTTACTTTTCTTTGTAACTTTGAGCGTCTTTTGGGGTACCTAGGAACAGAAGATGGCTAGGCTTGTTCCTTTTCCATGCGCTGTCTATGCGCTGTTTTTTCAAAGTAGTTAAGTTCTTAATAACTAATTAATTATGCACTTAAAGCACTGCTGAAATACTTTGTACATATTGCAACTAACTGTTTAAGGTATATAACTTTCACAAAGTTTTCTTTAGTTAATTATTATCTTTAACTTATTCTCGTTTTCGTGCTGTCATAAGTTGTAGAGTAGGGGGTTTTAGACTCAAGTTTTCTTTCAAAAATCTGTTCGTTATAAATTAACATTTCCTTTTTTAATTGCAATGTAAAATTTGGATTTCTTTTGCATTGTTTTTCAGGTTTAAATTCTCTCTCAAACGAACTTGGAATTTCGTTATAGCTGAAAATCATTTCTAATTATTATGTCACTCTCACAGCTTGAGTTCTCTTTAATCTTCTTCTCTCTGTTTAATAGTAACAGATGAAGAGCATGGGTCGGGCCATGAAGGTTAATGGATGCAAGCGAAATTGTTAACTAGTGCTAGGTTATGCTACTCTACGGAGGACATGACTTATATATATATTTTTTAAACTATTTTAGGTGGGAATGTTACTTGCATCTATGGCCTTGCAGAAACCCATTTCCAACTAGGTCTTTGTGGAAGTGAGAAAATGCAGAGTTTTTGCTGGTCCTTGATAAAGCCAAGGCTCAGTATTCTCGACACCTTCTACATTCAGTTGTTTTATTTTATTTTTTTATCTTTTCTCCTTTTACTCACACAGGTAGATACATAACCTTTTCTATGTTGTACTAGGTGTGAGTCAAAATTATATATGTATTTTTTTGCTTAGGTATCTTCTTTATAGAATATATATATATTTGTACCACAACTTGTGTAAGCTAATGTACTGTATACGTCAGCAAAAAAAAAAAAAAAAAAAAAAAGATACCTTTATCATACAAAATACAATATTGTAATTTATATTTTATACTTATCTGTTGAAGTAATTTACAATATTTATAATATCTTATGTAATCAAAAATTAAAAAGAAATACGAAGTGACTCAAAGTTCCGTATTAAATTAATTTTAATAATTAATTGATACACTCGACATGGATCAGAAACACCGAACAGAAGTCATCGCTCTTTCCACGTCAATAAGTGAGTCACGGAAAAATGTTAATGACTTGCGTAATCTTCATGTTGAATTATAGAAGTGAATGAACGTAATAATTTATATTTTTATGAGGATTAAACGGGTTATTATGATGTTATGCATTGAAAAAGTCATGTGCGTTAACTTACAAAGGAAACGTCTGCAGAAAGCGCACTTAGAGTAATACCAGGCTGAACATTTTCCGAAGATTGACCTTTTCATTTTCTCAAAGAGGTTAAATTTATTTGAAAAACGAAACGTTAAAAAAAAAAAAGTCGAAAGCCGGGTCAAGAGGTACTTTCTCTTACCTGCTCATGGCCCAATAAGAAGTGACCCCACTTTACTGTCTGATTTCTTAAGTCCAGAGATGATTGCTTCTGGCTTTTTTGATTTCCTTTTCTGCATTTTTCTTTCATTTCTGGTTTTTTAAATTTATTTGGAGCTACAAAACCCCTAAAAAGAAAAAAAAAAATGCCGCCCGAGCAGTGGTCTAAGAGCTGGCTGATGACCGTTCTTCCGATATGGGTACGAGCTCAAATCCCGTGAAGCATGGATGTTGTGTTTGTCTTACGGCGCTGGTTCTCTTCGTTTTCTGGAACCAGTGGCCCTAAATTAGGGACGGGCGACTGTTCATAACGCACTGAGTTGCCTCACGGTGGTCGTTAAACCCAAAATTGAAAAAAAAAAAATAACAACCCCAAAAACGATGGAGATGTGTGTACACACAAAATATGATTGGAGAGAACCATTTTGTTTGTATCCGCATCATAAAAATTTTTAAATACGAACTGAGGAGTAGTTTCATCACCCCTATAAGCTGAGAAGAAGAGGTTTGGTTGGATTGAGATTAACCACCCATTACTGTGAATAAAATATCTTGGTTCTGAAAAACACTGTCTTGATCTTTTTAGTTCATCACTTCTGCGTTTTGTATTTTAAGAAAATGGTTAAAATGTGTAACTATAATTTTTGTTATTATTTGTTATATTAGCTCAACCACTGAATTTTGAAAATTTTTATCAAATATTTCTTAAGCAAAAATAATTTGTGTTAATGCTGGGTTTATTTCTGTTTTTGTTTTTTACAGCTCTGGATAAGCTAGGCTTCCGTCACTTATTTAATTGCCACCAGGTGGAGCTCGTGCAACCCAGTATAGCCTTCGACATAGCTTCACTGATGCTGTATGGAACGCAGGCAATTCCTATCAGGTTAAAAATTCTACTCGATCGACTTTTTAGTGTGTTACAACACGACGAGGTGTTACAGGTGCTACACGGCTTCAGCTGGACCTACGAGGACTACGCCAGAGGTTATATATTACAGGTGATCACTTTTAATTCATCAAATAACTCAGTAAGTCATTTTCGTTATTAGGAAACAGTAACACAACGAAATTCATCTGCGATGAGAGCAAGCTCATTTATACAGTCGTAAGCGGGAGGTTCTCGGGTCAGGACTGCCTTGAGGGAGATTGAGTGCGAATTTAAAGCATATATATATATATATACTTAAGAGCAAAACTGAAGACTAAGGAAAAAATTTTAGAATTTAAAACGAAGGGTGCAAAATAACCTGAAAATCAAAACGCGCAACGCAGCAGTTTTGAAAATTCAGAATTCACATTCTATAAAGAAGATACCTAAGCAAAAAAATACATATATAATTTTGACTCACACCTAGTACAACATAGAAAAGGTTATGTATCTACCTGTGTGAGCAAAAGGAAAAAAGATAAAAAAATAAAATAAAACAACTGAATGTAGAAGGTGTCGAGAATACTGAGCCTTGGCTTTATCAAGGACCAGCAAAAACTCTGCATTTTCTCACTTCCACAAAGACCTAGTTGGAAATGGGTTTCTGCAAGGCCATAGATGCAAGTAACATTCCCACCTAAAATAGTTTAAAAAATATATATATAAGTCATGTCCTCCTTAGAGTTGCATGACCTAGCACTAGTTAACAATTTCGCTTGCATCCATTAACCTTCCTGGCCCGACCCATACTCTTCATCTGTTACGATTAAACAGAGAGAAGAAGATTAAAGAGAACTCAAGCTGTGAGAGTGACATAATAATTAGAAATGATTTTCAGCCATAACGAAATTCCAAGTTCGTTTGAGAGAGAATTTAAACCTGAAAAACAATGCAAAAGAAATCCAAATTTTACATTGCAATTAAAAAAGGAAATGTTAATTTATAACGAACAGATTTTTGAAAGAAAACTTGAGTCTAAAACCCCTACTCTACAACTTATGACAGCACGAAAACGAGAATAAGCTAAAGATAATAATTAACTAAAGAAAACTTTGTGAAAGTTATATACCTTAAACAGTTAGTTGCAATATGTACAAAGTATTTCAGCAGTGCTTTAAGTGCATAATTAATTAGTTATTAAGAACTTAACTACTTTGAAAAAACAGCGCATAGACAGCGCATAGAAAAGGAACAAGCTTAGCCATCTTCTGTTCCTAGGTACCCCAAAAGACGCTCAAAGTTACAAAGAAAAGAAAGAGTTAAAACCCGCAAAAATGTTAACAGACAAACCAATGCCTAAAAGCTGAAAAGCTAAAAAACGACAGAGAAAAGGTACATGAAGTACAAACATTGAACTTATAAAACCTAGAACCCAAAAACAAGGAAGAGAGCTTACCTCTTGTGTAACAAAAACTTTTCTCCTCACAAGAGAAGAACATGGCTGACCTCTTCCGCCACTCCCTAGACGCTGGGGGGCAGTGAGGGTGGGGCTGATGGCCTCATATCTTATATAATAACCATATCTTATATAATAATACTCTCTATAGGCAAGTGAACGGTATTCCAATGGGAACATCAACGTCCACGAATATCGCTAATCTATTCCTGTTCTTTAAGGAATATAAATTCATTAAAAATCACCCCACCTGCTCAGATAACTACCTTTACACCTTTAGATATATTGATGATCTGCTGTGTATCAATAATTCAGAAGTTATAGAGAGTGATTTTGATAATATCTATCCTAGCTCTCTTAACTTATGTAAAACCAACCACAGTAATCAGGAACTTGAGTTCCTAGACTTAAGCATTAAGCTCAACAGAGGTAACCCATCTATTAGCCTCTATGATAAAAGAGTTAATTTTCCTTTCAAAGTAATTAAATATCTACACTGGAATAATAACATTTCAACCAAAGTAATTGAGAATGTACTAATTTCTCAGGTCCTAAGAATTTCAAGAATTTGCAGCAACAATTTGGACTTCAATTACCACATTAATATACTATTAGAAAGTTTTCTAGAGAACGAAATTCCTTCTTCTTTCATCAAAAGAACTTTAAGAAAAATTATTCTGAATAATAGAGTAAGGTTGGCAGATCTGCTTTAATTTTCTACACAGTTAATAATATGATTCTGACCAATCAAAGCCGTAAGGAAGTTGGCTAGAGGATGCCTATTAACTACCTAAAGGAACCTTAGTGCTATGGATATGACGGTCCTATTAAAACAAAAAATTAAATAATATAAACAAAATCACAAAAAAAGCTTAAAAATCTGTTTATAAAAGAAAATAAAAACAAATAAAAAAGAAAACTAGTTATTCATCACTAGGATAGCTATACTAAAAATAGTAAAACCAACATTAAAATTAATAAGATTCTGATTAATCTATAGAAGCTCACTAAGGTGATTTAATACATGCAAAGATTATTAAATAAACTGCTCGTGTATTTTATAATATTTCTCATGTATTCTGGAGAGTTAATTCTGCTCTTTCTGATCATACAGATCCACAGTCTTAAGTTTATATATTTTTTTCTCTGGTTAAAATCTCCGCGCGTTGGTTTCTTGCTGTATGAGGAGGCCATCAGCCCCACCCTCACTGCCCCCCAGCGTCTAGGGAGTGGCGGAAGAGGTCAGCCATGTTCTTCTCTTGTGAGGAGAAAAGTTTTTGTTACACAAGAGGTAAGCTCTCTTCCTTGTTTTTGGGTTCTAGGTTTTATAAGTTCAATGTTTGTACTTCATGTACCTTTTCTCTGTCGTTTTTTAGCTTTTCAGCTTTTAGGCATTGGTTTGTCTGTTAACATTTTTGCGGGTTTTAACTCTTTCTTTTCTTTGTAACTTTGAGAGTCTTTTGGGGTACCTAGGAACAGAAGATGGCTAAGCTTGTTCCTTTTCTATGCGCTGTCTATGCGCTGTTTTTTCAAAGTAGTTAAGTTCTTAATAACTAATTAATTATGCACTTAAAGCACTGCTGAAATACTTTGTACATATTGCAACTAACTGTTTAAGGTATATAACTTTCACAAAGTTTTCTTTAGTTAATTATTATCTTTAGCTTATTCTCGTTTTCGTGCTGTCATAAGTTGTAGAGTAGGGGGTTTTAGACTCAAGTTTTCTTTCAAAAATCTGTTCGTTATAAATTAACATTTCCTTTTTTAATTGCAATGTAAAATTTGGATTTCTTTTGCATTGTTTTTCAGGTTTAAATTCTCTCTCAAACGAACTTGGAATTTCGTTATGGCTGAAAATCATTTCTAATTATTATGTCACTCTCACAGCTTGAGTTCTCTTTAATCTTCTTCTCTCTGTTTAATCGTAACAGATGAAGAGTATGGGTCGGGCCAGGAAGGTTAATGGATGCAAGCGAAATTGTTAACTAGTGCTAGGTCATGCAACTCTAAGGAGGACATGACTTATATATATATTTTTTAAACTATTTTAGGTGGGAATGTTACTTGCATCTATGGCCTTGCAGAAACCCATTTCCAACTAGGTCTTTGTGGAAGTGAGAAAATGCAGAGTTTTTGCTGGTCCTTGATAAAGCCAAGGCTCAGTATTCTCGACACCTTCTACATTCAGTTGTTTTATTTTATTTTTTTATCTTTTTTCCTTTTGCTCACACAGGTAGATACATAACCTTTTCTATGTTGTACTAGGTGTGAGTCAAAATTATATATGTATTTTTTTGCTTAGGTATCTTCTTTATAGAATATATATATATATATATATATATATATATATATATATATATATATATATATATATATATATATTGTTCTCTCGGTTGGACATGGCTCAACCGAGAGAACAAGCTGGATTCAGGAGTGGCTACAGCACAATAGATCATATCCACGTGCTGAGAGAACTAATTGAAAGAGCGAGGGAATATGAACTTCCATTGTGCATGGCTTTTATCGATAATGAAAAAGCCTTTGATTCGGTGAAACCATCAGCAGTTACAATGGCTCTGAAAACCTGCGGTATTGAAGATGCATACATTAATATTATTAATAACATCTATGAAAATGCAAGTGCAAAGATTAGGCTGTTTGAAAATACAACACACGTAAAAATTGGAAAGGGAGTGAGACAAGGCGACACCATATCTCCGAAGCTCTTTAATGCCACATTGGAGGGTGTTTTTCAGTCGCTGAGCTGGGAAAACAAGGGGATAAAGATCAATGGAGATTATCTAACCCACCTTCGTTTTGCTGATGACGTAGTCATTTTTGCAACTACCCCATCAGAGCTGCAGAGTATGATCCAGGAACTTGCTGACAAGAGTAAAGAAGTGGGATTAAAAATGAACTTTCAGAAGACAAAAGTGATGTTCAATGCTTTTACAAGAAATGAAGATTTATCGATTGATGGAGAAAAGCTGGAGATAACAGACACGTACGTTTATCTTGGACAGCAGATATCAAGTGAGGGTCACATTGATGAAGAAATTAATCGGCGTACAAAACTTGCCTGGAGAGCTTTTGGAAGAAACAGCATAATTTTCAAGAGCAATATGCCATTATGTCTTAAAAGAAAAGTGTTTGATCAATGCATCCTTCCAGTGCTTACGTATGGTGCAGAGACGTGGACCTTAACTAAAAGAGACATACAAAGGCTGCAGACAACTCAAAAAAGCATGGAGAGGTGCATGCTTGGTATAACCAGGAGAGATAAGAAGAGGAACTCGTGGATCCGAAAAATGACAAGAGTGGAAGACATCATGATCAGAGTTAAATCCCTGAAATGGCAATGGGCTGGACATACTGCCAGAAGGACAGATCATCGATGGACAGCCGAAATTTTAGATTGGATTCCAAGGGACAGGAAAAGACCCAGAAGAAGACCACATGGGAGATGGGTGGATGAAATTCGAAAGTATGCAGGGGTGACATGGAGGAGACTGGCACAAGACAGACCGCTGTGGAGGAAACTTGGGAGACCTTCGTCCAGCAGTGGATTGATAATGGTTGACAATGATGATGATGATGATGATATATATATTAAAAAAAAAGAGGGAGATAAAGATTAATGGATATTATTTAACTTACCTTCGTTTTACTCATGACGTCGTCATTTTTGCAATTGCCCCTTCAGAACTGCAGAGTATGATCCAGGAACTTGCCGACAAGAGTATGGGTTTAAAAATGAACTTTCAGAAGACAAAATTGACGTACAATGCTTTTACAAGAAATAAAGATTTATCGATTGATTGGGAAAAGCTGGAGATAACCGATACCTATATTTACCTTGGACAACAGATACCAAGCGAGGGTCATATTGCTGAAGAAATTAATCGACGTATGAAACTTGGATGGAGAGCTTTTAGAAGAAACAGTTCAATTTTTAAGAGCAATATGTCATTATGTCTTAAAAGAAAAATGTTTAATCAATGCATCCTTCCAGTGTTTTCGTGTATGGAGCAGAGACGCGAACCTTAACTAAAAAAGGCATACAAAGAGAGCAGACAACTGTGGAGAGATGCATGCTTGGTGTAACCAGGAGAGATAACAAGAGGAACTCGTGGATAAGGAAAATGACGAGAGTGAAAGATATCATGACCGGAGAGAAATCCCTGAGTTGGCAATGGGCTGGACAAGTTTCCAGAAGAACGGACAACCGATGGACAACCGAAATTCTAGACTGGATTCCAAGGGACAGGAAATAACAAAGAAGAAGACATGGGAGATGAGTAGATAAAATTCGAGTCATGCGAGAGTGACATGGAGGAGACTGCCGCAAGGCAGACCGTTGTGGAAGAAACTAAAGGAGACGTTCATCTAGCAGTGGGTTGATAATCGTTGGCATGATGATGATGATATGTTAAAGAATTTTTTTTTTCTCAGTAAAGTTTTTATTTTTATTTTTTTGACTTTTAAAGATTTTGAGCCTATTCCCACTAGGAATATTTTTTTTTCCGGAAATTTTTTTCCACCGATGAACCAAATCCATGGATCCCCGCTCCCCTTAAGAAACTTCTGGTTACGTCACCGTGTACAATAGCCATGCCAATACAAAAAGTACGGCTTTTGCAAAACGATCTTTGTATACGTCATTCCAAGATAATAAGTTGCAATCTAATTCCCATTAAACTGTCAGTTAGGAGCACGTGTTCCATTTTGTATATTTTGTAATTAATCATTTCGGCTCCTACTTTAATTATCACTAATATAAAATCAGGAAGCACGTGCATTAAGAGCGAAAACAAGGCTTATGCCATTGGTTCTTTTGGTGAGAGATAAAAAAATTTAGAATTTCTAGAAGCAAGTAGAACTTCCCTGAAAATTTCAAAGAATCGTAGATATTGTGCTAAGAGCCAAGAAATGCTTTCGTATTTTTGTTTTTCGAAAGTAATATAAACACACTATTACCATGTATTTGGAAAATTTCACACTATGAGAAACTTAAAAATATTTCTCACACGTGCCTCCATCAATTAAAAAAAAAAAAAAGAAAGAATTTAGGCAATCAACTAACATCCCAAATATTGTAGCAGAAGCAAATTAATTTGTATTATATCCAAGAAAACTTGCATTAATCCGTTTTCTGGAAACAGATCCCATTAAAACTACAACATATTCTGCATGTGTGTTCTATAGAGCAGAAAACTGTGTTCCAAATAACGCCGGAGGTAATATGAGAAAACTTGATCATGCTTGCCTCCATCCGTGATAGAAAGAATTTTTCCAGTACTTAAATCTTTGTTATGCTTAGCCGTACTGCATTCACGAAGAATTTATCCTGATCGAGTTCTAGAATTGGGGACACTGTGAGAACAAGCGGGTAGACAAAGCGGTAACAAGAGAACTTCATCATCTTAATACATGTTTCTATTGGGTTGTCGGAAAAATCATGACGTATTTTGGCACCCGATGGCAGTTGGGCGGTTTTGGAAGTACTAGAGGCATGCTCAGCTCTGTTATCACTATGGCATTCGACAGATGCCAGTTCTAGCTGCAGTCTAAAAGGAATAGTGAGCGATTTGGTTGATTTGCGGAGATTTGACATCAAGTTGAAGACGGAAGACCAAACTGTGCATTTTTGCCATATTTTACTGTTTTCCTTCCGTAAAGGGAAGGACAAGCGTCAAGCTTGTGAAAAGTTGCGTAAAGTGTACGGTGATAATGCTCTACAAGAACGTCAGTGCCAGCGGTGGTTCGCAAAATTCCGTGCTGGTGATTTTGACCTCAACGATTCTCCTCGGTCCGGGAGGCCAACCGAGGTTGATAACGACCAAATCAAGGCATTGATCGAGTCAAACCCACGTTACACGACACGAGAGATTGCAGACACATTGCACATCCATCATTCAAGCGTTCACGACCACCTGAAGAAGCTGGGATACGTAAGCAAGCTCGATGTGTGGGTTCCTCATGAACTCAAAGAAGCTCAATTGACGGCGCGTATAAACATCTGCGATATGCCCATTAAACGTGAGGAAAACGATCATTTTTTTAAGCGACTGATAACTGGTGACGAAAAGTAGATTGTGTACAACAATGTGCTGTGCAAATGGTCTTGGTCCTGACATGCTGCTTCGCCTCAAAGGACATCCAAAGCAGACATTCATCAGCGGAAGGATCTGGTCTCGGTGTGGTGGGATTTTAAAGGTGTCGCGTTTTTCGAGCTCCTATTACGTAACCAAACAATCAATTCGAATGTGTACTGTCGGCACTTGGACAGTTTGAACGAATCCATCATCCAGAAACGTCCAGAGCTCGTTCATCGTAAAGGTGTTGTGTTCCACCACGACAACGCCAGACCACACACAAGTTTGATCACCCGCCAAAAATTATTGGAGCTTGGGTGGGATGTGTTGCCACACTCAACATACTCGCCTGACGATGCGCCGTCAGACTTCCACTTGTTTCGCTCTCTTCAACAGTCCTTGTGTGGTATAACGTTCAATTCAGATGAGGCTGTAAATCAGCACCTTGTACAGTTTTTCGCCACGAAAGACAGGTCCTTCTATGAACGAGGCATTCTGCAGCTCACTGAAAGATGGCAAAAGGTTATCGAACAAAACGGGCATTATATCATTGATTGATATTTGTTCTTTCTATCAACAAATGACCTTTGCAAAACATGGCTAAAATACATCATGACTTTTCCGACAACTCAATAGATAAGTTTTTCTCGTGCACAGTTTTGTTGCTAGATATGGTGAACATAAGTTTGGGATTTCTCATGGCATCTGTATTTTGATGATATGGATGGGATACATTTTCTTTGATGGAATGGAATTCAGAAAGGCGAATAATGAAATATTGATTGTTTAATCTCACATAAATAAATGACACTAATGAAATATTGCGTAAGAATTCAGAAACTGTGGAGCATTTATTTATCTTATCGCAATGAAGCGTCATGATACAGAAGAATCTGGTATTTTTTCCCTATTTAGTTGCCACCATGAACAAATCTAAGGGATATAAACCGTATCCCGTTCTTAATTTGAGGCCATTGGTTCTGAGGAGGGCACGGAACCAACGCTTTCGGAAAAACGCATCCTCCATGCCTCATCCGGGACTCAAACTCGGGCCTATCTCGGACGAATGTTCAGAAGCCAGTGGCTCAGACCACTCGTCCACTGAGACGACTCTCATATTGTATGTAGCGACTAGCAACTAGTGTTCCGAGGAGTTTGTCATTTGACTACGTTTCACTGCGTTATAGTGAGTAGTTGCATGTAATGAGAAGTAATAAGTTGTCCAAAGCAGTGACCATTTCACTAAATTGTATTCTGCCCTGAATACGACCTTTTTCTATTTAACAACATGACCGAGTTTCCAATTTAACTTCCCGTTTCACATTTAGACCTTCAAGTAATATGAAAGTACCTGCTTAACACTGACAGGTCCTCGCGTTATGTTTTTGTCATACACAGTGAATCTTCCCAATAACTGCTCGGACCGGGAAAAAGTGACCGTTAGGGGAAGTACCGTTGTCCGGAGGATAGGGCCTAGGTTAACATTTCTAGTCCGTTGTTTTGATACAAAAGAAGAAGAATTGTACAAAGCTTACGCACAAAAAAAAAAACGGTTTCATAGCTTTCTAAAAAGGTCGAATTCTGAATGAAACTCAATATAACAATTTAAAAAGTAATCATGGTATAGAGGATTTTAGGAAAGTGGTGTCTGATCCGTTATCTCAAACTTCCCTTTAGAAATATCAAGTTGGGAGGTTAAGTTCAAGGTACGCTAAAGAAGATTAAAGAAAAGAAAAATGCTAGATATTGAATTAAAACTGCACAATTAGCTAGCCGCCTTCCGAAAAATAAAAGCAGAACCCACAGGGACCAATCAAAGATATGCCGCAGCCAACAGAAAACATTTCACGCACCAGAAACCCCACCCACCTCCTCAGGTTTCGACTGAAGCATACACAGGAGCTGGAGTTCGCCTCACGTATAACTAAACTTTAACTCCTTTCTTTTCACACTATTGAATCCAGCCTATCGAGGTCGAGGTAAAATAGCATTCTTAATTCTTAGTAGCATTTTTTAATTTTATCTTATCCCTTTCGCTGAAATACCGAAGGAACTGAGTAAAATCCTAAAAGACAAGGTGTCCTTAGATTTCTTTCGGGACTGACTGATGCATCTGTTGGCCGCTGTTTAGAGGTTTCGCTGTTTAGAGGTTATCGTTAATATTAATCTCACTACAGCTGTTCTGTACCAATTAAAACTTGCTGTTACTAGGACGTTACCGTGGTCTGGAGGTGTCCGTTATTGGAGGTTTATACACTGAAGTGTCAAAAGTCATGGGGTACATACCAAAGTATAGTGTAGGACCTACTCTAGTCCGCCGAAGTGCAGCAACTTGAAGTGCCACCGATTCCGCAAGTGGTCGGAAGACTTCTGGAGAGATGTTGAGCCATGCCGTCTGAATAGCCGTTAACAGTTCTCTGGCACTTGTAGGCAAAGGATCTTGGGTGCGAATGGACCTTTCCACCACGTCCCATTAGTGCTCTATTGGGTTCATGTCGGGCGAACGTGGTGGCCACTTCAACCTTCGGAACTGTCCAGAATGCTCCTCGAACCAATTTTGGACAATTTGGGCCCGATAACATGGTGCATTGTCCGCCTGGAAAATCTTATCGTTGTTGGGGAACATGAAGTCCATGAAGGGCTGCAAATGGACACCCAGCAGAGCAACAAAGCGATTACCGGTTAATGACGTGTTTACGAGGAATAGAGAACCGAAACCGTGCCACGTAAAGACAGCCCACACATTTTTTAAAAAAAAAAAACAAACAAAAAAACACTGTGCAAGCTGGGGTGTGCACGTAAAGCAGCACCAGTTAAAAATGTGCATACTGCTATCCCATGACTTTTGGCAATTCCGTGTATATCCACACACACACATATATATATATATATATATATATATATATATATATATATATCATCATCATCATCATCATTGTCAACCATTATCAATCCACTGCTGGACGAAGGTCTCCCCAAGTTTCCTCCACAACGGTCTGTCTTGTGCCAGTCTCCTCCATGTCACTCCAGCATACTTTCGAATTTCATCCACCCATCTCCCATGTGGCCTTCTTCTTGGTCTTTTCCTGTCCCTTGGAATCCAATCTAAAATTTCGGCTGTCGATCGATGGTCTGTTCTTCTGGCAGTATGTCCAGCCCATTGCCATTTCAGGGATTTAACTCTGATCATGATGTCTTCCACTCTTGTCATTTTTCGGATCCACGTGTTCCTCTTCTTATCTCTCCTGGTTACACCAAGCATGCACCTCTCCATGCTACTTTGAGTTGTCTGCAGCCTTTGTATGTCTCTTTTAGCTAAGGTCCACGTCTCTGCACCATACGTAAGCACTGGAAGGATGCGTTGATCAAACACTTTTCTTTTAAGACATAATGGCATATTGCTCTTGAAAATTATGCTGTTTCTTCCAAAAGCTTTCCAGGCAAGTTTTGTACGCCGATTAATTTCTTCACCAATGTGACCCTCACTTGATATCTGCTGTCCAAGATAAACGTACGTATCTGTTATCTCCAGCTTTCCTCCATCAATCGATAAATCTTCAGTTCTTGTAAAAGCATTGTACATCACTTTTGTCTTCTGAAAGTTCATTTTTAATCCCACTTCTTTACTCTTGTCAGCAAGTTCTTGGATCATACTCTGTAGCTCTGATGGGGTAGTTGCAAAAATGACTATGTCATCAGCAAAACGAAGGTGGGTTAGATAATCTCCATTAATCTTTATCCCCTTGTTTTCCCAGCTCAGTGACTGAAAGACATTTTCCAATGTGGCATTAAAGAGCTTCGGAGATATGGTGTCACCTTGTCTCACTCCTTTTCCAATTTTTATGTGTGTTGTATTTTCAAACAGCCGAATCTTTGCACTTTCATTTTCATAGATGTTATTAATAATATTAATGTATGCATCTTCAATACCGCAGGATTTCAGAGCCATTGCAACTGCTGATGGTTTCACCGAATCAAAGGCTTTTTCATAATCGATAAAAGCCATGCACAATGGAAGCTCATATTCCCTCGCTCTTTCAATTAGTTCTCTCAGTACGTGGATATGATCTATTGTGCTGTAGCCACTCCTGAATCCAGCTTGTTCTCTCGGTTGAGCCATGTCCAGTGTTACCTTCAAGCGGTGTGAAAGAACTTTAGTGAAGATTTTATAAACCACTGATAGGAGGCTGATAGGTCTATAGTTCCTGAGATCCTCAATGTCACCTTTTTTATGTAGCAAGATTATTGTAGCGTTGTTCCAATCCTCAGGAATTTTCCCTTCATTAAGGCATTGAGTGAAAATTTGGGCGAGTACTGTTTCGATTTCTCCACTTGCTTCTTGTATGATGTCTACAGTAATTCCATCTTCTCCTGGAGCTTTTCCTCGCTTCATGTTCTTGATTGCATGTGCAACTTCTGCTGGGAGGACTGAAAGAACTCTGGTACTGGTACCTTGCATGATGTCTGGAGTACATGTATCATCCCTTTCATATAATTTGGAGTAGAAATCTTTCACTCTTGTCAAAATTTCGCCTCTATTTCTTGTTACAGAACCATCTTCTTTTCTCAGTGCCATAATCTGTTTTCTTCCCTTACTGAGATGTCCCTTTGCTATCTTTAGGCTTTGGTTGTTTTCAATTGCTTTCCTTACTAGTTCACAGTTGAATTTCCTTACGTCTTCAGTGATACTTTTTCGTACTGTCTTGCATAGCTCTATATATTCCACTTTGGAAGTCACATCTTCTTTAGTTGTCCTCATCACTCTTCTTTTTTGCATCAACATTTTGGTTTTTCCTGATAATTTGTTCACATGCAATTTGTTCTTAGACCCAGCTAATTTTGTTGCTGTTTCCATAAGAGCTTTGGTTACTTTTCTGATAACTTCAGAAATATCCACTTCTTCCGATGTTAGACCTTCTAAAGCAGAGAATCTGTTCTTCAGTTCCAATTTGAAGGTATTATGGTGTTTTTTAAGGTTGGTTATGTCAATACATTTTGTTTGTCTTATGAGCTTGCTACGTTCGAGTTTAGTGTTGAGGTGCGTCTTACATCTCACCAATCTATGGTCACTGCCTGTGTTGAACTTGTTTAGCACACTGCAGTCTTCTATGACGAATTTTTTGTTACACATAATAAAATCAATTTCACTTGTCGTCCCATTTGGATGTCTCCATGTCCATTTCCTGTGTGGCTTTTTCTTGAAAAAGGAGTTCAAGATGAAAAACCCTTCTGCCTCTGCAAACTCTACAAGAGTATTTCCACGCTGGTTTCTGTTGCCGTGACCGAATTTACCTACTGAAGTTTCATTCTGTTGCCGTTGCCCTATTTTTGCATTGAAATCTCCCATAATTATCTTCAACTGCTGCTTACCTTTATTATTTAGATCACGAATTTTCTCATAAAATTCTTCAATTTCTTCTTCAGCATGACTTGTGGTGGGTGCATAAGTTTGAATAATATGAGCCTGGTATCTTCTCGAGAGTTGGATAACGAGTCGTGCAGCTCTGTCAGAGAACTTTCAACTTCTACAACTTTATCCTTCAGTTTCTTGTTTATTATAAATCCAACACCACTAGTTCTGCCAGTATCTGTCCCACGATAGTAGAAGAGATGTCCACTTTTCAGTTCAATGAGATCTTCTCCTTTTCTCCTTACCTCACTTAGCCCGACGATGTCCCACTTGATCCTTTGTAGTTCCTCTTCCAATTCAAGAAGCCTTGAATCAGAAGATAGGGAGCGTCCGTTGTACGTAGCCTAGGTCAGCATCAGATGGCAGCCTAGTCCGGCCCTCCGGGAATTCTTAGCACCCTCTGCCTTCATGTCGCACTGGCCGCTGCCTTGGCCAGGTACATTCCAGCTGCCGGAGACTGTGATATATATATCATCATCATCATTGTCAACCATTATCAATCCACTGCTGGACGAAGGTCTCCCCAAGTTTCCTCCACAACGGTCTGTCTTGTGCCAGTCTCCTCCATGTCACTCCCGCATACTTTCGAATTTCATCCACCCATCTTCCATGTGGTCTTCTTCTGGGTCTTTTCCTGTCCCTTGGAATCCAATCTAAAATTTCGGCTGTCCATCGATGGTCTGTTCTTCTGGCAGTATGTCCAGCCCATTGCCATTTCAGGGATTTAACTCTGATCATGATGTCTTCCACTCTTGTCATTTTTCGGATCCACGTGTTCCTCTTCTTATCTCTACTGGTTACACCAAGCATGCACCTCTCCATGCTACTTTGAGTTGTCTGCAGCCTTTGTATGTCTCTTTTAGCTTTTACTCACACAGGTAGATACATAACCTTTTCTATGTTGTACTTGGTGTGAGTCAAAATTATATGTTTTTTTTTTTTTTGCTTAGGTTTCTTCTTAATAGAATATATATATATATACACAGTCGAGTCACATTATTGTGACTACCTCCCACTCTTGAAGTCAACAGCGCGTAGCCAATCAAAGAAGGCACGTGTCGTGAGAGCTGTCTTGAAGGGTGTATAAGGTATGCTGAAGGCATTCTGAAAACATATCGCTCGTTGCTGTCATGGATAAAAGGAGCGATTTATCAGATTTGCAAAAAAGGTATGATTATCGGCTTTCTGGCCAAGGGTGGCAGTATTTCTGAAACAGAGCAATTTGTGAACTGTTCGCGTGCTGCTATGGTTAAATTGCATCATGATTGGAGAAATAGCACCATTGCGAATAAGCGACTTGAAAACTGCGGATTACCAAGGGCCATTGATGTGGGAGGTGAACGTCGGCTTCGAAGGTACGTGAGGGCCGATCGACACGCTACATGGAGTAACCCACTGGCCGAATGAACCAGGGGGCTACCGGAAGTGTGTCTAAAACGACAGTTCAGCAAACCCTGCTCCTTATGGGACTCCGATACAGACGGATGGTCACTGCACCTATGCTACCAAAGGTGCATCGGCAGAAAAGGCTTACATTTGCACGGCAGTATCGGAATTGGACCTCCTCTGATTGGCAAAGGATTACATTCTCCGATGAGTCACGTTTTCTGTTTCATCGAACGGATGGACGTTGGCGTGTATGGCGAGAAACCTCGGAGAACAAACACTCTTCAATCATTGCTGGAAGAACACAGGCTGGTGGGTGCAGCGTTATGGTCTGGGAAATGTTTTCGTGGCAATTTCCTGGGTCCACTCATACCTGTGGAAGGCACTATGGACCGAATTCGTTATGAATCCATCCTTGCAGACCACGTACACCCATACATGCTGATTGCCTTCCCTGGGGCGGATGGGATCTTCCAGCACGACAATGCGACGTGTCACACAGCTAGAAATGTCCGAGAGAGGTTGGAAAAGCACGATGCAAACTGCAACGTACCTCCCTGGCCCCCTAATTCCACAGACTTAAACCCAATTCAGCATTTGTGGGACCACCTTGATCGAGTTGTTTGCTTTATGGATCCTCCAACACGTACCCTCAAGCAGCTGTCAGATGCACTGTAGTCAGCATGGCTCCACATATTTCTGAACACCTTCCAGCACCTTATTGAGTCACTCCCAGCACGTATAGTAGCTGCTGATCACGCAGCTTACGGCGGTTACTCTGGATATTAGCTGGTGGTCGAAGGTACCACTGCTAGACGAAGGTCTCCCCAAGTTTCTTCCACAACCATCTGACTTGTGCCAGTCTTTTCCATGTTACTCCCGCATACTTTCGAATTTCATCAGCCCATCTCCCATGTGGTCTTCTTCTGGGTTTTTTTCCTGTCCCTTGGAATCCAGTCTAAAATTTCGGCTGTCCATCGATGGTCTGTCCTTCTGGCAATATGTCCAGCCCATTGCCATTTCAGGAATTTTACTTTTATTATGATGTCTTCCACTCTTGTCATTTTTATGATCCACGAGTTCCTCTTCTTATCTCTCCTGGTTGCACCAAGCATGCACCTCTCCATGCTGCTTTGAGTTGTTTGCAGCCTTTGCATATCTCTTTTAATTAAGGTCCACGTCTCTGCACCATACGTAAGCACTGGAAGGATGCATTTATCAAACACTTTTTCTTTTAAGACATAATGGCATATTGCTCTTGAAAATTATGCTGTTTCTTCCAAAAGCTCTCCAGGCAAGTTTTGTACGCCGATTAATTTCTTCATCAATGTGACCCTCACTTGATATCTGCTGTCCAAGAAAAACGTACGTGTCTGTTATCTCCAGCTTTTCTCCATCAATCGATAAATCTTCAGTTCTTGTAAAAGCATTGTACATCACTTTTGTCACCTGAAAGTTCATTTTTAATTCTACTTCTTTACTCTTGTCAGCAAGTTCCTGGATCATACCCTGCAGCTCTGATAGGGTAGTTGCAAAAATGACTACGTCATCAGCAAAACGAAGGTGAGCTAGATAATCTCCATTAATCTTTATCCCTTTGTTTTCCCAGTTCAGTGATTGAAAGACATTTTGCAATATGGCATTAAACAGTTTGGGAGATATAGTGTTAGCTTGTCTCACTCCTTTCCAATCTTTATGGGTGCTGTATTCTCAAATAGCCGAATCTTTGCACTTGCATTTTCATAGATGTTATGAATAACATTAATGTATGCATCTTCAATACCGCAGGATTTCAAAGCCATTGTAACTGCTGATGGTTTCACCAAATCAAAGGCCGTTTCATAGTGAATAAAAGCCATGCATAATGGAAGTTCACATTCCCTCGCTCTTTCAATTAGTTCTCTCAGTACATGGATGTGATCTATAGTGCTGTGACCACTCCTGAATCCAGCTTGTTCTCTCGGTTGAGCCATGTCCATTGTCACCTTCAAGCGGTGTGAAAGAATTTTAGTGAAAATTTTATAAACCACTGATAGGTCTGTAGTTCCTGATACCCTTAATGTCACCTTTTTTGATAGGTCTGTAGTTCCTGAGATCCTAAATGTCACCTATTTTTTATGTAGCAGGGTCATTGTACGAGTAGCATTGTTCCAATCCTCAGGAATCTTCCCTTCATTAAGGCATCGAGTGAAAACTTGGGCGAGTACTGTTTCAATTTCTCCACTTGCTTCTTGTATGCTTTTTGCTACTGTAATTCCATCTTTTCCTGGAGCTTTCCACCATTTCATGTTCTTGATTGCATGCGTAACTTCTGCTGGGAGGACTCGAAGAACTCTGGTACCTTTTGTAATGTCTGGAGTACATGTATCATCCCTTTCATATAGTTTTGAGTAGAAATGTTTCACTCTTGTCAAAATTTCACCTCTATTTCTTGTTACAGAACCATCTTCTTTTCTCAGAGACATAATCTGTTTTCTTCTTTTACTCAGATGTCCCTTTGCTCTCTTTAGGCTTTGGTTGTTTACAATTGCTTTCCTCACTAATGCACAGTTGAATTTCCTTACATCTTCAGTGATACTTTTTCGTGTTGTCTTGCATAGCTCTATATATTCCACTTTGGAAGTCACATCTCCTTTAGATGTCCTCATCTTTCTTCTTTTTTTGCATCAGAATTTTGGTTTTTCCTGATAATTTGTTCATATGCAACTTGTTCTTAGTACCAGCTATTTATGTTGCTGTTTCCATAAGAGCCTTGGTTAGTTTTCTGTTAACTTCAGAGATGTCCACTTCTTCCGACGTTAGACCTTCTAGAGCAGAGAATCTGTTCCTCAGTTCCAATTTGAAAATATTATGTTTTTTCAAGGTTGGTTATGTCAATACACTTTGTTTGCTTTATCAGCTTGCCACGCTAGAGTTTAGCATTGAGGTGCAACTTACATCTTACCATTCTATGGTCACTACCTGTGTTGAACTTGTTTAGCACACTGCAGTCTTCCATAACAAATTTCTTGTTACACATATTAAAATCAATTTCACTTGTCAATCCATTGGGATGCCTCCATGTCCATTTCCATTGCGGCTTTTTCTTGAAAAAGGAGTTCATGATGAAAAACCCTTCTGCCTCTGCAAACTCTACGAGAGTATTTCCACGCTGATTTCTGTTGACGTGACTGAATTTACCTACTGAACGTTCATTCTGTTGTCGTTGCCTTATTTTCGCATTGAAATCTCCCATAATGACTTTCAAGTGCTACTTGCCTTTATTATTTAGATGACGATTTTCATATACTTTGTAAATATGATAAAAGTCACCGGACACCCCTTCAAAAGCAAATGATAAAAGTCACCGCACACCCCTTCAAAGCAAATGATAAAAGTCACCGGACACCCCTTCAAAAGCAAATGAACGACGAAATCCTCTACGTTGTTAAGATGCGGAGTACAGCTGCAAACGGTATAAAAACAAACCTGCAGCTGACCGCGATCATATCGCACTGTGAGGTTGGGTGAACATGTCGCATCTGGAGAGAAGTGACTTTGAGAAAGGAAAGATTGTTGGGTGTTATATTAGTGGTTGTCCATAGGAGAAACCGAGAGGCATTTAAACATACCCAAGTCAAGTGCTTTGGATGTACCGAATAAGTGGAAGACACATGGCGTACATGTAGCAGGAAAACGTGCCGGCAGACCAAAGAAATTCAGTGATAGAGGACGTCGAAGCCTCAGGAGAGTCGTTACAGCTAATCGACGGAGTACTGCACAAGACGTTAGTGTACAGGTGAGTAAAATGCTGGAACCTCGGCATGTACACGTACCATTCGCAGAGAACTTCATTCCATGGGTTGCCGTGGTCGTGCTACTGCTCATAAGCCTTTCATCTCCACTCGGAATGCTACTCGTCGTTTAGCATGGTGTAAAGAACATTTATCGTGAACCGTAGAGAAATGGAAACTGGTCCTATGGACTGATGAATCCAGATACACGATCCATCAGTCTGATGGCCGAGTGTGGTTATGGCGGCAGTCGGGGGAACGCTATTTAGCTCAGTGTACTGTTCCTACGGTCATGTTTGGAGCTGGGAGTGTACTCGTGTGGAGGTGTTTTTCGTGGTATGGTCCCGGCCCATTGGTTATCGTGGACAAACCCTGTTAACTAGCACGTCTACCTCGATATTCTGGACAATTATGCCTCACCAACTCCGTGACAATACTATGGAACCGAGCTATAAAACAAGGACTGATACGTCGCGTTTTGACGATAATTCGGTATCGTGTGTACTGGCCAGCACAGAGCCCTGATATTAATCCCATAGAACACCTATGGGATGAATTAGAAGCACCGTATAAGAAGTTTGGAACCAAGGCCTACTACTAAGCAACAGTTAACGGCAGCATTATGTACTGAATGGAAGCGCATATCTATCGCTGTGCTCCAAAACCTTGTCGAAAGCATGTCTCAAAGGCTCAGTGCAGCATGCATTAAGGCGAAAGGTGGACCGACGGGTACAGCGTATTAATGTATGTCAATAAATGCTCTGCTGTGTTTCTCTTCTAGGTGACCGGTGACTTTTGTCAACATAGTGTATATACAGTATACATGGGGGACCATTTGGACCTAGGGAAGTGTTTCTCAATACATTACATGCTACTTGCTACGGAGAAAGCTTTATGTCTGGGAATTGCGAAACTCACGATTACGTGTTCTCCCGCAATCCATGTCGTCTCATATCGTGACACTCATTAAGTTTTTCCTTTGTACATCACTTCTTTCGTCTCGCTGGTCCCCTAAAGTTAAATGTGTTATTTTCGTGCCAATTTTTTACAATACATTCCATTGTAAATTCTAAGTGTAGCTTAAGTGGAAGTATTCAAAATTCAAATTAGCAAAATCAATCTAATAATTGTACTTAATTGTGCTTGCGTGCAGGTATGTATAAATATGTGCAAGGTAGGTTAGCTTCAGGAATCCTTTCATAGTGATTGAGTGATCGCATGGGAACGCGAAAGCTTTCATAAGTGTAGTGGGAGCTGAATGACGTTGATGCAATGCTGAAACGACGTAGAGAACCTATTCCCCATAACACCATTCAATCTTAAGCGCTGAAAGACTACATGCTGCGTAAACAGGTACAGTGGAAATGATTTAGCGGAACGTATCTCTCCCTGATTGTATTATTTCTGACGGAGAAATATCTCCTCCATTCTTTATGTTGTTTTATTATACGGCGAGATTTTCGGCAACATATTCATGACGTGAAGTGGGGACATCCTGTCCTCATATACTTCTGCTTTCATCGTATGGAGCTTCTTCATTGTCGTTATGTCATCGAAACGGTAAAATACGTAGGTAAATTTGTTTTCAGCTCTTGAGTGATAAATTAATAGCAGTAAACGGTGATCACGCAATGTGAATAATTCATAAGAAAATGTTAAAATGTGTTGTTCACAGCTCTTTCTCTCTTGAAAAAATAAAATAAACAAAGTGTTTGCCGTAATGCACAATTACTAATAAACAGCGAATACATTTGTTTCAAGTGTCATTACCAATCACGTTTTCTGAGCCCCATTTGACAATCGTCTTGCATACGAGATTCGTCCATTTGTGTCGTAAACAACGCGGTTCCAGAGATCATTCAGTAATGTTAAGGAAAAGCGCATCCGCTGTTCAAAGCCTTCAGCAGGTGCATTTATTTTCTCACAAAGCTCCTCTTTTGCATAGATGAGTAATATTAAATCACTATTCTTTAAAATTGCCGAAGGAAATTTCCGATGAATGGGTACGAACGCAAATTGTTTGAAGCTTTATTGCTGTGGGGGGCTTTCGTGTAGGTTGTCCCTCTTGCGACGTGGCTTCATATATCAGTCAGAATGAATCATAGTGGATTTTAAAGCTAAAGACAAAATACGTCATTTGCTCCCTAACTAATTAACTCTGCGGTGAAGACCTTCAACTGAGTCTGCTAAGGCACGCCAGAGAAACTCAGAGCGTTACCATGCTAATTAGCGTGACTGTTTTAATAGTCAAATGAATAGTTGCGAGATGAGGAAGACGACGTTTCTCCGACTGAAGCCGATGCGAAATTCCGTCACCGGTGCATAAGGAGCAAGGCCTGTCCTCCATCCCATTGGCTGGACCTCCAACTTGCGTGTCTTCAGGCAATGACATGGAGGGCCTTGTTTAGAACCAACGCCATTAATCATTCAAACAACAAACGCTGATGTCACCATCAAACTTAGTACTGATGAGCGTACACCGTTTTTATGTCTTCTTATTAAAAAAAAAATCCTATTTTTCTTTTAAAGAAATTTTATTTTCTCCGGCGTTTCTGATGGCAGTGTAATAACCTTTTATTTCCTTCACGTACATGGCCGCAAAAGAAGCCAAAACGCTACACATCTTTCCATTCTCTTACTCTGCTTTCTTAATACTTTCCTTATTTAACATGAGAAAATTTTGTAGTTAAGCAGAAAGGGATGATGCGTAAATAAAAAATACTGATACCCGTCACTTCGTTCTTTTCTCTCTAACCCAATTCTCCATACTTCTCTGTGAGTGAGTTTGTTTCCTTTCTCTCCATATTCTGTTCTTTCCTCATTTTCAGCAAAGAATATCTGAGAAGAAGTTAAGGCTTGGCGAGACGTAACTACACTGTAAAAAATTGGTACTTAGAAATAAGCAAAACGTACTCGTTTTTGGGTACATTCTGTGCTTATAATAGCTCCGAGTACTTTAACATTTTTGAGTACATACAGGGAATCAATTGTGAGTATATCTGGTATTTCTAATTTGAAATACATGCACTCATTTTTGAGTACATATGGTCCATTTAAGTGAAATGACAATCTTCATGTTATTTCACTTAAATGGACTCACTTAACGTGCTCGCCCGATATATTCAACGACTGTTAGAAATTCACATCACCACGCCCTACATCAGCAGTCTGAATCTCTAACCACTAAGCCTTCCGCGTCTTGATTTTAAGATGGGAATACGTGTACTCCATACATACTCATTTATTCATAGAATCAACTGGAAGTATATTATTCGATGGCACATCTGGGACAATAGATATACTCGTTGTCACATGCTGGGCAAATGGACAGCACAATTTCATGACAACTATAGTGATGAAATGACAATACATTATTTATGAGATTGACACAAACATACAGTTGATGTAAAAACGTACACAAAGATACTTTATGCATAATTAAATTACTTGTGATCAGTGACTTTGTTGTATTAATTATTTATGTGTGTCGCTTTACATATTTATTAAACAATTTCTCTTGAAATCTATAATATCTAAAATGAAGTAATACGAGATTATATTTATATTTATTGACGCAGTTATTTGTAAGTACGTATGGTTACTTATATTTGAGCATGACATGTACTCGTTTACGATAATATTATAAAAAAAAAATGAGTAGGTTCAGGTTCTCATTTTTAAGTAGATTTTTTTAACACTGTAGCGCTGACATATCCTGGATTACAAAATGCAGTGTATACAGAAACCAACATATTAGGCTGATGACGGAGCAGACTGTGCACGCGTGTTGTTTTGTTGACTTCAACAAATTCTTTGCTTCAACAGACTATGTGCTTATAGGAAGCCAGCCGTGCTACTCACAGCACGTGATTGTTGCCTTCTCGGTAGAGTTGTCACTTTGCAAATCGGATATGTTAGTTGTGTTGAGCCAATAGCGTTAGTTAAAGCTTTTGCTCGGTCTTCAGGTTTTCAGAAATGCCAAATAAGGTGTGTCCCAAAATGATAGAGCCACTAGAATGGCTGTGAAGTTTCGGACCCAATGGTTGAAATCAGACAATATTACAGAGATAGGCATTTCAAATATGTATTGTACATAAAAAATGGTAGCAGCTGCCATACAAATAAATGAATATGAGCATTATAAAGAGATTAACGTTAGAGATACGTGTCCCAAAAATGATAGAACCACTCGTGCTTACCGTCGTGTAATGCAAATGTTACCGCAGTTAAGCAGCAGGTTGTTGCTGCGGGACTGCAGGCGCAAAAAATGCCAATCGTTTCAGTACGTTAGAACTGCGTAGCTGGAGTTCTTTAACGGCAACCGAAAGTTTATGCGGCATGGGCAGTGGAAAATCATTGACGGCGTCCGAGCAACGGAAGAATTATACCGGAATAAACTGTCCATTCGAGGTACTGTAAGGTGTATTAATCGTTCCCATCATGTGGTTGCACATTAATTGTCATCAAATGGATTGTACGGCAGCAAGAAATCTACTGGCCGTCCTACAGTTTTGACTTCACATCAGAAAAGGTTGATTATGCGTCGGATGAGTAACTCATCATCCAGTATCAGGCAAGTCTCGCCTGCTGTGGACATAAACGTATCGAAATCGACAGTACATCGTGTTCTAAAGAAGTGTCCATTCATCCGCCATCGGAAAATGCGGTGCCGCCCTAAGCTAACTGAAACACATAAACAGACAAAACATAACTGGGCTTAATACCATATGTCATGGATTCAAAAATGGCATAAAGTTATTTGGAGTGATGAAAAAGAAGTTAAATTTGGATGGTCCGGACGGGTGGAAGTACTATTGGCACGACTTTCGAAAGGGAGAATTGAGTTACTCCAAGCGCTAACAAGGGGATGGAGGTATAACCGTCTCGGGGAGCATTCAGTGGACGTGGCAAAACACCATTAGCCGTTCTAACTGGACACTTGAATGCTGTGAGCTACCAGCAACTGTGGAATGAACATCTCGTGCCGTATTTTGAATCATTAAATGACTCTGAAGTTCGGTTTCAACAGGATAATGCACGCCCTCACACTGCGAACTCGACCTGGGAGTGGTTTCTTGCCAATGGAATTCCTGTCATGGACTGGCCTGCATGTTTTCCAGATCTGTATCCTATGGAAAACATGTGGCCAGCTGTCGCACATAAGGTGTATGCACATGGGAGGCAATTCAACAGTGTTACGGACCTTCAACGTGCAATTTTGAAAGCTTGGGGCAATATTTCCGTACAGCAGTGTCAGAAAATAGTGAACTCCATGCCAAAACGTGTGTTTGATCCAGCAAAATTGAAGTTTTATTGGCCGTTAAAAATCTGGTTTGACACACACATTTGTGACAGCGGTTCAATCTTTTTGGGACAGTCCCCAGTTCAACGTATTTATTTGGAACCCTCAAACAGGTGCACGTTTTGTTATTTCACTTTTATTTTGGTGGACACATATGTCTCACTGCATGAATACTTATTTACACTCCTGTACAATCACTTGATTAAATTATATTTTGTTGTTTATCCATTTTCTCCTGTGGCTTTATCATTTTGGGACACACCTTACCACGGATTGTCAGCATTTTGTACGGATTCTTAGACCAAACTATAATATTTGCTAAAATTTAATTTAAATAGTAATATTAATTGCCGTTGCATATTTATTTCACCAAAATAAGGGACGGGCGAGGTGTCAGGAAGCAACAACAACAACAACAAAAAAACCCTGCTCTAAGCAAATAGTCATCATCGGATCGAAAGAAACAATTGTGGATCAAAGAAAAGCTCAGCTACAGTAGTCCGCTAACGTCTTTTCTTCCTGAACGTTTGCTTTCCGGCAGAGCACATACGCTACCAGGATATGGGAGAGCTGTTATCGCCTGTTTTATGTTATCTCAACGGGAGTTGATGTTCTTCACGCACAGCTTTATATGCTTTGATGTTTGGCCAGTGTTTCATTGAGGACTTTTTGACCTATCTTAGAGGTGGCAAGTTTTCCATTTGATATAAATATATATAATATCAAATGGAAAATGCAATATACAGGGTGATTGTAAACTCCTTCAACAAAACAAGAGGGGTGATGGTACACATCAAGACGAACAATATTTGCAATGGAACCTAGGGCCGCATTCCACTCCTAGTGCCAGAAGAGAGCATTCCACTCCTAGTGCCAGAAAAGAGGATTCCACTCCTATGCCAGAAAAGAGCCTTCCACTCCTAGTGCTAGAAAAGGGCATTCCACTTCTAGTGCCAGAAAAGAGCATTCCACTCCTGCTGCCTATCGCTCTGTAGCGTAACTTCGCTGGTAAATGACGTCTCGAAGCCATGTCAACAAAATCGCTATCCCGAAATCTTGTCATTCACCGCTGCACATGAATTGGCGACTCCCTCCAAAACAGCTGGTTTTAAGCTCTTGGCATTTGCATAAAGTGCTGCCAGCGCCACTCATTTTCCTTCCGTACATCGGAGCTGTATGCGTTCGCCCGTAACATATGCAAATTTCGTGCAATTTGAACTATATTTCGCCCAATTATCGCGATTTTTTGGTTTGTTGCTTAATTTATTGAACCATTTTGGTATACATGACAACATTTTTCATTTATCCACTTTTCCAGCTTACTAAATTTGGCTGCTATACATTAAAACAAAATCTTGTATGTTTGGAGCTATAGTTTTTATGATTTTTTTAGACCCGGTTTCATGCCCGTCTCGTGAGCGTTCGTTTAATCCACCGACTAGCGATGCCCCAAATCCCACACATTTTTAGACACGCATGATAAATTTTTCGAAGCCGTTTTCATCCACCAATGGAGGTGTGCGGATATTTTAGAAACAAAATTTTAAACAGATAAAGTGCAAAATGTTGATGACTAACCAGGTAAGCAAAGCAGAAATTAAAGGAATATTACTCAACGTTTGCGGTAAAATTGTCAACAAGCAAGCACTTTCGTCAACGCACAAGAAATCACGTCAGAGAAGTCACCTTTTTTAACAACGCTTCTCATTGGTCGAATAGGAGACATCACATAAGGGACCGTATATACGTTACCACGGATTGTCCTGAAGCCGTCGGGGATTATACATGACCGAAACTTTAGACTTGATACCAAGGGACAGATAATCAGAAAGAAGACCACACTGTTAAAAAGAATCTACTTAAAATTGAGAACCTGAACCTACTCGTCTTTATTTAAGTACAATCGTATCGTGAACGAGTACATGGCATGGTCAAATATAAGTAACCATACGTACTTACAAATAACAGCGTTAATGAATATAAATATAATCTCGTATTACTTCATTTTATATATTATAGATTTCAAGAGAAATATTACCTTTTTTGTTTAATAAACGTATGAAGTGACACACGTAAATAATCAGTACAACAAAGGCACTGATTACAAGTAATTTAATTATGCATAAAGTACCTTTGTGTACGTTTTTACATTAACTATATTTGTGTATAATGAGTATGTATGGAGTACACATATTCCAAATTTGATATCGACCCGCGGATGGCTTAGTGGTTGCAGATTAAGACTACTGATAGAGGACCCCAGGTTCAAACCTAGGCTTGAACGTGGGGGCTCTCCGTGGTGGCGTGAATTTCTAACAATCGCTGAATAACCGCCGTGCATTGGACGAGCACGTTAAGTGACGGCCCCCGAGTAGGAATCCCCCGTTATATATAAAGGTGTTAATCCCTAAGCCCCCCTCACCACCCTAATTTCTCTGTGCCTTGTATGTGCAAGATCGTACGCATGGACGGTGACGACATGTAGTGTGGTCTCTCTCAGTTACAAACTGTCTTGTCTGAATCGTTAGATTCGCTCTGTCTTCCTTCAGTTTTTGTGCCCTACCCGAAAGGGCACAGAAACTGAATGAAGTTGGAGCACATATATTTGAAAAATATGGATATTTTGAGTAAATATATTTGAAATATATGTACCCAAAAATTAGTAGGCCTACATATATTTCAAATTAGAAATACCAGATATATTCACAATTGATTCCCTTTATGTACTCAAAAATGAGTAGGTATCTTTTCCAAAAATGAGACACAAGTACTATAAACCCAGAATGTACTCAAAAACGAGTACATTTTGCTTATTTCTAATTACCAATTTTTAACAGTGCACGTGGGAGATGGGTGGGTAAAATTCGAAAGCATATCGGAGTGACATGGAGGAGACTAGCTCAAGACAGACAGTTGTGAAGAAAACTTGGGGAGACTTTCATCCAGCAGTGGATTGATAAAGGTTGACAATGATGAAATATATACGTGCTGACTTTTTTTTTATTCAGGTAGGACAAAACCTATTGATGAAAGATTAATTGCAGGTTTGAAAGAAAGCGGATGCAACCCCCCCCCCAATCCTCCTTTCCCGCAGTGTTTTCACAATCCAGATTGAAAACACTGTGTAACAGGAGGCTGTTCTAGAATTCAGGATGTTAACTGAAAACTGTGTATGACAAATATTTCGGAGTTTGCTGGGTGTTTCGCAGACACCTAAAACCCACATGTCCGACGTAATTCTCCGTCGCATGTTCTAAGCAGGAGCCCTTCTGAAAATAATAAATTGCGAAAGTGGGTGGAAAGGGAGAAACAAATGTTAAAAAAAAAATAAAAAAATTGCAGCCTTCTGGGCACGTTTCTCGGGCTTTTGCGAAAACTTCTAGACAAGACTCATTTCAGAGTTCTGGTGCAACAGGATGTTTAGCCGATTTGTTGTGTTCTCAATGACCCGACATTCGTTGGAGACCCTCGAAGAAAAGGGTTTTCGCGGAGTTGCTGTCTTCGGCTTCTCGGGGAGAGGTGGGGATGACAAACTGCGTGTTTATGGAAACTGAGCTCTGTGTTTACACGTTGTCCGATGACATGTCATCGCTCCGGGTGGACCTAAAAACGTTGTTTATTTGTGCAGCGTCGAGCGAGATATTGGCCAGATCTCCAGGACACCGCCGGAAGTCGAAGAGCACCCATATGTCGCTGAGATTTGTCTCTACCAGATCGCCCGTGACGTCAACGGACATATCACCAGCATCATCTGCGCTTCACTTCAATTTTATTCTTTTTTCGCTTTCCAAGCGTTGCGCTCTTTTGCTAATTGCTGTCTTTGTCCAAAGGTTGAACACTCCCAAAGTGAATCTATTTTACGCTGTTTAGATACGTCAGGCGAGGTAAATTTAAGATGCTGAGCAAAGATCGACAATAACTTCTCCCTTCACGCGTGTATGTTTTAGAGGTTTATAGGTTTGCTCTTGTAGTTTAGCTGACTTTTGGACGTAGATAAGGTTTAAGGATTTGATAATTCTTTCTCCTACTCTTCATTTCTTTCTTTTTTTCTCTTTTTATTTTTAAAGAGAGAGTTCTTTTGCTGACTACATCCAGCTATTCGTGAAATGAATCAATTTTGCATTTCCAGTGGAGAATTTAAATAACTAGAATGATTGATAACACTACCACCCTCTGTTTAACGACCTACGCCTACCAAACTGCAAAAATAGTGAAATCTCTCTGTAAGATTCTCTAACTCCGGTTCAGGAAGAATAATCATAAATGTGTATGTATATGTTCCAGGGGCGTATTTAGAGGCAGGGGAGTGCACCGCAGAAAGTGTTCAATTTTTGTTTTAATTTTTGGTTAAAATGCGACTTACAATAGGAAAAAAAAAGCCTTAATTTAATAAAAATGTATCAATTTGCATTAGAAAAAAAAATGCTTTAATTTTTCCTTCTATTTTTCACTAACATAATTTTTTTCTCGTGGATTTCAAAAACTGTCATTTGTGGTCGTCCCCCACCCCTCACTAAAACTTCTATATACGACCCTGATATGTTCATTCCCATGTGGAAGTTCTTTGTTCTCCCAATTTCAAGGCAGAGCGGACGAAATAAGCATGCTTGCTGGTGTTCGAAAACACGACATTAGCAGCACTACATTCGGCTTAGCATATGAGTATGCTTTAGTCTTTAAAATGTATTGTACTTGTCTTGTGTGGCATGGGATTATTTTGTGGGGTGCGTTAATTTTTACGTTCCGTTCCACAGACGCACGCTTAATTAAGAGATTTACAGGTAGCGCAAAGTAGGTGGGGATTAACTCCGAAACATGATTAAGTGGTGAGTGGAGATATTGAGTTTTTAAGGAGGGGCGTTTTTGAAGGTCAAAAGAGCCAGGCGGGACTTTGGTTCGAGAGAGAGAGAGAGAGAGAGAGAGAGAGAGAGAGAGAGAGAGAGAGAGAGAGAGAGAGAGATTGGATTGTCGTCTAAAGAAACGGAACGTTTTCGGAAGGCGGTTTTGCGTCGGCGTAACTGTAACGTCGGTTTGCGAAAGCACGAAGTGCGGTCTGGGGTCCATAAAACGGACGGAGATCAGGTTAATGTAAAGTCTTCCATTAACCTGCCAGCGATGATTCCCAGTCCACAAAGTAGCTTCGAATTAAACTACTTATTGTTATTACTGCAAAGAAGGGTCCGTACTCTATATTTTTCAAGCGTGTGATTCTATGGATCGAACCAACAAAAAAATATATGATCACCCTCTCTGGATCGCAGCTACGTTACAAAAGAGATGGAAAGGAGCGATGGTCGATGCACTGTCGAAGACGGAATCTCAACGACCGAAACTGTTTTCCGTTTTAGATAGGCTTCCGTTTGATGCAGATGCATCCACGGAAACCATTGAAATGTAAACGTTTGATTTTTTGTCATGCTAAAAACAGATTATAAATATTTAATGACTACATAAGAGAACGTATTGTTCGTACGTACCTAATCAACTGACAATCGCCAATCCTGGTTTTAAATTTTAATTTTTAAGTAATTCAACACTGAAACTGTGTTTTTCCTATTTTAAACATCTTAGCAACTTGTTTTGTGTTAAAAATGTAATTTCCTTTTGCTCCGATGACTTTAGTTTTAATGTCTAAATCTAATACGTGCCTTGTGCGTAATGCTTTGAAGAAAAGTTTCGAAAGTAGCGTATATGCTCGCGTATACGCCGACCACCCTAGTTCAACAGCTAAAAATATGTGTAAAGCTGGGGACCCGCATATAAGCTGACCTTAAACTTCAAGAGTTTGAAAACACCATATGATTTGAACAAAATTTTGCAAATTTCTAAAATTAGCTTCTTTAAAAGCCCGTACAAGAGCTATTTGTCTCACTATCGGGGTTTTCAAATTGTTATTGTAAGTCCATATTCATTAAAGGTGTGTCATCAATATGAACTTCACCGTCGTCAAAATCGTTGTGGCTGTTTTCTTTCTCATCTGAATCATAAACCGATTCATCTGCATCATCAATATCATTACTTAGACAGCATAATTTAAAAATGCCGCCCCGGTGGCGCAGTGGTCGAAGCGTTGGCTTATGATCATTCGTCCGTGAAGGGTCCGGGTTCGAATCGCGGTGAGGCATGAATGTTGTGTTTGTCTTACGGCACTGACTCTCCCCCTTCCCTGGAGCCAGTGACCTTAAATTAGGGACGGGCGACTGCTTATAGCGCATTGAGTTGCTCACGGTGGTCGTTAAACCTTCAATAAAAAAATATAAAAAACAATAAAATAAAAATACCACGAGTCACGGAGCTACCGTCCCGGCTGACCTTTAGATTACACACCGTTTTTGTGTCTCCATCTATCGGCAACCGTTTCCTCTGACCGGCCAGTTATATCCTCAGCTGTGTCCTCACCCTAATGGGAGAGGGCATGCAATTTATACTAACTGGTACTCGTGGTTAGTAAGGTGATTATTTTTTTTACGGGAAAATATGTTCTGCACTTTGAAAAGTTTAGCATGGGACGATACTACAGAGGAGAAGCCCTTCGGCGATGATGCTGTTCTCTCCCCTCGCCCCCCAAGACATCGTAAAGAAACTCATCTCCTTCCCGCAGTTAATGGCGTACGTGAGCCGCAAATAGGAGACCGTGATGTTACTTACACCTTCCTGCATCAGTGGATTTCGTCGTTGCTTAGGAATGTCATTCTCACAATATGTCTGCTGTGTCGACGTCTATCAGAATTCTCTGTCATGTAAATAAATCGAGCGAAAGCTTATAATCTAAAGCACTACCTTACTTCCTTTTCGGGAGCAAATAATTCCGTGGTCTCACGCTGAAACGGGACTAGGAATCGCACTCATCATACGAGGGTTGCACCGAAAGTAATGCAAAAGTGGGCGTAACTTTTTTATTAACTTGACAGAGGTCGTTCAAATTGCACATGTTGGTAGAGTAACTCTTTCTCTATATAAAGGTACTACCCAACATAGTCTCCAAAACAAGCGATGCATTTGCGCCATCGTTGAACCCAACTCTCGAATCCTCTTTGAAAAAAATCGGGTGTGGACTGTTGTACGTACTTCTTCACAGCCACTTTCGCCTCGTCTGTGTCATCAAATCGTAATCCCCGGAGACTATACTTCATTGGACCGAACAGGTGGAAGTCGGAGGGCGCAAGATCTGGGCTGTACTGTGGATGGGGGACCACCGACCAACCTAATTTGCTGATCGCCTGATTTGCTGCCAAAGACGTGTGTGGTCCTGCATTGTAATGGTGAATGTTGATCCTTTTCAGATTCGTGTTCGGTCTCTTCCTCCTTATGGCTTCTCTAAGCTTCTTGAGTGTCTCAATGTACCGCTCGCTGGTCACGGTACGTCCGCGTTCCAGAAAATCAAGGAGAATGGCACCCCTGTCATCCCCCCCAAAAAAACAGTCACCATGACTTCTGTGCTGATCGTTGGTCTTGAACTTCTTAGGCCTTGGTGAAAAGGTGTGACACCATTTCATGGATTGATTCTTCGTTTGCAGATCGTAAAGATACGCCCACGTTTCATATCCTGTCACCACATCGGAAAAAAACGTGTCTTCATTGCTCCAAACGCTTCCAGCTGATCAAAGTAGAATTCCCACCCTTCTCTCTTTCAAATTTTCAATGAAGAAGAAGGTTACTATAGAGGAAAAGTTACTCTACCAACATGTGTAATTTGAACGACCTCTGTCAGTTAATAAAACAGCTATGACGACTTTTGCATTACTTTCGGTACAACCCTCGTATTATAGACAATTCCCGTATTTCCGTTTCCTAAAATCGTGTGCTGGGTGCAAGAACTTCCGTTACTTATTTTTAACTGACTCGCATATAAGCAGACCTCTTCACTTTGAAAAAAGAATTTCTTCCGAAATTTTTCGGTATATACGGGAGTACATGCGATTCCTCAAACCAGGCATGAAAAACATCCGCGAATACGCGGAAATCCGCTTTTTTTTTGTTCCGTTTTTGGTGTTACCGTTATCATTCCAAAAATGCAATATTTACGCCCCTTTCCCTTTCATCAAACGAAATTAAATTTCTAGATCGGTATTTAATCCGTCCGTGGTGGAATCCACGTCATTTCCGTGTCCCGTGAAATTGTTTCACGGCAGAGTGAGCAACGCAGTATCGATTTTTCACTTTCAATTTCCATAAAATTCGTGTTTTTCCATTTCTTAGTCACTTCTTACTCATACATGAGATTATTTCGTGGATTCGCGGAATTCCGCTTTTTCTGTCATCATGTGGGTCATTCTCGAGATCGATGTAAGACTGAAAAGAAGCTGTTTTTTTCGGGGGGGGGGGGCAGGTCTTTTCTGTCCGGGGACATTATTACATCTTAAAAAAACTTTCGAAAACGGAAGTTAAACGGAGAGAAGATTTCCCCCATAATCCTAATTTCTTTTTCTCGCGATGTTTCTTCTGCTCAGTATTGTTATTAAATATGATTTTAATGCATAGATACTTGTATTTTAGCTTGAAAAATGGAGGGAAAATGTCCGAAAACGGAAATCGAACGGAGCAAAGATTTCGCCGGCATTCGTAATCCCCGATCGCGCGACGTTCCCTCTACCCTGTGATGCTGTTAAATGTCAGTAATTTTATATTTTGGATGCAGTGATGTGCTCCAGTTTAATATTTACATAATTAAATTTCAATGAATCCCAAAACATGCACTTTTTAAGTTAAACAAATTCAGTGCCCTCTCAAAAATGGTGAAGGCATTACTTATTTGCTTTCATGACTCTCAAGTGGAAGGTTCCTTTAGTATGATGGGGGATGTACTTAATAAAAAATCCAACAACGTGAAAATTTAAATATTTTTATCTGTTCAAACCATGAAATATAAACTACTGAATCAGGATAAGCCTTTCATTTTTCTACTGTTGTTAAGAACTTTGAGGTGGGGATATTGCAGTTCTGAAATTATTGTAAATGGGAATTTAATTAATCTTGTCATTATTAAGGAGTCTAGTTGTGAGTTTCAGTGAATTTAGTCCACTTACGAGTGCCCCATAATTACATTGGAAGCAGAAGACAATTTTTCTCTCTGGGCCTTTTAGGCCTGTTTCACACAGGCGGAAATAATCCGTCGAAGCAATAAATCTTCAGGATGTTCTACCGCTGGTTTTCAGGAGGACTATAGAAATGTCCGTGCTGTTCCCAAACTGCCCCTATCCAAACATCTCGAGAACAAAGTCTCGCAGCAATAAATGGCTTTCACCTTCGCACTCTAAATTAGCTTCCGCTACCAACGACATCGTATTCTATAATATATGGCTGATTTTTGTTTTTGCTGTGATGTTGAGACCCAAATGGGCCCCATTTGGGTCGCAAGATTTCAGTGTTTTCTTACCAAAAGAATGAAATCTGGTTCCTGGAATACCAAAACGCGTAAATCCGGAAGTCTGATTTCGGCCTATCACAATACTTTTTTTATATACTCTAAATATAAGAAAGTAAAAGGGGAGAGCCGAAATAGGGAGTTTCGGAAGGGAAAGGTATTTAAGACGTAGAGGTACCGCGCGTTTCTGTACTTTTTCAATTAGTACTACACCATTGGCTCTTATGGTATAAACAAGTTTGTAAAATCATGCAATGTATTGGTTATGATACGCTTTCCAATATACCAGAAATCATTACTCAAGTTATGAGGATAATGGCTGTGGAATAAATCTCGCTCCTGTGCCCTGACCTTTGACCCCATTGCAATGATATTTAACAGAACCGGTTAAGTGCATCTCCGGAACAACATGATAAAGTTTTGTCGCACTCGAAGCATTTTTGCGGAAATTATGACGCATAAGAGCATTGAATGGATCCAGCTCCTATGTCCTGACCTTTGATCCCATTTCCCCCATTTTCAATAGGGTGGTCTCCTACCACATACTGAAATTTCATCGAAATCGAACCATTTTTAGTCAAGTTATGACGGATAATGGCAATGGAATGGATCCCTCTCCTACGTCCTGACCTTTGATCCCATTTCGCCCATTTTCAATATAGGTGGTCCCCTACCACATGCTAAAATTTCATCGAAATCGAACCATTTTTACGCGAGTTATCGTGTGGATGGACAGACAGACGGACAAAGCTGGAGCATATACGCTTCTTCAACCTACGGTTGGAGAGCGTAGTGGTTGCCCACCCTGGGGCTCTTATGTGGATACTGCGCTTACTTCGAATATTTTTCTTAAACAACTGCTCAGTAAGCAACCGTTGTAAGTCTGTGTGTGATATTATTCTCACAGTAAATAGCCATGACCCCCCCCACACACACACACCCTTCTTTTTAAACCATACGTGTATCCTGAGAACTAGCGGAAAATCAGTTACCGCAATTTCTCTCCCAGTGTCTTCTCTTTTCCACTTTCCTTATGAAACTGCACTGAGCAAAGTTTTTAAATAAATCACTGCGAAGTTGCTTCACCCTCGGTATATGCCTTGACCATCGACCCTGTGCCTTGACCATTGACCCTGTGCCTTGACCTTTGACCCCATTTCGATTATATTAAACAATATCTATCTTTCGTCCCCTTCCCAGCTGCAATGTTGAAGCCGATGTCAGTGAATACTATTAACGATACAGTTTGGGGTGACTTCTGTCCAAGGCCGTAGCTGCCGGGGAGGGGGAGGGGGCGATTGCCCTCCCAGAATGGTCATTCCAGGTGCATAAATTCATGCTCTGGAGGATCTAACAAGTAGAAATCTTAATCAAACAAGTTAGGAAAATCATGTAATGCATTGATTATGATACGCTTTCCAACATACCAGAAATCATTACTCAAGTTATGTGGATAATGGCTGTGGAATAAATCTCGCCCCTGTTCCTTGACCTTTGACCCCATTTCGATGATATTAAACAGAACCGGTTCAGTGTAACTCCGGAACAACATACTAAAGTTTTGTCGCAATAGAAGCTTTTTTAGTCAAGTTATGAGGATAATGGCTGCGGAATAAATCTCGCTCCTGTGCCCTGACCTTTGACCCCGTTTCGATGATATTAAACAGAATTGGTGTAATATCACACACCGAAACAACATACTAAAGTTTTGCCGCAATAGAAGTATTTTTAATCAAGTTATGAGGATAATGGCGGTGGAAAAAATCTCGCTCTTGTGCCCTGACCTTTGACCCCATTTCGATGATATTTAAAAAAACCGGTTCAGTTCATCTCTGGGACAACATGATGAAGTTTTATCGTTACCGAAACATTTTTACGTAAGTTATGATGCAGAAGGGCGGTGGAATGGATCCCCTCCTATGTCCTGACCTTTGACCCCATTTCGCCCATTTTCAATAGTGTTCCTTCCCAGGTTGTCCCCTACCACATACTAAAATTTCATCGAAATCGAACCATTTTTAAGCGAGTTATTGTACAGACAGACATACAAACAGACAGACAAAGCTGGAGCATATACGCTTCTTCAACCTACGGTTAAAAAGCGTAAAAAAGAGTTACACCCTTCAGTATTTTCTTTTTAAATACTGTTGTACTAGTCTCACACAGAACTCCATGCAGTTAACCAGGGTACAGAGCGATATAAACTATAAGGTCTGAACATTTCATATCCATGAAGGAAATTTTCCAAAACAATGAATGGATGTATAGAAAACAATATGTTGATATTCCAAACCTCCATGAACTTTCCGAGCATGTCGTTAGAATGAAGAGCTAATTAATCATTTGTGCTCTGTCGCAGAAAATTCTCTGAGCGTTTATGCTTGAACGGAATATTTCCAAGCGCTACCCCTAAAGCTTGTTCCAATTGTTACGTTCACTATCCGATACTCATTTGTTCTTCATTTCTGTGGAGTGGAGTGTTGTCATCGTTCATTTTACTTCGTATTTACAATCTGTGGCTTTTGGGTATTCACCTAGTTTTTACATTTTTAATAAAATTATGACAAAAACCTAAAATGCGATTTTTGAATGATCATAACACTTTCGTATAACGGCAGTGTGTGAGAAAGTAAAAACGACGTATTGTTTGAGTGGAACTCGAAGGGGGCGTAATTTTGAACTCGAATGGGCGTAATTTTGAACTCGAAGAGGCGTAATTTCAACTCTCGCCCTCCCGGATAAGAAACTTGCTACGGTCCTGCTTGTCATGTATGGTTAGCTGTAACTTAAAAGCCGAATATGAAATATAGTAATTTGTAACAGTGATTCCACGTTTTGTTCATGTCACAACCTGAAACACTGCCGAAAATTTTGTGTTGTTCGACAAAACAGGTTTAAAAGCTATCAAAGATAGCATTCGGGGTTTTGACACAGACAGTAAGAGTAACGCAAATTAAAAACAAAATTGATTTTTATTTCTTATTTCCAGCACGTTTTTATCTCACCTTTCCAACACGTTTCTGCTTCATTCATCCATTCATTTACAATTTTTTATTATGAACATTCTTCTGTAAGAAATGGGTGTTTTACATTTCTCATTTTATCTTCGTTTGATATGTTTTGCTAGCACAATTTTTTTTTCAATTAAAAATGACACCTTTATTTCATGCCAAGAAAATTGCATTTACAATTTGGACATCAATCACCCTATAAGAATGATTATTAAGTTCAAATAAATACATATACATAAGATAATAAAAGAAAGAACATTCGGGATTTTCAATATCATCATCCCTTAATTTCCGTATTATCTCATTTATGAGTATTGTCGAAAATAGTTTAAAATACATGTATGTTATGAAAAATTGATTTTAAAGGTATGTATTCGAACGTATTACAATGTTATTTACGAAGCTCTTTCACGTCATTGACTGCTAAATTTTGTGATGCGGTGCTTATGCCTGTGCGGTTTTTACGATGAATTTGTTTCCGAAATAGAGATTTTTCTCAGGTGCGACTCTTACGCCAAAACTTCGGTACTCCTTTTGCCCAACCAGAACAATACAGTTGCAAGCATAGCATTTAAGCAAACATCCAGACTACCCTAGTGAAGAAACTCATATGTCTTGGTAGCGGTGAAATCCTCCATTCTTACAATAGGATTCAGGTCAAAAATCTCTAGTTCTGCAGGTAATATCGCAGAAATTAATGAAGATTAAATCTTCAAATCACTTCGTATGCAAATAAGCACGTTTTGTCTTGGGCGGAGATGACGCAATTCATTGTTCATCCGTGCGACCTAATCTTCAGAAAACTTAAAAACAGCATTGTCTTGCCATCCGGTAATCATTGCTCTCCGGAAATCGACACAGAATATATCATAAGCCTTATTGCTTTCACTGGTATTTGTGATCTTGACAATGCTTTTAAGTAGAGCTTATTCGTGTATACCTTATTAAAGGCACAGTCGTTCATTATTTGTTTAGAGAGGATCGTCCGAAGTTTGGTTGATGCAGGTTCTTACCAAAATTATCAATATATACACTATATTGACAAAAGTCACCGGACACCTAGAAGAGAAACACAACATAGCATTTAATGACATACATTATTAGTACGGTATCGGTCCACCTTTGGCCTTAATGCATGCACTGACCCTTCGAGACATGCTTTCGACAAAGTTTTTTAACACAGCGATAGGTATGCGCTTCCATAATGCTGCTACTAACTGTTGCTTAGTAGTAGACCTTGGTTCCAAGCTTCTTATGCGGCCCTCTAATTCATCCCATAGGTGCTCTATGGGCACCTATGGGATGAATTGGCCCTCTAATTCATCCCATGGGTGCTCTATCTTATGCGGCCCTCTAATTCATCCCATAGGTGCTCTTAAGATCAGGATTCTGTGCTGTCCAGTCCACACACGATACGGAATTATCGTCAAACCACGCCGTAACAGTCCTTGCTGTATAGCTCGATGCATTATCCTGCTGACACCATCAAGGCTCGGTTCCATAGTATTGCCACAGAGTTGGTAGGACATCATTGTCCAGAATATCGAGGTAGACGTGCTGGTTATCAGATTTGTCCACGATAACCAATGGGCCGGGACCATACCACAAAAAAAACACCCCCACACGAGTACACTGCCAGCTCCAAACTTGACCGTAGGAACAGTACACTGAGGTAAATAGCGTTCCCCTGGCTGCCACCATACCCACACACGCCCATCAGACTGATGGATCGTGTATCTGGATTCATCAATCCATAGGACCAGTTTCCATTGATCTACGATCCATAATAAATATTCTTCACACCATGCTTAACGACGAGTAGCATTCCGAGTGGAGATGAAAGGCTTATGAGCAGCCGCACGACCACGATAACCCATGGAATGATTTCTCTGCGAATGGAACGTATACATACCGAGATTTCAGCACTTTTACTCACCTGTACACTGAGGTTTTGTGCAGTACTACGTCGATTAGCAGCAACGACTCTCCTGAGGCTTCGACGTCCTCTATCACTAATTTTCTTTGGTCTGCCGGTAGGTTTTGCTGCTTCAGACACTCCATGTGTCTTCCACTTATTCAGTATACGTCCAAAACAGTTGACTTGGGTATGTTTAAACGCCTCTCGGTTTCTCTTATGGACAGCACACTAATATAACAGCCAACAATCTTTCCTTTCTCAAAGTCAGTTCTCTCCCGCCGCGACATTTTCACTCAACCTCCCAGTGCGATATGATCGCGGTCAGCTGCAGGCTCATTTTTATACCGTTTGCAGCTGTACCGCGCATCTTAACAACGCAGCGGATCCATTCAATTGCTTTTGACTCGGTGTCCAGTGACTTTTGTCAATAGAGTGTATATACATATAAATTTTACATGAAGTAAATATCCCCGGCGAAATAAAGGTGTCAATAAAAACAGACAGAAAAGTGTTAAAAACCAAAACCTGCCAGTGTTGTCAAAATTGTTAATATGATAGAGAAGAAATTGAGTTTAAATAGATCAATGCGAAAATGGTGTGATGCAAAGTTCACTTAATGGTCAGAGCGTGTCAGTGGTTGAATGGTCAGAGGCGCGGGCATCTGGCCAATCAAACGAGTAGATGAGGTATGTCTACCTCCTTCCTGGAACCAGCGCCCCCCACAATTAAGGATGGGCGACTGTAGTGTTAGATGCTCACGAGGAATCTCTAAATTTCGTCACGCAGCACAAAGACTTCATTGAAGCTTAAAGAACGATGTAATAACATTGAGCCAAGAAGTTCCACTTTATTTTCAACTAAAATCGACGGAAGTCTAACCTGACTACGGCAGAGATGGAAACGGGTCAACGGGTCACAGGGTCGACAATTTCTTGCGGGTAAAACGGATCCTGTGAAGGTGTTCCTGAGCCGATTTCTACCCGGTTTTATTTCCGTTTTATTTTTGAATAGAAAACAAAAATATTTCAAAGAACTCTTCAGAGATCTTTGAAATAATACTTCAGAGCTGCAGAGTATGATCCTGGAACTTGCCGAGAAGGTTAAAGAAATGGGAGTAGAAACGAACTTTCAGAAGACAAAACTGATGTACATTGCATTTGATGTACATTGATGGGGTAAAGCTGAAAATAACCAATTCCTACATTTGCCTTGGGCAACAGATATCAAGCGAGGGTCACATTGATGAAGAAATTAATAAGCCTATAAAACTTGGTTGGAGAGCTTTTGGAAGAAAATGTACAATTTTTAAGAGCAATATGCCATTATGTTTTAGAAAAAGTGTTTAATCAATGCATCCTTCCAGTGCTTATATGCGGAGCAGGGACGTCGACTTTAACTACAGAAGACATCCAAAAACTGCAGACAACTGAAAGAAGCATGGATACTTGGTGCAACCAAGAAAGGTTAAAAGAGGAACTCTTGGATAAGGAAAATGACAAGAGTGAAAGGAATCATGATTAAAGTAAAATCCCTGGAATTCTAGACTGGATTCCAACGGACAGGAAAAGACCCAGAAAATGACCACGTGGGAGATGGGTGGATGGAGGAGACTGGCCCAAGGCAGTCCGTTGTGGAAGAAATTTGGGGAGACCTTCATCCAGCAGTGGATTGACAACGACAACGACGACGATGATGATGATATATTAGAATTTATAGCTCAAAGCAGATTTGTCCGGTTCGGGTCCAATTATGTGACGGCCGAGTTCGGGTACAAAATGTTTGACCCGTTTCTAACTCTGGACTATGGAGCTGAAGATACTGAGTGTGTACTTATGCTTCATAATATAATTCCAGTCTAAAAGCTTGTATTCGAGCTTGAAGTTGGACTTAAAAGTACAGAGTTGTTCTAAATGTTGTGCGTACGTACATTTAAAAGAATGAAGATCTCAGTTTCTGCCGCGTTTCTAAGAAATGCATATCTTCGTGTTGTGGCGACGTCATTGTCATTTCTTTCAGTGGGCCATGTGTTTTAGAGAAGATATGCCCTTATGATATTTACTGTGGGTGGGAGGGAAAACGGACATTTAAGCAATTTCTTCCTGAGTGGGTAAATCGCTGATAGAAAGATCAGCGGGAAATTTCCTTTGTTCTTCATCCCGTTGCGGTGGCACACTCTCAGAGTTTGTCAGATGGTCCCCGACACATTTCACCCATTTGTGCGGAGAAATACTGAAAACTTATGTGATATTTTCAGTGAAAAGGCTGTCCCCAGCGGGCAGTCCACAAACAGGTTATGTTCGCCCGGAGTAGATTCCGGACAACCAGGTAATGATGTGTTCTTTTTCAACTTCTTTGTTTAAGGTGGACGTGAAGTAATTTTGCTTCCTATACTTCCAATGGAAAAACTTCTGTACACATTTTCTTCACAATTAATGCGTTCCCAAGGATGAAATTTTGAACATCGATTAAAATAGCTTCATTTTATAACTTGGAACACTTAATATTTTCTAAAGCATAACCATAATTATGCAATCCAACATTTGTTTGTCTACTGACGTCACGAAAGTACAGGTTGCGCCATCTTTTTTCTGGTTTCAACACCACCAAAGGAAAAGTTATTGATTTTTAATATAATAATGGTTATGTTTTAGCAAGTATTCAGAATCCCATGCTATAATGCAAAGAAAGTTTTATCGATGTGCAAATTTTCATCCTTCGGAATACATTAATTGCCAAGGAAATATGTAAAGAAGTTTTACCATTGGAAACATAAGGCACAGATTTTAGGTGGAACCACCTTAAAGAATACACACTTATGTTTATTTTAAAAACTGGACTAAACTCATGTTGGGGAATTCAAAGTTAAAGTAATATTTTTTCATTGAAGTCGAATTTCACTTTGCTTTCGCTTTTTTACAAACAGCCATTCTGCCGCCTGGTGTCCGAGTAGTCTGCCGCACTGACTTCTGACAATTCGTTCTTGTCTTATTGTACTGGCTCTGTCACTTTCCTGGAACTAGTGGCCCTAAATTAGGGACGGATGACTGCGTATAGTCCTTAGAATTGCTCATGGTGGTCACGAAACAAAGAAAACAAACAAAGAACAATAAAAAAACTCTCGCAACTCCGAAGAAAGAGTCCAGAATTCCACGAAAGTTCCTTTTTGTTAATCTTCTTTTATAATTCTTTCAAAAAGTGAATAGTTTAAAAGAAATAGGAATAAATGTTTTTTCTGAGTAATTTTTGTAGGAGAGATTCAGAGAAGGAACAAACAAAAAGCAGGCTATTGCGACCTCAAAATGGATTTCGTTTCTCGCATTAAAACAGATTCGCGAACTTCTCACAGCTTGTGAAATTTCGTTTGAGTTAATAACTCCCAACTGATGTTTCTGAACACGAGACAAATTCCACAGGTCTGTGATCCGTGATGTTCCTTGTGCGATGATGATATAATGATATAACTGACGGCCCTGTTCCCACGTGTCGAAGAAAGGTCAAATATTTGAGCAAAGATCAGAGAAGAAAGCCAGACTATGTCATTTCTGGTAAACACACCGTAACATATTTGTAAACGACTTCAAACTGAGATTAAAGATCTTCTGTGTGCGTTATTAGCTCTCTTTCCTTGACCTACTCGCATCACACAACCGACACCACGCGCCCGACGCGCCATCTTTTGGAGGAGAGGTAAACAAATAGTATCAACTGCGCAAAATCGTTACATTGTTATTTCTTTTTCGCTGCTTTGCCGATTTTTAAAGAGAAACGGAAAAAACTAAATGTCATTAAACGCAAAATTTATTCACTGTGAAAATGAATGAACATGGAGTATATATGCTACGGTAACAAAATGTGTACCTGCAATCTATAAAATAATAAACAATTTCGACTTAATTTACTCGGCAAGCGTTACATTTTCGTGGAGATTGTTATTCTGCTGTTTTCCTGATCGCAGGGCCATTCTGACTGACATTGCCGCGGTAAAATACGACTTGCAATTATATTCCTATCCTCGACATTGTGGAAGCATCGTTCTTTAAACTAGATTAGTTCGTCACATTGAGCCAAAAATTCTAGAACGGATGATTTTGGACAATAAATTAGCCTAAGTACTTTAAAAAAAAATAATCTTTAAGAATTCCATGTAAAAAATGAGCAGAAGTATATTTTAGTTGAGATGCAAATCTCAAGGCTTTATCTACGAAACGAACTTAATATTTTTACATACAAAATGTGCATGAGTACTTTATGTAAGAAATGAGCATATGTATTTCCTCTAAATTGTAAACGTGCTTTACGTATATTACAAGCCAAAGTACTTCGCGTAAGAAATTTGCATAAGTATTACCTATAAGATCAGCGCTTAAGTATTTAAGTAAAAAAGTGAATCATAGCATTTTATATAAAATATGGAAGTAATCTTCTGAAATACGAAACTAAGAATTTTAAGCTTGAGTATTTTATACAGTTTCAGTAATGCGATTTTTTTTAAAGGAAAATCAGGAAAGCTTACGTGAATGTAATTTATTCAAAGTACATTTTTCTGCGTTAATACAAGAAGCCAACGAAAGGAAGGACTTGTAGATTAGAGATGAGATGGGCTGGGCCCTAGCCCGGGTTCGGGCGGGCTACGAATAGCATCATCAGTTTCATCTCGCGCTCGGGCGGGCTACGAATAACATCATCCGTTTCATCTCGCGCTCGGGCGGGCTACGAAAAGCATCATCAGTTTCATCTCGCGCTCGGGCGGGCTACGAATAGCATCATCAGTTTCATCTCGCGCTCGGGCGGGCTACGAATAGCATCATCAGTTTTATCTCGCGCTCGGGCGGGCTACGAATAGTATCATCAGTTTCACCTCGCGCTCGGGCGGGCTACGAATAGCATCATCAGTTTCATATGGCGCTCGGGCGGTTTCGGAAGAGCTACGAATAGCACATGTTAGTTACATATCGGGCCCGGACGAGCTACGAATAGCATATTAATTGCATCTCGGGCGGGCTTCTTTTTTTTTTTTATGTTAATACTGAGAGTCTTTCTTTTCCGTTTCTCTTCTTCTGAGTTTTAGGAAGAGGAATCCGTTCTTTTTATCTGCAGTGTATCCGCGAATCCTTACTGCATGGGAACGGAATTGGTGTGTCATTGCGTGGTAGTTTAAGTGCATTTTAAGAGAGTAATTAGCCTAGGAAAGTAGGGGATTGAGGCAGGGGAAATACAGATTAGGGAACTCCAACTTAGCACAGGCGCAGTAGGACGATCAGTTCATTGGCCAGCTAAAATTGTCCTTGGACACATCAGAAAAGACGACCTCAATTATCAAAAGAACCATCCGCAATAAAAACAGATGGGGAGGAAAAAAGGAAAAGCCGCTAGTGTGTTGAATTGGTCATTGAAACGTAATGCACTGGAGAGGAAAAAATCTGAGATAAATTAGGATGTAGAGGGTGGATAAAGATAAGCAGTTTGCTTATGTTGTGAAGAATAGCTCTGGGGTATGATGGGAGTTGAAGTGCGAATCAAAGTAAATTCCCCAGAGGAAATAGTACACTTGAAAACTAGCGGTAGGACAGTCGGGAGATTTGTTGGTTCGACGGATTTGTTCCGTCTGTGTGAAACTGGCCTTGGGATCTAAGCTGTAAGGACAAAAGTTCGCCCCCAGTATTTCAGAAGGCCTCGTTAAACCAGACATCGTATAGAAAGCGGCAAGGGAACAACAAATTAAACAAAGCTTTTCCAATAGCTGTTACTGTCGCCTCCACTCAACATTCATTCCTTAAGTTGAGTTACTCTTTTTATCCATTTGCGCATTACAATATGAATGATCCGTATCCTGAAATTATACGAAAAAGGTTAAATACTGGTGATTGTAAAACAGTTAAGAATGTAGTGGGAAAATCTAACGTGTGGAAACATTTTTCTCCAAATTATTGATTGCACGACCAACGCAAAATTGGATTTATGTTCAGTGTGAGAAATGCGAATGCATTTTGAAATACAAAAGTTCTTCAGGATGTAGCAGACTTTTGCGTCATGCCAAAACATGCGTGAAGACCATCTCCTCTCCATGTACAACAAAGGTAGACAGTTTCTTTTTCTTAGAAAAGAAAAAGATATCAGCTGCAGCAAAATTTTCTGTGAAACTGTAATATAAATTTTATTTCAAGATTATATCTTTCCTAATGAGGTCCATCATGCTCCTTCCTGTTTCTTGAAAAAATCGGATAAAAGGGAGAAAAGGATCAGCACTTGGAAAAGTCGGGCTCGGCCGGGCTCGGGCCCGACAGTGCACAGACCTCATGCGGCTAAGTCAGGCTCGGGCCGAAACATTTCGGGCTTCGAAAACCGAGCCCGAACTCATCTCTATTGCTGGTGTCATCTTTTGGTGTAGAGTGAAGAGCTGATGTCACAGTTCTTTGTATATCTTCAACGTTTTGAAAAACTTTCGCTTTTAAAGGAAGCTTTAATTTAGGGAATAAAAAGTAGCCACACGATGACTGTCAGGCCCCGCTGAGTACAATTCGTCACTAGGCCTTACGGATTCCGAATCTCCCAAACGGGCCTGACGCAGATTCTTTTGAGTGTCGTCGAGCTGAACTCGATCGCTGAAATACTGGAACGTGTAGTCAGCAATTACTTAATATCTAAGACAACGAGTAACTCCAATAACAAGTCTATTGTTAGACGTAACAAAATTTAATAGATGAGAAAATAAGCTCAGTTCGATTAGCTATCTCCACGTGCCAACAGGTTTCTAGATGGCGAACACTTTACTATCTCTCCGATATCCCGGAAGACCCTGCGCCACGTTTAACTTGAGTCCTTCCGTACAAATTCTGGTCGATCTCTTATCGCCGAAAAACCTTAACCATTCCGTCAGCCAAAACGTAAATCCCCGAGAGCTCTAACAGACACTGTCAGCTCCAACATGACCTCCTACCACGTAGAAGGCAAAACACTAAAAGCCTCCCGAGCAGATCAGATCATATGCACATGATTTTAGGAAGGGAGTCTAAAACAACCTTTAGAAATAGGAAGCTAGGAGATTTGTGCTAGAGTGCCCGATAGGAAAGTGACACGGAAGCGAAGTAGAAAGGAGGAGGAAGACGCCCTTATTTATTACCGGGGGGCAGTACCCGGGGTTCGACGGCTTAACGTGCCTATCCGACGCACGGCGGATATTTAGTGGATCGAGCGCTCGTACCTGCCTGGAATAGAACCTGAGATCCTTTCCTTGGCAGTCACGAACGTTGCCCACTAGGCCACCAGCGGCCTTAAATCTCCCGAGCGAACATATCGCTACCTTTTTTATCCTTATCATGTTGTTGTTGTTGTTGAATGGAGGTTTAACGATACCGTGAGCAACTCAATGCGCTATAAGCAGTCGCCCGTCCCTAATTTAGGGTCACTAGTTCCAGGGAAGGGAGAGAGCCAGTGCCGTAAGACAAACACAACATCCATGCCTCACCGGGATTCGAACCCGGACCCCTTTCGGACGAATGATCAGAGGCCATCGCTTAGACCACTGCGCCACCGGCTTTTATCCTTACCCCCCCCCCCTCCCGCCATTCTGGAATCCTGCTTTCGTGGAGTTCGCCTCTCTCTGGGAGGGGTGACCTTTGACCGATACATCAGACCCAGTCGTCCAGGTCAAGTTCAACGGATGCCGCAAAGCACATGCCTGGCTCGGCGCTCCCTAATCCGGCATACAAAAGAAATGCGTCAAGTGTCTTATACGTGCGTTGTAATGTACATTACATTGCATTTGAAATAATAAATTGTTACAGAAAACGGTGCTACATGAAAATAATTATTGGGACTCCGCCACCTTAGAGTGACAAATCTGAAGAATGGGGGAAATGGTTGAGTACACACACGTTTTCGTGCCAGAAATTTTTGTACAGTGATTGCTTTGTGTGAGGGTGCGTTATCGTGAAGAAGGAACCACTGCTCATTTTTGTACTCAGGTCTGACACGAACAATCATCTTCTCCAATCGTTCCGAAATAGATGTGTAAGCATTGCTAATGACAGTTGTATCTTCAGGAACGAACTCGTGATGCAGAATTCCCTTGCTGTCGTAAAAACACATAAGCAATGTCTTGATTTTGAACTTCTGTAACCTGATCTTCTTTCCTTTGGGTGATTGTGGCGATTTCCACTGAGCATTGTGACTCTTCGTTTCACGATCATAACAAAAACATCATGTCTCTTCATTTGCCACAATGCTTTGGGGGTATATATATATATATATATATCATCATCATCATCATCGTCAACCATTATCAATCCACTGCTGGACGAAAGTCTCCCCAAGTTTCCTCCATAACGGTCTGTCTTGTGCCAGTCTCCTCCATGTCACTCCTGCATACTTTCGAATTTCATCCGCCCATCTTCCATGTGGTCTTCTTCTGGGTCTTTTCCTGTCCCTTGGAATCCAATCTAAAATTTCGGCTGTCCATCGATGGTCTGTTCTTCTGGCAGTATGTCCAGCCCATTGCCATTTCAGGGATTTAACTCTGATCATGATGTCTTCCACTCTTGTCATTTTTCGGATCCACGTGTTCCTCTTCTTATCTCTCCTGGTTACACCAAGCATGCAGCTCTCCATGCTGCTTTGAGTTGTCTGCAGCCTTTGTATGTCTCTTTTAGTTAAGGTCCACGTCTCTGCACCATACGTAAGCACTGGAAGGATGCATTGATCAAACACTTTTCTTTTAAGACATAATGGCATATTGCTCTTGAAAATTATGCTGTTTCTTCCAAAAGCTCTCCAGGCAAGTTTTGCACGCCGATTAATTTCTTCATCAATGTGACCCTCACTTGATATCTGCTGTCCAAGATAAACGTACGTGTCTGTTATCTCCAGCTTTTCTCCATCAATCGATAAATCTTCATTTCTTGTAAAAGCATTGAGCATCACTTTTGTCTTCTGAAAGTTCATTTTTAATCCCACTTCTTTACTCTTGTCAGCAAGTTCCTGGATCATACTCTGCAGCTCTGATGGGGTAGTTGCAAAAATGACTACGTCATCAGCAAAACGAAGGTGGGTTAGATAATCTCCATTAATCTTTATCCCCTTGTTTTCCCAGCTCAGTGACTGAAAAACACCCTCCAATGTGGCATTAAAGAGCTTCGGAGATATGGTGTCACCTTGTCTCACTCCCTTTCCAATTTTTACGTATGTTGTATTTTCAAACAGCCTAATCTTTGCACTTGCATTTTCATAGATGTTATTAATAATATTAATGTATGCATCTTCAATACCGCAGGTTTTCAGAGCCATTGTAACTGCTGATGGTTTCACCGAATCAAAGGCTTTTTCATAATCGATAAAAGCCATGCACAATGGAAGTTCATATTCCCTCGCTCTTTCAATTAGTTCTCTAAGCACGTGGATATGATCTATTGTGCTGTAGCCACTCCTGAATCCAGCTTGTTCTCTCGGTTGAGCCATGTCCAGTGTTACCTTCAAGCGGTGTGAAAGAACTTTAGTGAAGATTTTATAAACTACTGATAGGAGGCTGATAGGTCTGTAGTTTCCGAGATCCTCAATGTCACCTTTCTTATGTAGCAGGATCATTGTAGCGGTGTTCCAATCCTCAGGAATCTTTCCTTCATTAAGGCATCGAGTGAAAATTTGGGCAAGTACTGTTTCGATTTCTCCACTTGCTTCTTGTATGATGTCTACAGTAATTCCATCTTCTCCTGGAGCTTTTCCTCGCTTCATGTTCTTGATTGCATGTGCAACTTCTGCTGGAAGGACTGGAGGAACTCTGGTACTGGTATCTTTCATGATGTCTGGAGTGCATATATCATCCCTTTCATATAATTTGGAGTAGAAATCTTTCACTCTTGTCAAAATTTCGCCTCTATTTCTTGTTACAGAACCATCTTCTTTTCTCAGTGCCATAATCTGTTTTCTTCCCTTACTGAGATGTCCCTTTGCTATCTTTAGGCTTTGGTTGTTTTCAATTGCTTTCCTCACTAGTTCACAGTTGAATTTCCTTACGTCTTCAGTGATACTTTTTCTTACTGTCTTGCATAGCTCTATATATTCCACTTTGGAAGTCACATCTTCTTTAGTTGTCCTCATCTTTCTTCTTTTTTTGCATCAACATTTTGGTTTTTCCTGATAATTTGTTCACATGCAACTTGTTCTTAGACCCAGCTAATTTTGTTGCTGTTTCCATAAGAGCTTTGGTTACTTTTCTGTTAACTTCAGAGATGTCCACTTCTTCCGATGTTAGGCCTTCTAAAGCAGAGAACCTGTTCTTTAATTCTAACTTGAAGGTATTATGGTGTTTTTTAAGGTTGGTTATGTCAATAGATTTTGTTTGTCCTATGAGCTTGCCACGTTCAAGTTTAGTGTTGAGGTGCATCTTACATCTCACCAATCTATGGTCACTACCTGTGTTGAACTTGTTTAGCACACTGCAGTCTTCTATGACGAATTTTTTGTTACACATAATAAAATCAATTTCACTTGTCGTCCCATTTGGATGTCTCCATGTCCATTTCCTGTGTGGCTTTTTCTTGAAGAAGGAGTTCAAGATGAAAAACCCTTCTGCCTCTGCAAACTCAACAAGAGTATTTCCACGCTGGTTTCTGTTGCCATGACCGAATTTACCTACCGAAGTTTCATTCTGTTGCCGTTGCCCTATTTTTGCATTGAAATCTCCCATAATTATTTTCAAGTGCTGCTTACCTTTATTATTTAGATGACAAATTTATATATATATATATATACACACACACACTATCTACCAACAAGTAATTGGACACCTGTGATAGCAAAGGAAAACGAAGTTTATTCACTTTCAATAGTTGGTGGAGCCTCCACGAGCGGCAATTACAGCTGCGACCCTCCGGGGCATACTCTAAACCAGGCGTTGTACGACGGCTAGCGGCATTTTCTTCCACTCGGCTTGGAGAAGACAGGTCAGTTCCTTCACCGATTTCGGACGGTGGGGGCACCCCTTAAGTCGACGCTCCAACTCGTCCCAGAGGTGCTCGATAGGGTTAAGGTACGGGCTCTGCGAAGGCTAGTCCATTCGATTAACCCCATTGTCACCATACCAAGCCATGGTGGACCTCGGAACATGACAGGTGGCATTGTCATCCTGAAAGTAACATGGGTCCACCCCGTAAAACTGCCACAACGTAGGAAGCGCATGATCATTCAAAATGGTGCAGTAGGTCTCGGCGTTGAGTCTACCAGGAATTGAGACCAAGGGTCCCGTGCCATACCAGGAGAAACACCTCCATAGCATAATTCCACCGCCGCCGAACTTCACAGTTTGCACAATGCATTCTGGCAGGAGGCGTTCTCCAGGTAGACGCCAAACCCAGACCCTGCCATCCAAACGGTAAAGAGTGAACCTTGATTCGTCGCTCCAGAAAACCTATTTCCACTGTCGACGTTTTTTGCACCACGTTAGCCAAGCAGCGCTAGTGGACTTGGTGATCAAAGGCTTGTGGGCGGCAGCAGGTCCCCGATAACCGAGCAGATGGGCTTCCTTACGGATGGTATTCATCGAAAGAACACTCCCGGATGCCTGTTGAAACTCCTCGCGGATGTGGCCCATCGATTTGGTGCGGTTCTTCCGAATTTCTCTGGCCAGCACCCGTCGGTCTCTAACTCCCAGTTTTTGGGTGTGCCGGGTCGGGGCACATTCCGACAGTCACCTCTCATCTTCCATTTGGGCCGCCCCGGTGGCGCAGTGGTCTAAGCGATGGCCTCTGATCATTCGTCTGAAAGGGGTCCGGGTTTGAATCCCGGTGAGGCATGGATGTTGTGTTTGTCTTACGGCACTGACTCTTTCCCTTCCCTGGAACCAGTGACCCTAAATTAGAGACGGGCGACTGCTTATAGCCCATTGAGTTGCTCACGGTGGTCGTTAAACCTCAAAAAAAAAAAAAAAAAAAAAAAAAAATCTTCCACTTGCCAATCATGTAGGCCACTGTCGATTTTGGGTACTTCAACTCGCTGGATATGTCACGTATGGATCGGCCATTTCTGTGATACCCGACGATTACACCTTTCTCGAAATCAGAGAGCTCCGAACTGCGTGGCATCTTGCATGCGACTGGTTGCGTTGTTGTTTCCCACACGATATTTAACGGTGGCGGCCGTGACGTGTATCAGGACCGCAGATATCGTCGATTACAGGGGTGTCCAATTACTTGTTGGTAGATAGTGCATATATACCCTGGAGACTGCAGAAACAATGCAAAATCGTCATTGAACAGAAAGTCAGAAAGGAAGGTTACGTAAGTAGACGTCAAAAGCGTTAAGTCATATCCCGCGAGGTCATATTGTTATACGCAGTAGAAAAAAGATCTAATTCGAGTTGTTTGAGTTTCACAAATTAAGAGATATGATACCTTATTCATTATTCTATGTAATATTGGATAATAAATTATCTTTAAGGAAAAACTGATATTAATTTTCTTTTTCATACTTTCAGGACGCTGCTGGACACGTCCTTGACCGATGGCTAATGGCCACGAGGGAAGAAGAACCCTTGATCCTGCAACAGTTCCTGCGTTTCGGTGAAACGAAGGCCATTGCTCAACAGCTCCTCCTTCAAGAGAGCAGCGAGAGGCCAGAATTTGTGATTCAACCTCCAAGAACAGAATCCGATATAAAAAAATTCATCGAAAGGACTAACAGAATGGTGAGCACTACTTTGCTGAAACAGAGTCACTTGTACAGCACACCATCGTCTTTGCCACTGGTTAACCGACCGTTGTTTCGCCAACCTTCTAGTGTAAGTTCCAGTCATTCTTTATCGCCTCCTGCGGTCTCTCCGGTGAACAGTTCCAGCCCAATGGCGCTATCGCCGTTGAACAAACTGCAAAATATGCAACCCTACGATTACAGGAGAGACAAATCAAGTCCTGAAATCAGAACTTCTAACGCCATCGAAGTTACAACGTCATCTGCTGCTTCCTACTGTACGCCGATGTCTTCACCCAGTTCCGCCACCACTACTGTGGCGACAACAGTTTCTGCATCATTCTGTTCAATTAGCCCTGTTGCCAACCATGCACAAACATATACTGTAAGTTCGGACATGAGTGCAACAGAGGGTGGCTCAGATGAGGACACTAACAGTGCCATCAACCTCTCTCGCACTACCACAGGGTACCTGGACTCCATTTTTGCAGCCAAAAAAGTGAGGCATCTGAGAAAGTCGGCCAACCCCATGAAGAGACGGTGGAACCCGATGGTGCTGGCTACGATGGCCACGAACCCAGCAACGGGCAAAAAGAGGGTCCAGTGCCATGTGTGTCTTAAGACCTTCTGTGATAAAGGCGCCTTGAAGATCCACTTCAGCGCGGTGCATCTCAGGGAAATGCACAAGTGCACAGTCGAAGGGTGCAACATGATGTTCAGCTCGAGAAGGAGTCGTAACAGGCACAGCGCTAACCCGAACCCAAAGCTACATACTCCTAATCTCAGGAGAAAGATAAACCCGCATGATGGGAGGTCTGCTAACCCTTATCCACTTATTCCACCAACGGGACTCATTGGTTTCAGTAACAACATCATCCCGGTTCCTGCGGCGTCACATTTTGATGGGGATAGTAGCACCACTTCTGAAACGGATAGAAATCCCGCTCTTTCTCTACCCACGCAAATAGGCACCACCCTGAGTAAGTCGAGGGAGTACCAGGAGAGAGTAACTCCTATTGAAGAGGAGATGGCAATTCCATTAACAAAGAAATGCAGGCTGGATAATGCTGAAAATGAAGATGACACTAGTAACTGTGGTGATGAAGGAATTGACTTATCGATAAAAGATGACCCATCTTTGTCAGCCAAAGGTGTGAGAAAACGGAAAAGCCAAAATCCTACGAAGTGTGCGGTGGCAAGTGACGATGACCTCCAGTACGTAACAACCGATGATTCTTCGAGTGATACGTACATTGATCAGGACAACGACGAGAATGGACTTCTTGACTCCAAGTCAGATTATCTGAGTTCTGATGGAATGGACTCGAAGGATGAAGATGAATTAGATAAAGACGATGTTAATGATGATCGTAGGGACATGAAACAGAGAGACCTGATATCAAACACTCCCCCGCGTCCACCTATCTCGCCTACTGAACAGCAGCCCCGACATCATCCTCTACCACCACCACCACTACCACTTCCGCTTCTTCCACCTCCACCTTCCGTCATGAAGTGTTCAAACATATCTCCTCCGCTAGATCAGACCAAAAACGAGAAACCCTCATGTCATGAACATAATGATATAGGAAGTTATCAGAAAAACATGTTGAGAGAAAAAGCTCAAGAAACAGAGGACATAAGTGAGAGTCCACTTCGTCACTTGGAGTCATTGTCGTTGGGTGCTTTCTCAAATGTTATTAATCCTACTCGGAACAACTTCAATCACGCCACCACAACTTCCAGCGGAGTTTCTTTTCATGCTCCAGGTCTTGGACTTGCCACAACCACTACTACCACAGCAGCTCGATCAGATTCTCCTCTAGACCCCAGTCCCCAGCACATGAATCACACGAGTTCATTAGTTCCTCCTCCACTACAAAGTGGGACACTCAACAGTGACCAAGAAAACTCTCTCTCTGATCAGCAAATGCCTTTACTTCCCGTATTTCGCGATGCTTCTATGGTTGGCGCCGTCGAAATTCCAGTTGACAAAGAAAACCCAAGGAGGTGCACGGCATGCGGGAAAATTTTCCAGAATCACTTCGGCGTCAAGACTCACTACCAAAACGTGCATCTCAAACTCATGCACAAGTGCACTGTTGAGGGATGCAATGCAGCCTTTCCTTCGAAGCGCAGCAGGGACCGTCACAGCGCGAACCTGAATCTGCACCGAAAACTTTTATCGACGACATCGGATAAGCAAGCGCCTTTCTATGACAAAAACGCAATATACCCGTTTCACCCCGATACGGCTTTGAGAGGTGAGTTTTTCACTCGTCTTTACGATCCACAAAGTCTTCAAGGTCTTCCTCTCAGTTTTGCAGACTTGTACCACAGTCGCATCTCTGGCGAGGGTTTCGTAGGAAGCTCACCTTATGCAGCTCATTTGGCCGCCATTGCACCTGGGTTCCACCCGGCCTTTTTACAGTCGACAGCTTCTACTTCGGGACCTGTTCTTGACGGTAGTAGTGCGAGAGATTCGCCAACGAGCTCCATTAGCGGGCCTCCAAGCCCTAAAGCTCCATCTGAGTCTCCAGTTCCACAAAACTTAACGACATCTGCAAACCCTGACGCAGAAAACGAAGTGAAACCAGACCCCGAGGACAGGTATACATGTGATATATGTGAAAAGAAATTCCATGAAACTGTGGTACTGAGAGAACACTATGAAAAATGTCATGTAAAGACAATAGTGGAGTGTACGGACGATGAGTGCAAAAAGACCTTACTTCCAAGGCGGACCCATAATTTACACCCAGAAGATTTACATCAGGAAAAAGCTAGCGCAGCTTCGTAATACGCTGCTCCTTTGCGATTTTTCCAATGACTCAACTTTGTTCGCCGGAAAGAAATCGGGGCAATATGTCAAAAAATCTTTCAACAGCCGCTGAGTTGCTGGTTACATTGTACATTTCTCATCCAAACAGGCCAACTTTTTCAGGTTGGCGCAAAATGTGTGTGCTTGCATTTTTTGAGTGTTATGTTCCTGAACTGCTATGTTTTATCATAGCGTTAAGTTGAATTTGTGCCATGCAATCAGAAGCACAATTAAATGTTATTTATTTTGTTTCAACATTCAATTATTTGAAAACACGGTTTATATTTCATAAACAGAACTTGAAATTTCCTGTCACGAAGATTTTTTTTTTATTGTACTTTACTCATTGTAGTTTTTTTTATTATCTGCACTGTTAATAGTAGGAAAAGAAATTGCAATACTTTTTAATAAAAGGCCTTCAAAAATTTAATCTATTCGTGGGCTATATGTAGCGTCCAGATGCTCCAGCTAATAAGAATTAAAACGTGAAATCTGAACTAAATCTTTTTCTTATGCCAGTTAAATTCTTGTATTAAGAGTATTTCCCTGTGCCCAGCACAGATTTTTGTCAAGTCCTTCGAAACGCTCTTGCTGGGTAAATTATTGCATACATTAATCACGGGCAAAAAATGTACAATTTTGTATAATCCTGTTCTTTGTATTATATTAAAAGTTCTGTTTCAGAAATGCTTCTTCCAACGTACATTTAATCCTACCGCTTTAAGCTCACAGAAATATAAATAAGATTTTTGGCATCCCTCATTTTTTTTTTTTTTTACCTTTTTCATCAGTTCTGATAACTGAATGTCTGTCAAATGTTTGCTAAATACATGCAATTCTGCTTTCAGGTTACAAATCTATCTAATTCCAAAATTTTATAAACATTTATAAAAAATATTTCATACAGACATTTAACGTGGACCAGGAACATCAAACGAAGATCTTCGCTCTTTCCACGCTTATAAGTGTCACGGAAAAATTATCATTGGCCGCCACCGGGAGTCGGACCCAGCGTCTTCCAGTTACGCGCCGGATATGCTTCCGCTACACCACAGCGGCCTCGAATTCCTCCGGACTCACACACGCTAACTGCCAAGCCAATTTGGCAGGTTGCTTCGTGGAGCCCCGCACAATGCTGGGGATTCACCAAAGATGGTAAGCAGCAACTGAAGAAATAATTAGAATGTTCCTGGTCCACGTTAAATGTCTGTATTAATTATTCATTCGCCTTCTAATTATTTCTTCAGTTGCTGCTTACCATCTTTGGTGAATCCCCAGAGTTGTGTGGGGCTCCAAGAAGCAACCTGCCAAATTGGCTTGGCAGTTAGCGTGTGTGAGTCTGGAGGAATTCGAGGCTGCTGTGGTGTAGCGGATGCATATCCGGCGCGTAACTGGAAGACCCTGGGTTCTACTTCCGTTGGCGGCCAATGAGAATTTTTCCGTGACTCACTTATAAACGTGGAAAGAGCGAAAATCTTCGTTTGATAAAATATTTCAGTTTTTTTTCAAAAATGGGAATGTGCCTTCATGTTTTTATGTCAAGGACAGTTAGGATTCAACCAAGACTGTCTCGAAAATACAAGGCCATGACATTAGAGGGACGAGTTCCCTCTTTAACTAACGTCACGCTGAAAGCAAGGGTTCCGATTGGTTTCCGACGCTGTCGCGTGTGCCGTCCGTCATACAGGCAGCGTAAAGGAGAATGACGTTACAAACGGAAGGAACTCATCTATCTAATATCATGGCCTTCGTGTAATCTAGACGGCCATTAGAGGGACGAGTTCCCTCTTTCACTAACGTCACTTTGAAACCAAGGGTTCCGATTTGTTTCCGACGCTGTCGCGTGTGACGTACGTTACACAGGCAGCGTAAATGGGAATGACGTTACAAACGGAAGGAACTCATCTATCTAATGTCATGGCCTTGGTGTTATCTAGACGGCTTTGTTCAACCCAGAGGACACCAAATGAGAAGGTGAATCGACGAGTACAGGCACAAACTGTGTTGCCAGAAAAGTCCAACAAACTCAACATTTCGAAAGTGACTATTCTACCATTTCGGTAACAAATAGATTCATTTTTGACTCTATGCAAGATTCAATCCACTTACGCATATTTGTTACGAGACTGGGTTGCAGTGGTAGTGTTTCACTGGTGCTAGTAGAGGTCGTGCGAACTGGACCTTTAAACCCCACTGTTTTTTAAAGGAGAGGGATTAAAGTCCACTATAAGTAGCTCAAAGGGTTGTAAGCAGTCGTCCATCCCTAATTCATACGTGAGATTCTTCAGCAGATTCACGGAATTCTGCCTTTTTTTTTTTTTTTTTTTTGTCATCGTTATGGTCGTCTCGAGATCGATGCAAAACTGAAGAAAAGTTTATGTGTGTATGTGTGCGTGTGGCCACGCCGGTGGCGCAGTGGTCTAAGTGCTGGCTAATAATCATTCGTCCGTGAAGGATCCGGGTTCGAATCCCGGTGAGGCATGGATGTTGTGTTTGTCTTACGGTACTGGCTCTCTCCCTTTCCTGGAAGAACCAGTATCCCTAAATTAGGGACGGGCGACTGTTTACAGCCCAATGAGTTGCTCACGGTGGTCGTTAACACCCCCCCCCAAATGTGGGGGGATGGGAATAGTTTTCCTTCTGGGAACGGTATTTCTCCTATTGAAACTTTCGAAAACAAAGTTGCCGCCCCAGTGGCGCAGGGTCCAAACGCTGGCTTATGACTATTTGTCCGGGAAGAGTCCGAGTTCGAATCCCAGTGAGGCATGGTTGTTGTGCTGACTTAAATTAGAGACGGACGATAGCTCATAGCCCAATGAGTTGCTCACGGTGGTCGTTAAACCTTCAATAAAAAAAAAAAAAAAAAAGTTAAATGGAGAGAAGATTTTCCCTGTAATCGTATTTTTTTTTCGCTATGTTGCCTCTCTCCTGTCATCATCATCATCATTGTCAACCATTATCAATCCACTGCTGGACGAAGGTCTCCCCAAGTTTCCTCCACAACGGTCTGTCTTGTGCCAGTCTCCTCCATGTCACCCCTGCATACTTTCGAATTTCATCCACCCATCTCCCATGTGGTCTTCTTCTGGGTCTTTTCCTGTTCCTTGGAATCCAATCTAAAATTTCGGCTGTCCATCGATGGTCTGTTCTTCTGGCAGTATGTCCAGCCCATTGCCATTTCAGGGATTTGACTCTGATCATGATGTCTTCCACTCTTGTCATTTTTCGGATCCACGAGTTCCTCTTCTTATCTCTCCTGGTTATACCAAGCATGCACCTCTCCATGCTTCTTTGAGTTGTCTGCAGCCTTTGTATGTCTCTTTTAGTTAAGGTCCACGTCTCTGCACCATACGTAAGCACTGGAAGGATGCATTGATCAAACACTTTTCTTTTAAGACATAATGGCATATTGCTCTTGAAAATTATGCTGTTTCTTCCAAAAGCTCTCCAGGCAAGTTTTGTGCGCCGATTAATTTCTTCATCAATGTGACCCTCACTTGATATCTGCTGTCCAAGATAAACGTACGTGTCTGTTATCTCCAGCTTTTCTCCATCAATCGATAAATCTTCATTTCTTGTAAAAGCATTGAACATCACTTTTGTCTTCTGAAAGTTCATTTTTAATCCCACTTCTTTACTCTTGTCAGCAAGTTCCTGGATCATACTCTGCAGCTCTGATGGGCTAGTTGCAAAAATGACTACGTCATCAGCAAAACGAAGGTGGGTTAGATAATCTCCATTAATCTTTATCCCCTTGTTTTCATAGCTCAGTGACTGAAAAACACCCTCCAATGTGGCATTAAAGAGCTTCGGAGATATGGTGTCACCTTGTCTCACTCCCTTTCCAATTTTTATGTGTGTTGTATTTTCAAACAGCCTAATCTTTGCACTTGCATTTTCATAGATGTTATTAATAATATTAATGTATGCATCTTCAATACCGCAGGTTTTCAGAGCCATTGTAACTGCTGATGGTTTCACCGAATCAAAGGCTTTTTCATAATCGATAAAAGCCATGCACAATGGAAGTTCATATTCCCTCGCTCTTTCAATTAGTTCTCTCAGCACATGGATATGATCTATTGTGCTGTAGCCACTCCTGAATCCAGCTTGTTCTCTCGGTTGAGCCATGTCCAGTGTTACCTTCAAGCGGTGTGAAATAACTTTAGTGAAGATTTTATAAACTACTGATAGGAGGCTGATAGGTCTGTAGTTTCCGAGATCCTCAATGTCACCTTTCTTATGTAGCAGGATCATTGTAGCGGTGTTCCAATCCTCAGGAATCTTTCCTTCATTAAGGCATCGAGTGAAAATTTGGGCGAGTACTGTTTCGATTTCTCCACTTGCTTCTTGTATGATGTCTACAGTAATTCCATCTTCTCCTGGAGCTTTTCCCCGCTTCATGTTCTTGATTGCATGTGCAACTTCTGCTGGAAGGACTGGAGGAACTCTGGTACTGGTATCTTTCATGATGTCTGGAGTGCATGTATCATCCCTTTCATATAATTTGGAGTAGAAATCTTTCACTCTTGTCAAAATTTCACCTCTATTTCTTGTTACAGAACCATCTTCTTTTCTCAGTGCCATAATCTGTTTTCTTCCCTTACTGAGATGTCCCTTTGCTATCTTTAGGCTTTGGTTGTTTTCAATTGCTTTCCTCACTAGTTCACAGTTGAATTTTCTTACGTCTTCAGTGATACTTTTTCGTACTGTCTTGCATAGCTCTATATATTCCACTTTGGAAGTCACATCTTCTTTAGTTGTCCTCATCTCTCTCCTTTTTTGCATCAACATTTTCGTTTTTCCTGATAATTTATTTACATGCAACTTGTTCTTAGACCCAGCTAATTCCTGTATTGTTGTTAAATACCATTTCATTGCATAAATGTTTATACTTCAGCTTGAAACCTCTGACAATTTCCGTAAACGGAAGTTAGACGGTGCGGAAATTTCGCTGTAATTTTCAAACTTGACTTTCTTCCGCCTATTTGAAGAATTCCGCTTTTCCGTTATCATTTGTGACATTCACCAGATTGGTGCACAACTGAAAAGAAATTTTTGGAGGATTGGTGGTGGTGTTGGCGATATAGGAAGGAAGGGGATCGTTTCGCATCGTCGGAGGACGGAATTGCATCCTTTGAAACTTTCGAAAACTAAAGGAATACGCAGTGAATATTTTTTCCGTATTCGTAATTTTCTTTTTCTCGCAATGTTTCTTCTGCTCAGTATTGTTGTTAGATATCATTTGACAAATGAACGAAAAATTTCCGCCAATGAAAGTTGGACGGAGCGAAGATTTCATGAGAGTAAATAATATCGATGCGGTAGATACCACCGCCAGCGTTACTTATTTGTTTAGCGGCAACAATGATGACTGAGTGTGATTTCTCCTAATTCCGTATAGAAGCCATGTAAATTCCAAGACCAAGTGGGAATAGGAAATCCTATTCACTCTAAATGGGCGTTTTCAAGCGGTCCTGGTAGTTTGGATGTAAGGGCCTTCTGGGTGTTATGGTTGTTAAAGGATTAAAAAGCTCTTCAAAAGTTCAGTTCCTCGTTTTACATTAAATAACATCTAAAAGAGGGAAGAAATCGCAACGTCCGATGGCCTTTTTTATCTGCCTAGTTATCGAAATTCCATTAAAACAGAAAAATTTCCACGGTATTCCATCCATTCTGAGGACGAAATGAATGTAGTCAAAGTGAACGGTGGACGAAATGAAAAGCGGACAAAGTGAACGGTGGACAAAATGAAATGGATAAAGTGAACGTCGACGAAATTAACAAAGACATATAGTGATCCGTCACCGACACTTGCTCTGGCTCCTTTCCCTGGAACCATTGGCACTAGTGTTTCTTTCAGGCATACATCCATAGGGGCGAAGCACCCCCGGAAACGGCCATTCGCCCCCCCGGAGACATTTTAGGTTACCGAACCAAATTTTAATAAATTCAGGCTATGATGAAAAAGGAAGTTTCGTTTCTTTTTATGCTATAAATATTTCTCCAATTATATTTTTTTAAATATTTGTTCAAATGGTACTTACTAGTTATAGTTTATTTTATTAAAAAGTGTATTACGACGCATGATATTCTTCAAAATGTAATAAGTAGACTAATCGTCTGAAAACCGTGATTCAGGATCAAGAGTGCGTAGAATGCATTTTAATAGATAAAATTTTCAAGCCTGCAGAGCACCCCCCTCTTTTAGCTAAGAACAGTTTGTTATTCCTGAAATGTTTGAAGAAGTAATTACTGTATCAGGAATGTATATAGAATTTTCCTTGAGGGGGGGGTTGAAATCCACCATCTGGAACAAAATTGAAGTTAATGAAAAATTGAAGAAAAATTAAAGCATTTTTTCTAATGTATGTTGATACATTTTTATAAAATTAAGGCACTTTTTTCTAATGTAAGTCGCATTTTAACCAAAAGAAAATATGAAACGTTTTCCGGAGGGGAGGGGGGGGCAAGGCCCCCTCTACATGCGCCCCTGTGCTAGATATATAGTAATTACTTCTATATATATAAATATGATAGTAAAAAAAAATATATATATATATAGCATACGGAAAAATTGCCCCCTCTAAGGTTCCATTTGCTTCCCCCCCCCCCCGGCCAAAAAGTCATGAAAGAAACACTGAGTGGCACTAAATTAGGAAGGAGCAACTACAGCCCTTAGAGTTGCTCACGGTGGTTAATGACGTGGTGGAACCTGGAAGAGGACATGGATAATCAGTCAAAATTAAATTAGAAGCATTTTAATATTTTCATTTCACTCCAAAAATAATTCGTTTAAATATTAACATTGTGCGATCGTATAAACGTAGAAAAAATTGCCTTTACACCCAACTTTTTTGTTTGGGAGTCATACTGAGAAATTTTTTTAACGTTAATCTTCTTCAGGAATTTTATAAGCATGTACATTGAATCCAGGACATCCATGGATCGTAGCAAGCTTTTCTTATCTGGGACTTGAAATTACGCCCCTTCAAGTTCCACTCAAATAATACGTGGTTTTTATTTTCGCACACACCACCGTTATAGGAAA